>CM055065.1:14753871-14797862 GCA_029204045.2 Tillandsia leiboldiana
TCAAGAAGTTTTTGCTTTGTTCACCTCATTCTATATAGTTCTCTCGAGCTGTCTCTTGGACTCTTGAAGGAAAACATTGCTTTTATCAAACTATCCCTTTCCACTTCAAGATCGGTCGAGAGAGAAGTTACCCCTTTTTACTTGTTCTTCGAGATCCTGCAATCTCCCTCTCAACCCCTTGTTTTGCTTAGCCGGTTTCTTTAAATCCTGTAAAGATCTGTAATAGGCTAGAGCAAACTCTTCACCTTCCGAATCATCCGATTCATTGTCCATGCATTCTTTTCAACAGTGGAGTTGGACAATGATTCAGACGTAGTTGCCATAAAGCACATGAATGGTGAAGATGTGGACGCGTGGAATGTCGTGGAGCTCTTTTCTTCATCACGTCGAAGGACGACTCATTTGACGTTGAGTTGTCATCCCAAGTGACGACTTGCATCGCCTTCTTCTTTGCCGGATACCTGTTAGGACACTCCGTTGCAATGTGGCCGTAGCCTCGACATTTGAAGCATTGCAGTTGTCCTTCTGAACTTTTCTTATCCTTTGAGAAGTTCTCCTGCTTTCTTGACTTGTGACTTGGAGTACCCTTGCCTTTGTTCCACTTTCTGAAGGATGGAGATTTGCTTGAATTACCCCTTCGAAAGTTGCGGCGAAAATTCCTTGTCAAGAGAGCGAGCTGCTTCTCAAATTCCTCCATAGAAAGGTTCTCGTCATCGTCCGAGGAGGATGTATCCGCATCTTCTTCCTTAGTTGTTTTCAACGCATAACCTGAAGACTTAGAAGTGGATGCTTTTCCAGAAGAATTGTTAGTATTAAAAGTCATTTCATAAGTTTGTAATGAACCAACTAATTCTTCTACACGTATTTCGTCCGGGTGTTTAATAGTTTCAATGGCAGTAACCTTTGGGCGAAATCGTTCAGGAAGAGTTCTTAAGATTTTTCTTACAATCTTAAATTCTGGAATCTTCTCTCCCAGATTAGCACATGAGTTTACGATGTCTTGCAATCGTGTATAGTAGTCCGTGAAAGATTCATTTTCTGCCATCAAGATGGAGTCAAACTTGCTCGTAAGCATCTGCAGTTTCTGAATCTTCACGAGGTTAGTTCCCTCATGTGTAACCTGGAGAACATCCCAGATTCTTTCGCAGTCTCACATGCCGAGACGCGAGAGAATTCAGTTTGAGATAAGGCATTAAAAATAGCATTAATTCCCTTGCCATTGTAAGAAGATAACTCAAACTCTTCCTTGGTCCATTTCGACCTAGGTTTTAAGGTGTGAACATCAGAGATAAGTTCAGTTGGATTAGTCCATCCTGATTCAATTGAATGCCACACCCTTTCGTCGATGGAAGATAAAAAGGCTTTCATCCGTACTTTCCAGTACGCATAATTTGTTCCATCAAAGAAAGGGGGTCGATTGATGTTTCCACCTTCAACCATTGTTCACAACCCTATTCCCGCTCTGATACCACTTGTTGGGTCGTATATAATACGGATCTAAATAGGGGAAGAAACACCTAGAGGGGGGTGAATAGGTGTAAACGTATAAACACTCAAAAAATCGTTGCGATAAAACCCAATGCGGAAAATAAAATAACACGCAAGATTTTTACGTGGAAAACTCCATCACCGGAGTAAAAAACCACGGGACCGATAACACGGCAGAAATCCACTAGAATTAAAACACGTACAAGGTGATTTACCGTACACACTTACGACTCAACCTTTTCCATACGCTCCTAGAGGATCTTCTCCGCTCGCTCCAGACGCTTCTCGAATCCACGATCTGCGCCCAACGCCGAATCCACGGCGTCCAACGTCGAATCCACGACGTCCGACCGAATCCACGGTCTTCACCCAATAGCACCGTCGAATCCACGAACGTGCCTCGCTCCGAATCCACGAGAGCGATTGAACCTTGAATCCACAAGGACACGCGAATCCACGCGCCGATTTTTGGGGTAAATCGTTGTTTTTTGGGTGGTGATGATCCGCCGAATACTTAGATCAAAGATAGATCGGAAATACCATCTAAGTATTCATTAGTTTGATTCAACTCAAGATGTGAGTATGAAAACCTAGAATCAAACTAATCAATATAGATGAAGAAACATAGAGTATTCTCTAATGATTTCCTTTCTTCTCTATATGTGGATCTATAGCCGTATAAGATGATACATGAAAATGACGGCTATGTGGATTGACCCTAGAAAGAAAGACATAGGGTCTATTTATAGGTTAGAAACCCTAGGAAGGAGATAAGAATCAAAAACCAACCATTTCTGGAATTTTACGGACGGCGATCCGGATCGTGATAACTGAGATCCGGATCGTCATAACGAAACAGCCAATTCCAGAAAAACGAAGGTTCGGGATCCGGATCATGTAACTACGATCCGGATCGTTCATACAGTTCACCAAACATCAACGTTCGGGATCCGGATTGCGAAGCAAGATCCGGATCGTTCAAGGTAGATGGTAAACTCAACGTTCGGGATCCGGATCAAGAGACTACGATCCGGATTGCGACGATGTATGAACGAACCACCTTCGGGATCCGGATCGAACAACCTGATCCGGATCCTGAACATGTCCCAAGTCCAGTTTTTGATTTTTATGCAATGAAAGATTCTTCCAAGTGTTTCTACACTACAAGAAGTATTCGGATCACACAAATTCTTTAGTTAAACATACCTGATCCTTTTGAATTCTTCTATCTTGAGATTGAGTTAAATGATCCAACTTTCTTCACCTTCAATCTTCAGGACTTGAAACTTTCACGAAACTACGCCAACTCAAATTCCGTAACAGAACGCAGGAATTCTTCTGCGGGCTGACGATCCGGATTGTATCTGCCGATCCGGATCCCGAACGCAGTTTCTCACTGCGGGTAGCCGATCCGGATCGCAGTTATGAACTGATCCGGATCGCGGCTAGGTTTTATAAGGAACGAAAGGGGTTTTTGATTTCTTTACTCCAATCTTTTGTTCCGAAGTTTCCAGAGCCTCTCTCTCTAGATTTCATCCTTCCTGGAAGCTTTCAAACTCAGGTTCTTCAACTCCAAGTAAGTTTTATTGATCAAAATCTCGGTTTTTCACCGTTTTTCTCTTTTCCTCCTCAAACGTGATGAATTTCTTGGATCAACTTTGTTTGTGGATGTTTTTTGATCAAATTTCTTTTGAAATAAGAACTCTGGGTAGATTAGTTTTGATTATATGCTAGGTATTCTCCTGATTAACGGATTTTTAGGCTTCGATTTCTAAAATTTCGGTTTTAGGGCATATAATAGGGATTTTCGAAAATCATGCAATTGATCTATTTTTAAAAGTCCTTTTGCAAAACTAATTTGATTCTTAGTCTCTCTACATGATAATGATTCTTTGAATACAATTTTTTCAATTTTTGAAAACTAAGAATTTTTGTGTTCTTGAGTTGGTTTTCACAGGACACTTTCTTAACTCAAGCACTTTGATCAATGGCACTCTCTTGGTTAATCCTTCTCCTGGTCTCAATGGTACACACTCGCCCAACAAATAAACTGAAGAGAGCCAAGAACCTCCAACAAAAAGGTGAATTTGTCGAGGTCAGTGACACAGAGGTAGATTGTCATGAGATTGACTGGGCGGCATTGACGGATGATGATGACTCAATGTATGAACAAGAACCGTCTGATGGTTCAAGGAGAAAGGCGTCTGTTAAATCAAAAGAAAAGGCAACTAAGGTACCAGGAAAAGAATCAGTGGCAGCACCAACCATCTCCTTGAAAAGAAAGAGAATAACTAGACGCCGTGGGCTACGACAGGACAATAATGTTGACACGCCGATAGCTCCTGACTCCCCACATCGCTTGGAAGAAGTATTCGTTAACACTGATCGTCTTCGATCCTTTGCACATCGCGAATGCATTGGTGAAAGGCATGTTAACATTGAGGCTCTGCAAGGTCACTCCCCTGGATTTGGTCTTCTGATTGAACAAGCCAACCTTATTCAAGTATGTCGTTTCCCAGAAACTCTTGGCTACTGTTTGCATCTTGTGAGGACCATCTATACTAATGCACGGCATCTTCGAGAGTCTGAGAACGGTCCTATGGAGTTCTACACGAATATCCAAGGCACAAGGTTTAAGATTACTCCAGAATTGATTGGCGAGGTTTTGGGAATGGAAGCCAGCAAGAAAGGAGTTCACTACTTGAAGGGGGTAAATTTGACAAACACATTATGGCGAAAAGTTATAGAGGGAATTTGTCTCGAGGGAACACAATCAACCGAAAAATCTGTTCGGTCTAAAGAACTTCGTCTTGAATATCGCTTCTTAAACTTCATCACATGTTACAATATACTTCTAAATATGCAGACAAAGGTTGTGAGATGGGACCGGTTGTTGTTTTTGTATCTTATAGGGCATCCATCAGAGGCAACGACATTGAATATCAACATTCCGTACATTATCTGGAATAGAATGGCGCGATATGTTGAGCATCCTCATCCCACTGAGAGAATTCCATTTTCCTTGATTATAATGAGGATTTTAAAGAAATTTCAGGTTGACATTACTTCAACAACTTATCATCAATGTCTGAGCATGATAGATGAGTCTACTATTGTCAAATCCCTCCATAAGTTGCCGCATGTCACTCCAGTTCCTGCATCTGGAACGAAGCACAGTACAACCACTAACGCATCACCATCTCGACAAGCACCCAGCACAGATGATGAAGCCTCAATGACATCGATTATCAAGGAACAACAGCGACTATCTGTTAAGCAAGAACAAATTTTGAAGGAACAACAAAGAATTACCAATGAGCTTGAGATTACCACGGCAGCTCACATTACAATAACGAAGAAGATCAATTCAATGGACAAGCGGATGCGAAAGATACTCTCTAAGATGGGTTGCACAAGCTCTGAAGACTCAGATTCTGACAACTGATTACTTTTGACTCATTTTTTTCTTTTCTTTTCTTTTTGTGCAGGATTTTGATTTTAGGATTTAGTTTTATACTTACTTTAGCTTAGTTCTCAGGTTTTACGTTTTATTAGAACTTTTCACTCTCCTAACATTTCATAGTCTTAACTACATTTTGGCTTTGTTTTGTGACAAAAAGGGGGAGAGAGTTTAGAACAATGAGAGAGTTAGAGAGAACTTTGAACAATGAATGATGGTATGAATGATGAAATATCAAGGTACAATGATGATGTGAATGAACATCAAGGTAAGGGAACTTGAACAATGATTGTGAAAATCTTGATGATGAAGATTTTGTATACATCAAGGTAAGTATGATCTCAACTTCAACTTTGGTTTTCATCTTGTGATTGTTTGCATGTCTCGACTAACTATTCGACTAACTATTTGGGCATGTAATATAACTAACAAGTTGATGTTGGACTAACATTTTGACATTTGGTTTTTGAATGCATAGAAGATATGTTGGTTTTTAACTTTGATTCTCTTACATATCTGAATTCTCACATGTCATGATGATTAGATAAACTCTATCTCTGTACTAGGTTTTGTATGCTAAATATTCTTGAGGTATCTAACGATCTCTTTTTGTCAAGAATGATTTCTTTGTGCAGAGAGTACAGATGTCTAAGTCTAGAGTCTGTTTTAGGAGTTTATCTCATGTTTTTAAATTTTTGGATCTCCATTGTAAATTTTTGTTGTATGGTGATAGCAACAAAAATATCTTTTTGAATTTTCTTTAGTGGATCTATGTTTTGTCACGAAACCGCCAAAGGGGGAGATTGTTACGGAATTTGAGTTGGCGTAGTTTCGTGAAAGTCTCAAGTCTTGAAGATTGAAGGTGAAGAAAGTTGGATCATTTAACTCAATCTCAAGAAAGAAGAATTCAAAAGGATCAGGTACGTTTAACTAAATATTTTGTGTGATCCGAATACTTCTTGTAGTGTAGAAACACTTGGAAGAATCTTTCATTGCATAAAAATCAAAAACTGGACTTGGGACATGTTCAGGATCCGGATCAGGTTGTTAGATCCGGATCCCGAAGGTGGTTCGTTCATACATCAGTTCAATCCGGATCGTAGTCTCTTGATCCGGATCCCGAACAGTGAGTTTACCATTTTCCTTGAACGATCCGGATCATGCTTCGCAATCCGGATCCCGAACGTTGATGTTTGGTAGACTGTATGAACGATCCGGATCGTGCACTTCGATCCGGATCCCGAACCTTTGTTTTTCTGGAACTGGCTGTCTCGTTACGACGATCCGGATCCTAGCTAGTCCGATCCGGATCGCCGTCCGTAAAATTTCCAGAAATGTTAGGTTTTGATTCTTATCTCCTTCCTAGGGTTTCTAACCTATAAATAGACCCTATGACTCTTTTTCTAGGGTGAATCCACATAGCCGTCATTTTCATATACCATTTTATACGGCTATAGATCCACATATAGAGAAGAAAGGAAATCATTAGAGAATACTCTATGTTTCTTCATCTATATTGATTAGTTTGATTCTAGGTTTTCATACTCACATCTCGAGTTGAATCAAACTAATGAATACTTAGATGGTATTTCCGATCTATCTTTGATCTAAGTATTCGGCGAATCATCACCACCCAAAACAACGATTTACCCCAAAAATCGGCGCGTGGATTCGCGTGTCCTTGTGGATTCAAGGTTCAACCGCTCTCGTGGATTCGGAGCGAGGCACGTTCGTGGATTCGAAGGGTGCTATTGGGTGAAGACCGTGGATTCGGTCGGACGTCGTGGATTCGACGTTGGACGCCGTGGATTCGGCGTTGGGCGCAGATCGTGGATTCGAGAAGCGTCGCGGAGCGAGCGGAGAAGATCCTCTAGGAGCGTATGGAAAAGGTTGAGTCGTAAGTGTGTACGGTAAATCACCTTGTACGTGTTTTAATTCTAGTGGATTTCTGCCGTGTTATCGGTCCCGTGGTTTTTTACTCCGGTAATGGAGTTTTCCACGTAAAAATCTTGCGTATTGTTTTTTATTTCCGCATTGGGTTTTATCGCAACCATTTTTTGAGTGTTTATACGTTTACACCTATTCACCCCCCTCTAGGTGTTTTTTCCCCTATTTAGATCCGTATTACACATAACCCAACAGTTTCGAGGACGAAACTTTCTTTTAGTGGGGAAGAGTGTGAGGTCCCGGATTCCCCGCGTAAGGTTTGCTGGTTGTTGGGCAGCTTTTTGTGGCCGTTGGGAATGTTTGTGCGCGTGTCGGGTCCGAGAAATGGATTTGTGATGCAATTTGGGATTTAGTTTGCATCACTAGAAGCCTGCGAGGTGTGTCGGTGGTGTTTGCGCGCAATTTGGACACAAGTGGTGAACTTCGGGTTTAAAAGGAGATCCCGGGGGAAATTGGCGGACCCGTCGGGTGTTCAGAAGTGGTTTCGCGCGACATAGATGTCAAATTTGGACTCCGGGCGAAGTTTGGATTGAAGTTTACCTCTCCGAATGCCTTCGGGAATTTTTAGAGTTGGAATTTGGCAATTCGAACTTCAGAATTGGACCCGGCGCGGAAATCGGATCAAGTTGGCTATCCGGGGGCATTCGGCAATTTTTCGGATGAGAATTTTGTGAAACGGACATCGTTTTTGGATTCAGCGCGCGAAATCGCTAAGAATGGACTATTTATTTGTTTTTTTTGGAGCCCGGATGACGTGCGCGTTTTTCAAGGCGACGCGGCACGAATCTCGAGGCGTGGGGTGGCACGGATCCCGAGGTGCGCGCGCGGATCCCAAGGTGCGGGCTGGCGTACGGAGCGAGGCAGGCTGGCGCGTTGGGAAACCGCGCCTGCCTGCGCGGGCCACGCGGGTGGGCGGCCACGTGGCGGGCCCCCATTCGCGCCCGCGCGGACGCGGGGGCACGCGTCCGTGCGGTGCGTCGGTGTCCCGCGCCTGGCGCAGGCGCGGTGTAACGCGCCCGTGTGGCGGGCGCGTTACCGCGCGCCGCGTGGCGCCCGGGGTGCGTGCGTGGACCCGGTGCACGCGCCCCGGCCTTGTGAGCCGGCTGGGCAGCGGGCCCCCCCTTTGTGCGGTGCACCGTGGACAAGGTCCATGCCCCTCTTCCTTCGCCTTTTTCTTCTTCTTCTTCTTCTTTCTCCCCCGCATGCCTCTTCTTCTCCATTTTCCTTTCTTCCTTCTTCACCCGAGCGAGAGAGGGAGTGAGGAGGAGATTTTTGGGGGATGTGGCGGTGCGCCGTGGACCTCGCGGAGCGCACGAGGTGTTCCGTTGGAGCAGTCGGGCGGCGCGACGCAGTCGGGTAGGTCCCGCTTTTTGATTTTACGGTATTTTTGGCACAGTTTTGGGGCATTCTTTTGGACTGTAAATTAACCCTCTTGCTCTTATCTGTGTTAGGGACTATGTTTTACTGCACCGTTTTGCATGCGGTCCCCGACGGCGTGCACCGTTTTGCGTGCGGACTCCGTTTTGCGCGCGGGTCTCGGCACAGTGCTCCGTTTTGTGTGCAGACTCTGTTTTGCGCGAGAGTTTCGGCACCGTGCTCCGTTTTGCGTGCGGACTCCGGCGGCGTGCACCGTTTTGCGTGCGGACTCCGGCGGCGTGCTCCGTTTTGCGTGCAGACTCCGTTTTGCGCGCGGGTTTCGGCACCGTGCTCCGTTTTGCGTGCAGACTCCGTTTTGCATGCGGGTTTCGGCACAGTGCACCGTTTTGCGTGCAGACTCCGGCAGCGGGCATCGTTTTGCGTGCGGATCGCGTGGAAGCCAATTGCAAGTGTCTACGAGCAATTGGTGGCTTATCGAGGTGGGTGGCTTTATCTCCAAGCTTTATGGACTGTACAATAATTCTACTGATGTAGGACTATGCATGATAGTTTATTTCCTTGCGTAGCATGCTAGATTGTAGGAATTGTTATTCCTTTTATCATCTGTTAAATTTTAGTTATCTTGGAACTTGACCTAGCACCCCCGTCATATGTTGCATGTGTAACCAGACCAGTAGAAAACCCTCACTTGGGCTAGGATTATTTATGTTTAGACATCCACACTGTTCTTTCATTCCTGGACTTAGTGTTATCCTCGCCCGGGTAGTGGGCCGAGAGGTCGGGATTTTGTTTAGTGTGGGGTTGCATTTGCACTCGTGCTTGGGAGCAGAGTGGAGTCTGGTAGATGTAGTGGGTCGCTTTTCTGTGCCGGGAGCCGTTTGGATAAACGGTAGTCCCGGGAGGTCTTCTAGCCCTGTTGTGCTGTCGCCACTGTGTTAGTGGCAGTTGTGTGCTTGTGTTAGCTGGACCTAGAACCCAGAACCTTTTTGACATACACATGATTTTTAGTCTATCGATGTTTTCTTCCAAGCATCGAAGGGCCGCTGAAGTCTGTTCTTGTTTGATTGGACAAAGGCATCAGCCCTTCGGGGTTTGGGTAAATCCTTGTTTTCTAACTGTTTTTCTAAAAAGAACTAAAAATCATTAAAATGGGTTTCTCCTCAAATTAAGATGGATTTTCAAAAAGGGAACTACTTTTAGTCCTCACCCGCGTGGGTTGAGTGAAAATGGTTTTCAGTAATTAATGTCACCCCGTTTTCGTGTAAACTTCCCCACTCGTAAGGATTCGAGTGGCCTGGGTTCTAGGGGCCATTCCTTTGTCGGCACGAAAGCCACGGGGGCCGAGCCTGGAACCTGTTCAGATTGATAGGGTTGTAGGTGTTAGTCTCCCGGAACTTTCGGGCCCTGGTTGATATTTTCTGCGTGTTGTACCGAGGTTGTCGTGTTCTCGAACTGTAAGGGGGCCGGGAACTCCGATAGGCGGAGCCTAGAGTCTGTTCTTGTTTGATAGGGTTCTTAGCACCAACCTATCGGGTTTTCCAAACCCTTATGGTGTCGGTCCTTCCTGAGTTATCTGTGGGGTTGATGTTCTGCTGTTGGGAACCGTCGGGGTTGACGGTGGTCCCGGGTCGTTGAGTGTCGTCCGACCAGAATTGTTAGCCCTGAGTTGTGGTTTGGTCCTGGCTGTGGAGTATCTTCAGCCAGTGTGTTCTGTACTGTGAGCGGTTGGTGAGGCCTGTGTCTCGTGTTCGTGTGAGCTGATCAGCTGAGTCGTCGAGAGTGCTCCGACTGTTGTGCGAGATGTTTATGGATTCTGAGTCTTTCCGTTCAGAGCGTGAGCGTGGATTTTGGACTATAGCCTGCAGTGCCACTTTGAGCTCGACTGAGTGCGCGGATACCCTTGTCCTCGGTGGGGTCGCTCCCCTCGAGTGCCACGTCCGGGGTGGGTCTGTAGTTTGGTATCGCGACTTGTCGACGCCGTCCCTCTGACTGGGCCAGTTAGTGGCAGTTACGGACGCAGTCCCTCTGGTTGGGCCAGTTAGTGGCAGCCACGGACGCCCTACGTAAGTCCCGTCCTCCGTGGATGTAGCGACAGTAGGTAGGCGCAGGTTTGACTGGACCCTATGCAGCAGTCAGTGTAGATTGGGTGACTGTACTTTGGGAGTTAGTGGATGCATCATATTATCATCTGTTCCACTTCTTGAGCATCTAGGTAGAGGCATAGTAGCTGTAGAGTTATTTTCCAGCTTTTTTCTTTTTAAGCCCTGCTTTTGTTACTTTATGCCTCTAGTAGACTTAGTGGGCAGACCGTTGGGCTTGTTGACGGCACCCACTGAGAACTACTGTGGGAAGTAGTTCTCACACCTGTCGTGGTGTTTTTCCCTAGGGACTTCTTCTCCTGTTCCTGTTGCTCCTGTTGCTGTTCCTGCTGTCCGAGGCGAGGGAGTCGCGAGCTAGTTCCCTACCCGTCGTTGGAGTGTAGCGGTACCCCTTCAGAGGAGAGCTTCAGTAGATTAGTTTACCTCTTTTCCCTCTGTTGAGAGACCCTTGTTGTGAGGTATAGAGTTGTATTTTATTTTACAGTTTGTGAGACTGATGTAGTGAGGATATTTTTGTATTGAGAGCTTGTACACTGATGTTTATTTTTGGAGATATCTCCCTTTTGAGTTTTGTATCAGAGGACTTTTTATACGATCGTATTTGGGAGATGGATATTGTATTATTTTCAGTTGTACAGTGTTTGGGCCTCAGTTTTTCAGTAGTTTACTTTCAGCTCTGATATCTGTATACTGTAGTTGATTTATTTTTGCAGGTTAGTCGCTTCGTGTATACGGGGTTTCCGTATGGGCGGCGGATCTATTGGCGAGCCCGGGTCGCAGTTTCGACGCCGGGGCGTGACGGTATACAGATATCAGAGCTAAAAGCAAACTACTGAAAAACTGAGGTCCAAACAATGTACAACTGAAAATAATACAATATCCATCTCCCAAATACGATCGTATAAAAAGTCCTCTGATACAAAACTCAAAAGGGAGATATCTCCAATAATAAACATCAGTGTACAAGCTCTCAATACAAAAATATCCTCACTACATCAGTCTCTCAAACTGTAAGATAAAATACAACTCTATACCTCACAACAAGGGTCTCTCAACAGAGGGAAAAGAGGTAAACTAATCTACTGAAGCTCTCCTCTGAAGGGGTACCGCTACACTCCAACGACGGGTAGGGAACTAGCTCGCGACTCCCTCGCCTCGGACAGCAGGAACAGCAACAGGAGCAACAGGAACAGGAGAAGAAGTCCCTGGGGAAAAACACCACGACGGGTGTGAGAACTACTTCCCACAGTAGTTCTCAGTGGGTGCCGTCAACAAGCCCAACGGTCTGCCCACTAAGTCTACTAGAGGCATAACGTAACAAAAGCAGGGTTGAAAAAGGAAAAAGCTGGAAAATAACTCTACAGCTACTATGCCTCTACCTAGATGCTCAAGAAGTGGGACAGATGATAATATGATGCATCCACTAACTCCCAAAGTACAGTCACCCAATCTACACTGACTGCCGCATAGGGTCCAGTCAAACCTGCGCCTACCTACTGCCGCTACATCCACGGAGGACGGGACTTACGTAGGGCGTCCGTGGCTGCCACTAACTGGCCCAGCCAGAGGGACTGCGTCCGTAACTGTCACTAACTGGCCCAGTCAGAGGGACGGCGTCGACAAGTCGCGATACCAAAGTGCAGACCCACCCCGGACGTGGCACTCGAGGGGAGCGACCCCACCGAGGACAAGGGTATCCGCGCACTCTGTCGAGCTCAAAGTGGCACTGCAGGCTATAGTCCAAAATCCACGCTCATGCTCTGAACGGAAAGACTCAGAATCCACAAACATCTCGCACAACAGTCGGAGCACTCTCGACGACTCAGCTGATCAGCTCACACGAACATGAGACATAGGCCTCACCAACCGCTCACAGTACAGAACACACTGGCTGAAGATACTCCACAGCCAGGACCAAACCACAACTCAGGGCTAACAATTCTGGTCGCACGACACTCAACGACCCGGGACCACCGTCAACCCTGACGGTTCCCAACAGCAGAACATCAACCACACAGATAACTCAGGAAGGACCGACACCATAAGGGTTTGGAAAACCCGATAGGTTGGTGCTAAGAACCCTATCAAACAAGAGCAGACTCTAGGCTCCGCCTATCGGAGTTCCCGGCCCCCTTACAGTTCGAGAACACGACAACCTCGGTACAACACGCAGAAAATATCAACCAGGGCCCGAAAGTTCTGGGAGACTAACACCTACAACCCTATCAATCAGAACAGGTTCCAGGCTCGGCCCCCGTGGCTTTCGTCCCGACAAAGGAATGGCCCCTAGAACCCAGGCCACTCGAATCCTTACGAGTAGGGAAGTTTACACGAAAACGGGGTGACATTAATTACTGAAAACCATTTTCACTCAACCCACGCGGGTGAGGACTAAAAGTAGTTCCCTTTTTGAAAAACCATCTTAATTTGAGGAGAAACCCATTTTAATGATTTTTAGTTCTTTTTAGAAAAACAGTTAGAAAACAAGGATTTACCCAAACCCCGAAGGGCTGATGCCTTTGTCCAATCAAACAAGAATAGACTTCAGCGGCCCTTCGATGCTTGGAAGAAAACATCGATAGACTAAAAATCATGTGTATGTCAAAAAGGTTCTGGGTTCTAGGTCCAGCTAACACAAGCACACAACTGCCACTAACACAGTGGCGACAGCACAACAGGGCTAGAAGACCTCCCGGGACTACCGTTTATCCAAACGGCTCCCGGCACAGAAAAGCGACCCACTACATCTACCAGACTCCACTCTGCTCCCAAGCACGAGTGCAAATGCAACCCCACACTAAACAAAATCCCGACCTCTCGGCCCACTACCCGGGCGAGGATAACACTAAGTCCAGGAATGAAAGAACAGTGTGGATGTCTAAACATAAATAATCCTAGCCCAAGTGAGGGTTTTCTACTGGTCTGGTTACACATGCAACATATGACGGGGGTGCTAGGTCAAGTTCCAAGATAACTAAAATTTAACAGATGATAAAAGGAATAACAATTCCTACAATCTAGCATGCTACGCAAGGAAATAAACTATCATGCATAGTCCTACATCAGTAGAATTACTGTACAGTCCATAAAGCTTGGAGATAAAGCCACCCACCTCGATAAGCCACCAATTGCTCGTAGACACTTGCAATTGGCCTCCACGCGATCCGCACGTAAAACGATGCCCGCTGCCGGAGTCCGCACACAAAACGGTGCACTGTGCCAAAACCCGCACGCAAAACGGAGTCTGCACGCAAAACGGAGCACGATGCCGAAACCCGCGCGCAAAACGGAGTCTGCACGCAAAACGGAGCACGCCGCCGGGGTCCGCACGCAAAACGGTGTACGCCGCCGGAGTCCGCACGCAAAACGAAGCACGGTGCCGAAACCCGCGCGCAAAACAGAGTCTGCACGCAAAACGGAGCACTGTGCCGAGAACCGCGCGCAAAACGGAGTCCGCACGCAAAACGGTGCACGCCGTCGGGTACCGCACGTAAAACGGTGCAGTAAAACACAGTCCCTAACACAGATAAGAGCAAGAGGGTTAATTTACAGTCCAAAAGAACGCCCCAAAACTGTGCACAAAACACCGTAAAATCAAAAAGCGGGACCTACCCGACTGCGTCGCGCCGCCCGACTGCTCCAACGGAACACCTCGTGCGCTCCGCGAGGTCCACGGCGCACCGCCACATCCCCCAAAAATCTCCTCCTCACTCCCTCTCTCGCTCGGGTGAAGAAGGAAGAAAGGAAAATGGAGGAGAAAAGGCCTGCGGGGGAGAAAGAAGAAGAAGAAGAAGAAAAAGGGGAAGGAAGAGGGGCATGGACCCGGTCCACGGTGCACCGCACAAAGGGGGGGCCCGCTGCCCAGCCGGCTCACAAGGCCGGGGCGCGTGCACCGGGTCCACGCACGCGCCCCGGGCGCCACGCGGTAACGCGCCCGCCACACGGGCGCGTTACACCGTGCCTGCGCCAGGCGCAGGACACCGACGCGCCGCACGGACGCGTGCCCCCGCGTCCGCGCGGGCACGAATGGGGGCCCGCCACGTGGCGGCCCCCCCGCGTGGCCCGCGCAGGCAGGCGCGGTTTCCCAACGCGCCAGCCTGCTTCGCGCAGTACGCCAGCCCGCACCTTGGGATCCGCGCGCGCACCTCGGGATCCGTGCCACCCCCGCCTCGAGATTCATGCCGCGTCGCCTCGAAAAACGCGCACGTCATCCGGGCTCCAAAACAAACAAATAAATAGTCCATTCTTAGCGATTTCGCGCGCTGAATCCAAAAACGATGTCCGTTTCACCAAATTCTTATCCGAAAAATTGCCGAATGCCCCCGGATAGCCAACTTGATCCGATTTCCGCGCCGGGTCCAATTCTGAGGTCCGAATTGCCAGATTCCAACTCTAAAAATTCCCGAAGGCATTCGGAGAGGTAAACTTCAATCCAAACTTCGCCGGGAGTCCAAATTTGACATCTATGTCGCGCGAAACCACTTCTGAACACCCGACGGGTCCGCCAATTTCCCTCGGGATCTCCTTTTAAACCTGAAGTTCACCACTTGTGTCCAAATTGCGCGCAAACACCACCGACACACCACGCAGGCTTCTAGTGATGCAAACTAAATCCCAAATTGCATCACAAATCCATTTCTCGGACCCGACACGCGCACAAACATTCCGAACGGCCACAAAAAGCTGCCCAACAACCAGCAAACCTTACGCGGGGAATCCGGGACCTCACACCACCCATGTATTTTGATAGGTTGTATTTGAGAGGACCATATTTGTATAATGGATTTTAACTTTTTGTATGATCACTACAAGAAAAAGGACTTTTGGTGGCGACTTTTTTGTGGCGACAATTATTGTCGCCACTAATTGTAAAGCTATAGTGGCGACATTTAATTGTCGCCACCAATAAACAAGATACAGTGGCGACATATATTTGTCGCCACCAATAAATAAGCAATAGTGGCGACTTTCACATGTCGCCACTAATACTTAGTAACGGGAAAAGTTAAAGATATAGTGGCGACTTTTGTCGCCACCAAAAAGTAAGATACAGTGGCGACATTTATTTGTCGCCACGAATAAATAAGCAATAGTGGCGACTTTCAAATGTCGCCACTAATAATTAGTAATTAGCGGCGACATTCGCTTAGTAATCGCCACCAATAAATAAGCAATAGTGGCGACATTAGAATGTCGCCACTAATACTTGGTAGCAATATTTTTAACTACTATTAAATAAGATATAGTGGCGACTTTTGTCGCCACGAATAAATAAGATACAGTGGCGACATTTATTTGTCGCCACCAATAAATAAGCAATAGAGGCGACTTTCAAATGTCGCCACTAATACTTAGTAGCTATATTTTTAACTACTAATAAATAAGATATAGTGGCGACTTTTGTCGCCACCAATAAATAAGATACAGTGGCGACATTTATTTGTCGCCACCAATAAATAAGCAATAGTGGCGACATTACAATGTCGCCACTAATACTTAGTAGCTATATTTTTAACTACTAATAAATAAGATATAGTGGCGACTTTTGTCGCCACCAATAAATAAGATACAGTGGCGACATTTATTTGTCGCCACCAATAAATAAGCAATAGTGGCGACTTTTATATGTCGCCACTAATACTTAGTAGCTATATTTTTAGTGGCGACTTTAGTCGCCACCATAGTTTTTATTTCCCACCAAATTTTCCCTCCTTATTTTTCCACCAACCAAAACCCTTTATTTATTTTTTATTTATTTTTTATTTTTTTTATTTTTATTTTTTGGTGAGATGCGAACCCGGGCCCCTCCCTGCATCACCCGCGCGCGCCCTCACCCCCTCTTCTCTCTCAGTCACTCACTCTCTCTCTCTCTCTCTCTCTCCTTCCCCAAGCCCGTCGCCCATCAACCCGCCGTCGCACCTCCGTCGCCCCTCGCCCCTCGCCCCGCCGACCCACCGCCGCCCCTCCATCGCCCGTCGCCCCTCTCTCTCGCTCTCTCTCTCTCTCTCTCTCTCTCTCTCTCTCTCCTTCCCCAAGCCCGTCGCCCATCAACCCGCCGTCGCCCCTCCGTCGCCCCTCGCCCCTCGCCCCGTCGATCCACCGCCGCCCCTCCATCGCCCGTCGCCCCTCGCTCCTCCGTCGCCCCTCCGACCCTCCGCCGCCCCTCCATCGCCCGTCGCCCCTCGCCCCTCCGTCGCCCCTCGCCCCTCGCCCCTGGGCGGACCGTCGGGCTTGGTGGCGGTACCCACTGAGAACTACTGTTGGTTGTAGTTCTCACACCCGCTGGAGGTTTCCCCCTTTCTTTTTCCTTTCCTTATTTTTGCAGAGCCTTCTGCGAGAGTTGTTGATCCCTCTATTGCTGATCGAGGTAAGGGAGTCGCGAGCTAGTTCCCTCCCCGTCTTCGGAGTATAGCTGTACCCCCCTTTTGGAGCTTGTTGTACAGTCTGCTGGATTTTTAGTTTTTAGTTACTTTTGAGAGTTTTATTTTATTTTGAGAGACTTTCGTAGTGAGGTTCAGACTTGTACTTTTGATAGTTGGTTTATCTTATTTCAGTAGTTTACTTTTCAGCTCTGATATATGTATAGCTTTAGTATCCTTCTTTTTGCAGGTTAGACGCTTCGTCTATACGGGGCTTCCCGTATGGGCGCCGGATCTGTTGGCGGGCCCGGGTCTCAGTTTCGACCCTGGGGCGTGACATCGGGGTCGTCAAGTATCTTCCGGTCAGTGTTGTTGGGAACCGTTTGGGTTAACGGTGGTCCCAGGTCGTTGAGTGTCGTCCGACTAGTTTGTTAGCCCTGTGTTCTGGGTTGATCCCGGCTGTGGAGTATCTCCAGCCTGTGGGTTTAGCGTGGCGAGTTGGGTGTTTCGTTTTGGGAGACGTTTGGGTCATCGGTGGTCCCGGCTGTGGAGTACTCCAGCTAGTGTGTTTTGTGCAACGTGTTGGTTGAGTTCGTTAGTGTCACGCCCCGGTGGTCTAAGGATAAGCGAAAAAGCGTATATATATATTTTTTTTCTTTATAAATAACGACCTCGCCCACCGGTGCGTGTCAGACCCGCCACATATACAAATTCACTCTTCAAACAGACAGAGTCTCCTTTGTATATGCACGGCGTCACATTTACAACAACTACAACAACAACATCAACAACAACAACATTCTTTAACCACCAGTCATAGTGAACATAGTAAGGAAGAGTAATTCCATTCAATCACATCAAGAGATACTACGGGTTTGCAAACGGTGTCCACCCGACACCCAATTTTTCCAAAACGTCTACGCATTCACAATAAGGCGGCTACATGTTTTTTTGAAAGGATAAATCCAGAGGTTTTCAAGATTGTGCCCACACGACACTTGGTTTTTGGAAAGCGATTTCGAAACCTTTGTTTAATGTAAAACGGCCGCATAATAATTCGTAACAGTATGTTAAATCCACCGTGTCAACTAATTGACTAACCAACATCCAATATGATCCACAACCAAGCAAATTAAACTAACAGTTAAACCAGAAAGAGAAATTGAGATAAACCAAACAAGAGTTCTGTTGTATAGCCTCATACGGCTATGGGCATCTAGACGCTGCCTCACCACTGTCCCGGTTACTACACCTAGTCGGACCTGTCATGGAGTGGGTAAAGTCAGTGACAAATAAAGTAGATGTTTCAAACAATTAACAATAACTTTAAATCAAACGAAATACACCGAAACCTTTCGCTTTTCCTCATCATGAGTCCACATCACTTGATTTAATCACATGGTACCTGTCGGGGAGTCGACGATCTCCCCTCGTGAATAATTACTTTACTTACGTGATGCCTTTAACCCCTTCACGGTGCTAGTGCTGCACTTTTAGCGGGCATGAAGGAGTTCCCACACGGCACTTTCACTTTTGTGGGATACACGGGTCATTCAGACCACTTCTCCGGAAAAGTACACCCATGCGGAGGCCAATCCGCCTGTGTACGTGTAAGCATCCAAGAACATGATAGCCGAAACCGGCGTGTAACAATCACCGTGACACTTGGTCGCCACAGTTAATAACAGAAGAAACGGTACATATTCATGCGAAAGGTTAAACCAATTGAAACATCTCATCTACTTTATTGAACAGATTAATATACTCTTTACGATGACATATTGCACTTATTGCACTTACTGCACTTATTGCAAGGGTACCCACCTGGTTGCGGAAAGATCGGAGCACTTGGATCTTTAACACACTCCCGCTGCGCACTTGGACCTAAAGAAGTCCCCAAAAATGATAATTAATAAAACGCACCAACACCGCGAAAACGGAAATCCAAAACTAACCCCGCGACGAAAAACCCAAAACGGCACTCTTACATCACTTGACGGCTCCCCGCGCGCCCACCCCCGCGGACATCGTCGCCCGCGGAGTTTGCCGGCGCGGATGCCGCCGCCCGCGGATGCCCCGCGCGGCACGAAGCCGCGCGGCGTGCGTCCGCGGGCAGAGCCCGCGCGGCGGCCGCCAGCCCGCGGGTGCCCCGCGCGGCGCAAGGCCACGCGGTGTGCGCCCGCGGGTGGCGCCCGCGCGGTGCCTGCCCGCCCGCGGGTGCCCCGCGCGGCGCGAAGCCGCGCGATGCGCGCCCGCGGGCGGCGCCCGTCCGCCCGCGCGGTGCCCTAGCGGCGCCGCGCGACTTCCGCCCGCCCGCGCGGTGGCCTAGCGGCGCCGCGCATCTTCCGCCCGCCCGCGCCGTGCCCTAGCGGCACCGCGCGTCGTCCGCCCGCCCGCGCCGTGCCCTAGATCGCGCGGGGGCGGCGGCGGGACCGGCGGTGACGACGGAGACGGAGACAGTGATGACGACAACGAAAAGATACGAAAACCCTAATAATGCAACGAAACGAAATCTACTTACCGAAAATTCCGACGGGGAAGTCGACCGATCGCACTCCTAATTCCGGTACGTGGTTCGGGGTGATCGGATTCCTCCGTCTTCTTCCTCTTTCTTTCTTTTTTTCCCTCATCCGGTTAGGGTTCCGCCTTTTTCTTCTCTTTTCTCCCTCGTTCTCTCCGGCTAGGGTTTCTCTTTTTGCGAAAAGTGGGATTTTTCCTTTTCGTACGTACAATTAAATCCCACCTTTTAATATCTGTCACCTAATAATTAATTCTTTAATTAATTAATCCTACGGAATAAGCCCACCTTTCCTCGTAAAGTGTACAGGATATTTTGCAGGGATTTCGATGCACGTTAAGTCACCGCAACTCTAAAAACCCTGTTCCGGGAGATCCCTACGTCGGATTTCAGATCCGATTGCACCGTCGGTCATCACTTTTCCAACCCATTTACAGAAAAATACCCGTGCCACAACTCGACCGACTCACAAAAACTCGGTAATTCAAATTCACTATAAGAAACACTTTATTAACCGGAGGGTAAGAATTACTAGAAAAGTCGTGTCATTACAGTTAGTGTCTCGAGATTCGTGAGAGCTTGTTAGCTCGGTCGTTGAGAGTACTCCGACTATTGTGCGAGATATTTAGGGATCTTGAGTCCTTTCGTTCTGAGAGTGAGCGTGGATTTTGACTATAGCCTGCATGTGCCAATGTTCGATACTCTATGCCGCGCCGTTTTCCTCAGTTGGGGTCGCGCCCCCTGAGATGCCGCAGTCGATGCGATGGCTGGCCTGTTGAGGCAGTTTTCCGCAGTGGATGCGACGATGGGCCTGTTGAGGCGGTTTTGCGCGATGGGTGAGTTAGTCCGTGTGGGACGCCCTACGTAAGTCCCGTCCTCTTGTGGATGTGTGGCAGTAGATAGAGACATGCTAGCTGTAGATTTCTTTCCAGCTTATCTTTGTATTAGTACAGTTTATCTTATGCCTCTAGCAGACTTAGTGGGCAGACCGTCGTGCTTGGTGGCGGTACCCACTGAGAACTACGTGTTGGTATAGTTCTCACACTCGCTGGGGGTTCTCCCCCCTCCTTCCTCTTTGCTCTCATTTTTTTTGTAGAGTCTTCTGCGGGAGTTGCTGATCCTTTTGTTGCTGATCGAGGTGAGGGAGCCGCGAGCTAGTTCCCTACCCGTCTTTGGAGTATAGTGGTACCCTTTTTGGAGCTTGTAGTACAGTTTGCTGGATTTTAGTAGATAGTTACTTTTGAGAGTTTTATTTTTGAGAGACTTATGTATTGTGAGGTTCAGACTTATACTATTTGGTGTCACGCCCCGGGAGGAAACCAGAACCCGGGCTCGCCAACAGATCCGTCGTGCACACGGAATTTCCCATGTACACGAAGCGTCGGTAACCTGCTCAGATATAAGATATACAATAAAAGAGCATAATACAGAGCTGAACTAAAAGTACTACATAATATCTCAGACTGGAAATATGATACAAGCGAATAAGTACAATAAACTCCCATCTCACCAAAAGGATACATCCAGCTGGGCAAAGCCAGATCTCAAAATAAAAGTAAACTACTACAGTCTGAGTAAAGTGGGTACAACATCTGTCTACCTGCAACTCACAGTCTCTCAGGGGATCTATCTACTCAGCGATCCCCTTACCTCGATCTGCCGCTGATGGCCCAGAAGCTCCCGCAGACGACTCTGCAAAACAAAGGAAAGAAAAAGGGGAAAAACAATAATGGGGGTGAGAACCACTAGTAAACCAGTAGCCTCCCCCTGTGGGTAAAGCCTCAAACCCCGATACACCCACTAAGTCTACCAGAGGCAAGGAAAAAGATAAAGTGGTAAGGTAAATAAGCTGCTGAAACAGGAAAACTACCACTAGTATGGCTCTAAATGCAGTGCCGAAAGGAATGACTGTATGTATGCATCAGAAACAGTATCTGTCCAAATAAACCCAATCAAGCCACTAGTAAAAACTGGTACTGCCTGCTCTGCCGGCCGCATCGGGTATCCCACTGTCGCCATACACCGATGCAAAAGCGGGATCGGCACACGACTCGATCTCAATATAAGTAACAGACCGGCACACGGCTCGGTCATAAGCCTACATCCGGAGTGGCACTCGAGGGGAGCGACCCACACGAGTAAAGTAACCAATGTCTCACAAGTATCAGAGATATAGCAGGACTGGATCATGACTATGCTCAAGTGGGAAAAATCCATCCACTAAAGAAAACCCCAATCTGATGTAAAGATAAACATTCGGTCAATCGCCTAATATCCGCGGTTACCGCAATGCCCCATAAGTCCACAATCTAGTACAGTCTCGACTACACTATCCCAAACCCCTGCTCGAACCCGAGCAACATGAATCAAAAGTCTAAATGAAAAGGAGAAAGGAAACAATCATGGTTTCTCCTAAATCAAGTCCCAATATGATAGTCTAGCAATAAATAGTGGCCTATCTAGATGTCCAAACAAGCATTCAAATGTCCTCTTCAAAGATAATAGAAAATATATCACAAGTAGCTCCACAAAGATATAACCATCATGCCAACATCACTAACCAACTATACATAACCATAATCCATGATCTCTAATAAATTGCCAAAGTGATACCCGCACATCGGGTAGATCATAATGTCCCACATAGATAATCCCCACAATCATGTTTTCACCTTAATATTTTCACATAGATAGGCTCATGAATAATATGCTCAAGTATGATTTCCAATAGAGTGTAAAATCAGTAAAAGTTTAGGGGGTTTCTGTAATAGTCCTAGTGATGTCACGCCCCGGGAGTTTTTAGGTAAAGATAAGCGGAAAAAGCGTATATATTTTTTTTCTCTATGAATAAGTATCAACCTCCCCCAGTGCGTGTCAGACCCGCCACATATACAAATTCACTCTTCAATCGGACAGAGTCTCCTTTGTATATGCATGGCGTCACGATTACAACAACGACAATAACATCATTTTTCATAAAATCTTTAACCACACAGTCACAATCAACCGGTACGAGAGTGTAAAAACATTCAATCACATTAAGAAGATTCTACAAGTTGCAAACGGTGCCCACTCGACACCCATTCCTTTAAAACGTCTACATATTCACAGTAAGGCGGCGACATTGTTTTTGTCACGCCCCGGGGGTCGAAACTGCGACCCGGGCTCGCCAACAGATCCGCCACCTATGCGGAACCCCGCATAAGCGAAGCGTCTAACCTGCAAAGTATCATCTAACAACTAAATAGATATCAGAGCCGAAGAAAAACAGCTGTAATAAAAAGTCTGAATCACTGTACAACTGAAAAGCAAAAGTACAATATCCATCTCCCATAAATAATGATACAATAATCCGGTCCACCGAGACTGTAATACAAGTAAAGCCACCTATACAACATCTATAAATCCAAAAAGGGAGATAAACTGAAATAATAAAATACAACTGAGTACAGCGAAACCCACAATCTGGGTTGGTACATCTATCCCACTGTAGAAACCAATGCTGGTAAGGATCTATCTCGCGACTCCCTCGCCTCGAACTGTCAACCGAAGATCCGCAACTCCCGCAGCAGACACTGCAAAACAAAGGGAGGAAAGAGGAAAAACAACAATGGGGGTGAGAACCACTAGTAAAACCAGTAGCCTCCCCCTGTGGTAAAGCCTCAAACCCCGACGTACCCACAAGTCTACCGGAGGCAAGAAAAAGAATAAGAGAGGTGGTAAGCTATAAACAGAACTACTGATAAAAAAGAGCTACCACTACAATGCCTCTAAATGCCGAGCTAAATAGGATAGCTGTAGGACCCCTGAACCCCCTTGCAGCTTTTTCCCATGAATCCACTGTGCAAACACCTGTTGATGGTGTATCTGGCCCATGGTGCATCAAAGGGATGCCACAGATGGACCCTGTGAGCTTTGGTTGGCTGTATTGGCCTTCGGCTGCTTTTGCCAAATTTTAGGAAAGGAATTTGGCCAAATAGAGGGTGGAGTTGGATTCAGCGCGGAAAAACGCTTGAGAATGGCTTTTTGTTTGCCTAATTCTGAGTCCGGATGCCCAAAAGCGGGCTCCCGGAAGTTTGGGCAGTTTTTGGTGTTTGCGGGAGCCTCCGGCAAATTTTAGAGGCGGATTTTGGCGAAATGGACGTCGTTTTTGGAATCAGCGCGCGAAAACGGTCAAGATGGGCTATTTACTTACTGTTTTTGGGCTGCGGTTACTGTTCACGCCGGAACAGTGTTTCCGGCGATCGCCGGCGGCGGCGGGCAGCGCCGGCGGGCGGCGGGGCCGCCTCGGGCAGGCGGCAGGCGGCGGCACAGGGCGCGGGCAGGGCGCGGGCAGGCGCCCGGGAGCGCGGGCAGGCGCGCGGTCCACCGCGGAGGTCGTGCGCCGGGGGGCGGGCCACGTGGCGCTTTGCGGTTGGCCGGTGCTGCAGACGCGGTCCACGGAATTTGGTCCGGGTGCACGGTGGACCGGGTGGACACGTGGCGTGAGGTTATTAGTTCGGTGCTGTGCTCCCGGTCCACGCAACCGGTGGAGTGGGTGGCCGGGGGCAGGTGGCCGTACGGCGGGGCAGGTGGCCGTACGGCCCGGGTCAGCCGCGACGTGCGCGGTCCACGGCGCGACGTGCGTGGTGCACGGGTTGCCGGGCCACGTGTCGCGTCACCATTCGCTGGCGCAGGTGCACCGGGTGCAGTGGGGGCCCAGGGGAGTAATGGGTTGGACTGTGTGGTGGACCGGGCCGCACTGTGCGCGCCCGAAAGTTGTGGGCCGGGCCGCACTGTGCGCGCCCGGAAATTTCCGGGCGCCCGAAACTCGGGACTTATTGGGAATTATCCCAATTGTTTCCTCAGCCTATTTAAAGGCAACCCGAGCCCCCTTCCTTTGCCTTTTTCTCTCAACCTCTCACTCTCTGCCCGAGCCCCCTCAAGCAAAGTTTTTCACCTCTAAGTGCTTGATCTTCCTGCCAAGTTCTAGGATTTTTGGAGGCTCGAATCCCGAGGTTCCCCATTTTACGGCGCGGCGCGACGTTGCATTCCTGGGTTCTTCTTCGGCGCGGCGACAGTGTTTTAGCTCCCCTGGGCTACCCCGAGATCATTTTGCGGTGATTCTTGCGCCGGCAGACTCCTAAGAGGTAGGACTTCATCTTTCGTTTTGGTCGCGCTTTCTCGTTTCGAGGTTTTGGCACGGATCCCGAGGCAAACAGTGACCCCTTTTTCTGTGTGGACTTCCTTGACAGCAGCGAGGTATTTTGGCCATATCTTTGCACACGAGCGTTGGACGGAAACGAGTTTATACAACTTTTCCATCTACGGATCGCAAGGGACGCGCTCGTATTTTTATTGGATTTTTGTAAGATTTACTTCGAGGTGAAAATTACTGTTTTCTCAGTGAACAGTGCACAGTTTTTAGCACAGATTTTTGTATGAGTGTACCCCCTTGCCGAATTTTTATCTTGACTTACCGAACTCGGATTTGGGCGTGCAAGGTACCGTTGCAAAGCTATCGACGCGAGGATCGCTGTGGTATTTTTCTTGGAATTTTCTGGGCACTTTCTGCAGGTGATAATTTAACAGTTGTGAATCCGAGGTTGTAGATGGTGATGAGAGCAATAATTGGGAGCCTAAGTGTAATTAGTGAGCTTTGTATTGTACCAGGAATATTTCGGGTGTGCTAAAATTGTGGGAGCAAGGATTTGGAGTTTTGGTATTTTCTTGCTGTACGGACTTGGACAGTTTGCACCAGGTGGGTGGTTGTTGTACTCCTCTCCTTTGTTATGCCCACTAGGAATATCAGAGTACCCCTGTTTTGATGTTGCTGAATGCGTTAATTGGTAGACTCGCATGCTTTAGGGAGCAAATTATTGGTTATCTAATCCATGAAAAATTATTGTTAGACTGATTACTTGTTTTAATCGCTTAATTTCTGGACTGTATGCTTAGAGACAAGTGATAATAATTGAGGACTGCAAAACTGATGATTATTCTTATGGAACTGTCACCCTAGCTTATGTCACTTTAAACTGCTATTCTCGGAAACTGGACAAAAATATTGAGTCAATGCATGATTAAATTGGTCACATGATTATGTCATCATTTACTGCTATACTATTTTTGGGACTTGACTTAGGAGAAACCATGCATTTATTCTTTTCTCCTCCTAGTATTGACACTTGCGGCTTAGTCGCTCAGGTTCGAGCGTGTGTTGGACACTGTAGTCGGGTATTGGGGATTTGGGACAGGCTGGGTTTATGTCAGGGTGTTGCGGCGACCACGGATCTTGGGTGGTTGACCGGCTTATACTATTGCATCAGATTGGGTGTTTTGGGGGATCGGGCTTTCTTTAGTGGAGGGTTTTTCCCACTTCATTGACTCTCGATCCAGTCCTGCTATATCAGGTTACTTGTGGTTACTTATTTTCCTCGTGTGGGTCGCTCCCCACGAGTGCGACTCCGGAGTGCGCGGCAGACAGACTTGAGTCCTGGGGACTCCTTTTGCTTCGGTGTTATGCGTAGGCTGGCATACCCGTCGCGGCAGAGCAGGCAGTGCCAGTGTCCACTGGCGACCAGATTGGGTCCTTTGGACAGGCTTCTTTATACTGATGCATTCCTTTTCCCATCCGTGTTGAGTTATCATGTAGAGGCATATTAGGGATAGCATTTTATCAGTTGCTCCATTTATCTACACCCCCTTTCTTTTCCTTTCCCTTTTTGCCTCTGATCACCTGGTGGGCATATCTGAGCTGAGGCTTTACCCACTAGGGGAGGCTACTGTTTATGGTAGTACTTACCCCCATTATTTTTCTTGTTCTTTTTCTCTCCCCTTGTTTTGCAGAGTCCTCTGTGGGAGTTGCTGGGCCGCCAGCAACTGATCGGGGCAAGCGCATCGCGGACTAGATAGAGAGCCTCCCGAGGGTTGTAGCTGGAGCTTTTGGGTACCTGGTCTTCTCAGACAGCTTTTGTTTATTTCTTTTTGGGTCTGGCTTTTGCCAGCTGTTTGTATTTAGTGGTGAGCTGGGAGAGACATCTGTATTTTATTCCACTGTTGTACTCTTTTACTTCCAGCTTCTGTCTGAGATACAGTAGTTTTAGTTTAGCTCTGATTATTATGCTCTTTTATTATTATTTCTTATCTGAGCAGGTTACCGACGCTTCGTGTATGTGGGAAATACCGCATGCACGGCGGATCTGTAGACGGGCCCGGGTTCTGGTTTACACCCGGGGCGTGACAATAGCTAAATACGTGCATCAGAATATAAATGCCTGTCTGAATAAACCCAATCTATACACCAGTAAACACTGGTACTGCCTGCCATGCCTGCCAAACACAAGACTCAACTGCGGGAATACTGACCGACTACTGACCGGTACGGTCGCATCCCGAAATAGGTGACAGACCGACTACTGACCGGTACGGTCGCACCCAAAACAAGTAACAGACCGGCTCCTGACCGGCACGGTCACACACTCCGGAGTGGCACTCGAGGGGAGCGACCCACACGAGTGAAATAAGTAGTCATAAGTAACCTGATATAGCAGGACTAGATCACGACTCTAAATAAGTGGGAAAAGCCATCCACTAAGGAAGCCCGATCCCTCACCTCCAATCTGATGCAATAATAATAACCCGGTCAACCGCCCACAGTTCGCGGTTGCCGCAATCCCTGCCATCTGGCCCTACCTGTCCCAAATCCCCGGAAACCTGACTACACTAACCCCAAACCCCCTGCTCGCACCCGAGCCACAAATACCCAGAGTCTAAAAATGAAAAGGAGAAAAGTATAAAGCATGGTTTCTCCTAAGTCAGGTCCAACATGATAGTGTAGCAGAAAAAGGTGGCCTATCTAGATGACCATATATACAAGCACGAAGAGGTCCCAAGATGATATAAAGTAAACAGGTGTCGATGTTCTACATTTATTAGAGCATGTTATTCCATAATATTGATGATTGCATAAGAACATTAAGTGCAACATAGCCTATGCCTGCCAATACCACATACACGGTGTTCACAAAGTATGAAAATAAGGAAGTGCCACACCTAATCACAAATCACATAAGATGGTACAACGCTGGTCACCCTCACATTCATACAGGAATAAGCCAAAGATCATTTAACATCACTTACACAGGGACATTCAATCAAGTATCACCAATGAATAGCTTAAGGTTCAACAACCTTCATTGATCTTACATAGGATGAACATAGGATCTACCAACAACGTCCAATCTCACTGTAAATAATAGGAGTCATGAAATTGCTTTGTCTCATAAGGAATAGGCCTCAACTCAACAATGATATCCATCTTTTCATGAAGGAATTAGGAATCAAAAGCCTAAGTCATTCTCACTTCAACTAAATCAATAACCCACATCATCACCCATTTTCATATAAGTTAGATCAATGATCAATCCACTAATTATTCTCACATAGATAGGTTATGGATTAACATCTATGCCCAACATCACACATTGTAGGATAAGAATCGACAAGTGTAATTCATATCACCAAGTGGAGACTAAGGATCACCAAACCCACTACTCTCGCATAAATCATTCTCAAATAAATCAATCAAGTCCTCACATAAATCAACCAACCATTCACACATAACTATCACCATCATTCACCATGATTAGGTTAACCATTCATCACAAGGTGTAGGTTAAAGATTAATTTCCCAATTACCCTCACATAGCATAGATTTAAGAATGGTCACTTATAATGAACTTCATATGAGATAATGCAACATCAATCAAACTATTCATTCACTCATGTATGCACTGAGGATCAATTAACTTAATCTAAACATGGATATCCAAGCATATTATACCGAGGAGAAGAGAACATCAACTACAATGCCATGAGGGAAACCAATAGCCCGAGTGGGTAAATCGATGTTTTCGGCAAAGCACAACCACCCACCTGAAACTTGACGATCCGATGCCCGATCTGGCTGAATTTTGGCGTGAGTAATCCTTAACCTCCCAGGAGTCCGATGCCACGAAAATCATCCAAATCTGCCTCACGGATTGGGCGAAATCACTGAAATAATGCACACTGCGCATTCAAATTCCAGAATTTCAGCAATTGAAACTAAGTTAAGGAAGATGTAGGTGCAACCCCAAATACCTCAAGATGAAGTCTCCAACAGTAAAACAAAGGTCTCCTCTTTCATACAAACATCTTCAAGTCCTCAAAAATCCACCATCAATTTCCCTTAATATTCAAATGAAGCAAAAATCACAATGCTGTCCAAAATTGCTAACATA
Organism: Tillandsia leiboldiana; assembly: GCA_029204045.2. Taxonomy (NCBI): domain Eukaryota; kingdom Viridiplantae; phylum Streptophyta; class Magnoliopsida; order Poales; family Bromeliaceae; genus Tillandsia; species Tillandsia leiboldiana. The sequence continues at coordinate 14,782,383 of CM055065.1, forward strand.
AACTTGCTAGCATTTCCAAGCTTAATTAGAGGCTTTTTCAAAGGGATTCATCCACAGATCACAAAAGAGATTTTGCTCACCTTGAAGTTAGGAAGAAGTCCCAACTTGAATTTCTGAAAAAGACCTTATATCCACAAAGTTATCTGCATTCCAAGGTGCCTTGCTCAAATCAAAACTAAAACAGGGACTGCAGTAAACCATATAATCGCACTTAAAAAGATCATTAAAGTTACCTAATTAAACTTGCTCCAAATCCTGCAAGAAAGGTACCATTCGATTCCTTATTGAGAGTAGATACAAATTGAGCGAAAGAACTCCAAATTTCATGCTCGGATGAAGGAGAAAACCCATAAACACTTTGAGCTATCTACCAAGTTCCATCTGTACACGAATGCAGGAAAGTGCTCCAAAGATCATGCATAAACCCTAATAAAAACTCAAATATGGGGAAAATAATACATACCAATATTGTAGATCTTCGAGTTTTGGAAATTTCCCCGCAAATATCATCCAAATACTCTCATCCTACTGCCCAGAAAGGCCAAAACACTGAGGACTGTTCAGGATTCCATACTGAAATGAAGGGTTTCAAAGATGGCCTTAAAACTCTGTAAAAACATGAGATCTGAGGGGAGAGTTGTATACAAAAATTGTAGCATTACCTCTTGTGAGAATGCAGAACCAAAAATAAGCTCAGAATTCGAATAAATGAGTCCTGGGGAATTTTTGCACTAAAACGCGACGGGAAGGTCCACCAACAGCAACAATGGTGATGCTTGCCTCATGGAGAAGATGATGGTGATGAAGCCCCTTTTGTCCATCTCTTTGCTGATGAAGATGAAGGAGGGTTGCAGGTGAGTCCTCTGTAGAAGTCCCCAAGGTTGGATGGATCCAAAAGAGGAAGATGGAGGAGGTAGGAGCTCTTAAGTAGGAGGAAGAAGAAGAAACAAGGCAAGAGAGAGAACGAAGAAAGTACTGTGCGGTGCACAGTACTGGGCCAAGCCCGCCCGCAGCCCAGCCCGCCCGCAGGCGGGGCCACGTGGCGCCCATCCGGGCGCCCCGCCCCCCGGGCGGATGGCCCGGATGGGGCCACGCCCGACGCGGCGCCCGCCATTGTCGGGGCGCCGCGTGTCCCCTGCGCGGGGACGCGCAGTACGGCGCGCGCACGTGGGCGCGCTTTGCGCAACGCAGGCGCGCCACGTGGCCCGCGCCCTCCTCTCCTGTGCCGCCGCGTGGAAGGCCAAGTGGCCAGTGCGCCTGGTGCACGCGCAGACCCCATGGACCGGCCGCCTAAATCAAGTCCAAAACTGCTACAAAAATGCCTCTTTTTGCTATTTTCGTGTGCTGAGTTCGATTCCGAAGTCCAAAACTCCAAATAATGCAACCAAATAGCCGTTTTGATCGTTTTTCCACGCTGAATCCAAATACGGTGTCCATTTTGCAAGAATCCTTTTCTAATTTTTGGCGAAACTCCACATTAGGCAATTTGATCCATTACTCGCACTGAGTCCGTTTCTTGGGTCCGATTTGCGCGCAACCAACACTATCTACAGAAATTGGCCTCCACAAGCTATCGATCACACTGTAATGACCACGAAGATCCGGGTCTTCACATCCTCCCCCACTAAAGAAAGTTTCGTCCTCGAAAGTAACATAGCTCAAAAGAAGTCTCAAATCAGAAGGGCAAATATCCAACATCCTCGTCACCAGCTCTCAAAGCGTCACTCGCTTCCCGTGATTATTCCACAACAACATCAACCGCCAGTACGACATGGCCTAGTTGCGCCATTCCTCATCTCTCGAGCCATAATCCACAACGGTGCCTCCAGCACTCCAGACACTCACTAGTCTCAAGTGGAGCGAGTCAAACATCGACGGGCAAACCAAACATATCACCTCTAAGCGGAGACATGGACAATGACAAGGATTCCAACATGTCACGGGGAAAAGAAGAAATAACAGGCAACCACTGATCCACAACACCCCCAAAATCTCCTCCTCGAAACCAACTCATTCAAGAAACCTGAAGTACACCCTCCCAATTATCCATATAAAAAGGAGTCCAACAACTACAACTCTGAGTTGGAGAACCACCAAAAAACAACGAAGAGTTGAAGTTGTCCCTGCTGTGGCTGTCATTCTGTCCTTACTCCACATCAACTGTGGACCCTTAATTCAACACTCACTGATCTCATCCATCAGTGTGGGTTGCACGACTGAAACCAAAACATGGAAAGGATCACTCTGGGGCACGATCCCTAGTCCTAATCATCCCATCCATTCCAATAATGGCGCTTACTGCGCAAGCATTGCTCAAGCTCTGCACTGTAGGCCGGCCCCAAAAACATCTACACACATCCAAGACTACCGTGGGGGCATCACTACAACTCAATCACTGCTGACAGGACGAAAGATCCAATTTCTCTTCCATCAGGTAACACACCGGGTCTAACAACCCCTTTATCCATCATAGTCAATAACTATACCATCAGCTCACAGTTGTGCTGGTGCCATCCAATGAGGTGCCTTCAATATCGACGCGGTTCCAAGAACCACGTTAATAACAATCTCAATCTCCTTGCCCGGCGGCATTCTCATCAACTCAGGTGGACTCATATTCGAGAACTCGCGGGGATTAAGGGCACCTTTGAGTCCCGGGGCCGCCGTAGGCACCTTTATCACAGTCACTAACTGGCAACACATCCTTGGCTCATCATCTGCCTGACTCCTGTTGGCACGCTGTCACTACAACTAGTGCAATCTACCAACACCTGTAAATCAACTCCTTCTGTCCAACTCGTAGAAGTTCACAGTCCTCACCCCACAATTACAAATTACAAGATGCCACACCGACCAATCCAATACACCGAGTCGAAAATCCTGGGCTGCCACAAGACCAGCTAGTCAACGGGTGTAACCCACAGTCTAACTGCACTGGACATATTCAACAAACCTCCTCCACGTGCACATCCTAATCAAGGAGCTATACCTCAAGTGCACGTGGTAGCAACTCTACCTTTAGTCCGTGTAGGGATGCACCTCATTCTGACCCAGATGGCTGTAAAGGAAATTATACCTGCGATGACACATCCCACTGATGGGACGCCCTCCAACTCGGTTGCCCAAACTCAACTGCCAGCGATAGCGGTCGTCGCTCAATCAGCCTGAGAATATCCTGACTATCCCCAAAGAAAGCACCATCTCTGTCTCCACTCATACAGCGGCAATGATCGCAGCCCATCATGCTTCCGCTACGCTACTCTGATACTAATGTCGATGCTGCCGTCAGGGTCCACCCAACCACTGGCACTTCAGAAGTCCACGACTCTGAAAAGAAATCGAGAAGGCCTCTGCCTACTAGTCTGCCCTCCATCAACTGGCACCGAGTGCCTCCATCTGTCCAAAGGAACTACAACGCTATGCTCCATCGGGGCATCCAAAATCTGAAGTAAAAGGGACCAAGGAGCCAAAGAGGTATTGTGATAACCGCGGATTTATTTTGCCTTTCGGGGCTTTCCGTCGATTTTTATTGAACCGTCTGGTTGACAATAGGGGTTCGAGGGTAATTTTTCCTTGTTTTTCTGGGCAGACGGTCGGGGCTCGCGGGTATTTTTGGTTAATAAAGCTCGCGAAACGGAGACCGGCGGCGCGATCGGTTTTGGATTCCGACCCCCGGATCTCCCAGAATAAATTCCGGAAGCTGGTACCGTAGCCCAGGTGACTTACACAATTACCGGGGGCGGACCGAACTCTGGTCCGCAATCAGATCGATTTTAGTCGATCAGTTTGAGGTATGGGATTAAACCACCCCTTTTTGTTTTCCTTTCACTCGAGGGGTTAAAATTAATTTGGGGTCCAAAATCCACTACGCCCAAAACGTCTAAGTAGTCGGCCTTGGGAATTAGGTTTCCTAAACCTCGCCTCCCCCTCCTTGGCGTACAATATCCGAGCGTGGACGAGGAGCGGTTCCCCAAAACCCTCGTCCTTTCCATCGGCCGGCGTGGAAGAGAAGAGATCGATCGCCTCCCCGCAAAGATCCGACGAACGCGAAGAGGACAATCCCTCTCCTTCACTCGGTACCGACCAAAACAATGTGAGCCGTGCTTTCGTTTTCTTTTCTTGTCTTTTCTCGTCACGAGCGAGGGGGGGGTTTCTTGATTTCGTCGGAGATGGAAGGAGAGGGGCGTGCCATCGCACGCGGAGCGCCGCGCGGGGCAACCCGCGCATGCGGGGGCGCCGTGCGGGGCACCCACATGCGGGGCGCCGCGCGGGGTAGCCCGCGCATGCGGGGGCACCGCGCGGTGCAGCCCGCGCATGCGGGGGTGCCGTGCGGGGCACCCGCATGCGGGGCGCCGCGCGGGGCAGCCCGCGCATGCGGGGGCACCGCGCGGTGCGGCCCACGCATGCGGGGGTGCCGTGCGGGGCACCCGCATGCGGGGCGCCGCGCGGGGCAGCCCGCGCATGCGGGGGCACCGCGCGGTGCAGCCCGCGCATGCGGGGGTGCCGTGCGGGGCACCCGCATCCGGGGCAGCCGCGGGGCAGCCCGCACATGCGAGGCGCCGCGCGGACAGCACGGCGGCGCGTGGGGGGTTCGGTCGCTGCCGTCGAGGGCCGGCCGGTGTTAGGGCTTTTCCTTACTTCGCGTTTAAAGGTTCTTGACCTCCCCGCCCGGGGATCCCGTTTTGCAGCTTCGGGGAGCGCGCCGGGACGCGGGGAGCCGAGCGTGGTTTTTCTACTAGCGACAGGTGGGTTGTATTTACTTTATTCCTAGCCTCTAAATTCTATCATGTTGGACGGGGTCTATTCTAAGTGTACTGGGGTTAAATAATGATGGGCGATAGCTTATGCATGTTAGTGGGGACACTATAGTGATTAGCGTCGGTTGCCGACGGTGATTCTCTTTTTAACCCTTATATGTCAGCGGGCCACCTTCGAGTGCGCGCAATATTACCTTGTTTTCGATTATGCACTTTACCTCATTTACCTCATTACTCTTGTTATTTATATTATGATGCTGACATGATGGTGGTTACGGTTACTTGGCTCGAGGTTGCCACACGCGCACCCGCGGTTTGGCCACCGCAAAGGGTGCGCTTTTCCGGAAAAGTGGTCTATGACCCGTGTATACCCACGAGGTGACGTAGTGGGGCCCCTTATTAGTGGTGGGGTTGAGGCGCCGAGGTGCGAGCGGTGCGACCCGTCGGTTTAGTTGTCCGGCGTGGTCGGGTTTCTGCAGGTACGGTGTGGGCCGTCGGTTTAGCTGTCCGACGTGCCCGGGTATTACAGGACGCAGGTGTACAGGTTGCCTTTCCTCCTTGGGAGGGTGGTTGCTCCAGTTGTCTTCACGGTTTGTTTTACTATATTCTCCTACTTTACTACTTCTGCGTCACTGACATCCCACTTCGTGACAGGGTCCAGACGGGGAGAGAGGTAGGCGGTGGTGAGGACGGGACAGGAGCAGCTGGGTCGCTGGGGACCCTGGACTGTATTTATTCTTTTATTCTCGCTTTTCATTACTTTGTAGTTATGTGAGTGGTTCGCGATACCCTCGTGGGGTCGGCATTGTGATGATCCGGACTCCCGCAGGAACTGTGCAACATTAAACAGTGACTGTAGGGAGCTTATCCGGTGAAGCAGAGCTTGTAGAATCGAAATTGGATATTTAATATAGACTCTGCGCGAAAATCGGAGCAAATGGAATTTTCCGGGAGCTTTCGGCAAAATTTCGGATGGGAATTTGGCAAAATGGACGTCGGATTTGGACTCAGCGCGCGAAAACGATCGAAATGGTATATTTGCTTTATTTTTTCGGCACTTGGTACTGTTCACCGGAACAGTAACCGCCGGCCGGAATTACTGTTCCGGCCGCCGGCGGCGAGCGGCGAGCGGCGGCGGGCGGCGGCGCACGGCGGCGGGCAGCGGCGCAGCGGCGGCACAGCGGCAGAGCGCGGAGGCGCGCGGCCCTGGTGCGCGGTCCATGGGCCTGGCGTGCACCGGGAGCACCGAATACCCCCTTTCCACGTGGCGCTTCCCCATTGGTTCGCCGGCTTCTAGAAGCGCGTGGGAGGGTGACACGTGGCACACCCGGATTGGCCGACATCTTCCGGAAGACCCGGCGCGGGGACCGGGCCCGTGCTCCACGTGGACACGTGGCGTCCTCTGAGTGGCCCTTGCACAGGCTGTTCCCTGTTTTGTGGACACGTGGCGCGTTTTGGTTGGCCCGTTTCGGTGTTTCCTGTTCGGATCCGATCCTGTGTGGAGCCTCAGCCCATTATAAATAGGGCCCCCCACCCCCCTCTCTTTGCACCTCGGTTTTCGAGCCCTTAGAGAGAGAACCAGAGAAAGTGCCCTCTACGAAATTTCTTCCTCTCTCTCTCTTCTCTCTCTCCTCCAAATCTCAGAATTTTTGGAGTTATAGTTAGTGAGTTATCTGCGACACGGCGCACTGCGACGGTTTTCTTTGTCGGCCCATTTCCCGTCGCAGTTCCGTCGAAAATTCCCTGTGGGCTAACCAGGAGGAATTTTTGGACGATTTTTGCGACAGCGCGTTCCTAAGAGGTAAGGCTTCGATTTCCGTGTTGATCACTTTGCTCCATTTCGTACTTTTGGCACGTTTCCCGAGGTCTCTTTGACCCCCCTTTTTGCTGTGGAAATTTCTGGACAGTGTCAACTTCTCCGATTTTTATCTTGGCGTAGGAGCATCAGATCGAGGCGTTCAAAGAGTCGATTTTGATCTACTCTTCGCGAGGAACGCAACCGTAATTTTTCTGGATTTTTCTGAGCACTATACAGAGGTGAAAAACTCCTCTCTTTTCGTGCTATTTGAAAAACAGCAAAAGCTGTATTTTTATGAATAATATAGTTACACCCTGTGCAATGTGTGTTGCTGTAGGGCACCGTTCTCGGCAGACAGCAGTTCTAGGGGACTGTGGACAGCCAGGAGACTATCTGGGTGTGATTTGAGCTGTTCGAGGTGGGCGGTTGTTGCTTACCTCATTTTTGACAAGCTCACTGGGATTACTGGAACTCCCCTAAAATTTAATATGACAATTGATGAGAACAATTGGGACAAACTAATATGACAATTGATGAGAACAATTGGGACAAACTAATATGACAATTGATGAGAACAATTGGGACAAACTAAATTGATGAGTACTATTGGGACTACTAACAGGACTACTAACAGGACTACTAACAGGACAATTGATGAGAACCGCTGGGACGAACTCTCCTAAAAATTAATATAACCCCACAGATGATATGATGACTTATATTGGGACACTGTGATTGAGACAAAGGCTATAATCTCGCATGCAAATGACTTTTATTCAGTAAATCAATCTTTTTAAATCTTTGACACTATTTTACAACTTTTAAAATAAAGACAGTTGCATGCATGCCCGGACATCAGGTAGGGCCACTATTTATTGCTACACTATCATATTAAGACTTGACATGTTTTATTACTCTCTTTTGCTTTCAGTTGCTTGTCGCTCGAGTATGAGCAGGGGTTTGGAATAGTATAGCCAAGGTTATGTTAGATTATAAACTTGTGGGGTGTTGCGGTGACCGCGGACAGTAGGCGGTCGATCAGATATTTATCCTTGCATCAGATTAGGGATGAGTCTGGTCTATTTTGCACCAGCTGAGGATCGGGTTATCCTAGTGGGTGGTTTTCCCACTTGTTAAGTACTATGGCATCAGATCGGGGTTTTCTTTAGTGGATAGTTTTCCCACTTGTTAAGTACTATGGCATCAGATCGGGGTTTTCTTTAGTGGATTGTTTTTCCCACTTTGATCATAGTCATGATCCAGTCCTGCTGTTTTATGGCACTTCTGATACTTATTACTGAGATATTTACTCGTGTGGGTCGCTCCCCTCGAGTGCCACTCCGGAGTGTGTTACAGACAGACTTTGAGTCCTTGAGACTCCTATCCCCTATCGGTGTTATGCGTTGACCAGCATACCCAATTTGGCAAACACTATTCCCTATCGGTGTCATGCGTTGGTCAGCATACCCGATTTGGCAAACACTATCCCCATCGGAGTTATGCATTGGCCAGCATACCCGATTTGGCAAGGCACAGCAGGCAGTACCAGTGACACAAGACTGAGTTATTTCAGGCAGGCATGTTTGGTATTGTTGCATACAGTCATTTCATGCTACATGACATTTAGAGGCATACTAGTGGTGGTTTCCCTTTATTCAGCAGTTCTGTTTACAGCTTTACCACTTATTCCTTTCTGGCCTCTAGTAGTCCTAGTGGGTGCGTCAGAGTTGAGGTTTTTGCCCACTAGGGGAGGCTACTAGTTTATCTGGTAGTTCTCACCCCCATTATTCTTTTCTGTTTCTTTCTTCTCCTTTATTTTTGCAGAGTCGTCTGCGGGAGCTGCTAGGCCATCGGCAGCTGATCGAGGTAAGGGGATCGCTGAATAGATAGATCTCCTGGGAGACTGAGAGATGTTAGATAGATGCTGCACCCTTTACTCAGACTGTGGTATTCTTCTTTTATTCTAGGTCTGGCTTTCGCCAGCTGGATGTACTATTTTGGTGAGCTGGGAGATTATTGTACTTATTACAGCTTTATTAGTAGTTCCAGTCTGAGATACTATGTGGTTCTTCCACTTCAGCTCTGTATTATGCTCTTTTATTGTTTATATTATATCGGAGCAGGTTACCAGCGCTTCGTGTACTCGGGAAATCCCATGTGCACGGCGGATCTGTTGGCGAGCCCGGGTTCCGGGGCGTGACAGATTAAGTTGGTATCAGAGCTTAGGGATTGGTCAGTTGGGACTTAGGAAACCCTAGGCTTTTGGTAGACCCTAGGATAATAGGGTACGAGAGACGTGATATTTGCGAAAGTCGTTGATTTATTGACTCTTCCAGTGAGAGAAGAGGGATCGACATGCCTAATTTCTGGTGAACCGTTATGTTGGCTGCAGACAACATAAAGTCACAGAAATAGGGGAATGTCTTTGACTTTCGCTAGATTGGGTCGTGTGGAATTTTATTTTGCTGATTTGTGGCTTTTGGTGACAGTATGTCACCCCGTCGTCATTTTTCCGTCGGGGATATTTCTACCCCTTCTGAGAAGCCCGAGCAGGCGGTATCTGCTGAGCTGGGAGAACTACGGGCCTTGGTGACCCATTTGGTGGCAAGAAGCTTTCGACAGGACCAACGCCTGGAGCAGTTGCTGGCGCAGAGAGGTGACTTGGCGGTTGACGAAGGGGCCAGGACTTTCGAGCAGCGTCCAGACAAGGAACGCCCCGCCCCAGATAATGATGGACAGGCCAGTTCAGGGAGACCACCACGACCCCTGCGGCCCCAGTCTACGGGCCGTGGGCGTCTTGATCGACGAGGACCTGGTAGATCGCAGAGGCCTCCGCAGCAGCAGTTTCGACAGTCTCGGGCGTCGGTCCGATGCATTTTCTGTAGGGGGCAGCATTCATCAAATACCTGTGGCTTGAGGGAGGGTCGATGCTTCCGATGTGGGCAGCAGGCCACATCCGACCTACGTGCCCCTTTCGGATTTTAGTAGCACCTTCTTCAGCATTGGCCCCTACCGCATCCCAGCAGAGGTCACAGAGGCCTCAGCGGCATAGGCAGCAGCAACAGCAGGTAAGGCAGCCTCAGTCTATAGTTAGGTGCATTTTCTGCGAAGGTCAGCACACTTCAGGTGCTTGTGACTTGAGGTTCGGCCGCTGTTTCAAGTGCGGACAGCCCGGGCACGTGCGAGTTACGTGTCCTTCGGGGATAACGGTGGCACCTACTTCGGCATCTGTCCCTGCCACTTCCCAGCTATGACCGGGAGCTTCATCGACAGATCTTCAAGGAGATCAAGTTTCATTCCCCCACCCATCTGGAGAGAGACAACCGTTGTTGAGCAGTCAAGATGGCTTAGCGCAGGCAAGGGATTCTGCTATGGCTGATCGAGTGGAGGCAGGTATGATTTACTTTCTGGCATAAGGACTCGTACCTCGTTTTTATAGGGGCATCTTTTTTTATTTGTAGAGAATGTACATCATTGCATAGGGTTAGGAATAGGACTCTCACCTTGTGCACAGGAAGTGTAGATTCCCGATTGAACTCTGCACATGGAGGAGTGCTGTTAGCCCCGCCCGATTTAGATCGAGTCCTGGATTATGCCAGTAGACCTATTGGACCTGAGTCAACTGAAGGACTTCGATGTGGTCCTCGGGATGGACTGGTTGGCTCGGTATTTTGCGACTATTGATTGTGCCGCAAGGACCGTCACTTTTAGAAAGCCAGACCAGAAAATGTTGGTATATCGGGAATGTCAGAGCGCTTTCTTTGCCTCTATGATTTCGACTTCCCGAGCGAGGCTGATGATCCGTCGAGGATGTGTGGCCTTTTTGGCTAGTGTTGTTGAGGGGCCTACGGCGGCGCCGGAACTCGGGGATATCCCTATTGCCCGCGAGTTCCCGGATGTTTTCCCACCTGAGCTGTCTAGCATGCCGCCAGATAGGGAGATTGAGTTCGTGATTAACGTAGTTCCAGGAACTGCGCCAATCTCTAAGGCTCCATACCGGATGACACCGGCTGAGCTGCGAGAGCTTAAGGCGCAACTCCAGGATTTAATGGATAAGGATTTTATTAGGCCGAGTGTATCACCTTGGGGTGCGCCGGTGCTATTCGTAAAGAAGATGGGTCACTTCGACTATGTGTGGATTATAGAGAATTAAAGTGACCATCAAGAACTAGTACCCTTTGCCGCGCATCGATGATCTCTTTGATCAGCTGCAAGGGTCTTGCGTCTTCTCTAAGATAGATTTGCAGTCCGGTTACCACCAGTTGAAGGTGAAGGCCGTAGATATTCCGAAACGGCATTTTGATCACGGTATGGGCATTATGAATTTACAGTTATGCCTCTTGGGCTAACTAATGCCCCTGCCGCATTCATGGATTTAATGAACCGGATCTTCCGACTATACTTGGATCGATTCGTAGTAGTATTCATTGATGATATCTTGATTTACTCCCGAAGTGATATTGAGCATGAGGAGCACTTAAAGGTTGTGCTGCAACTTCTGCGAGAAAAGAAGTTGTATGCCAAGCTGGCAAAGTGCGAGTTTTGGCTTCGGGAGGTAGTCTTCTTGGGCCATGTGATTTCTGCCGCAGGTGTGGCAGTGGACCCAGCAAAGATTGAGGCGGTTCGGGATTGGCCCCGACCAACGACGGTTTCTGAGGTATGTAGCTTTATGGGTTTAGCTGGGTATTACCGTCGGTTTGTGGAAGGCTTTGCGAAGCTCTCCACACCCCTCACTCGCTTGACGCGTAAGGGAGTGAAGTTTATCGGGAGTGAGGATTGTCAAAAGAGCTTTGAGGAGCTGAAAATAGATTAATGACCACTCCTATCCTTTCCCTCCCTGTTATGGGGAAAGGATACGTGATCTACAGCAATGTATCACACAGCGGACTTGGTTGTGTGTTGATGCAAGAAGGGAGGGTAATTGCTTACGCATCAAGGCAACTCAAGGATTATGAGAATAATTACCCTACCCATGACTTGGAGCTTGCTGCTGTAGTGTTTGCACTAAAGCTTTGGCATCATTATCTATATGGGGAGCATTGTGAAATCTACACCGACCACAAGAGCCTAAAATACCTGTTCACACAGAAGGAGTTGAATTTGAGGCAACGTAGGTGGTTAGAGCTATTAAAGGATTATGATATTCTCTACCACCCAGGCAAGGCTAATGTGGTCGCTGATGCCTTGAGTAGGAGGGCGGTGCAAAGTTTGTCTATGTTGATCACAGACCAGGCACCGCTATTAGAGGAAATGAGACGACTCGAGATAGAGGTTGTGTCCCCTGGGGTCACTGCTAGACTGACATCTTTAGTCTTGCAGCCCACTCTGCTGGACAGGATCAAAGAGAAACAGAGTGAGGACCCCCACTTGGCCAGGATTAGAGATCATATTCCGAGTGATCAGTCAGGGGACTTTACGGTAGATGCCTCGAGAGTACTGAGGTACAGGAACCGAGCATGTGTGCCAATACATGTGGAGATTAGAGAACAGATATTGCGAGAGGCCCATTATACACCTTATAACCTAGATCCTGGTGGGACTAAGATGTATAAGGACCTCAAGGCACACTTCTCGTGGAAAGGCATGAAAAGGGATATTGGGAGATTTGTGGCCCAGTGTTTAACTTGTCAGCAAGTGAAAGCTGAGCATCTAGTGCCAGCTGGCAAGTTACAAAGTCTCCCAATCCCCGAGTGGAAATGGGACCACATTACAATGGACTTTGTGGTCGGACTACCGAGGGCCCAGGGAGGAGCAGACGCTATCTGGGTAGTTGTAGATAGACTTACCAAGTCGGCGCACTTTCTGCCCATGCAGACTACGTGGCCACTTGAGCGACTAGCCCAGTTATATCTAGACAATATTGTGAGATTACTTGGAATACCCGCCTCCATTGTTTCAGATAGAGACCCGAGGTTTGTTTCGCATTTCTGAAGGAGTTTGCAAACAGCCTTGGGGACTGAACTTAGGTTCAGTACTGCTTTTCATCCGCAGACGGATGGACAGTCAGAACGGACGATACAAATCCTGGAGGACATGCTGAGGGCTTGTGTCTTGGATTTCGGCGGAGGGTGGATTCGGCATTTATCTTTGGCTGAATTCGCGTACAACAATAGCTTTCAAGCGAGCATTCAGATGGCTCCGTTGAAGTATTGTATGGACGCAAGTGTCGATCACCACTTTATTGGAGGGACGTAGACGAGAGACGGACCTTGGGACCAGATGTCTTGATAGAGGCAGAAGAGAAGGTCCGGGTGATTCGAAAGCATCTTCAGACCGCCCAAACCGACAGAGGAGCTATGCCGACATTCGGCGACGAGACTTAGAACTTCAGGTTGGAGATCATGTATCCCTGAAAGTCTCGCCGTCCAAAGGAATCAGGAGGTTCGGCATTCGTGGGAAACTTAGCCCCCGATATATTGGACCCTTTGAGGTATTGGGGCGTATCGGGCCAGTTGCCTACCGACTCGCACTTCCTCCAAGGCTTGCTGGTGTCCATGATGTATTTCATGTTTCTACTTTGAGGAAGTATATCTTCGACCCATCGCACGTCATCGACTTCACACCGCTTGAGATCAGCGAGGATTTGAGGTATGAAGAACGCCCACTGCGAGTTCTGGATCGAGAGGTGAAAGAATTACGCAGTCGGGCCATTCCCTATGTGAAGATCCAATGGAGCAATCATGACAGAGCGCGAGGCTACATGGGAGCTCGAGTCGGAGATGAGGGATGCTCACCCCTACTTATTCGAGACATCGGACTGAGGATTATTGTTTAGTCTCGTTTCGAGGACGAAACTCTTTTTAGTGGGGGAGAATGTGATGATCCGGACTCCCGCAGGAACTGTGCAACATTAAACAGTGACTGTAGGGAGCTTATCCGGTGAAGCAGAGCTTGTAGAATCGAAATTGGATATTTAATATAGACTCTGCGCGAAAATCGGAGCAAATGGAATTTTCCGGGAGCTTTCGGCAAAATTTCGGATGGGAATTTGGCAAAATGGACGTCGGATTTGGACTCAGCGCGCGAAAACGATCGAAATGGTATATTTGCTTTATTTTTTCGGCACTTGGTACTGTTCACCGGAACAGTAACCGCCGGCCGGAATTACTGTTCCGGCCGCCGGCGGCGAGCGGCGAGCGGCGGCGGGCGGCGGCGCACGGCGGCGGGCAGCGGCGCAGCGGCGGCACAGCGGCAGAGCGCGGAGGCGCGCGGCCCTGGTGCGCGGTCCATGGGCCTGGCGTGCACCGAGAGCACCGAATACCCCCTTTCCACGTGGCGCTTCCCCATTGGTTCGCCGGCTTCTAGAAGCGCGTGGGAGGGTGACACGTGGCACACCCGGATTGGCCGACATCTTCCGGAAGACCCGGCGCGGGGACCGGGCCCGTGCTCCACGTGGACACGTGGCGTCCTCTGAGTGGCCCTTGCACAGGCTGTTCCCTGTTTTGTGGACACGTGGCGCGTTTTGGTTGGCCCGTTTCGGTGTTTCCTGTTCGGATCCGATCCTGTGTGGAGCCTCAGCCCATTATAAATAGGGCCCCCCACCCCCCTCTCTTTGCACCTCGGTTTTCGAGCCCTTAGAGAGAGAACCAGAGAAAGTGCCCTCTACGAAATTTCTTCCTCTCTCTCTCTTCTCTCTCTCCTCCAAATCTCAGAATTTTTGGAGTTATAGTTAGTGAGTTATCTGCGACACGGCGCACTGCGACGGTTTCTTTGTCGGCCCATTTCCCGTCGCAGTTCCGTCGAAAATTCCCTGTGGGCTAACCAGGAGGAATTTTTGGACGATTTTTGCGACAGCGCGTTCCTAAGAGGTAAGGCTTCGATTTCCGTGTTGATCACTTTGCTCCATTTCGTACTTTTGGCACGTTTCCCGAGGTCTCTTTGACCCCCCTTTTTGCTGTGGAAATTTCTGGATAGTGTCAACTTCTCCGATTTTTATCTTGGCGTAGGAGCATCAGATCGAGGCGTTCAAAGAGTCGATTTTGATCTACTCTTCGCGAGGAACGCAACCGTAATTTTTCTGGATTTTTCTGAGCACTATACAGAGGTGAAAAACTCCTCTCTTTTCGTGCTATTTGAAAAACAGCAAAAGCTGTATTTTATGAATAATGTAGTTACACCCTGTGCAATGTGTGTTGTGCTGTAGGGCACCGTTCTCGGCAGACAGCAGTTCTAGGGGACTGTGGACAGCCAGGAGACTATCTGGGTGTGATTTGAGCTGTTCGAGGTGGGCGGTTGTTGCTTACCTCATTTTTGACAAGCTCACTGGGATTACTGGAACTCCCCTAAAATTTAATATGACAATTGATGAGAACAATTGGGACAACTAATATGACAATTGATGAGAAAATTGGGACAAACTAATATGACAATTGATGAGAACAATTGGACAAACTAAATTGATGAGTACTATTGGGACTACTAACAGGACTACTAACAGGACTACTAACAGGACAATTGATGAGAACCGCTGGGACGAACTCTCCTAAAAATTAATATAACCCCACAGATGATATGATGACTTTATTGGGACACTGTGATTGAGACAAAGGCTATAATCTCGCATGCAAATGACTTTTATTCAGTAAATCAATCTTTTTAAATCTTGACACTATTTTACAACTTTTAAATAAAGACAGTTGCATGCATGCCCGGACATCAGGTAGGGCCACTATTTATTGCTACACTATCATATAAGACTTGACATGTTTATTACTCTCTTTTGCTTTCAGTTGCTTGTCGCTCGAGTATGAGCAGGGGTTTGGAATAGTATAGCCAAGGTTATGTTAGATTATAAAACTTGTGGGGTGTTGCGGTGACGCGGGACAGTAGGCGGTCGATCAGATATTATCCTTGCATCAGATAGGGATGAGTCTGGTCTATTTTGCACCAGCTGAGGATCGGGTTATCCTAGGGTGGTTTTCCACT
>CM055065.1:14797962-14837573 GCA_029204045.2 Tillandsia leiboldiana
TTTGACTTAGGAGAAAACATGTTTACTGATGTTCTTCTCTATCGATGCATGACGATCTAGTCAGACCGGGATCTTGAGATAGTGTAGTTGGATCTTGAGTCTGGGACAGTTTTGACTCTTCTTGGGGATTGGGGGATATAATGGCAACCGCGAATTTTGGGCGGTTGACCGGATGTTATTATCACATCAGATTGGGGATCGGGGTTGCATTAGTGGATGGAGTATTCCCACTTTGATCATGGTCATGATCTAGTCCTGCTATTGTGAGACATCGGTTACAGAGATGATTGATACAGAGACACTTTACTCGTGTGGGTCGCTCCCCTCGAGTGCCACTCCGGAGTAGGCTTTTTGACCGTGATGGGTGCCGGTCAGTTGGTGAGTTGTGAGTGATGACAGAGCAGGCAGTGCCAGTATTTCCTGGCCCTCTGATTGGGTTTCCTTGGGCAGTCAGCTTTATAGTTGCATATATACAGTTATCTTTTGGCACTGCATTTAGAGGCATAGTAGTGGTAGTTCCTTTTTCAGCAGTCTTTATTGCATACCACTGTTCTTCCTTTTGCCTCTTTATTCCTAGTGGGTGCGTCAGCATTAGAGGTTTTACCCACTAGGGGAGGCTACTGGTTTATCTAGTAGTTCTCACCCCCATTGTTGTTTTCTGTCCTTGTTCCCCTTTGTTTTGCAGAGTCATCTGTGGGAGCTGCTGGGCCTTCAGCGGCAGATCGAGGTAAGAGGATCGCCGACTAGCTAGATCGTCTACCCCAAGTGAGAGACTAGCGAGGTTTTTATTATACCCCCTTTTGTATCTCATACTTCAGTAGTTTCCTTTTGGGTCTGGCTTTGGCCAGCTGGTTGTATATTTATGGTGAGCTGGGAGTATATTGTACTTTTATTTCAGCTTGTAGTTTATTTCAGTCTGAGATTACTTTTAGTTTTATTAGTTCAGCTCTGTTTATGCTCTGTTATTGTATATTATCTATCTGAGCAGGTTACCAGCGCTTCGTGCACATAGAGAAATTCCGTGTGCACGGCGGATCTGTTGGCGGGCCCGGGTTCCGGTTTACACCCGGGGCGTGACAGATTAAGTTGGTATCAGAGCTTAGGGATAGGTCAGTTGGGACTTAGGAAACCCTAGGCTTTTGGCAGACCCTAGGATGATAGGGCGCGAGAGGCGTGACACTTCGCGAAAGTCGTTGATTTATTTATTGGACTCTTCCAGTGAGTGAAGAGGGATCGACATACCCGATTTCTGGTGGACCATTATGTTGGCTGCAGACAACATAAAGTCGCAGAAATTGGGGGATGTCTTTGACTTTCGCTAGATTGGGTCGTGTGGGGTTATGTTACTTATTCGTGATTTCTTGTGGCAGGATGCCTCCCCGACGTCGGATCCCTACTCGGGGTGTCCCGTTACCCCCCTGATGAGCCAGGGCAGCCTACTTCCCCCGAGCTTACTGAGTTGAGGGCCTTGGTGGCCCAATTGGCGGAGGGTCAGCGCCGCCAGGAGCAGAGGTTTGAGCAGCTCCTTGCCCAAAGAGAGGCACCATCCCCAGCTGTTCCTGAGGCCCTTGTGCCTCCTGTTGCACCTTTTGTGCCGTCAGCGCCATCTTCGAGTAGCGGGGCTCCTGGAGCTATTCAGCCTTTGACTGCGGAGGAGGAGCAGGATATCGCTAACAAACTCTCCAAGTTTGTTCAGCGGGGACCCCCTAGATTCTCAGGGCGGGATGCGCAGCCCTGGGCTGTTGGGAGATGGCTTTCTGCGATGGAGAAGCTTTTTCGGGACTTCTTCATCGACCCGAGGTATCGAGTGCACATGGCGGTGCACTGTTTGGACGGAGATGCTGATTTTTGGTGGCAGCGGGTAGAGCCCCTGGAGTTCCGGATTACTCGGCAGCTGCCTTGGGAGGAGTTCCGACGGATGGTGCTGGATACCTATTTTTCGACCAGTGTGAAGAAGAAGTTGGAGGACGACTTGAAGAACCTACAGCAGGGCGATCGATCGGCTCATGCCTATTTCCAGGAGTTCACGGAGTTGCTGAACTGTGTGCCCTTCGTCGCTCGTGACGGTCCGCACCAGGTTGAGTTGTTCGAGGGAGGCCTCCGTCCAGAGATTTACACACTGGTGCATGCTCAGAGATTTCAGACTCTGGAGGCAGCCGCAGAGCATGCACAGTGGGTGGAGAGAGGTGATTTGGTGGTGGCCAGACAGAGGGCCGCGGTCGCTCAGAGCTCCGACAGAAAGCGACCAGCCCAGGACGAGGGGGGACAGGCCAGTACTTGGAGGCCGCCCCGACCGCCACCGCCTCAGTTCCCAGGCCGTGGGCGTTCGGAGCGGCGAGGGCCTAGTGGGTCCCAGAGGCCCCCGCAGCAGCAGCAGAGATCGCAGTCGTCGCAGCGCGGGTCTCAGCGGCAGCCACAGCGACAGCGACAGTCTCAGCAGCAGCAGTCCCGTCAGGCACGGGCTCCCAGCAGTTGTATCTTCTGTGGAGGTCCGCACTTTCCCGGCACTTGCGACCAGCGGTGGGGTCGCTGCTACGGGTGTGGACAGCCAGGGCACATTCGAGCTGCGTGCCCCTTTTCGACTTCAGCCGCTCCTTCTTCAGCATCTGCCCCAGCATCATCGCAGCAGCGGTCGACGGCTCAGCGGCCTTTTGCTCTAGCGAGCAAGCCATCTTCTTCCCATCCCACCGATTATCGCCTTCCAGCTCAGAGTGGGCGAGTGTATGCTGCACAGGTAGAGGATTCTTCAGCAGCGGACCATGTGGTGGCAGGTATCACCTTACTCTCTGGCATTAGGACTCGTACCTTATTTGATACTGGAGCATCGCATTCTTTCATTAGTAGATCTTTTGCATCATTACATGGGTTAGAGGTAGGATTTTTGCCACGTGCACGAGAGGTTCAGATTCCCGATCACACTCTGCACGTGGAGGAGTGTTGTTGGTCTTGCCCGATGCAGATCGAATCCTGGATTATGCCAGCAGACCTGTTGGTCTTGAGACAGCTGAGCGACTTTGATGTGATTCTTGGGATGGACTGGCTGGCTCGGTATTTCGCGACTATTGATTGTGCCGCGAGGACTGTCACTTTTAGAGAGCCAGGCCAGGAGATGTTTGTATATCGGGGATGTCAGAGTGCTTTCTTTGCCTCTGTGGTTTCGACTTCCCGAGCGAGGCGGATGATTCATCGAGGATGTATAGCCTTTTTGGCTAGTGTTGTTGAGGGGCCTACGGCGACACCGGGACTCGGGGATATTCCTATTGCCCGCGAGTTTCCGGACGTTTTTCCACCTGAGCTGACTAGTATGCCGCCAGACAGAGAGATTGAGTTTGTGATTGACGTAGTTCCAGGAACTGCGCCAATCTCTAAGGCTCCTTATCGAATGGCACCGGCTGAGCTGCGAGAGCTTAAAGCACAGCTGCAAGATCTGATGAATAAGGGCTTTATTAGACCAAGTGTGTCGCCTTGGGGAGCACCGGTGCTGTTCGTAAAAAAGAAGGATGGGTCACTTCGGTTGTGTGTGGACTATAGGGAATTGAACAAAGTGACCATTAAGAACAAGTACCCTTTGCCGCGCATCGATGATCTCTTTGATCAGCTGCAAGGGTCTTGTGTATTTTCCAAAATTGATCTACAGTCTGGTTACCACCAACTGAAGGTGAAGGCCGAGGATATTCCTAAGACTGCTTTCAGATCACGGTACGGGCATTATGAGTTTACAGTTATGCCGTTTGGATTGACTAATGCCCCTGCCGCCTTTATGGACTTGATGAACAGGATATTTCGGCCCTTCCTGGATCGTTTTGTGGTGGTGTTCATTGATGATATCCTTATTTACTCCCGAAGCGAGGCCGAGCACGAAGAGCACTTGAGGACTGTGCTACAACTTCTACGAGATAAGAAGTTGTATGCCAAGCTGTCAAAGTGCGAGTTTTGGCTTCGGGAGGTAGCTTTCTTGGGCCATGTGATTTCCGCCGCCGGTGTAGCAGTAGACCCGGCGAAGATTGAGGCAGTTCGAGATTGGCCCCGACCGACGACTGTATCTGAGGTGCGCAGCTTCATGGGGTTAGCTGGTTATTATCGTCGGTTTGTGGAAGGCTTTGCGAAGCTTTCCACACCCCTCACTCGGTTGACGCGTAAAGGAGTTAAGTTTATCTGGAGTGAGGACTGCCAGAGGAGCTTTGAGGAGCTAAAGGATAGATTGATGACCGCTCCTATCCTTTCCCTCCCTGTTATGGGGAAAGGATATGTGATCTACAGTGATGCATCGCACAGTGGGCTTGGATGCGTGCTGATGCAGGAAGGGAGGGTAATTGCTTATGCATCGAGACAGCTTAAGGATTACGAGAAGAATTATCCTACCCATGACTTGGAACTTGCTGCCGTGGTGTTTGCACTGAAGCTTTGGCGCCATTACCTATATGGGGAGCATTGTGAGATCTACACCGACCACAAGAGCCTAAAGTACCTGTTCACGCAGAAGGAACTGAATTTGAGGCAGCGCAGATGGTTAGAGCTACTAAAGGATTACGATGTGGATATCCTTTACCATCCAGGAAAGGCCAACGTGGTTGCAGATGCTTTGAGTAGGAGAGCGGTGCAGAGTTTGTCCATGTTGATTACAGATCAGGCGCCACTGTTAGAGGAGTTGAGACGGCTCGAGATAGAGGTTGTATCCCCTGGGGTCTCTGCTAGACTGATGTCTTTGGTCGTGCAGCCCACTCTGCTGGAGAGGATCCGGGAGAAACAGAGCGAGGACCCCCATTTAACCAGGATTAGAGATCAGATTCCGAGTGTTCGATCAGGGGATTTTTCAGTGGATGCTTCGGGAGTACTGAGGTACAGGGACCGAGCATGTGTGCCAGTGGATGCTGAGATCAGAGAACAGATATTGAAGGAGGCCCATTATACACCTTATACCCTTCATCCTGGGGGGACTAAGATGTATAAGGACCTCAAGGCACACTTTTGGTGGAATGGCATGAAAAGGGATATTGGGAGGTTTGTGTCGCAGTGTTTAACTTGTCAGCAGGTAAAAGCTGAGCATCGAGTGCCAGCTGGCAAGCTACAGAGTCTCCCGATTCCCGAGTGGAAATGGGACCGGGTCTGCGGCTTCCGCGCCTTGGGGCGTGCGCCGGGTGCACGCTCTGGCCCGTGGACCGCGGGCTGAGGAACCCGTACGGGGTGAACAGTAATGCCTTTTTTTGGTTTTCTTCTCCGTTTTCGCTCCCGTTTCGCGATTTCTTCTCCGTTTTCGCTCCCGTGCGACTCCGGCGAAGACCCCGCGACCATGGTAACGACGGCGGCGGCCTCCCGTTTCACAACGGCGGCGGCGGCCTCCCGTTAACCCACTACGTTCCAATGGGACATCCCCAAAAATTCCCGAATAAATACACAATAATTCTAATGACTAAACCAACGATCGACGAACAACCAAAACGTCGATCGGAGGTCCGATAACAAGAACCCGATTAAAAACCACCAAGAACTCAACGAAAGAGATGACGGAAAAATCCCAAATAATTTAAATAAATTATTTTACTAACCGAAGATCGACGGGAAGGTTGTCCGGTCGCGTTCTTGCCTTCGGTTCGGTGTCCGGGAAGATCGGGCTCCTTCTCTTTCTCCTTTCCCTTTCTTCCGGCTAGGGTTCCGTCTTTTCTTTTCTTTTTCTCTTCTCACCGATTAGGGTTTTATTTTCTTTTCTTTTCTTTCCGATAATCGGGATCCCTTATATAGTCGTACTTTTCCTTTAATTAATTTCTTTTAATTCGTACGTACGAGGATTAATTAATTTTCCGTCTGGAATAATTAATTAACTAATTAATTATCCCCCACGAGATAAACCACCTTATCTCTAACGGGTGCAAGATATTTAGCACGGATTCCGATGCACGACTAATTACCATATCACTTTGGATCCCGTTCAGGGGGTTCCCGATATCGGATTTCAGATCCGATCGCGCCGTCGGCTTTCTTTTTCCGCGCTCTATCGCAGAAAAATACTAGCATCTCACAATGGCCAACTTCAAGAATTGAATAATTTTACTTCACTTAAAGGCTTAAATGACTACACGTAAGTCAAAAATACCCCGAAAGGCCGGATCACTACAGATTATGATCGTAACATTCCAACCGCCGGTGATTCGAGTGATTGGGAAGCGGTGATAGCGGTATGTAATTTTATTCGCCATTTACTTTTTGAATATACTACTATGTCAGTCAAAGACCTAATCAATAAGGTTTCTTTGCAGGAAAATCAATCATATACACGGTGTAGGGACAAACCGTTTCCTGCTTATAAAGATATTGAATTCCTCTCCGGAAAGACCACTGCCATGGGTAGACATGGTTTCATAGCAGAGATGCAAGGTGAGGATGTGCGCAGCACATCCTCCTCTTCTCCTACTACAACCGATAAATTAGAACAAATCAAGCAAACCTTGGCTGGCCCCTCCGGCATCGGGCAATCTTCTGTTGCTCCATATGTGCCCGTGCCTATGTCGCCATTGAATGATCGTGTCAATGACGCAACTTCTTGTTCCCCTACTCCAACACCAACGAAGAGGGGAAATCCAAATGCTAGCAATGCTTCAGGCCATACTTCATCTGCCAAGAGACGTCGATCATCACCTCCCTCACGCAAAACAACTCCGACTTCAAACCGCAAGGGACGAATTGAGTCAAATGCTGATGCAATCCAAGAGCTGGTGGAACTAGGGAAAAAAAGATTGAACATTGTGGAGAAGATGTTGCGGCGTGAGCTCGACGCGCGTCCAAAGGTTCACTCCATAGAGGAGTGTATGGTAAAATTATATGACCTCCCAAATTTGTCTCTCGAAGCAATCCTATCCGCATGCGAAGCTTTGAAGGACGAGCGCAACAGATCGATCTTTATGACTTTGAGTGGTGATATTCTATACATGTGGATTGACCGACAAATGGTGCCGCAAAGGATGTCTAGTGTACTAAGGCCCGATGCACCCTCCTTCCCTCCTAACTAATTAAGTCTATTTCTGCTCTACAATCAGGTTTTGTTGGTGTTGCGTACAAACTATATCCTTTTTTGGCTTTTCCGTATGGTTAGCAACGCCTTACTATATATGCTGTCATATGTTTTGTGTTGTACTTGAACTACTTTACCGTTGGCTTTTTGCAAACATACATGTCTTGCAAATTCAGCCAATTGCATCTTCATAACTTCATCATATATTAATGCTTGTTACATTAGTCTTGTTTTAAAAAAAAAACCTATCTGCTGCTTTGTTTAACCCTTTATGTAATTTGTCTTGTTTTGAAACAAGACTAATGCTAGTTGCATTAGTCTTGTTTTTAAACAAAAACCTATGTGCCGCTTGGTTTATGTAATTACTATTCTGAAATGCTCAAATATTCCATTCTCATATTGGGTTGTGTTGGTGGGGTTCTCATATTGGGGGCAGTTTTTGTGAGTGCTGGATGGAACTCCTATGCACACATTTTTGGTCTTGAAAATTCTGATTGAAACTGGTGTGTGATCTTGATTGTTGTGTTAATAGTTTCAACATCCCCCTTCGCAAAATAGTTTATCACTTTGTATCTTCTTGCTTCAATTAGCTATAACTGGATGCAGTTTACTATTCTAGTGGAATTTGTGGCAGCATATACACTTGCTATGCAGTTATTTAACACCATCCATTATCTTGCACTAACCTGGCACTATATCAGACCTTTTGCCTTTGCTCGATGGATCTTCTATTGCATATTGGCTTGTACCTAATACATAGTTGTCATGCTGTTTACCTCCTGTGCAGTATACCCTTGCTCTGATGCTTAAAAGGGTTGCAAATGTTACTTTCCATATGTGTTTGAGAATGTGGAGTTGAACATGAGAATTATGGTACTAATTGAACATGTAATTAGTTCAAAGGTGCGCCTATTTTTTTCCTCTCTTAACTCAAAGGGAAATGTGGTGGCTGGTTGTGAATTGGGTGTTACTTACCTCTTGTGCAGTATAGGCTATGATGCTTAAAAGGGTATATTTAAGTTAATGGTAGGGAGGCAGTGGATACACTACTGCAGTCACCATTAACTTTTTTCTCTGAATTGATGCAGCATGTACACTTGATATGAACTTTTTTCTTCTTTCTCTGAATTGATGCAGCATGTACACTTGCTATGAACTTTTTTCTTCTTTCTCTGGCTGGATGCAGCATGTACACTTGCTATGAACTTTTTTCTTCTTTCTCTGAATTGATGCAGCATGTACACTTGCTATGAACTTTTTTCTTCTTTCTCTGGCTGGATGCAGCATGTACACTTGCTATGAACTTTTTTCTTCTTTCTCTGAATTGATGCAGCAGGTACACTTGCTATGAACTTTTTTCTTCTTTCTCTGGCTGGATGCAGCATGTACACTTGCTATGAACTTTTTCCATCTTTCTCTGAATTGATGCAGCATGTACACTTGCTATGAACTTTTGTCTTTTTTCTCTGGCTGGATGCAGCATGTACACTTGCTATGAACTTTTTCCATCTTTCTCTGAATTGATGCAGCATGTACACTTGCTATGAAATTTTTTTAACTGCATCCAAGATCTTGCAATAATCTGGCAGTATATCCTACGTTTTGCCTATGCTCGATGGACCCTTTATTGCATATTGGCTATGATGCTTACTACAATGCTATGATGCAGTTTGCGTCCTGTCCAGGATAGGCTATGATGCTTAAAAGGGTTGCAAATGTTAATGGTAGGGAGGCAGTGGATCAACTACTGCAGCCACCATTTCAGCATTAACTCTTTTAATCCTGAGCCAACATATTACATCCACCATTTCTTCTTTATATTAACTATTTATAAATTGGTAGTGTGGCGCATCCAGCCAGAGAAAGAAGAAAAAAGTTCATATCAAGTGTACATGCTGCATCAATTCATAGAAAGAAGAAAAAAGTTCATAGCAAGTGTACATGCTGCTATGAAATTTTTTTAACTGCATCCAATATCTTGCAATAATCTGGCAGTATATCCTACTTTTTGCCTTTGCTCGATGGACCTTCTATTGCATATTGGCTATGATGCTTACTAGAATGCTATGATGCACTTTGCGTCTTGTCCAGGATAGGCTATGATACTTAAAAGGGTTGCAAATGTTAATGGTAGGGAGGCAGTGGATCAACTACTGCAGCCACCATTTCAGCATTAACTCTTTTAATCCTGAGCCAACATATGCCCTCCACCATTTCTTCTCTTCATCATGTATTTAAAAATGCTTACTGCTAGCTCTGATGTGTTTGAATTGCATTCATTATAAATCCTTTCTGCTGGCAGCATTTCCTAGTTTGTTAACTTGATCCATTTACTTCTCTTTTCCTACTTGAAATTACCTTATCTGTGAATCAAATTTGATATTTTCATTGTATATGCAGTGATGAGTGGTTTAATCTATCAGAGTGTATTTTCATCTCCAACCGTGGCCAACCTTATGACCTTTCTAGATGAGGAGGAAGATTATTGGGAAGAAGTGCAAACAATTCTGATCGACGATGCCTCCTTAGCATTTCAAAGTACTTTGAATAAGAAACCTTGTCGTACTAGACCATATAGCGGGCACCAAATTATTATGGATATATTGAGTGGACATCCCGACCGAGAGTATCAACATTTTCGAATGTCAAACACTACTTTCATAAGACTTCGAGATGAATTGGTCGGGAGAGGGTTGATACAGGGCACTCGACATCTTACGGCTGATGAACAACTCGGTATATTTTTATTTGGGGTTGGACATGGGGTAACAAATCGAGTGTTAGCTGAAACATTTCAACACTCGGGGGAGACTATAAGTAGGTATTTCAATAATGTGCTACGTGGTGTGGTCGAGCTTAGGCATGACTATATACAGGCGCCGAGTAGTAACACTGGAATCCACCCAAAAATTAGAGATAACCCATTATTCCTTCCTTTCAAAGTGAGTCCTGAACCCAGTATGCAATATTTACAAAATGATCATTATTTCTAACTTTTTTTCTTAATCTTTTTACAAATTGTAGAATGCAATTGGCGCTTTAGATGGGACGCATATACCAGTCATGGTGAGGAAGGGCAAGCAACCACGATATCGTTGTCGAAAAGGGTTCACATCCCAAAATATGATGGCCGTATGTTCATTTGATCACCATTTTTATTTGTATGCACTGGATGGGAGGGTTCTGCATCTGATATGAGAGTGCTATGTTGGTGTTGCGAGAGCGAGGGTTTAATGGTTCCAGAAGGTACTGTTAATTCTAAAATATTTCATTTTATATTTTGCTTAATTTATATAAGTATAACTTGTTCTTGTATAGGAAAATATTATTTGGTGGATTCAGGTTATGCCAATACGGATCGGTTCCTCGCACCCTTTAGAGGAGAACGATACCACTTGAGCCAATTTGACGGCAATGCAAGGGCGCGCACACATCGAGGACCGCGAGATCTGTACAATCATAGACATGCTCAACTTCGCCATGCTGTTGAGAAGTCCTTCGGCATTTTAAAGAAGCGATTCAAAGTGCTTCGCCAAGCAACCCCCTTTCCCTACAAGGTGCAATGCCGCATAGCTCTAGCTTGTTGTATCATCCACAACTTTATAAAGAGGCACCAAGGAAGCGATATATATTTCAACATGCAAATGGAACCTAATCCCCTGGAGGAGCAAGAAGAGGATCACACTCGTCTCGTTGGCGCTGATGAGTCGCGACGCGGCGACAATCTTCGCACAAGAATCACGGAGCAATTATGGAGCAATCAGTAGTTTTTTACTTCTTTTCTTTGTAATGCTAACAGTTGGTATGGCTGCTTGGTTTAAACCTTTATTATCAAGTTATGTAGTATGAATTTTATGCCTTTCTTTGTAATGTCCGGTGATAGAATATTGTAGATTACTTCGTTGTATTAGAGTTTCCCTAATCAGCAATGTATGTACTCTTGAATGTTGCAACTAAACACTCTTTATGTGATATGGCTATAATACTAAGTTGTTTTACATGTGTATTGATGCAGAATTGGCAGTGTTTATCTATGTCAAGCATATGATAAATTTGAGTTAGCTGTAATATTAATTTTAGATGCTATGCAAATTGCATTAATTTTTAATTTGTAAAATATTCTGCTGTGTTCTTTGGGCTTTGGAGGTGTGGGTTCCGGAACCTGATGCTGGGTTCCGAAACAAGCCTCTTGGTTCCGGAACCAGCTGTTGGGTTCCAGAACCCAGGGGGGGTACCGGTACCCACCTTGGGGTACCGGTACCCAGCAGCTATTAAGCTCGGATTGTGTTGCTGACTTGGAACTCATGAGGAAAGAAAGAAAGAAAGGAAGCAAAGAGAAGAAGAAGTGAAGTACTAAGTTGAATTTTAATTTGAAATTTTAAAAAATTTTAATTTTAAATTTTAAACATTTAAATTTATTATTTTAAATTTTAAAATTTTAAATTTAAATTTTAAAATTTAAATTTAAAATTTTTAAAATTTCAAATTAAAATTTTAAATTTTAAATTAAAATTTTAAAATTTTAAAATTTTACAATTTTAAAATTTTAAAATTAAAAATTAAAAATTTAAATTTGAAATTTTTAAAATTAAAAATTTTAATTTAAAATTAAAATTTTAAATTTTAAAATTTAAAATAATAAATTTAAATGTTTAAAATTTAAAATTAAAATTTTTAATTTTAAATTAAATTATATAATTTTTAATGTGAAAATCTGATTTTAAAATTAGATTTGTTTAAATTTGAAATTTAAAATTTAAAATAATTAAAATTAATATTTAAAGCATAGTTGTATAGAGATTATAAATGTTAAAAAATACAGTTTTTACTTATGTTTTACATCATTGTATATTGATTATACAATAATGTAAAATGCACTCATATATAAGGGTAAATTTGGTATTTTGGATTACAAAAAACTACTTTTTCGATTATTCTTCTAGAATTCCAAAAAACTTACCAAACAATGTTTAGTTTATTCAAGAGAATAAGATAGAATATTACCAAACACAATATTCATTTTATTCCTTTCTATCCTAGAATATAATGGTATTATGGGGATAAAATAATTAATGCAAGATGAAATTATCCCATTTCCAAACGCAGCCTAAAAGTCTATAGAAGACATAGGGGGAGTTCACCCATTTCGGTAAGGTCAGACCCACCGGATAGTTGTCAAGTCCTTATGAAGGATCCCAACCAAGAAGCCCACACTTCCTCTTATGCCCTAAGAGAAGTTTCCAATGGGTTAAAACATCACAAAACCCTAATCACAAATTCCCTTAAAAATCATAAGGAAAATAGGTGAAAAATACCTTAGGTTGAGAGATCTTGCTAAATCTTGAAATCCAAACAAGAAAAGCTTCAAAACCAACCTACAAGAGTGTTCTACACCCATCAATTCGACCCCAAAAGCTAGAAATCAAAAAGCCCCAAATAAATCCTAGTTTTCCAAAAACTAGGTTTTCCTACAAAAATCCCAAAAGAAAAGGGAAAAGAAGTGTTCCAAACCTCTTTTAGCTCAAATCCCACCTTAAAAATGCAAAGGATAGGAACTAGAGCTCCAAACTTCCTTCTTCTTCAAGCTCTTGCCTCCCTCCAAGCTCTTGTAGCAAGCTTCAATGGTGGAGAAGAGAAGGTTGAAGAAGAACCCAAGTAGAGAGATGATAGTGGAGAAGGGAATCCAAGATCTCTTTCTCTCTCTCTCTCTCTCTCTCTCTCTCTCTCTCTCTCTCTCTAACACTTTCTCTTGCTCTCTCCAAATGAGAGGAAAAGAGAAGGTGAAGAGGGTTAAAAACCCTAATGTAACAAAAGCCCAAAAGCCCCATGCAAGAAATGTTATTACATTTCTTACTGTGCTGTCGAGACCAAAACGGTCCGGACTGCCCCAAAACGGTCCGGACCCCGAAGGTGGAATTCCAGATTCGCGCGGACAGTCCGGACTGTCCCCGGACGGTCCGGACCCCGAAGCCAAAAACCTCAAATTTTCAGATTTTTTGAAAATTTCTGATTTGCGTCCAAACTCTCCGGAAACCTTCTAGAACCTTCCGGAAGCTTACTAAAATATCCGAAGGGTATCATTTAACCCTTCACACACTAGAATTTTGCAATTCGCTAAAGTTTAGTGTACTACATAGCGATTGAGGTGGGTGATGTTGTGAACCTCCTACTTTTGATTACCCACTAGGCATATTAGAGATATTCCTACATTAATGTGTTAGTTGCACCCATGCAATAATTGTAGCATGCTTGTAGGAAATCAAGGACTTTTTATTAACGCTTGCATCTCCAAGGGACTAGATACTAGTAAACTGTTATATCTTGCAGAAAGGCATGTTGTCTAACATCTTGGGAATATCATGCTAAGATCATATCATGTATTATGAATATTTGGAGATTTTTATGCATGTGTAGGCCGGCTCATGACACACTAGTATATTGGATATTTAAGCAATAACATACTTTAGTTCTTACAAAGATTGGGACACCTGTATTTATTTGACTAAGTAAAGGACTTTTGCATGCTTGTATGGTCACCTAGATAGGCCACCTTTTTCTGCTACACTATCATGCTGGAACTGACTTAGGAGAAACCATGCTTTTTCTTCTTTCTCCTGTTATCTAGATTTAGGGGATATTGTGCTCGGGTTCGAGCAGGGGCCGGAATAGTGTAGTCAGATTGTTGGGGATTTGGGACAGGCAGGGTCTGATCGTAGGGTATTGCGGCAACTGCGAACTTTGGGCTGTTGACCGGGCTGTTATTATTGCATTAGATTGGGGAAGAGGCATCGGGCTTTCCTTAGTGGATGGTTTTTCCCACTTGTTTAGAGTCATGATCCAGTCCTGCTATATCAGGTTACTTATGGCTACTTACTTTACTCGTGCAGGTCGCTCCCCTCGAGTGCCACTCCGGAGTGTGCGTCAGACAGGCTTTGAGTCTTTGAGACTCCCTTGCATCGGTGTTATGCGTAGGCTGGCATACCCGATGCGGCAGGCAGAGCAGGCAGTACCAGTGTTGACTGGTGTTTGGATTACGTTTATTCTCAGGCAGGCATTTATATTCTGATGCATACATTTAGCAATTCTTTTAGCTTGGTATTTTAGAGGCATACTAGTGGTAGCTTTTCATCAGTAGTTATCTTCATAGCATACCACCTCTGTTTCTTTTTCGCCTCTGGTAAACCTAGTGGGCATGTCAGAGTTTGAGGCTTAACCCACTAGGGGAGGCTACTGTTTTTATAGTAGTTCTCACCCCCATTGTACTTTTTCCTCTTTTTTTCCCCTTTGTTTTGTAGAGTCCTCTGCAGGAGTTGCTGGACCTTCCTCGGCGGATCGAGATAAGAGGATAGCGGATTAGATAGCCGTCTACCCTGTTAGCGAGCATAGCAGTTTCAGTTGTACCCCCCTTATACACTCAGACAGTTGTACAGTTGTATTTTCTCTTTCTTTTGGGTCTGGCTTCGGTCAGCTAGTTGTATATTTTTTTTTGGTGAGCTGGGAGAGACATTTGTATTATTTTGTGAGAGATGTTGTACTTTTATTTTCAGCTTTAGTCTGAGATGTATTAGCTTTAGTTCAGCTCTGTTTTTATGCTATTTTATTCTATCTTTTATATCTGAGCAGATTACCAGCGCTTCGTGTACACGGGAAATCCCGTGTGCACGGCGGATCTGTGGACGGGCTCGGGTTCTGGTTTACACCCGGGGCGTGACAGATTAGGTTGGTATCAGAGCTTAGGGATAGGTCAGTTGGGACTTAGAAAATCCTAGGCTTTGGCAGACCCTAGGAAGGCAGGGCGTGAGTGACGCGATATTTTGCAAAAGTCGGTGATTTATTTATTTGTCTCTTCCTGTGAGTGAAGAGGGATTGGCATATCCTATTTCTGGTGGACTATTATGTTGGCTGCAGACAATATAAAGTTACAGAAATATGGGGATGTCTTTGACTTTCGCTAGATTGGGTCGAGTGTGGTTTTGATTACTGATCTGTGGTTTCTTGTGGCAGGATGCCTCCCAGGCAGCAGATCCTTACCCGGGGTACCCCTATACCCCCGGAGGAGCTGGAGTAGTCCCCGCCTTCGGAGATCAGCGAGTTGAGGGCCATGGTGGCCCAGTTAGCGGAGAGTCACCGCCGGCAGGAGCAGAGGATAGAGCAGTTACTCGCCTAGAGAGAGGCGCCTCCCCCTACTACTTTTGAGGCCCCCGCACCACCAGCTATACCACCAGTATCGACGGCACCATCATCGAGCAGTGGGGCACAGGGAACGATTCGGCCGTTGACCCCGGCCGAGGAGCAGAAGATCGCCAACAAGCTCACTCAGTTTTATCAGCGAGGACCGCCTAGATTTTCGGGGCGGAGCACTCAGCCCTGGGAGATTGGAGCTTGGCTAGCGGCAATGGAGAAGTTATTCAGGGACTTCTTCATTGATCAGAGGTTTAGAGTGCACATGGCAGTGCATTGCTTGGATGGAGATGCAGACGCCTGGTGGCGTCGGGTGGAGCCCTTGGAGTTCCAGATCACTCGGCAGTTACCCTGGTCGGAGTTCAAGCGGATGATCTTGGATACTTACTTTTCTTCTAGCGTGAAGAAGAAGCTGGAGGATGATCTGAAAAACCTGCAGCAAGGCTACCGGCCAGTACTGACTTATTTCCAGGAGTTTACACAGTTGCTCAACTGCGTACCTTATGTCGCCCGAGATGGACCTCACCAGGTGGAGCTTTTCGAGATAGGTCTTCGCCCAGAGATTTACACTTTGGTGCATGCCCAGTGGCTGTAGACTCTTGAGGAGGCTGCGGAGCACGCCTAGTGGGTTGAGAGGGGGGACCACGTAGTTGCCAGACGTGGTGGTATGGTCGCTCAGAGTTCTGATAGGAAGCGACCAGCACAGGACGATGGGGGACAGGCCAGTTCTTGGAGGCAGCCCTGACCGCCACCGCCTCAGTTCTCGGGCCATAGGCGTTCGGAGCGGCGAGGGCCTGGTGGATCCCAGAGGCCCCCAGAGCATCAGCCACAGCAGCAGCACTCGCAGCAGCAGAGATTACAGTCACGGCAGCAGAGGTCCCAGCGGCAGAGACAGCAGCAGCAGGCCAGGCAACCCCAGTCTACCGTCAGGTGCATATTCTGCAGGGGTCAGCACCCGTCTGATACTTGTGACATGAGGTTTGGCCGCTGTTATCGATGTGGACAGTCTGGCCACGTCCGAGCTACTTGCCCGCTTGTGACTTCGACAGCTCATTCCTCGGCATCAGCCCCATTTGCGCCCCAGCAGCGGCCCTATGCTCCAGCCAGCAGGGCTCCTTCCTCCCATCCTACAGATTTTCGGCCTCCAGCACAGAGCGGGCGGGTCTACGCCGCCCAGGTAGAGGACTCCTCGGCAGCCGACCACGTAGTGGCAGGTATCACTTTACTTTTTGGTATTAGAGTCCGTACTTTATTTGATACCGGTGCATCACATTCCTTTATTAGTAGAGCATTTGCATCATTACATGGACTAGAGCTAGGTCGGTTGCCACGTGCATTAGAGGTCTAGATCCCTGATCATATTTTACATGTAGAGGAGTGTTGTTGGTCCTGCCCAGTACAGGTTGAGTCATGGGTTATGCCAGCGGACCTGATGGTCCTGAGTCAGCTATGGGACTTTGACGTAGTGCTTGGTATGGATTGGCTGGCTCGATACTTTGCGACTATAGATTGTGCCGCGAGGACGGTTACCTTTAGTGAGACAGGCCAGGAGGTGTTCGTGTATCGGGGTTCCCAGAGTGCTTTCTTCGCCTCAGTAGTTTTGACTTCTCGTGCGAGGCAGATGATCCGCAGTGGATGCGTAGCCTTTTTGGCTAGTGTGGTTGAGGAGCTTACGGCGGCACCGGGACTCGGGGATATCCCTATTGTTCGCGAGTTCCCGGATGTGTTTCCACCGGAGTTGACTAGCATGCCGCCGGATAGGGAGATTGAGTTTTTAATTGACGTAGTCCCAGGAACTGCGCCAATCTATAAGGCTTCTTACCGAATGGCCTCGGCAGAGCTGCGTGAATTAAAGGCGCAACTTCTGGACTTAATGGACAAAGGTTTTGTGAGACCAAGTGTATCGCCATGGGGAGCGCCAGTGCTATTTGTGAAAAAGAAGGATGGTTCACTTCGACTGTGTGTGGATTACCGAGAGTTGAATAAAGTGACCATCAAGAACAAGTACCCTTTGCCGCGCATTGATGATTTGTTCGACCAGCTGCAAGGGTCTTGTGTCTTCTCCAAGATCGATCTACAGTCAGGTTACCACCAATTGAAGGTGAAGGCCGAGGACATTCCAAAGACGGCGTTCAAGACACGGTACGGGCATTACGAGTTCACCGTCATGCCTTCTGGATTAACTAATGCCCCTGCCACTTTTATAGATTTGATGAATAGGATTTTTCGACCTTACCTGGATCGGTTTGTCGTAGTGTTCATCGATGATATTCTGATATACTCCCGGAGTGATGCGGAGCATGAGGAGCATCTGAGGATTGTGCTGCAACTTCTGCGAGAGAGGAAGTTGTATGCCAAGCTATCAAAGTGTGAGTTTTGGCTTCGGGAAGTAGTCTTTTTGGGCCATGTGATTTCAGCCACAGGAGTGGCTGTGGACCCGGCGAAGATTGAGGCAGTCCGGGATTGGCCCCGACCTACGACGGTATCAGAGGTTCGCAGTTTTATGGGTTTGGCCGGATATTACCGTCGGTTTGTGGAGGGTTTTGCGGACCTCTCCACACCCCTCACTCGTCTGACGCGTAAAAGAATTAAGTTTATTAGGAGTGAGGATTGCCAGAGGAGCTTCGAGGACTTGAAGAATAGATTGATGTCGGCTCCTATCCTTTCCCTCCCTGTCATGGGGAAAGGATATGTGATATATAGTGATGCATCACACAGTGGACTTGGATGCGTGCTGATGCAGGAGGGTAAGGTAATTGCTTATGCATCTCGACAGCTTAAGGATTATGAAAAGAATTACCCTACCCATGATTTAGAGCTTGCTGCTGTGGTTTTCGCATTGAAGTTGTGGCGCCACTACCTGTATGGGGAACACTGCGAGATCTACACCGACCACAAGAGCTTGAAGTACCTGTTTACACAGAAGGAGCTCAACTTGAGGCAGCGCAGATGGTTGGAACTGTTAAAGGACTATGATGTGGACATACTTTACCATCCTGGCAAGGCCAATGTGGTTGCTGATGCCCTGAGTAGGAGAGCTGTGCAGAGCCTATCTATGATGATTACTGACTAGGCGCCACTACTGGAGGAGATGAGACGGCTTGAGTGAGAGGTTGTGTCCTCTGGGGTCTCTGCTAGACTGACATCTTTAGTCGTGCAGCCCACTTTGTTGGACAGGATCATGGAGAAACAGAGTGAGGACCCTTACTTGACCAGGATTAGAGATCAGAGTCCGAGTGATCAGACAGGGGACTTTACAGTTGATGCCTCGGGACTACTACGGTACAGGGACCGAGTGTGTGTGCCAGTGGATACAGAGATCAGGGAGCAGATATTGAGAGAGGCCCATTATACGCCTTACACCCTCAATCCTGGCAGGACTAAGATGTATAAGGACCTCAAGGCACATTTTTGGTGGAATAGTATGAAGAGGGATATTGGGAGATTTGTAGCACAGTGTTTAACTTGCCAGCAGGTAAAAGCTGA
Organism: Tillandsia leiboldiana; assembly: GCA_029204045.2. Lineage (NCBI taxonomy): Eukaryota > Viridiplantae > Streptophyta > Magnoliopsida > Poales > Bromeliaceae > Tillandsia > Tillandsia leiboldiana. The sequence continues at coordinate 14,816,636 of CM055065.1, forward strand.
GCACCGGGTGCCGGCTGGTAAGTTACAGAGTCTCCCAATTCCTGAGTGGAAATGGGACCACATTACGATAGATTTTGTGGTCGAATTACCGAGGGCACAGGGAGGAGCAGATGCCATTTGGGTGATTGTTGATCGACTCACTAAGTCCGCTCACTTCTTGCCGATGCAGACGACTTGGTCACTTGAGCGGCTGGCGCAGCTGTACCTAGATGAGATGGTGAGGCTACATGGAGTACCCGCCTCTATTGTATTTGATCGAGACCCGAGATTTGCTTCACGCTTTTGGAGGAGCTTACATTCCACCTTGGGGACGCAGCTTAGGTTCAGCACAGCGTTTCTCCCACAGACAAACGGGCAGTCAGAGCGTACTATACAGATTCTTGAGGACATGCTTAGAGCTTGCACTTTGGACTTTGGCGGAGGTTGGGTTAGACACTTGTCACTGGCAGAGTTTGCGTACAACAATAGCTTTCAAGCGAGCATTCAGATGGCTCCGTTTGAAGCATTGTATGGACGCAAGTGTCGATCCCCGCTTTATTGGAGCGATGTGGGAGAAAGGCGGACTTTGGGGCTAGAGTTACTGCGGGAGGCAGAGGAAAAGGTCAAGGTAATCAGGCAGCATCTACAGACCGCCCAGAGCAGGCAGAGGAGTTATGCAGACGTGCGGAGACGAGACCTAGAGTTCTTGGTTGGGGATCATGTCTTTTTGAAGGTCTCGCCGTCCAAGGGGATCAAGAGATTTGGAGTTCGTGGGAAACTTAGCCCTCGTTATATTGGGCCTTTCGAGGTATTGGAGCGTATAGGGCCAGTTTCCTACAGGCTTGCACTTCCTCCCAGACTTGCTGGTGTTCACGACGTGTTTCATGTATCCACCCTGAGAAGGTATGTTTATGATCCGTCGCACGTCATCGACTTCACCCCACTGGAGATCAGTGAGGACTTGAGCTATGTTGAGCGGCCGCTACGGATTCTAGACCGAGAGATGAGGGACTTGCGCAGTCGGGCCATCCCTTATGTGAAAATTCTGTGGAGCAACCATGGCGAGCGCGAGGCTACCTGGGAGCTGGAGTCGACGATGATGGACGCTTACCTCCACTTGTTCGAGGCCCCGGCTTGAGGTATGACTTTTGTTTCGAGGACAAAACCTTTTTAGTGGGGGAGGATGTGGTGGTCCAGGTCCCCATGCAGTCTTTCCCGTGAATCCACTTTTTCTTTAGAATAATTTCACAAAATCTAGAAATAGATTGTAAGCACTTTTGTGTATCAACTTTAAACGAAAATCATCGTTTCATACAATAAGAAATAGATTATGCCAAATCTATCAATAACATCCAACAAATGAAATAAAAATTTATAAAAATTAAATCCCTTAAAGTTGAACAACTTCAATTACATCTAACTTGATCTTATGAGTAATGCCTTTATCAAATCATCAATTCGGTAAAGAAAATGAAATACAAAGATCAATAGATGTCTGAAATCCCAGATACGTTAGATAATATATCTAGTCAATTTATTGAAGAGAGTGGCTCTTTGAGCATCTTTCATTAAAATTCCCACCTTATACCAACCTTGAAATTTTGACAGAGTCAAGTATTTCAACATGCATTTTATTTAATCAAACTTGGAAAACCTTGCTTGGTATACATGTGGTAGCTGCACACAGTACTCGGACGACCGAGGTGGTAGCTCTTTCCTCCATGTGGTGGTAGTTTTCACACTCCTCATTGGGATGTAACTCTTTCCACATCTTTTGAGCATAACACTTTTTCTTTGACTCCCCCTCAATTGGCTATCAATTATTTAAGATATAAAGTATTCAACCAAACATTGATATCGATTTCATACTCAACCAAACATAGAGATCATTGAGAGAGAAATTGACTTTGATCAAAACAAAGATGATTTAATTGACATAAATGATCATTGCATCAAATGAAATATTATGATATCTAAAGCATAATAAATTTCTAAATATATAAAAGGATGCAGTTAAAGTCAATAAAAACTAATGCTCAATTAATGTACTATGTCTAAGCATAGATAATGAACAAAAACACAAAAATAAAACCTAACCTAAACAAAAGTTTCAAAAAGAGGTTATTTCAAGGAAAGCATTCCAATTGCTTTACGCAAATGAATAAAACGTTTTTGATCCAAAGGTTTTGTTAAAAAGTCAGCTAATTGATCTTCAGTTGAAATGTAGGAAATTTGAAGAATATTTGATTCAACTAGCTCTCTAAGAAAATGATATCTAAGTTCAATGTGTTTTGTTCTAGAGTGCAACACAGGGTTTTTTGAAATGTTTATAGCACTAGTGTTGTCACATAAAACAGTTACCGAAGTTGCTGAGATCCGGAAGTCGCTCAACACGCTTTTCATCCAAATGAGTTGAGTTGAACAACTACCCGCTGAGATGTATTCCGCTTCGGCAGTCGAGAGTGCAATGCAGTTTTGCTTTTTACTATGCCATGCAACAAGGCAATGGCCAAGATAAAAATATGCACCACTCGTACTTTTCCGATCATCCACAGATCCTGCCCAATCGACATCTGAGTATCCAATAATATCTAGACTTGTTCCCATAGGATACCAAATTCTGAAATTAATGGTTCCTTTGATGTACCGGATGATCCGTTTCACCGCTTTCAGGTGAACCTCCTTTGGTGCTGATTGATATCTCGCGCAAATCCCAACACTAAAGGATATATCCGGGCGACTAGCTGTGAGGTAAAGTAGACTTCCAATCATGCTGCGATAAAGTTTCTCGTCTACATTCTCACTAAGAGATTCACTTCCTAATCCCTTATTGCTAGTTCCCATAGGAGTAGGAAAATCTTTAGAATCTTCTAATCCGAATTTCTTTACCAACTCCTTTGCATACTTGGATTGACACAGATGGATGCCTTCACCATTTTGTTTCACTTGCAATCCAAGAAAGTATGTCAGTTCGCCCGTCATAGACATCTCAAATTCGCTTTCCATGGTTTCTGCGAATTTAGAAGCATCATTATCCTTTGTTGCTCCAAATACAATGCCATCGACATAGATTTGTGCAACAATGAAGTTATCTTGATAATGCTTCACAAAGAGAGTCCGGTCTGCTCCCCCTCGAGTATAGCCCTTCTCCAAAAGGTGCTTTGTCAACCTTTCGTACCACGCTCGCGGTGCTTGTTTTAAACCGTAAAGAACCTTTTTCAAACGAAAAACATGGTTAGGTAGTTTACAGTCTACAAAACCTTTCGGTTGAGCCACATAAACTTCCTCATTTAAAAACCCATTTAAAAATGCGCTCTTAACGTCCATTTGAAAGAGTTTTATTTTAAAGTGACAAGCAATAGCGAATAAGATACGAATGGACTCGAGTCTAGCTACAGGGGCGAACGTTTCATCAAAGTCTATACCTTCTATTTGAGAGTAGCCTTGAGCAACTAAACGTGCTTTATTCCTGATGATGGTACCGTCCTCATTTTTCTTGTTCTTGAAAATCCATTTAGTACCGATCACATTGTGTTGCTTCGGAGGCGTCGTTAATTCCCAGACTTTGTTGCGTTCAAACTGATGGAGCTCTTCCTGCATTGCTTCAATCCAGTAGTCATCCTGAAGAGCTTCATCGATATTCTTTGGTTCGATCATGGAAACGTAACAAGCGAATCCACGAACCAACTGTCTCCGAGTTTTGACTCCTTCTTGTGGGTCTCCAATGATGTTTGATTCAGGATGATCCTTGGAGATGCGTAACGTTTGATGTAATGGAGTACTCGGAGGTACATGAGATGATTCCTGCACATCAGATAAACTTGAAGAACCATTAGATGCATCATTAATATTGGAAGTATTATCATGAGAAGATGCATTTACAGGAGTATCATCATTAAGAGAGATATCAGGGGTAGATTTATCAGATGCAAAGTGGAAAGCTTCATCTACTTTAACATTTATGGATTCTACGATCGTTTTAGATTCCAAGTTAAATACCCGATATGCTCTGCTATTTGTAGAATAACCCATGAAAATCCCTTCGTCACTTCGAGAGTCAAATTTTCCAAGATTTTCGCGGTCACGTAAAATGTAACATCGACTCCCAAAGATACGAAAATATTTGATGTTGGGTTTTCTACAACACCATAGTTCATATGGTGTATTTAACGTACCCGGGCGCAAATAAACTCGATTAATAACATAGATTGCAGTGTTCACAGCTTCAGCCCAAAAATATAACGGTAAATTCCGGCTATGAAGCATAACACGTGCCATCTCTTGTACAACCCTGTTTTTGCGCTCGACTACACCATTCTGTTGAGGTGTATAGGGTGCTGAGAATTCATGTTTAATGCCATTGGAAATGCAAAAATTAATGAATTTAGAGTTTATGAATTCTCCACCTCTATCACTTCTAACACGAATGATCTTTTCATTCTTTTCAATCATAATACGAAGGCAAATCTCGTGAAAAGAATCAAAAGTATCAGCTTTCTCTTTTAAAAATGCTACCCAAGAATACCTAGAGAAATCATCAACCAATAAGAAAATATACCATTTACCTCCCAAGGATGGTTGACGTGTCGGCCCCATAAGATCCATATGCAATAATTCCAAGGGTCGTTTGGTACCGACGTGATTCAAGGATGAAAGAAGAATTCACCTTTGCGTACCCAAACCTTTCGAGTTTTGGTGTACGTCGGAAATGATTGTGAAGTTGATACCTTTGGTGAAAGCGTCTTGTTTGATCCGTCGCTTTTCCTTGACGTCGTCGTCTTGTTTGATGAACTACCGAGGCTCTTTTCCTTCGAATAATTTGCATTTGATTTCCGAGGAATCACTCTTGTGGTAGTCGTTGCAAGAAGTGCTTGAGTTGACCGTTTTCCTCCCATCTTGCAATTTCTCCTTATGTGCCCTGCAAAATTACAACGAAAATATACCTTAGTGCTTGACGATTCCGAGGAGGGTGAAGTAGGCTTGTTGTCATTGCTTGTCGTGAATTCCGGTGTCGGAGGAGGAGATACCGACTGAGGCACAAAGACTGTCCCAACCGAACTAAAATTGTCTTCAGTTCGATTGTATCCGAGGCCGAACTTGTTTGATTGACCAAGACCAAGAAGCTTATCCAACTTACTCCTTCCTGATGAAAATCGCTGTAAGTCATCCTTGAGTTGGAGAATGGTCTCTGTCATTTCTAATTTTTCCTGTCGAGCCTCGCCGTTGAGCTTCAAGAAGTAATTCGCTTTGTTCACCATATCTATATAATTCTTCTCGAGTTGCTCATTGGACTCTTGAAGGGAAACATTTGCTTTTATCAGATTATCCCTTTCCACTTCAAGATCGGTAGAGAGAGAAGTTACCCTTTTTACTTCTTCTTCGAGATCCTGCAATCTCCCTCTCAACCCCTTGTTTTGCTTAGCCAATTTCTTTGAATCCCTCAAAAGTCTGTGGTAGGCTAGAGCAAAATCTTCACCTTCCGAATTATCCGATTCATCGTCCGTTGCAATCTTTTCAACAGTGGAGTTGGACAATGACTCGGATGTACTTGCCATTAAGCACATGAAGGGTGAAGATGTGGACGCGTGGAACGCCGTTGCGTTATCTTCTTCATCACTTGACGATGACTCATTTGACGATGAGGTGTCATCCCAAGTGACGGCTTGCATCGCCTTCTTCTTGGACGGATTCTTATTTGGACATTCCGTTGAGATATGGCCGTATCCTCGGCACTTGAAGCATTGGACTTGTCCTTCTGTGCTTTTCTTATCCTTAGAAAAACCCTCTTGCTTTCTTAACTTGTAACTTGAAGAACCCTTGCCTTTCTTCCACTTTCCGAAGGATGGAGTTTTGCTTGAATTACCCCTTCGAAAATTTCGGCGAAACTTCCTTGTCAAGAGAGCGAGCTGCTTCTCAAAGTCCTCCATAGATAGGTTCTCGTCATCGCCTGAGGAGGATGAATCCGCGTCTTCTTCTTTTGTTGTTTTCAAAGCATAACCTGAAGACTTAGAAGAGGATGCCTTTCCCGAAGAATAGTTAGTAGGAAATGTCATTTCATATGTTTGTAAAGAACCAACTAATTCTTCTACACGGATTTCGTCCGGGTGTTTAATAGTTTCAATGGCTGTAACCTTGGAACGAAATCTTTCAGGAAGAGTTCTTAATATTTTTCTTACAACTTTAAATTCTGGAATCTTCTCTCCCAAGTTAGCACATGAGTTTACGATGTCTTGCAATCGTGTGTAATAGTCTGTGAACGATTCATTTTCTGTCATGAAAATAGAGTCAAATTTGCTCGTAAGCATTTGCAGTTTCTGAATCTTCACAAGGTTAGTTCCCTCATGCGTAACTTGAAGAACATCCCAGATTTCTTTCGCAGTCTCACATGCCGAGACGCGAGAGAACTCTGTTTGAGACAAAGCATTAAATAGAGCATTAATCCCTTTGCCATTGTAAGAAGAAAAATCTATCTCTTCCTTGGTCCATTTCGACCTAGGATTGATGGTGCGAACATCACCAATAAATTCAGTTGGATTAGACCATCCTAATTCAATTGATTGCCACACCCGTTCGTCGATGGAAATTAAAAAGGCTTTCATCCGTACTTTCCAGTACGCATAATTTGTTCCATCGAAGAACGGAGGTCTGTTGATGTTTCCACCTTCAACCATTGTTTACAACCCTATTCCCTCTCTGATACCACTTGTTGGGTTATTTATAATTGGATCTAAATAGGGGAAAAAACACCTAGAGGGGGGTGAATAGGTGTAAACAATAAACACTCAAAAATCTTTGCGATATAAAACCCAATGCGGAAAAATAAATAACACGCAGAGATTTTTACGTGGAAAACTCCAAACCGGAGTAAAAAACCACGGGACCGATAACAGGTGAAATCCACTAGAATTAAACACGTACAAGGTGATATACTGTACTCACAGACGACTCAACCTTTTCCATACGCTCCTAGTTGATCTTCTCCGCTCGCTCCACGACGCTTCTCGAATCCACGATCTGCGTCCAACGCCGAATCCACGACGTCCGACCGAATCCACGGTCTTCACCCAGTAGCACGCTTCGAATCCACGAACGTACCTCGCTCCGAATCCACGAGAGCGGTAGCACCTTGAATCCACAAGGCCACGCGAGTCCACGCGCCGATTTGGGATAAATCGTTGTTTTTGGGTGGTGATGATCCGCCGAATACTTAGATTAGAAATAGATCGGAAATACCATCTAAGTATTCATTGATTTGATTCTACTCAAAATGTGAGTATGAAAACCTAGAATCAAATCAATCAATATAGATGAAGAAACATAGGGTAATATCTATTGATTTCCTTTATTCTCTATAGGTGGATTCATATGGCCGTATTTTGATTTGAATATGACGGCTTCCACGGCTTAAGCGGCTTACCCTAGAAAAGTGAATCATAGGGTCTATTTATAGGTTAGAAACCATTGGAAGAGGATAAGAATCAAAAACTATCCTTTTCTGGAATTTTACATGATGACGATCCGGATCGGACTTCGGCGATCCGAATTGCAGTAGCGAGACAAACAGTTTCCAGAAAAACCAAGGTTCGGGATCCGGATCGAAGTGCCTGATCCGGATCATTCATACAGTTCACCAAACATCGACGTTCGGGATCCGGATTGAAAAGCCTGATCCGGATCGTTCATAAAACATGGTAAAACCTGTGTTCGGGATCCGGATCAAAGGAGGCTACGATCCGGATTGAACTGGTGTATGAACGAAAAACCTTCGGGATCCGGATTGGAAAGTCTGATCCGGATCCTGAACATGTCCCATGTCCAGTTTTTGATATTTATGCAATTAAAAATCCATCCAAGTGTTTCTACACTATAAGTAGTATTCGGATCACCAAAGATAATTAGTTAAACATACCTGATCCTTTTGAATTCTTCTTTCTTGAGATTGAGTTAAATGATCCAACTTTCTTTACCTTCAATCTTCAAGACTTAACCGAATTCATGAAATACGCCAACTTAAATTCCGTAACAGCGGCCTGTCATTGGCCGGTTCGCAACGCTCGGTCCACAGAGCGGCGCGGCTGGGTGCATGGGCCCAGCACAGGACACATGGCAGGCGCGGATTGGCCGGCTCATAGCGCGCTGTCACGCCCCCGGGGGTTTTTGAGTCTATCAAAGCGGAAAATTATGTGTATTATTTTTTCTTCTTAACAAGGTAACTTAAACCTCATCCCCGGTGCGTGCTAGACCGCCACATACACAAATTCTCTCTGCCCACGGATAGAGTCTCCTTTGTATATGCACGGCGTCTCATTTACAACAACATACATCAACCATCAACCATACAATAGACATACATCGTCAAACAGAGTACAGTAGTTTAACTAATGTTTAAAAAGACTGGTGTCCACTCGACACCTTGTTGTTTTATTTTCAAGCGGAATATTAAAGCGGCATCAGTGTTTAGAAAGGATAAAACCAACGGTTGCAAAACCCGTGCCCACACGGCACTTCGTTTTGAGAAAATATTTTCGAAATCATTTGGTTCATCATGAAAGCGTGCCGCATATGAAAACATCACTAAAAGCATCAAAGTATAAATGTACACCTCATCCACAGCGCTAAGTAATACATGTCCACGACTAATACGATCCACAAGCAAATTAACTAAATAAGGCATAAGGGAAATGAGATAATAAACCCAAGTATCTGACTACGGTCCTCGCGACGCAGTCTCACCGCCCTCCCGGCTAACGCACCTCGTAACACCTGTCACGGAGTGGGTAATGTCAGTGACAAACAAAGTAGATGTCTAATGACAATAAGGAATAAGGAGCAAACCGAATACACCGGAATCTCTCGCTAAAATCCTGCACATATTTAAGCTGGGCCCCAACCCCAGATTTATCAATTAAGTTGGGCACCAACCCCAGAGTACCTGTCGGGGAGACTAAAGTCTCCCCTCGTGCGCAAACACCTCTTTGATGCATTTAACCTCTTCACGGTGCTGGTGTGCTATTTTCAGCGGGCGCGAAGAGGTCCTCACGGCTCCCACCCCTTTGTGAGGTACACGGGTCAAAAAGACCACTTCTCCGGAAAAGTACACCCATGCGGAGGCCAATCCGCCTGTGTACGTGCAGCATCCGAAAATGGATTTGCCGAGATCGGCGTGTAGTGAGCACCGCGACCGTAGCCGCTTCAATTGTTAGATAAAATACAATTATGCGAAAGGTTAAACTGTCCATCTACTTTGTTAGATAAATTAAGAGCATTTTAATGACGATAGATGCACTTACTGCACTTGTTGCACTTATCGCAACCGTACCCACCTATTTGAAGAGAAATCGGAACACCTGAATCCTTCGCGCACCCCCGCTGCGCACTCGGACCTAAAGAAAGTCCGCAAGGATAACTATAGTCAAAAACGTGTACTAACATCCAAAAACAAAAGACCCAATTTACTCTTTTCTACGGAAAAGTCCAACACCGTCCGGGTTGACGAAAACCGGAACTCCTGCGCCGCCGTCGCCGTCCGCCGGAGCCCCGCGCGGTTCAGAACCGCGCGGCGTGTCTCCGCGGGCGACGCCTACGCGGCGCGGTGCCTCGCGCGGGTGCTGCCCGTGCGGCGGCTGCGCGGCGCCCGTGCGGGTGCGGCCCCGCACGGCACCCGCGCGCGGGGTTGCCCGCGCGGTTGCGGGTCCGCGCGGGTGCCGCCTGCGCGGTAGCAGCGCGGCGCCCACGCGGTGCCCGCGCGGTTGCGGGCCCGCATGGGTGACGCCCGCGCGGTAATCGCGTGGCGCCCATGCGGTGCCCGCGCGGTTGCGGGTCCGCATGGGTGCCGTCTGCGCGGTAGCAGCGCGGCGCCCACGCGGTGCCGCGCGGTTGCGGGCCCGCGTGGGTGCCGTCCGTGCGGTAGCCGCGCGGCGCCCTTGCGGTGCCCGCGCGGGTAGCGGTCCGCATGGGTGCCGTCCGTGCGGTGGCCGCGCGGTGCCCATGCGGTGCCCGCGCGGTTGCGGGTCCGCATGGGTGCCGTCCGTGCGGTGGCCGCGCGGCGCCCATGCGGTGCCCGCGCGGTTGCGGGTCCGCATGGGTGCCGTCCGTGCGGTGGCCGCGTGGCGCCCATGCGGTGCCCGCGCGGTTGCGGGTCCGCATGGGTGCCGTCCGCGACTCCCCTCCGCGCGATGCCCTAGCGGCACCGCGCGCCTCCGCCGTCCGTTCCGTGCCCTAGCATGGCGACGATGATGGTGACGGCGACGGATACAACGGAGAGACCCAAGAATTCAAACAAGAAGGACGACGGAAAAATCCCAAATAATTTATAACAATTATTTTACTAACCGAAGATCGACGGGAAGGTTGTCCGGTCGCGTTCTTGCCTTCGGTTCGATGTCCGGGAAGATCGGGCTCCTTTTCTTTCTTCCGGCTAGGGTTCCATCTTTTCCTTTTTCTCTCCTCACCGATTAGGGTTTTTATTTTTCTTTTCTTTTCTTTCCGATAATCGGGATCCCTTATATAGCTCGTATTAAATCTTTAATTAATTTCCTTTTAATTAGTACGTAAGAGAATTCTATTTTTCCTCATGGATAATTAATTAACTAATTAATTATCCCCTACGAGATAACCCACCTTATCTCTAACGGGTGCAAGATATTTTGCACGGATTCCGATGCATGACTAATCACCGTATCACTAGGAATTCCGTTCCAGGAGATCCCGGTATCGGATTTCAGATCCGATCGCCGTCGGTCTTCTTTTTCCGCGCTCTATCGCAGAAAAATACTAGCACCACACACCAGCCAACTTTTAAGAATTGAATAATTTTATTTCACTTAGAGGCTTAAATGATTACATGTAAGTCAAAAATACCCCGAAAGGCCGGATCACTACACCACTCACACTTTATAAAAAGTTTCATCCCGAACTTAAGTACAAACCCCACTAATCAATTCGGGAAAATATTCTCTCATCTTCGATTCCAGTTCCCAAGTCGCCTCGCGCTCTCGTGGTTGCTCCACTGGACCTTTACATAGGGGATTGTTCGTTTGCGCAACTTCTTGTCCTCTCTTGCCAAAATTCGCACCGGCGTCTCCTCGACGCTTAAATCCTCTCGCAACTCGATGGTGGAGGCATCCAAGGCATGAGAGGGGTCAGCTAGGTACTTCCGGAGCATTGAGACATGGAACACGTTATGGACTCGTTCGAGATTCGGCGGCAGGGCTAATCGGTACGCCACCGGTTCTACGCGTTCTAGGATCTCGAACGGTCCTACGTACCTCGGGCTTAACTTTCCCTTTATGCCGAAGCGTCGGTTCCCCTTGGAGGGCGAAACTCGGAGTAACGCGTGCTCACCCACCATGAACTCTAAGTCTCGGCGTCTGTTGTCTGCGTAGCTTTTCTGTCTGCTCTGGGCGGTCAGTAGCCTTTGTCTAATCAGTCGCACCTTTGCTTCGGTCTCCTCCACCAAATCTGGGCCTAGAAACTTACGCTCACCCAAGTCATCCCAGCATATTGGAGACCGACAGCGGCGCCCGTACAGGGCCTCGTATGGTGCCATCTGAATGCTGGCCTGGTAACTGTTATTGTAGGCAAATTCCACTAGGGGCAAACACCGTGCCCACCCTTCGCCCAGGTCCAAAACGCATGCCCGAAACATGTCCTCCACAATTTGTATCACCCGCTCTGATTGTCCCGTCGGTCTGCGGGTGAAAAGCCGTACTGAAGTGCAACTTGGTTCCCATTGCTCGCTGCAGGCTCTGCCAAAAGTTTGACACAAATCGCGTGTCCCTGTCCGACGTGATGGATGTCGGCACCCCATGCAACCTTACTATCTCGTTGATGTAGGTTTGTGCCAGTCGTTTCCCGCGCCCACGTCGTGTGTATGGGCAGAAAGTGGGCCGATTTCGTCAGACGGTCCACGATTACCCATATTGCATCGTGTCCCTGTGACGATCTCGGAACCCGGTCACAAATCCATGGTAATCATGTCCCATTTCCACCTCGGGCACCGGTAAGGGTTGCAATTTTTCTGCCGGGCGCTGGTGCTCGGCCTTCACTCGTTGGCACACCAGGCAGTGTGCCACAAACCGAGTCACGTCTCCCTTCATTTTGGGCCACCAGAAGGTCTGCTTGACATCCTTGTACATCTTCGTTCCCCCGGGGTGCGCTGCATATGGAGCAGTATGCGCCTCCCGCAGGATTTCCCTTTGAGTTCCGTAGATCCGGCACGTAGATTCGTCCCCGAAATCATATCGTGCCGTCGGAGTTTTACTGTGAAATCACCTTCTTGGTCGGCCGTTACTCTATTTCGCACCAGCTGGAGTTGGTCATCAGTCGACTGCCCCTCGAGAATTCTGTCAAGCAAGGTTGGTCTGACCACCAGTGTCAGAAGTTGTTCGACTGTACCTGCCGGTACTACTTCTAGTCTTAATCGCGAAAACTCCGCAATCAGACTATCTTGCTGGGTGATGGCACTTGCCCCTGCCTTTTCGGCCTGCCCCTTACGGCTCAGGGCGTCGGCCACCACGTTTGCCTTTCCCGGGTGGTAGTTGTGAGGACCCGGATATTCCCACGTTTGGATTACTGTTGGATTGGTGACTTCTGGAGACCCAGGTTGAGTGTTTGAGGTGTTTGCGCGCATATTGGACCCAAGATTGGACTCGGCATGAAAAACAGATCAAGTTTGCTTTCCCGGGAATTTTTGAGAAATTTAGAAGTGGAATTTGGCAAATCGGACAGCGGATTTGGATTCAGCGCGCGAAAACGCTCAAAATGGACTATTTACTTATGTTTTTTGGTGCCCGGATGACCCGGCACGGATTTCGAGGTTCGACGGCACTGTTCCGGCGGCCGGAGAGGCGCCGGCGGCGGCGGCGGGCGGCGAAGCGCGGCGGTTGCCGGCGGCAGAGGCGCGCGGTCCACCGCGGAGGCGTGCACCCGGGCGCTCGCCACGTGGGCCCTCCCGGTTGGCGGGCGCAGTGGGCGCGGTCCACGGGAAAGGCGCGGGTGCACGGTGGACCGGGGGTGGACACGTGGCAGATCGGGGTTGGTGCGGTGTTGTGCGCGCGGTCCACGGTGCGGGGAGCGGGTACCTCGGGCCGCGTGCCCGACAGGCGCGCGTGGCGCACGTGGGGCGCGACGTGGGCGCGCTGACCCGCGGTTCCCGGCGTGGGCGCCACGTGTCGGCCACCGCTTCGGCCATGTGGCGCATGGCCGTTGGCCCAACAGCTGTTTGCTGTTTGGGGTGGACGCATGGCGGGCTGAGGGACTTTCCGGGCGTGAACAGTAACGGGCCGGGCCCGTTACTGTAGCCGCCCGGAATGTCCGGGCGCCCAGTTTTTGGCCCAAAAGTCCAATGGGTGGATTTTCGGGCTGAGCCTATAAATAGGCTGCTTGTTGGGCTTTTGCCCCCCTTTCCCGAGCTCCCCTCCCGTCAGCCCCTTTAGAAAAGTTGAGATCTTCGTGTTGCGCATCTTCTGGCAGAGGCATCGGAGCGCAGTGTGGCGATTTTTCATCGGAGGCCCGTTATCGTCGCAGTTTGATCTGAGAGGTCTACAGAGCTACTCCTTCATTATTTTTGGACGATTTCTACGGCGTTAGAATCACGAGAGGTACGTCTTCGACTTTCGTGTTGATCATCTTGCTGGATTCAGGAGTTTATGACACGGTTTTCGAGGCATTTCTAAGCCGCTATTTCTGGTGGAGTTTTTGGACAGCGGCCCCTTGCCGGAATTTATCTCCGCACCCGAGTGTCGGATTGAGACGAGCCTGTACACTTTTTGGATCTTCTCGTCGCAAGGATTATCATTGTATTTTTCCGGGATTTTTCTGAGGCTTGCCCGAAGGTATACTATTCCCCTTTTATCTGTGTTTGAGTTTACAGTTGTGTGGTTGTGAGTGTTTGCGCACCTGTACTGTGGAATTTGTAACTTGGCCTACGGGGCTCGGATTTGGGCGTGCAGGTACCCGTTTCGAAGGTCTCGACGAGACGCTCGCTGTGATATTTTTATTAGAATTTTCAGGGCACTTTCTGCAGGTGGAAATTTCAGATCTTCAGGACTGTCTTCTGCAGATTTTTGTACTTGGTTATTTTGTGGAATAAAGTGTAACCTTGGACCTTTTGTTGTACCCAGGAGTATTTGCGGATGTTTGTGAACCCGTTGGTGTTGAGGATTAGTGGAGGTTGTTGCTTCTGGTGTTTTCAGCTGTGGAACTTCGGACAGTTAGCATTTTCAGGTGGGTGGCCTCGTCTTCATGACCTATGGACTGTACATTAATTCTATCAGTGTAGGGACTTGCAGGTTGTAGATGTATTTTGTATAGCATGCTAGAATTTAGGAATTGATGTTCCTGATGCTGTTAGATGATCATGTGTTTATTGTCCTTCCCTACAAGCTGTTGATTATTGTTATCTTGGAACTGGACCTAGCACCCCGTCACATGTTGCATGTTTAACCAGACTAGTAGAAAACCCTCACTTGGGCTAGGGTTATTTCTGCTTTAGATCCACACTTCTACCTTCCTGGACATAGTGTCCTTCCTCGCCCGGGTAGTGGGCCGAGTGGTCAGGTGTTATCTTTAGTGTGGGATGCATGTTACACTCGTGCTTGGGAGCAGAGTGGCGTCTGGTAGATGTAGTTGGTTGTTCATCTGTAGCGGGAGCCGTTTGGGTAGACGGCGGTCCCGAGATGTTTTATTTTTCTTGTTTTTCTGTCGCCGCTGTGTTAGTGGCAGCGGTATATCATGTTAGCAGGACCTTAACCCAAACCTTTTGGACACACTTATGATTTTTGTCAACCAAATATTTTCTCTCTAAGCATCGTAGGGTCGCCTGAGTCTGTTCTTGTTTGATTGACGAAGGCATTAGCCCTTCGAGGCTTAATATAAAATCAACTGTTTTCCTAAGAAGAACTAAAAATCATTAAATATGGATTTCTTACAGATCAGATGGCTTCAGTAAGAAATGTCACCTTTTTCCTATAATTAACCACCCGAGATGATTCGAGTGGTCTGGGTTCTAAGGTCTGCCTTTTTCTTGGGACGAGAACAACGGAGGCTATGCTAGAGCCTGTTCTTGTTTGATTTGGGTTGTAGGTTCTAGTCTTTCGGGGTTCCCGGACCCTTCATTGTGTCAGTGGTTGCGACTTCCCTGTTTGGCCTGTTGAGTCAGCTGTTCGCAGTGGAGCGATGTTGGCCTGTTGAGGCAGTTGTTCGCAGTAGATGCGACGTTTGGCCTGTTTTGCCTGTTGAGACAGTTTCTCGCAGTGGATGCGACTTTGTGCTATGAGTTGGTAGAGTGTGATCTAGGGTTTGTTTTTCTGATTTAGTGGTGGAGGTGGTTCTCCCACTTAGCTTTGAGGATCTTGGGGTTCTGGCAGATCGAGTCGTGGAGGATTCCCGACTCAGCCATGGGCGTGCTTTATCAGATTGAGTCGTTGAGGGTTCTCCGACATAGCTGTGAGAGTGTTTTGGGCTTTTCCTATTTGAGTCGAGGTTCTTTTTCCGACTGAGTTGTGCTTTGAGCTTGGAGTTACCGATCCGTTTGATCGTGGATCATAGCCTGCATGAGCCACATTTGAGCTTGACAGAGATACTTTACAGAGATACTTGAGATGGGTTACTTTTTACTCGAGCGGGTCGCTCCCCTCGAGTGCCACTCCGGAGTAGGCGAGACCGGGTTGTTGTACCGGCGTGAGATTGAGCTTTTCTATCGCGACTTGTCGTTGCATTTGTCCCTCTGGCTGTGCTGGTGTTGGCAGTCATGGACGTCCTACGTAAGTCCGCTCCTCCGGGACGTAACTGCAGTAGGTTGGCGCAGGTTTGACTGGACCCGATGAGGCAGTCAGTTTAGATTGGGTGATCAGAGATGAGAGTTAGTTGTGGCATCATGTTCTTTCTGTTCCACTCTTTGAGCATCTAGATAGAGGCATAGTAGCTGTAGAGTTTACTTTTCCCAGCTTTCCTTACAGCACTGCATTTGTTGCTTTATGCCTCTAGTAGACTTAGTGGGCAGACCGTCGGGCTTGTTGGCGGCACCCACTGAGAACTACTGTGGGATGTAGTTCTCACACCCGTCGTGGTGTCTTTCCCCAGGGACTTCTACTCTGGTTCCTGTTGTTCCTGTTGCTGATCCTTCTGACCGAGGCGAGGGAGTCGCGAGCTAGTTCCCTACCTGTCGTTGGAGTGTAGCGGTACCCCCTTTCAGAGGAGAGCTTCAGTAGATTAGTTATTTTATTTTCCTTCTTTGAGAGACTGATGTAGTGAGGATTGTCTTGTATTGAGAGCCTGTACACTGATGTATTTATTGGTGATACCTCCCGGTTGAGTTCTGAGTTTGTATATGAGGATATTGTATGATTATCATTTTTGGGAGACGGACATTGTTGTATTATTTCCAGTTGTACAGTGATTGATTTAGTTATACAGCAGATTTTTATTTATAGCTCTGATATCTGTTTAGCTGTAGTACTTTTCTTGCAGGTAGGACGCTTCGCCTATGCGGGTTTGGCATAGGTGGCGGATCTGTTGGCGAGCCGGGTCGCAGTTCGACCCCGGGGCGTGACAGATTAGAGTGGTATCAGAGCCTAGGTTGTAGGTCATTGAGGACTTAGAAACCCTAGGCTTGTGGTTGGACATTAGGATGACTACGTGAGAGTCGTGACTTTTAGCGAGAGTCCTGATCGAGTTTTGTACCTCTCCCAAGAGACGGGATGAGTGATTGGCATGTTTATGCTCCTAAGCGATTATGTTGGCTGCAGACAACATAATGCTGTGGAATTGATAACATGTCTTAGACTTTCGCTGGATTGGGTCGTATGGTTGTTTGTCCTGATGTTTGTTATTGTGCAGTGGTCTACGATGCTTATGAGACGTCGTGCAGTGAGGAATGCGCTTTCCGCATCTGATTAGTAACCCGAGCAGCGGGAGGCAGAGCTATCAGAGCAGAGCGAGACCCAAGAGTTATGGATCCAGATGGCACAGATGTCGGAGGCTGTCCGATGCCAGAGGAGGCCATGGAACGTTTGATGCGCTTGTTGGAGCAGAGAGCACAGTTAATTGTAGTACCGCTTGAGTGTCATCCAGTACTTTCTTCCTATGCAGTGGTATCTTCAGTTGTACCAGTGGCGCCGATGGAGCGAGCAGCCCCCTCCGTGCCGACGAGCAGTGCCGAGGCACCGAGGCAGGGTGATAGTGGATAGTAGCTGAGCTTCGGGACGTCATTGGTCGATGGAGCCAGTCCCGGCAGTCTGAACCATCCCGATTCACAGGTTTGAGTTGGAGCCTTTGTAGGCAAATTGGGGTTGGTGGTGATGGAAGACTATCTGAGAGCCTTCATGTGCTAGGGAGTTTATACAGTTTGTTGAACTGCACGCTCCAGGTTTCGAGGGACAAGGCGCATAGGATATGTTTGACGGGAATGGTTTTGCGCCAGGATACCTTTCAGTTAGTTGGTCCCTCCGTTTTGGATTATTGACACTTCGATGGGTAGGCTTTGTGTGTGGAGCGTGGCGTGCAGTTCCTTTGGATAGGGATCTGCCGCCAGAGGCGAGTTCTGGATATCGGCGCTTGGCGTCGGTGATGGAGGACAGACTGACCGGAGAGGCATTTCTGATCTCCTTACCTGGATGGCGAATTTTTGAGATGCCAGAGATCGGTGGACCCCGATGGCAGCATCAGCATCTATATCAGAGTAGCGCAGCGGTAGCGTGGATTTGTTATCTGCGGAGGACTTTTACGTCGCCTTAATGTGAGCAGAGACAGAGGTCGTGCTCCTTTGGGATAGTCCTGATTTTCAGGCAGACTGAGCAACGACCACTTTCGTCGAGCGGATGGCGCAGTTGCAGAAATCTGATGGGTCGAGGGGTCTGTTTGACCTAGTGCCACGCCGTTGGTGCACGGTGGTGATGCCACGTCGTTGATACACGACTGTGAGGGTACGATTATGGTTCGAGTGTAGACAGGTCCGGGTGGTATCTAGGACCTTTGATGGAGTCATACTCCGGCAGTTATTGTATGGTGCGAGTACCTACTTGGAATCAGACAGCCGAGGACCTTGCCTAGATGGCGTTCAGGACACGGTAGGGCATCATGAGCTCTTAGTGAGGGTAATTGGATTGATTAATGCCCTGCCACAATTTTTTTTTGATTTGAGGATTTGTGCTCCAGCTGTACTTGATTGCATTGGTAACAAGATCCTCCAGGGATATTTTGATCTACTCCCAGAGCGACCGGAGCACGAGGAGCACTTGTAGATGTGCTACCATGCCCGTGTGGATAAAGCTGTATGCCAAGTTATTGTGATACAAGTTTTAGCTCCAAGTGCATGCCTTCTTGGGTCACCTTATTCCAGCCATTAGGGTGGCGGTGAAATTCGGCCAAGATGGATGCTATCTGAGATTGGCCGAGACTGACATCTATTGTCGAGACGAGAAGCTTCCTGGACTGGGCAGTGCCAGCAGACCTGGACGAATGGATGATTAGGCTGATACCAGCGACGATTTTAGCATCGCCAGTGATGGGAGATGGATTTGCGGTTACAGTGATGCCTCCCATAGTGGCTTTGGAGTTACAGTAGATTATTGTTGGGCATTCAGTATCACCCCGACAGGGCCACTGTGGTGGCGGATACCTGGAGCCGGATAGCTTTTCGGGGTTGAGTTTAATGGTTCCACAGCTGGCGCGGTGTGGACTATTGAGGTAAACATGGCTTCTGGTTGTGTCTCTAAGGGTTCCTTTGGATGATAGACCGCGGCTGAGTAGTTCACTCAGATGGTCAGGATTCGGGAGTGACCGAGTGAGGACCCCTCCTTGTTTGAGCTCTTTTCTTATGGGTTGGTCGTGGGGTATGCTTCGGTTGCCTTGGTTGTGTTGACACAGGATGTGTTTGGTGCGTATTGCACTTGTTGGTTAATTTGTTTTCCCCTAGCTTTTGGCGGAGCCCGGTGGTGTTTCACGTCTCAGCTCAGGATTTTTTCCTTTTGGATCTCTCGCCATGATTGACTCGCCCCTTTTGCGATCTGTGGTGTTTGTGGTACGAAGGACGCCCGTTGCGAATTCTGGCCGTGAGGTGGGGAAATTGCGCCAATCGGGCCTTGCCGTTTTGGGTTATTGTTGTCTTTGGCGTTGTAATCACGGGGCGGGGGGGTAGCGGTGACTAGGAGCTGGAGACGGGGGACGTTGAGTACCTACCCTTGTTTTGTGGAACCTTTTGGGTTGAGCTAGTTTCGAGGACGAAACTTTCTTTTAGTGGGGGAGGAATGTGAGGACCCGATATTCCCACGTTTGGATTACTGTTGGATTTGGTGACTTCTGGAGACCCAGTTGAGTGTTTGAGGTGTTTGCGCGCATATTGGACCCAAGATTTGGACCTCGGCATGAAAAACGGATCAAGTTTGCTTTCCCGGAATTTTTGAGAAATTTTAGAAGTGGAATTGGCAAATCGGACAGCGGATTTGGATTCAGCGCGCGAAAACGCTCAAGATGGACTATTTACTTATGTTTTTTTCGGAGCCCGGATGACCCGGCACCGGATTTTCGAGGTTCGACGGCACTGTTCCGGCGGCCGGAGAGGTGGCCGGCCGCGCGGCGGGCGGCGGAGCGCGGCGGTTGCCGCTGCAGGGCGCGCGGTCCACCGCGGAGGCGTGCACCCGGGCGCTCTGCCACGTGGCGCCTCCCGGTTGCGGTCGCAGTGGGCGCGGTCCACGGAAAAGGCGGGTGCACGGTGGACCGGGGGTGGACACGTGGCAGATCGTGGTTGGTGCGGTGTTGTGCGCACGTCCACGGGGTCGGGTACGGTACCTCGGCCGCGTGCCCCCGACAGGCGCGCGTGTGCGCACGTGGGGCGCGACGTGGGCGCGCTGACACGCGGCGCCCGGCGTGGGCGCCACTTGTCGGCCACCGCTTCGGCACGTGGCGCATGCCGTTGGCCCAAACAGCTGTTTGCTGTTTGGGTGGACGCGTGGCGGGCCCCCTGAGGGACTTCCGGGCATGAACAGTAACAGGCCGGGCCCGTTACTGTAAAGCCCAGAATTTCCGGGGCGCCCGGTTTTTGGCCCAAAAGTCCAATTGGTGGATTTTCGGGCTGAGCCTATAAATAGCTGCTTGTGGGGGCTTTTGCCCCCCTTCCCGAGCTCCCCTCCCCTCAGCCCTTTTCGAAAAGTTGGAGATCTTTGTGTTGTGCATCTTCTGGCAGAGGCCCGATTTTTTGGAAGCCGCGCGACGGCGACGCTTCGGCCATCGGAGCGCAGTGTGGCGATTTTCATCGGAGGCCCTTATCGTCGCAGTTTGATCTGAGAGGTCTACAGAGCTACTCCTCAGTATTTTGGACATTTCTGCGGCGTTGGAATCACGAGAGGTACAGCTTCGACTTTCGTGTTGATCATCTTGCTGGATTCAGAGTTTATGACACGTTTTTGAGGCATTTCTAAGCCGCTGTTTTCTGGTGGAGTTTTTTGGACAGCGGCCCTTGCCGGAATTTTTATCTCCCAACCCGAGTGTCGGATTGAGACGAGCCTATACACTTTTTGGATCTACTCGTCGCAAGGATTATCATTGTATTTTCCGGGATTTTTCTGAGGCTTGCCCGAAGGTATACTATTCCCCTTTTATCTGTGTTTGAGTTTACAGTTGTGTGGTTGTGAGTGTTTGCGCACTGTACTGTGGAATTTGTAACTTGCCTACGGGGCTCGGATTTGGGCGTGCAGGTACCCTTTCGAAGGTCTCGACGAGACGCTCGCTGTGATATTTTATCGGAATTTTCAAGGGCACTTTCTACATGTGGAAATTTCAGATCTTCAGACTGTCTTCTGCAGATTTTTGTACTTGGTTATTTGTGGAATAGATGTACCTTGGACCTTTTGTTGTACCCAGGAGTTTTCGGATGTTTTGGAACCCGTTGGTGTTGAGGATTAGTGGAGGTTGTTGCTTCTGGTGTTTTCAGCTGTGGAAACTCCGACAGTTAGCATTTTTC
>CM055065.1:14837673-14917673 GCA_029204045.2 Tillandsia leiboldiana
CACAACACTAGGTGTTGTAGACAGTGGATTCACCAGGAAAGCTGCACGGGTTTAGGGTCTCTACCCCCCCCCACTAAAAGGAAGTTTCGTCCCCGAAACAATGAAAGAACAACAGACGTACCTCAACCGGAAGTCTCGAACAGGAAAAGGGTATGAATCCCGCATCACCGTCTCCAGCTCCCAAGTAGCCTCTCGCTCCTCGTGATTGCTCCACAGGATCTCACATACGGAATGGCCCTGTTGCGCAATTCCCTCTCCTCACGAGCAAGAATTCGCAACGGGCGCTCCTCATAACCAAGATCCTCGCCAATCTCCAAGGAAGTGAAGTCGATCACGTGCGAAGGGTCGAAAACATATCTCCTCAAAGCCGAGACGTGGAAGACGTCCTGAACTCCGGCCAGGCGTGGTGGAAGGGCAACCCTATAAGCCACTGGGCCAATCCTCTCAAGTACTTCGAAGGGTCCAATGAAGCGGGACTGAGCTTCCCCCGAACTCTGAATCTCCTGACCCCTTTCGAAGGCGAGACCTTCAAAAAGACATGATCCCCAATCTGAAACTCTAGGTCTCGCCGTCGAGTATCAGCGTAGCTCCTCTGACGACTCTGGGCTATCTCGAGGTGTCGGCGAACTGATTGGACCTTCTCCTCTGCCTCCAACAATAATTCCGGTCCCAAAGTCCTCCTCTCACCCACGTCACTCCAATGCAAGGGCGACCGGCACTTGCGTCCATACAACGCCTCAAACGGAGCCATCTGAATGCTCGCTTGATAGCTATTGTTGTACGCAAACTCAACCAGTGCTAAGTGCCGATACCACCCTCCTCCAAAATCCATCACGCACGCTCTCAACCATGTCCTCGAGAGTCTGTATGGTGCGCTCCGACTGTCCATCGGTCTGTGGGTGGAAAGCAGTGCTAAATCTGAGCTGGGTCCCCAAGGCTGAATGTAGACTCCCCCAGAAACGTGATACAAACCTCGGGTCCCTGTCTGATACGATCGAGGCGGGTATACCGTGCAGCCTCACTATCTCATCCAAGTACAACTGTGCCAGACGATCCAACGACCAAGTCATCTGTACAGGCAAGAAGTGTGCAGACTTGGTGAGTCTATCAACGATAACCATATAGCATCGGCCCCACTCTGCGCCCTCGGCAGTCCCGTGATGAAGTCCATGGTGATGTGGTCCCACTTCCACTCGGGAATTGGAAGACTCTGTAACTTGCCAGCAGGAACACGGTGCTCCGCCTTCACTTGCTGACAAGTTAAACAATGAGCCACAAATCTTCCAATATCCCGCTTCATTCCAGGCCACCAAAAATGTGCCTTGAGGTCCTTATACATCTTAGTACCACCTGGATGAATGGTATAAGGTGTATAATGGGCCTCCCTCAAAACCTGATCTCTGAGCTCAATGTCCAAAGGCACACATACTCGGTCCCTGTACCGCAGTACTCCCGAGCTATCCACTGCAAAATCCCCTATCTGATCGGCCAGAATCTGCGATCTAATCCTCGTCAAGTGGGGGTCCTCACTCTGTGTCTCTCTAATCCTGTCCAACAGAGTGGGCTGCAAGACCATGGACATGAGTCTAGCAGAGACCCCAGGGGATACTACCTCTATCTGTAGGCGTCTCAACTGCTCTACAAGCGGTGGCTGCTGTGTAATCAACATGCTCAAGCTCTGTGCTGACCCTCCTACTCAAGCATCTGCTACTACATTGGCCTTGCCGGGATGATAAAGGATGCTCACATCATAGTCCTTTAATAACTCCAACCACCGGCGTTGCCTCAAATTCAGTTCCTTTTGAGTAAACAAGTACTTTAAACTCTTATGATCTGTGTAAATTTCGCAGTGCTCCCCGTAGAGGTAATGCCGCCACAACTTCAGCGCAAATACCACGGCTGCAAGCTCCAAATCATGAGTAGGGTAATTCTTCTCATAATCCTTTAACTGCCGTGAAGCATAAGCAATTACCCTACCATGCTGCATCAAAACACATCCCAAGCCGCTGTGAGAGGCGTCACTATAAATCACGAATCCATCGCCCATCACTGGTAGTGCTAGAACTGGTGCCGAGATCAATCTTCTCTTGAGCTCCTCAAAACTCTCTTGGCACCGCTCAGTCCACACAAACTTAATCCCCTTCCTGGTCAAACTGGTAAGGGGAGTAGAGAGCTTCGCAAAGCCCTCTACAAACCGACGGTAATAACCTGCTAATCCAAGAAAGCTACGGACCTCAGTAACCGTCGTCGGTCTAGGCCAATCCCGAACTGCATCAATCTTCGTCGGGTCCACTGCCACTCCTGCGGCTGATACAATGTGGCCTAGAAATGCAACCTCCCAAAGCCAAAATTCGCACTTTTTTAACTTGGCATACAGCTCCTTCTCTCGCAGAAGCTGCAGCACTATCCTCAAGTGCTCCTCATGCTCTATATCACTTCGGGAGTAAATCAGGATGTCGTCAATGAACACAACGACAAACCGGTCCAAGTACGGCTGAAATACCCGGTTCATTAAATCCATAAATGCGGCAGGGGCATTAGTTAGACCAAAAGGCATAACAGTAAACTCATAATGCCCATACCGGGATCTAAAAGCCGTCTTGGAGATGTCCTCGGCCCTCACCCTCAACTGGTGGTAACCTGACTGGAGATCAATCTTGGAGAACACAGACGCTCCCTGTAACTGATCAAACAGATCATCAATCCGTGGAAGGGGGTACTTGTTCCGGATGGTCACTTTATTCAGCTCTCTGTAGTCGACACATAATCGAAGCGACCCATCCTTCTTCTTCACAAATAAAACAGGCGCTCCCCACGGAGATACACTGGGCCTCACAAAGCCCACATCCATCAAGTCCTGCAACTGGGCCTTCAGCTCTCTCAGCTCGGCAGGTGCCATCCTATAGGGTGCCTTCGAGATAGGTGCGGTTCCTGGAACCACATCAATCACAAACTCAATCTCCCTCTCCGGCGGCATGGTCGACAACTCTGAGGGAAACACATCTGGGAACTCGCGGACAATAGGAATATCCTCGAGTCCCAGTGCCGCCGTAGGCACCTCCACAATCGTCGCCAGGAAGGCGGTACAACCCCTACTCATCATCCGCCGGCCTCTCGCCGAAGAAATAGTCATGGCAAATAAGGTACTCTGGCAGCCTCTGAAAACGAACTCCTCCTGTCTCGGCTCGCGGAGGGTCACCGTCCTCTCTCTGCAGTCAATGGTGGCGAAATACCGAGCTAACCAATCCATGCCAAGTACCACGTCGAAATCCTGGAGCTGCCGCAAGACGAGCAAGTCTGCCGGCAGGACCCAGGGTCCCAACTGTACCGGGCAATCCCTACAACACTCCTCGACATGCAAGACATGGTCTGGAATCTGAACCTCTAATGCATGCGATAATGAAACTACCTCTATACCATGTAGGGATGCAAATGCTCTAGTAATAAATGAATGCGATGCACCGGTATCAAAAAGAGCATGAGTACGAACTGCAGAAATCAAAATAGTACCTGCGACGACATGATCGGCTGCTGAAGCATCCTCAACCTGGGCGGCATAGACTCGCCCGCTCTGCGCCGGGGGACGTCGCTCTGACTGTCGCGAAGAGGAAGAAGCCTGATCAGGCCTACCATAGGCCACAGAAGGCCCTGCTGTCATGTGAGGAGCAGAAGGTGCTGAGGCCGCGGAAGGAGCTGGAGGACCTGCCCTGGGGCATGAACTCTGAATGTGACCGGCCTGTCCACAACGGAAACAACGGCCGTGTCTCTGCTGACAATGCATCGGTAAGTGCGGCCCTCCACAAAAGACACATCGCTCCTGACAGGGCTGCCGCGAAGTCTGCTGCTGCTGAGATGACTGCTGAGGTCGAGGCGGACGACGCTGCTACGAAGACTGATGAGATGATCCAGGTCTCTGGCGCCCCTGGCGTCCACAACCCTGAGGATGGAATCGTGGGGGTCTCGGGGGTCCCTGCCTACTCGACTGCCCCTCATCCACCGGCGCCGGGCGCTTCGCCCCAGGAGTCCCTACAGGGGCTGGAGCCACCTCATCCATAACTACCTCTCTAGACTCAACATATAACGCCTGCTCCATCGAGGCCTCTAATGTCTGCAATCTGCGGGAGCGAACAAGCTGATAAATGTCCCGGCGCAGCCCCCGCTCAAACATGTAAACCTGGTGAGCCTCATCCCTGGCCACGTGAGGCATACTAGCCAACAGCTGATTGAAGTTAGCTATGTACACATGCACGGGCCTATCTCCCTGGCGGAGATTCCTCAGCTGCTCCTCCAGTCTCTGACGTACACTCTCAGGAAAGAAGGCCCCCAGAAGAAGTCTGCGGAACTCCGCCCAAGGAAGAATCTGTGTCCCAGACGGACCAGCAGGCCGCACACGCCGCCACCAAGCCTCGGCGTTGCCCTCCAGATAATGCGCTGCCAAGAAGACCCGAAACCGATCGTCGACGAATAAACTCTCAAAGTGACGCTCCAAGGCCGTAACCCAAGTCTCGGCCTCCCATGGCTCAGCACCCAGACCAGAGAAACGGGGTGGATCGAACCGACGGAACCTCATCAAGAGATCGACCGCTGCCTGCTGCTCAAAAGAAGTAAAAGGGCCCGACGACTCAGACGGTGGTCTGCAGGAAACCGGCTCGACAGGAACAGCTGGTGCTGACGGAACCACAGGGGGCGCTGCCGCTGGCGAAGAGGGCACAGGCGAACTCTCAGGGGGTGCTACCACAGGCTGCGACCTCTGCTCTAACATAAGCATCATCCGACCCAAGGCCTCCTCCTGGCGTCGGGAAGCCTCCTCCTGGCGTCGGGAAGTCTCCTCCTGGCGCTGAACAGCCTCAGACATCTGTGCCAACTGGGCACGAAGCTCCAAAACCTCTCTCTGCTGTCCCTGCCCCGAGTCCTCCGGCTCGGGCTCAGAGGAAGAAGGCTGCGAACGCGTCGACATCGTGCGTCGCGGAGGCATCACCCGCCTGAGGGAAGAAGAGAAACAGTCAGAACCCCAAACAAAACACGACCCAATCTAGCGAAAGCCAAAGGGCATGTCCCCCTTCCCATAGTACTATGTTGTCTGCAGCCAACATAGTTGCCACCGAAGGAAGACACGTCGATCACTCATCCCATCCACTGGGAGAGTTAGGAACCCAATCAAGACTCTCGCTAAAAGATTATGGCTCTCACGTAAGTCATCCTAGGGTCCAACCACAAGCCTAGGGTTTCTAAGTCCGCAATGACCTACATCCTAGGCTCTGATACCACTCTAATCTGTCACGCCCCGGGTCGAAACTGCGACCCGGGCTCGCCAACAGATCCGCCGCCCATACGAGAAGCCCCGTATAGACGTAGCGACTAACCTGCAAAAGAGATCTACACTAAACAGATATCAGAGCTGAAAGTAAAAGCTGGATAAAATAAATACAACTCTAACAAAATATACAACCAGAGTCCTCACCAAAATACAAATATCTCTCAAAATAAGAAGAGTACAACTCAATCCTCACTACAAGGTCACTCGACAAGAACTCTCAAAAAATAGGGAGGTACATCTACTCTCAAGCGACAACTGGTAGGGATCTATCTCGTGACTCCCTTACCTCGATCAGTCGGGTCAGCAACAGGTGCGGCAGGAACTGGAGCAGAAGAAGAAGTCCCTGGGGAAAAACACCACGACGGGTGTGAGAACTACGTCCCAAGTAGTTCTCAGTGGGTGCCGCCAACAAGCCCGACGGTCTGCCCACTAAGTCCACTAGAGGCAAAAAGTAACAATGCAGTGCGGAAAGGGAAAAGCTGGTAAAGTAATCTCTACAGCTACTATGCCTCTATCTAGATGCTCAAAAGTGGGACAGAAAGAACATGATGCTACAACTAGCTCTCGACTCGAATCACCCAATCTCAACTGACTGCCGCATAGGGTCCAGTCAAACCTGCGCCTACCTACTGCCGTCACGTCCCGGGGGACCGGACTTACGTAGGGCGTCCGTGACTGCCACTAACTGGCCCAGCCAGAGGGACTGTGTCCGTGACTGCCACTAACTGGCCCAGCCAGAGGGAACACTGCGTCGACAAGTCGCGATAGAAGAACAGGCCCAACTCCGGAGTGGCTCTCGAGGGGAGCGACCCCACCGAGGAAAGTATCCGCGCATCTCTGTCGAGCTCAAATGTGGCTCATGCAGGCTATAATCCAAATCCTCGATCAACAAGATCGACCGAAACCAAAGGAACACTGTCTCACACACAGGCTGGAAAACTGCACAGCCGAGACTCACTGTCACTCAAAATAGCTCTCAAGATCTCAAATCTACAACCCAAGTCACTTTCCCAAGGAAACCTGGTCTACGGACTGCTAACAACTCCACTCGGTCCCCAGACACGAGTGTAAAAGTATCCCACAATAATCCGACCTCTCGGCCCACTACTTGGGCGAGGAGAACTCTAAGTCCAGAGTGATATACAGAAAAGTGATGTGGGAATGTCTAGAGCAATAAAACCTAGCCCAAGTTGAGGTTTTCTACAGTCTGGTTAACATGCATCATATGGCAGTGTTGCTAGGTCAAGTTCCAAAATAAATAATAAACAACAGCTTGAAGGGAGCAAGATAATAATAATCAACAGCTTAGGGGAGAAAAATAATCACAGGATCATCTAACTACAACAGGAACATCAGTTCACACATTCTAGCATGCTGGACATCAAACATTAAAATATGCAAGTCCCTAAAGTTAGAATTAGTCCACAATCCGCTGATCTTGAAAAGAGGTCACCCACCTGAAGCGCTGAACTGCCCGAAGCTCTACAGCTGAAAATACCAGGAAAACTGCAACTCCAAATCTAACAGGTCCAGCACAGTCCAACAACCCCTGGGTACAACACAAGGTTACAAAACGCTTAACTCCCAAAATCTGCCAAGAAATACCATGCTAAAAATTCAGCCGCAGAGATGCCAATAATTCACCTGCAGAAAGTGCTCAATAAATTCCAGATAAAATACCCCGGTGTTCTACGCGCCGATAGCTTCGAAACAAGTACCTGCACGTCCAAAACGGAGTCCTCTACGCTGAGATAAAAATCCGGCAAGGGAAGCACCCCAAACCAAACTGTACCAAATTCCTGTAACAACAAACCGCAGAAAAAGGAGATTCTCACCTTCGTGCAAAATCCAGAAAAATCTGAGAAAAATCCAGGAGATTCCTTGCGAAGAGTAGATGAATTTTGCCTTTTGAATCGTCTTGATCCGATGCCTGTGCGCAAAGCTACAGCAAGAACACCGCAGTGCTGTCCAAATATCCGCGAAGAAAAAGGGGTCAAAAGGGAGCTCGGAAAACTCTAAGATCATCACGGAAATCGAGGAAGCTCAAAACACAGGAGTTGAAGTCCTACCTGTCTAGAGTCCGATGGCGCAAAAATCGTCGAAAAAGGAGGTCGGGGTGAGTCGGGAGAGCCCAAACACTGCAGAGGGACGAAGCGGGTCGAAGATGAACAAGCGTCGCGCCGCGCCGAAAAATAGTTAGCCTCAGGATGCGTGCCTCCGAAAATCCTCAAATTCCTCCAAAGGGTAGAGCTCGGTGTGGGGAAGAACTCCTCTGAAGGCTTCACTGGGAAAAGAAGAGAAAAAAAGGCTAAAAAGAAGCCCAAGAAGCCTATTTATAGGCAAGGCCCAAGCTGAAGTGGGCCGGGTTTCCGGGCGCAAGATCCGGGCGCCTTGCGCCCGGAAATCCGGTCGGACAGACCCCGTCCGACGCGCCCGAAAATCCCAGGTGACGCCACGTCACCCCGCAACAGGGAACAGCGGTGCCGACGACCCGCAGAGCGCCACGTGTCCGTCCCGCGGTCAGCAGGGTAGGTACGGACCACCAACCGCGCGCTGACGCGTGGCGCACTCGAGTACGGCCACCGCTCGCGTTGCGACGCGTGGCGCACTCGAGTGCGGCCGACAGCCGCGTCAGCGCCCCCCTGTGCGCCCACTGTCCCGAGGCGGGTCCCCACGCATCCCGTGCGCCGCGCGAACTGAGCCCGCCACTCAGCTGCCGCCACGTGTCCCTGCGCCGGGTCTATGCACCCGCGCGGGGAACTCCGTGGACCGAGCCCCCAGCGCCCGCCAATCGGAGACCGAAACGTGGTCCCGCCCAGGATTCCTGCACCGGCGCTCAAACAGTGCACCCGCCGGTCAAACTCAGTGAACCGCGCATCACAGGCCAACAAATCCCCGCCTGCCACGTGTCCTGCGCCGGGCTCATGCACCCGGCCGCGCCGCTCCGTGGACCGAACGTCGCGAACCGGCCAATTACAGGCCGCCACGTGGCAGCCGGCGGTCCACCGACACCCCCGTGCACCTAAAAGTTCCGAAAACTTCCGGAAGCCCGTTTTTGGTCATCCGGACTCCAAATTTAACAAGCAAATAGCCGTTTTCAAGCGTTTTTCCGTGCTGAATCCAATTCCAACCTCTGTTTGGCCTAAATCCTTATAAAAATTTCAGCAAATGCAGCCGAAAGCCAACACAGTAAAAGATAACACACTGGGTCCATCTGTGGCATCCCCTTGATGCACGATGGACCAGATACACCAACACTAGGTGTTGTAGACAGTGGATTCACCAGGAAAGCTGCACGGGGTTTAGGGTCTCTACATTGCGTACCTGTACCAGAAATCAAATAATTTCTTGAAACAAATCCAGATTTTGGAATCTTTTCAAATGTCGATTTGTATTCCATCAAGAAATCAATTTAAGTGCTTTAAACACTGAATTCGATCCAATTAATTTCACGAAATTAAAAAGATTTACTTCTCAATCATGAAAAACAAAGATAAAGCATTATAAGCAGTTTTTCATGTTGTCCATAAGAACCAGAAAAAGTATGTAAGCACTTTAGCGCATCAACTTTAAACAAAAGTCATCGTTTCATGCAACAAGAAATAGATTATACCAAATCTATCAAAAATACTCAAAAATGAAACGAAAATTTATGGAAATTAAAACCCTTAAAGTTGAACAACTTCAATCACATCTAACATGATCTTATGCGTAATGCCTTTATCAAATCATCAATTTGGTAAAGAAAATGAAATACCAAGATCAATAGATGTCTAACATCCCAGATAAATTAGATAATGTATCTAGTCAATTTATTGAAGAGAGTGGCTCTTTGAGCATCTTTCATTAAAAATCCCACCTTATACCAACCTTGAAATTTTGACAGAGTCAAGTATTTCAACATGCATTTTATTTAATCAAACTTGAAAAACCTTGCTTGGTATACATGTGGTAGCTGCACACAGTACTCGGACGACCGAGGTGGTAGCTCTTTCCTCCATGTGGTGGTAGTTTTCACACTCCTCATTGGGATGTAACTCTTTCCACATCTTTTGAGCATAATACTTTTTCTTTGACTCCCCCTCAATTGGCTATCAATTATTTAAGATATAAAGTATTCAGCCAAATATTGATCTCGATTTCATACTCGACTAAACAGTCAAATAAGGTAAAAACTATACCAAGAGATCATCGAGAGAGAAATTGACTTTGATCACTTAAAAAGATGACTTAATTAACATAAATGATCATTGCAACATCGAAATATTATGATATCAAAAGAACAATAGATTTCTAAATGCGTGAAAAGATGCAATTAAAGTCAATATGACCAATGCTCCAAGATTATGATTATGGAGTAAGGTTGATAATCCATATAAAATTAATTTGGAGTGAATAAACGTGAAGCCCTTTTTATTCAATGCACTTGTTCAGTAAAAACCCTTTTGTTCAAAAACAAAGTATAAAAACAAAGAGCATTGAAAAACATGTAATGCAAAGATTAGAAAAGATATGAAGGGAAAACCAATCAAAGCATTACATACAGTCATAAGCTATTTAGAACTTAAGACAAGAAAAGATATCACCTTTCCGAATCCAAAATCGCTGGATTTTGGGTTGTCTTGATTCGTTGTGGCCGGGGGTTGTCCGCTTTGACTGTTGGTCCACCTTAGGTCTTTGCCTCGTAGTGATCCACTTGTATGATTGATATTGTGGCTCGGACCTTTGGTGGGTTGAGTGAACTCCTTTGACTTGATGTGTCTTTTGATTCCGTTAAGTTCGCTCCGTAGATGAAGATGCCGAAGAATTCTTCTTTCTCTTTTTCGGGCAATCCTTCACCAAATGTCCTTCAAGTCCACAAAGGTGACACGTTCTTCCTTTCAATTTGAATGTGGAACTTGAAGCATGCACAGTTTGATCCTTTTTAAATCCCAAACCAACCTTACTTGTTTGACCTAATCCGCACATACAATCTAGTTTCTTGGAAACGGTTGAAAGCCTTTGTATGTCGGATTTGAGTTCATGAACTTGCTTGGTCAATGCTTGGTTGGTGACATGAATCTCCTCAAACTGTTTTTCTAGAAAACCAATCTTGTCCATATATGATTTAGCGTTTGTCTCCGATTGGTTTATCTTTTCTTGGAGGATTTTATTATTATCCAATAAAAGCTCTCGTTCCTCCTCGAGATCATGAAGATTGATCTTTAAAGCATGATTCTTGTCTTGATTCTCAAGTCGTTGCTTCCTCAACTTCTTGATATGCTTGGCCATCTTCTTAGATTCCGCAAGAAGTTGTTGATATGCCTCAACGAGTTCTTCTTCGTCCGACTCCCCCTCACTTGATGACTCTCCGTTGGATGTTGATGTTTCATGCAAAATCAAAGGAATAGAGTCAGTGATTAAAGATGATAAGCAAAAATTAGAAGAGGGAATTTGAGAGGCATGAAAAGCAACGGCATTTTCCTCTTTACTTGAGGTCGATTCATTAGAAGTAGAATCGTCCCAAGTTTTCGCTTGCAAAGCCTTCTTTTTGTATGATTTCTTAGAAGGACAATCCGTTGAAAAATGGTCGTAGCCTTTGCATCGATAGCATTGGATTTCCCCTTCGAACTCATCCTTTTCTTTTTCTTTAGAAGGTTTTGCAAAGCTTTTGAGTTTAGAGGATTTAGAACCCGATGATCCTTTAGATGGTTTCGTGGATGAAGATCCATCGGTTCGATTCTTCCAAAACTTCCGACGAAATTTCTTTGTGATCCGCGCCAATTGTTCTTCAAAACCGGCAAAAGAGATTTCATCGTCGGAACTTGATTCGCTATCTTCTTCCTTTGTTGATTTGAATGCAATACCTGTAAGCTTAGAAGAAGACTTGGAAGAAACTTGATTAGTAGGAAAAGTCATTTCATAAGTTTGCAAAGCACCTACTAATTCCTCTACTCTCATCTCATCCGGATGACTAACGGTTTCAATGGCGGTAACCTTTGCCCTAAACCGTTCCGGAAGAGTCCGAAGTATCTTTCTTACAATTTTCGACTCCGTGATCTTTTCTCCTAAATTAGCACATGTATTTATTACATCTTGAAGTCTAGTGTAATAATCTGTAAACAATTCATGCTCTTCCATATGAATAGAGTCAAATTGACTGGTAAGCATCTGGAGCTTTTGAATTTTTACAAGATTAGTACCCTCATGTGTAATTTTGAGAATATCCCAAATTTCCTTCGCGGTTTCACACGCGAAAATTCTTGTGAACTCAGTCGAGGAAAGAGAGTTAAAAAGAGCGTTCATACCTTTCCCATTGTAAGAAGATCTTTCGAGTTCCTCTTTGGACCACCTAGAGCGAGGTTTTGGGGTAGTAGAATTTCCTACTTCCTCAACAGGATGCACCCAACCGTATTCCACGGTTTGCCATACCCGCTCATCAATTGCGATGAGAAAGGCTCTCATCCGCACTTTCCAATAAGCATAATTAGTCCCATCAAAAAGAGGAAGTCTATAAATATTACCACTTTCACCCAACATGATAGATAAACCTAAAACCCGCTCTGATACCAATTGTTGGTTTTTATAGGATCCACAAGGATCTAAATAGGTACTATCAAACAATTAGAGGGGGGGTGAATAGGTGTAATACTTATAAAACGAAATCTCAGTGCAAAATAAAAACCAATGCGGAAAATAAAAACAGCACACCGAGATATACGTGGAAACTCCAATCCAGGAGAAAAACCACGGGACCAACACGCAATAACAATCCACTAAGAATAGAAGAATAACAAGGTGATTACCGACTCCACGGACTCAACCCCTCCTTCAGCTTCTTCGGACCTTGCGCTGACCGGTTGGATGTCCACGCAATAACAATCCACTAAGAAAAGAAGAATAACAAGGTGATTACCATCTCCACGGATTTAACCCCTCCTTCAATTTCTTCGGACCTCGCGCTCCACCGATTGCACGTCCACTGCACACGTTCGAATCCACGAACGCCACTCGAATCCACGAGC
This sequence comes from Tillandsia leiboldiana, assembly GCA_029204045.2. Classification (NCBI taxonomy): domain Eukaryota; kingdom Viridiplantae; phylum Streptophyta; class Magnoliopsida; order Poales; family Bromeliaceae; genus Tillandsia; species Tillandsia leiboldiana. The sequence goes on from CM055065.1 coordinate 14,849,995, forward strand.
ACACGTTTCAAATCCACGAAACGCCTTTAGCACACCGAATCCACGATGCCACGTCGAATCCACGACGCAAACTCAGTCGATAAGAATATTGACTTCGATGGTGATCCTTTGCTTAGATTCTCATTGAGGAACCGTAGAAGAAATCTCTAAGCAAAGATTAGATCAATTCGACAAAAGATATGTTCTTGAAAGAACCGTCGAATTGACGTAAAAGAGGCTAAAAAGAAGAACGATAAAAACCTAGCCTCTAGGGTTGCTCTCAAGTGTTTTATAAATTAATCGGCCGTAGCTCCCCACGTTTTTGAGAAACCCTAAATGTCTATTTATAGTTTAGAAACCTTTGGAAAGAGATAAGAATCAAAAACTTACCTTATCTGGAAATTTTACGGACGGCGATCCGGATCGGATTTACTGCGATCCGGATCGTCGTAGCGTGATAGACATTCCAGAAAACCAAGGGTTCGGGATCCGAATTGAACTTCCCGATCCGGATCGTTCATGAATTTCAGCAACATCCAATGTTCGGGATCCGGATCAGAATAGGCTTGGATCCGATTGGATTTGCACATGAACTAATACCCTTCGGGATCCGGATTGGATCATCTGATCCGGATCCTGAACATGCCCCATGTCCAGTTTTTGATTTTTATGCAATTAAAAATTCATCCAAGTGTTTCTACACTATAAGAAAGTATTCGGATCACCACAATTATTTAGTTAAACATACCTGATCCTCTTGAATACTTTCTTCTTGAGATTTATGTAACTGATCCACAATTCTTCAACTTCAATCTTCAAGACTCAAGACACTGAGTGTCAACTTGAGCTCTTGTTGAATCTTCTCTAAGTCTTTGATTGCTGATTGACAATTTGATCCCTTTAAGACTCCGACTCAACTCACTGACTTGACTCACGAAATATGCCAACACCAAAATGCCGTAACAAGAACCTTGTTTGACACCGGGGCATCCCACTCTTTTGTATCTCGCACCTTTTCCTATACACATGACTTGGAAACGAAACCCCTACGCCATCCGCTGACCGTCGGGACCCCTGGGGGGCCTATTGAGGCTGTAGGCTACGTGCCTTCTTGCCCAATAAGGTTGGGAAGGCTAGATTGCCCCTGGGACTTGGTGGTCATTCCATTGAAGGAATTCGACGTAGTTCTGGGAATGGATTGGCTCACTAAACACCAGGCGGAAATCGACTGTGATAAACTTCAAGTAGGACTGCGGGAACCGAGGTTCCCGGAGAACGTTTACTTGGCATGTAAGAGTACTTTCTTTTCGACCGTCATCTCCGCATCTCGGGCCAGGAGAATGATGGAGAGTGGATGCGTGGCGTACTTAGCTTCGGTGGACTTGGCGACCCGACCCACCTCCTCGCTTCCCGACATTGCAGTTGTAAGGGATTTCCCGGATGTTTTTCTGACCGAACTCCCAGGGATGCCGCCCGGACGCAAGGTTGACTTCTCTATTGAGCTAATCCCGGGAACGAAACCCATCACAAAGGCGCCTTACAGAATGGCCTTCGCCGAACTAAAAGAACTAAAGGCGCAACTAGAGGACCTCCTAGACAAGGGGTTCATCCGACCGAGCGTGTCGCCATGGGGAGCGCCTGTTCTCTTTGTAAGGAAAAAGGATGGGAGCTTGCGTTTATGCATAGATTACCGGGAAATAAACAAGGTCACGGTAAAGAACAAATACCCCTTGCCACGAATTGATGATCTGTTCGATCAACTGCAAGGGGCGACGGTATTTTCGAAGATCGACCTCCAGTCTGGCTACCACCAACTCAGAATCAGAGGCGAGGACATACCGAAGACGGCTTTTCGGACTCATTATGGTCATTACGAGTTCACGGTAATGCCGTTTGGGCTTACTAACACCCCAGCGGTATTTATGGATATGATGAACAGGATTTTCAAGCCGTTCCTGGACCAATTTGTGGTGGTCTTTATCGATGATATCCTCATCTACTCCCGCACGGATAAAGAGCACGAGGAGCACCTCCGAGTGATCCTCCAGACCCTACGGGATCAAAGATTGTTTGCCAAACTCAAAAAGTGTGAGTTTTGGCTCCGTGAGGTCGACTTTCTGGGACACATTGTCTCGGCCTCGGGAATTGCGGTGACCCGAGGAAGATTGAATCGGTGACCGACTGGGCTCACCCGACAACGGTGACAGAAATCCGAAGCTTTCTAGGACTAGCGGGATACTACAGACGCTTCGTGGAAGGCTTGTCAAAGATAGCCACTCCCCTTACTCGACTAACCCGGAAATGGGAGAAGTTCGTCTGGACGGCCCAGTGCCAGAAGAGCTTCGAGGAACTTAAAGACAGACTCACGCGGGCACCGGTGCTCACATTGCCAAAGCCCGGTGAGGACTATGAGATCTATTGTGATGCATCTCGAAGCGGTCTTGGAAGCGTTTTAATGCAACAAGGGAAGGTCATAGCATATGCATCAAGACAGCTCAAGAATTATGAGCGGAACTATCCTACACACGACTTGGAACTCGCGGCAGTTGTGTTTGCTTTGAAGCTCTGGAGACACTACCTTTACGGGGCGCACTGTAACGTGTTTTCCGATCACCAGAGCCTCAAATACTTGTTTACACAAAAGGAACTGAACTTACGGCAAAGGCGATGGCTGGAACTACTGAAGGACTACGATTTGTCCATCCACTACCACCCCGGGAAGGCGAACGTGGTGGCCGATGCCTTGAGCCGAAAAGGACAGACGGAGGAAACGGCACTGGGCGCCCTTACCCAACAGGATCAGCTAATTGCACAATTCTCGCAACTGAGGCTGGAGGTAGTGCCAGCAGGTGCAGTTACGAAACTTCTGTCATTGGTGATGAGGCCTACATTGATAGAGAGGATCTTGGAAGGCCAAACAATGGACACGCAACTACAACAGGTGCGGGACGGATTATCCGCGGAACAGAGTGGTGATTTTTCGATCGGCACAGATGAGGTGTTGAGGTTCCGGGGACCAGTCTGTGTGCTCGATGTGCCGGAATTGAGGAAGGAAATTCTGACGGAAGAGCATAACGCCCCCTACACTGCGCATCTCGGAGGTACAAAAATATACAGAGACCTAAGGCAGACCTTCTGGTAGCCCAAATTAAAGAGTGATGTGACGCAATTTGTGGCACGATGCTTGGTGTGCCAACAGGTGAAAGCGGAACTGTCACGCCCCGGGGTCAGAACTGTACCCCGGGCTCGCCAACAGATCCGCCGCCCCTACAGGAAGCCCCGTAGAGGCGTAGCGTCAAACCTGCAAAAATAGATTAACTATACTAATAGATATCAGAGCAGTAAAGAAGACTAACTATGAACAGAAAATAGTACAGTCTCTCACAATATATATAACATATCCTCACCAGAATACAGCAGTCTCTCCAAAGAAACAAAAGAGTACAACTCGATACCTCACTACATAACTCTCAAACATGACACAACCAAAAATATAGGGGTACCTCTATAACACACTGAAGCTGAAGGGGAAGGGATCTATCTCGCGACTCCCTTACCTCGGTCTAGAAGAGCTGGATCAGCAACAGGCACCGCAGGAACTGGAGCTGACGTCCCTGGGAAAAAAGACACCACGACGGGTGTGAGAACTACCTCCCACAGTAGTTCTCAGTGGGTGCCGCCAACAAGCCCGACGGTCTGCCCACTAAGTCTACTAGAGGCATAAAGTAACACAAGAAATGCAGTATAGAGAAGCTGGAAAGTAAAACATCTACTGCTACTATGCCTCTATCTAAAATGCTCAAGGGTTAGGACAGAAGGACGATATGCCACTACTGATACTCACCCATATCACCCAATCCAAACTGACTGCCACAACGGGCCCAGTCAAGCCTGCGCCTACCTACTGCTGTAGGTACGTCCGGTACTCCAACCCGGTATCTAGCTCAATCTCAAAGCCGGTACTACAACCCGGTCTCGCCTACTCCGGAGTGGCACTCGAGGGGAGCGACCCACACGAGTAAAATATCTGCGCAACACTGTCGAACATAAATGTGGCTCATGCAGGCTATGGTCCAATCACTGTCTCACTCACTGGCTAAAAATCCACACTGTCACTATGACCATGTCCCAGAGATCCCAGACCCACTGTCACTATCACTATCACTATCACAATCACTATCTCAATGCAAGCCGATCTACAGACTGCTACAGACGCCACTCGGTCCCCAGACGCGAGTGCAAATGCAACCCCAGCTAATAAACCTCCCAACCCGCGACTCGGGGAAAAATCACTATGTCCAGAACGACAAGGGTACAACCACTGGGGAAAAACTAAGGTGATGAGCAAATCTGAATACATGTTCACATTTTCTGTAGTCTAATTGTGCATGAATAAATAATTAACTGACAATAAAGCTAAGTTTAGTTTTCATGTTGTAAGAGTTCAAATATTGCAAGTGGTTCAATGAGGTCATCAGATTTAACAACTATCAACTGTGGGTACTAACATACAGTTTGCACAGATTAAACAGCTCATATACTATCATGCATGCACTTATAATCATAGAATTAGAGTGCAGTCCATAGGTATTGAAAGCAGGATCACCCACCTGAACACGCTAACTGTCCGGGACGGTACAGATAAACAGTCCAGAAATCGACAATCTCCTAGATCCACAGTGCAAAGAGCACAGAAAAAAAAATGCTCTTACAGTCCTGGGAACAGTAACACATCTCAATTATACACAATACACACACACAATTACTATTCCAAAAATCTGCAAACAAGGTTACTGTTCACACGCGAATTTCACCTGTAAATAATTTTCCAGAAATTCCAATAAAAATATCACGACGATCCTCGCGAAGTGTAGATGTCGATAGGCTCTTGAATCGTCGAAATCCGATATCCAGAAGTGAAGATAAAAATTCTGCGAAGTTGCTGCTGTCAAGATTCCAAACTGTAGCAAAGGGGCGTAAAAATGTACCCCAAACCCTCACAAAAGCTCATTTCTGGGTAAAATGATCAACACGGAAAACATATATATACCTCTTGCGCAACCACTGGCGAAGAAATCGTCCAAAAATGATGTCAGGGTAGCTCTGTATGTCTCCCAGAGTAAAATGCGAAGAAAATGGGCCTCAAACTGTAGAACGTCGCTCCGCACTACGAGGTGGGAAACACAGTCGTCACGGCTTCCAGAAATTCTGAAACTTGGTCGGAAGATTGGCAAGAGGGAGAGGAAAATTTTTCATATAAGGCTCACGAGCTGATTCCCCCGAAAAAGAGGTGAAAAACTCGGCCCAAACCGACCTATATATAGGCCTCAAGGAAAAAGCCCCAAAAAAACAAGTCAAATGGGCTCGGGCCCAAAACTTTCGGGCGCCCGGAAATTTCCGGGCGCGCACAGTGCGGCCCGGCCCAAAGTTTTCGGGCGCGCACAGTGCGGCCCGGCCCAAAACACGCCGTCGGACGGGATCCACGATCCGTCCGACCCGCCTCAGAGCCTGCCACGTGTCACCCGAACAGCGAACACCGAAGCGGGCCACTCACCGCCCGCCACGTGTCCGCCCTCCCGCACAGTAAGGCGGTGGCGCCCGCCAATGAGCGGGCGCCACGTGTCCCGCCCGTTGACCCCGACCGCGAGACGTGCGCGTCTGCCGCGCGACGTGGGCCGCACGTGCGCTCGCTTCCCGAGGCACCAACCCCGCGCCCCGTGCACCGCGCGTGCTGCACCTGCCAATGAGGGCGTGACACGTGTCCCATGCACCCGGTCCACGCCTTCACAACAATTCCGTGGACCGCGCCGCGTGCACCGACCACTCACAAGATGCCACGTGGCCAACCCTCGGTCCACCGTGCACCCCGCCAAGGCCCGTGGACCGCGCCCGCTGCGCCGGCCAACCGCAGCGCGCCACGTGGCCCGCACCCGGTGCACGCGCCCTGCGGTGGACCGCGCGCCTGCGCCGCCGCCCGCCGCCGCGCTCCGCCGCCGCCGGTGCCTCTCCGGCCGCCGGAACATTAACCCATGCCTCGAAATCCGTGTTTTCGCGTCCGGGCTCCGAAAAATTCAAGTAAATAGTCCATTTCGCTCGTTTTCGCGCGCTGAATCCAAATCCGAGGTCCGTTCGGCCCAATTCCACTTCTAAAATTTTCCAAAATTTCCCGGAAGAGTAGACTTGATCCAATTTCCGTCCCAGGTCACATTCTTGGCTCCAATAAGCGCGCAAACACCTCACACACCCAAAATGGACTACCAGAAAAGAAAATAAGTTCAAATTTTACCATAACCTCAAATCTGGGGCCCGACACGCACACACACACACCCAGAAGCCTCCAAACCAACAGTAAACCACAGAGTGGGGATTCGGGTCCTCACATCCTCCCCCACTAAAAAAAAAGTTTCGTCCTCGAAACAAACACGGCTCACAAGGGAGTCTCCAAGCCCAAAGATAAACCTCCAACCACACAACTTCATCTCCCCATTCGCCACAAACTCTCCACAAAGCGAGTCCAACCGCGGGATAAAGCTCAGGAATTCGCAAACACTGGGGACGAGGTAGAACAGCCAACTCTACGCGTCCAAACTATTCGGATTACGCCGCAAAACTTAACAGAAAAAGAAAGGGCCCCACCAGTAGGAAGGCCATCAACCCCCAACTCTCCAATTTAGAAAACAACTGAAATTAGCGAAAAGTTTGAAAGTTTCGAGAGACCAGTGCCCTTGCCCCGATCAAACAAGAACAGGTTCGGGCACCGTCCCCAATTCTGGAGTAGTCTTTCGAATCTTTCATCCTGTTCGCAAATTTCGGCGCAAGAGTAAGAAAAAAAAGGGAGAGAGGTGTTGATGTCGTTCCTGCTGTGGCAACAAAACGGAAGCTACGGTCTATTCGTGCCCCTAAAAAGAAAAACACCACACTATCCGAGACCCCTAGAGATAACCCTCTAGTCCTAGGCGTCACCTACATACGACAAGTCGCACCTAACCCCAAGCCGCTGAAGCCACTGCTGTAGGAAGGATGCCTCGGCATCCAGTGGAAATGATCTCCCGTTGTCCAACTCGCAGAAAGGCCACTGTTCTCTATTCGCAATCAAATGTTGCACAATACCGCACCAGCTGGTCATCCCAAGTGCTCAATCTGGGTCGGGGAGCTGCAACTGAACCATCACAACTATCGGCGTACCTCTCTAAATTTCAGCTGTTCTGATCACGCCCCAAAGTTCGCCTCTGCTGGAAGATACATGGATGAAACCAATCGCTAATGCAAGTCACAAAATTCCTATCCCTTAATTATGCAAAAAAAATGCACATGCCCTGATATCATGCAAATGGATGTAAAAGCCCTACTGATGAATAATTGAGATACACCGGTATCAAAAGGAGCCCGAGCACGGACTGCTGAGATCAGAATAATACCTGCAATGACCTGCTCTGCTGCTGTAACGTCCTCGACCTGGGCGGCGTAAACTCGACCGCTCGGCGCCGAGGGACGTCGCTCTGGCCGCCAGGAAGAAGATGAGGCAACATCTGGCCTGCTATAGGCCGCAGAAGGATCGGCTGGCTGGTAGGGAGCGGATGGTGCTGATGCTGATGAAGGAGCTGGATGGCCGGCTCTAGGGCACACGCTCGCATAGTGACCGGCCTGCCCGCAGCGGAAACAATGGCCCTGTCTCTGCGGGCACAGAGTCGGTAGGTGTGAGCCTCCGCAGATAATACACCGATCTAGGCGCTGCTGCTGAGAAGTCTGCTGTGAGGGTTGCTGCTGTCGTGGGGGTCGACGCTGCTGCTGCTGTACCTGGCGAGACGCCCCTGATCTCTGATGTCCCTGGTACCCCCGGCCCTGAGGGTGGGAACGCGGAGGTCTCGGGGGTCCCTGCCTGCTAGACTGCCCCTCCTCCGGAGAAGCCGGGCGCTTCGCCCCAGAAGTCGCTACAGGGGCCGGAGATACCTCATCCATCACGGCCTCTCCACACTCCACATACAAAGCCTGCTCCATCGAGGCCTCTAAGGTCTGCAGTCTGCGGGAGCGGACAAACTGGTAAATGTCTCGGCGAAGTCCTCTCTCAAACATGTAAACGCGATGGCTCTCATCTCTAGCCACATGAGGCACACAGGCCAACAACTGGTTGAATTCCGCTATGTACATGTGCACCGGTCTATCTCCCTGGCGGAGATTCTTCAACTGCTCCTCCAGTCGCTGTCGGACGCTCTCCGGAAAGAATGCTCCCAGCAACATGCTCCGAAACTCGGTCCAGGAAAGAAGCTGCGTCTCAGGTGGACCAGCTGGTCGCACACGCCGCCACCATGCCTCGGCGTTGCTCTCCAGAAAGTGAGTAGCCAGAATGACCCTATACCTCTCGTCCACAAATAAGCTCTCAAAGTGGCGCTCCATGGTGGTAATCCAAGTCTCGGCTGCCCAAGGCTCAGCACTCATGCCCGAAAAGCGGGGCGGATCGAACCGCCGAAATCTCATCAGCAAATCTACAACCTCCCGCTGCTCTGTCGCAGTCAACGCTCCCGTCACCCCGGCCGGTGGCCTACTCGAAACCGGCTCAGCAGGAATCGCTGGTGCAGGCTGCACCACAGGGGGTGCCACAACAGGGGAAAAAGGCACCGGCGAAGCCTCAGGGGGTACAACTGCCGGCTGCGCTCTCTGCTCCAATAAGAGCGTCAGCCGCGCCACTGCCTCCTCCTGGTGTCTAGCCGCCTCAGCCATCTGTGCCATCTGGGCACGGAGCTCCTGAATCTCAGCCTGAGGTCCTCGCCCCGAGTCCTCCTGCTCGGGCTCTGAGGACGAGGGCTGCGAACGCGTCACCATCGAACGTCGAGGAGGCATCCCCCCCCCTGAGGGACAAAACAAACAATCAGAACCAAAAGCAACTCTCGACCCAATCTAGCGAAAGTCAAAAGGCATGTCCCCCTTTCCGGAGCACTATGTTGTCTGCAGCCAACATAGTCGCTACAAAAGGAAGACATGTCTATCACTCGTCCCTATCCACTCGGGAGAGTTAAATACCCAATCAAGACTTTCGCTAAAAGTCTCGGCTCTCACGTGGGTCATCCTAGGGTTTAAACATAAGCCTAGGGTTCCTAAGTCCTCAATGACCTATATCCTAGGCTCTGATACCACTCTAATCTGTCACGCCCCGGGGTCAGAACTGTACCCCGGGCTCGCCAACAGATCCGCCGCCCCCACAGGAAGCCCCGTAGAGGCGTAGCGTCAAACCTGCAAAAATAGATTAACTATACTAACAGATATCAGAGCAGTAAAGAAGACTAACTATGAATAGAAAATAGTACAGTCTCTCACAATATATATAACATATCCTCACCAGAATACAGCAGTCTCTCCAAAGAAACAAAAGAGTACAACTCGATACCTCACTACATAACTCTCAAACATGACACAACCAAAAATATAGGGGTACCTCTATAACACACTGAAGCTGAAGGGGAAGGGATCTATCTCGCGACTCCCTTACCTCGGTCTAGAAGAGCTGGATCAGCAACAGGCACCGCAGGAACTGGAGCTGACGTCCCTGGGGAAAAAGACACCACGACGGGTGTGAGAACTACCTCCCACAGTAGTTCTCAGTGGGTGCCGCCAACAAGCCCGACGGTCTGCCCACTAAGTCTACTAGAGGCATAAAGTAACACAAGAAATGCAGTATAGAGAAGCTGGAAAGTAAAACATCTACTGCTACTATGCCTCTATCTAAAATGCTCAAGGGTTAGGACAGAAGGACGATATGCCACTACTGATACTCACCCATATCACCCAATCCAAACTGACTGCCACAACGGGCCCAGTCAAGCCTGCGCCTACCTACTGCTGTAGGTACGTCCGGTACTCCAACCCGGTATCTAGCTCAATCTCAAAGCCGGTACTACAACCCGGTCTCGCCTACTCCGGAGTGGCACTCGAGGGGAGCGACCCACACGAGTAAAATATCTGCGCAACACTATCGAACATAAATGTGGCTCATGCAGGCTATGGTCCAATCACTGTCTCACTCACTGGCTAAAAATCCACACTGTCACTATGACCATGTCCCAGAGATCCCAGACCCACTGTCACTATCACTATCACTATCACTATCACTATCTCAATGCAAGCCGATCTACAGACTGCTACAGACGCCACTCGGTCCCCAGACGCGAGTGCAAATGCAACCCCAGCTAATAAACCTCCCAACCCGCGACTCGGGGAAAAATCACTATGTCCAGAACGACAAGGGTACAACCACTGGGGAAAAACTAAGGTGATGAGCAAATCTGAATACATGTTCACATTTTCTGTAGTCTAATTGTGCATGAATAAATAATTAACTGACAATAAAGCTAAGTTTAGTTTTCATGTTGTAAGAGTTCAAATATTGCAAGTGGTTCAATGAGGTCATCAGATTTAACAACTATCAACTGTGGGTACTAACATACAGTTTGCACAGATTAAACAGCTCATATACTATCATACATGCACTTATAATCATAGAATTAGAGTGCAGTCCATAGGTATTGAAAGCAGGATCACCCACCTGAACACGCTAACTGTCCGGGACGGTACAGATAAACAGTCCAGAAATCGACAATCTCCTAGATCCACAGTGCAAAGAGCACAGAAAAAAAAATGCTCTTACAGTCCTGGGAACAGTAACACATCTCAATTATACACAATACACACACACAATTACTATTCCAAAAATCTGCAAACAAGGTTACTGTTCACACGCGAATTTCACCTGTAAATAATTTTCCAGAAATTCCAATAAAAATATCACGACGATCCTCGCGAAGTGTAGATGTCGATAGGCTCTTGAATCGTCGAAATCCGATATCCAGAAGTGAAGATAAAAATTCTGCGAAGTTGCTGCTGTCAAGATTCCAAACTGTAGCAAAGGGGCGTAAAAATGTACCCCAAACCCTCACAAAAGCTCATTTCTGGGTAAAATGATCAACACGGAAAACATATATATACCTCTTGCGCAACCACTGGCGAAGAAATCGTCCAAAAATGATGTCGGGGTAGCTCTGTATGTCTCCCAGAGGAAAATGCGAAGAAAATGGGCCTCAAACTGTAGAACGTCGCTCCGCACTACGAGGTGGGAAACACAGTCGTCACGGCTTCCAGAAATTCTGAAACTTGGTCGGAAGATTGGCAAGAGGGAAAGGAAAATTTTTCATATAAGGCTCACGAGCTGATTCCTCCGAAAAAGAGGTGAAAAACTCGGCCCAAACCGACCTATATATAGGCCTCAAGGAAAAAGCCCCAAAAAAACAAGTCAAATGGGCTCGGGCCCAAAACTTTCGGGCGCCCGGAAATTTCCGGGCGCGCACAGTGCGGCCCGGCCCAAAGTTTTCGGGCGCGCACAGTGCGGCCCGGCCCAAAACACGCCGTCGGACGGGATCCACGATCCGTCCGACCCGCCTCAGAGCCTGCCACGTGTCGCCCGAACAGCGAACACCGAAGCGGGCCACTCACCGCCCGCCACGTGTCCGCCCTCCCGCACAGTAAGGCGGTGGCGCCCGCCAATGAGCGGGCGCCACGTGTCCCGCCCGTTGACCCCGACCGCGAGACGTGCGCGTCTGCCGCGCGACGTGGGCCGCACGTGCGCTCGCTTCCCGAGGCACCAACCCCGCGCCCCGTGCACCGCGCGTGCTGCACCTGCCAATGAGGGCGTGACACGTGTCCCATGCACCCGGTCCACGCCTTCACAACAATTCCGTGGACCGCGCCGCGTGCACCGACCACTCACAAGATGCCACGTGGCCAACCCTCGGTCCACCGTGCACCCCGCCAAGGCCCGTGGACCGCGCCCGCTGCGCCGGCCAACCGCAGCGCGCCACGTGGCCCGCACCTGGTGCACGCGCCCTGCGGTGGACCGCGCGCCTGCGCCGCCGCCCGCCGCCGCGCTCCGCCGCCGCCGGTGCCTCTCCGGCCGCCGGAACAGTAACCCATGCCTCGAAATCCGTGTTTTCGCGTCCGGGCTCCGAAAAATTCAAGTAAATAGTCCATTTCGCTCGTTTTCGCGCGCTGAATCCAAATCCGAGGTCCGTTCGGCCCAATTCCACTTCTAAAATTTTCCAAAATTTCCCGGAAGAGTAGACTTGATCCAATTTCCGTCCCAGGTCACATTCTTGGCTCCAATAAGCGCGCAAACACCTCACACACCCAAAATGGACTACCAGAAAAGAAAATAAGTTCAAATTTTACCATAACCTCAAATCTGGGGCCCGACACGCACACACACACACCCAGAAGCCTCCAAACCAACAGTAAACCACAGAGTGGGGATTCGGGTCCTCACAGGAACATCAGCGATCGGCGGGAAAACTACAACCATTGCCCATACCGGAGTGGATATGGGAATGGATTACTATGGACTTCGTAACCGGTTTTCTGCGATCGCAACAAGAACATGACGCGGTATGGGTCATTGTGGACCGTCTGACGAAATCGGCCCACTTTCTGCCTATCCACACGACGTGGACCCGAGATCGGCTAGCGCAAACCTATATCGATAAGGTGGTAAGGTTGCACGGAATACCGTCGTTGATAACTTCTGATAGGGACACGCATTTTGTGTCAAACTTCTGGCGGAGCCTGCAGCAGGCATTCGGGACCAAACTGCAGTTCAGCACGGCCTTCCACCCGCAGACAGACGGGCAATCGGAACGAGTGATCCAGATTCTCGAAGATATGCTTCGAGCTTGTGTGCTAGATCTGGGTGAGGGATGGTTGCGTTACCTACCCCTCGTGGAATTTTCCTATAATAATAGCTATCAGGCTAGTATTAAGATGGCCCCGTACGAAGCCTTGTACGGACGCCGATGTCGATCACCTATTTGCTGGGACGACTTGGGGGAGCGGAAGCTTTTGGGGCCAGACCTCGTAGAGGAAACGGAGGCAAAGGTGTGCCTTATCAGGCAGCGGCTATTGACCGCCCAGAGCCAGCAGAAAAGCTACGCGGACCGGAGGCAAAGGGATTTGGAATTCATGGTGGGGGAACACGTGTTGCTTCGTGTATCACCGTCTAAGGGGACAAGGCGGTTCGGCATACGAGGAAAGCTGAGCCCACGGTATGTGGGACCGTTCGAAATCTTGAAGCGTGTGGGCCCGGTGGCATACCGGTTGGCCTTACCGCCGAACCTCGAACGGGTACATAATGTTTTCCACGTCTCGATGCTCCGAAAGTACCTTCCCGACCCGTCGCACGTCCTCGACGCCTCGGTCGTCGAGTTGCGAGAGGATTTGAGCTTCGAGGAAACGCCAATACGGATCTTGGCACGAGAAGAAAAGAAACTTCGCAACCGGACGATCCCCTACGTAAAGGTGCAATGGAGTAACCACGAGGAGGGTGAGGCGACTTAGGAACTTGAGACGAAAATGAGGGAGTGTTACCCTAAGTTATTTAGCGAGGGTTGAGGTTAAGTTTCGGGGACGAAACTTCTTTTAAGGGGTGTGTGGTGTAATATCACAGTTCTATGTAACGTTTTACCCTCCTGCTAATAAAGTTTGAGTTATGGGAAAGTAAATTAACGGGTTTATTTATGTTAATAATCTTGAGGTGCGGGTATTTTTCTGTGATAGAGCTCGAAAAACGGTGAACGGCGGTGCGACCGGATCCGGATTCCGACTTACGGAGCTCCCAGAAATAGGGTGTTAGGATCGCGGTAGCCGGGGGGTGCATCGAAATCCGTGTAAGTGATTGTGCACGCTTTTCGAGGAGATAAGGAATTATCTTTAAAGAATTATCTTTAGAGAATTATCCTGAAGGATTTATCTTTAAGGAATTATCTCCAAGGAGTAATTATTTAATTAATTAGAGATTTAAAATACCCGATGTGGATTGGACGGTACGTACCAACAAACGGTTTTTACTTCTCCCGAAAAAGAAAGAGGAAAAAGGCGAAACCCTAACCGGAGAGAAAAGAAAGAAAGAGGAAAAAGGCGAAACCCTAACCGAAAGAAAAAGAAGAAAGAAGGAGAAAGCGAAGGGACCCGATCATCCCCGACGAACGTGCCGAAGCCGGGAGCGTGAACGTATCTCCTTCTCCGACGAATCGCGGTAAGCGATGCTTCTTGCGGTTTTTCGTTTCGAATTTTCGTGTCCTTTTTGGGTTGCCGATTTTGCTACTTTACCCGTCGCCGCCGCCGCGAAACCCTAGGGCACCGCCGCCGCGAAGCCTAGGGCATCGTCGCCGCCGCACGGCCCTAGGGCATCGTCGCCGCCGCACGGTCTAGGGTAACCAACGTCGCCGCCGCACGGCCTAGGGCAACCAACACCGCCGCCGCGGCACGGCCGCGCCGCGCGAGGCTGGCGCCCGCGCGGCCGCGGCTGGTGCCGCGCGGGGCTGGCGCCCGCGCGGCCGCGGCACGCGCCGCGCGGGGCCGGTGCCAGCGCGGCCGCAGCACATGCCGCGCGGGGCTAGCGCCCGCGCGGCCGCGGTTTGTGCCGCGCGGGGCCGGTGCCCGCGCTGCCGCGGCAAGGGCCGCGCGGGGCTGGTGCCCGCGCGGCCGCAGCACTCGCCGAGCGGGGCTAGAGCCCGCGCGGCCACTGTTGGTACTGCGCTGGGCTGGTGCCCGCGCGGCCGCGTCACGCGCCGCGCGGGGCTGGTGCCCACGCGGCTGCGGCATGCACCGCGCGGGGCCGGTGCCCGCGGGGCCGGTGCCCGTGCGGCCGCGAGGCACGCAACGACGCGGGGGTGGCCGCGTCGCTCGTCGCGCGCTGCCGCCACCGTCGGGTCGAGTTGTTAGTAGTGTTTTTGGGTTTTTGGACTTGGTTTATCTACTGTTATGTTTCCGATCTGACCGCGGTTCTTTTGGTGACTATTCTTAGGTCCGTGTGCCGATTGTGATCGTGGTTCGATCTCCGGTGTTCCGATCAGCACATTCGAGGTGGGTACTTTTTGGTGTTTTCGGTATATTGTCGTTCCCGAGTTTTCGTAAGACTAAAGTAGATGGTTTTGGTAAATTGACTAACCCCATTGCATGTAAATCCCGCTTTATGTTCTAACTGAGGCGGCTGAGGTCGCAGTTCGTTTTATACACTCATATTGCTTACACGCACACCGGCGGTTTGACCACCGCACAGGGTGTATTTTTCTGAAAAGATGGTAAGTTTTACCCGTGTACCCCACGACTAGAGATGATGGGGACCCCTCAAGGGGAGGCGGCTGCTACTTGGGCAGTCGAGGGGTTGGTGGCACCAAGAAAGTGAGTACGGTAGTTGGGGTTGGGGCCCAACATGTTTTAAAACTGGGGTAGGTGCCCAGTGTAACTTTTGACAGGAATTTAGCGGTACATAAGGGGGAAGTAAATGCTCCGATGTATCGGTTTGTCTTTCCAGTTTTGCATTTACTTATCTATATCTACTTTATCAGTCACTGACTACCCACACTCTGACAGGTCCGAGCAGGGGTGGGAACCAGGACGACGGTGAGGCATCGGTTAGAGGACCCTAGCCCTGGTGGCTAGTAAACGATACATTTTCCTGGTTATTTCCTTAAATGTTTGGTTAGTTTAACTGTGATATTACTTGTGTGGTTTCTTGTGGATGTTGGAATGAGGACTTCGTGTAGGACTATTTTCTATTATCTGTGATTGATAAGATGTGTAATTGCGGCGCGTTTTCAAACACAAACATGGTTTCAAAAGTATTTTCAAACCAAGTGTCGTGTGGGCACTGATTTCAAAACCCGTGGATTTATCCTTTCAAGTAAAGTGGCCGCTTAAAAGAGTTTGCGAAAATGCTTTGTAAAAACCGGGTGTCGAGTGGACGCCGACTTTCAAACCCATGGGTTTATGCTATAGTCTGAAGGTGATAGTTGTGACTGTATGGTTAAGTGTAGTCGCTCCTCGTTGTCTCTCATGGTTGACATGGTAAAAGTAATTGTCGTTCTTGGAACGCCGTGCATATACAAAGGAGGCTCCGCCCGTTTGGGGAGTGGATTTTTATATGCGGCGGGTCTGGTGCGCACCGGAGACGAGGTTCATTTAAGAAAAAAAAAAATAGATATGTTTTCCGCTCTCTTAGAACCTCCGGGGCGTGACATGAAGACCGTGGATTCGGTTGGACGTCGTGGATTCGACGTTGAACGTCGTGGATTCGGCGTTGGGACGCAAATCGTGGATTCGAGGAGCGTTCGGAGCGAGCGGAGAAGATCAACTAGGAGCGTATGGAAAAGGTTGAGTCGTAGGGTTACGGTAAATCACCTTGTACGTGTTTAATCTTAGTGGATTTCGCCGTGTTATCGGTCCCGTGGTTTTTTACTCCTGTGATGGAGTTTCCCACGTAAATCTTGTGTACTTTATTTATTTTCCGCATTGGGTTATTTTTTTACGCAACAATTTGGTGTGTTTATTGTTTTCACCTATTCACCCCCCCTCTAGGTGGTTTTTCTCCTATTCAGATCCATATTATCCATAACCCACATATCTATATTGTATCCCTTTTTGTTTGACCTTATTTGGTCGCATTTGTTTCTACTCTTATCATATTTAGTTTAGTTGTTTCACATGCTCTGATTGCTAGTAGGATATGTATATCGTTTCTTCTGCTTCATTGTTGCAGACGCCTTATGTGTACCGAGGGGTAACTTGTGCACACGCCGGCTATGTGCACGTAGCCTTCCGCTGGGGCCATGACAGGAGAGCTTGCCCACGGGACCCCCAGCTTGGGCCAGTCTTAGAAGTCTCTCTCTTCCTGAGCTCCAGCGGTCAGAGGGGTTGATTGCCTGCAGGGGGAGGTCGAGGCTGACGGCCAAGTGCCAGGGGAGGCGATCACCAACGGTTAGAGGTGGCGGCTAAAGACACGCAGCCAACCTAGGGCACCGTCGAATCCGATCCTTGGATCTAAGCAACGAGAGGCTAGGGCGCCGTGGCGGCACCGGAGGGATACTCTGAGGTCGCTGGAGGTCGACCACAAAGGCGAGGAGCGGTAGCGGTGGTAGATCTAGAGCTACGGCCAGAAGTGGCATTAACTCGATTCAGATCTGGATGTCAATCACAGGGAGCCACAACGGTATCGGGGCTAGTCGGTGGGGAGTGGCCGGTGCCGCCCCGAGGATGAGCTCAGATCCAGAGAGATAAAGCCTGAGGGAGAGGGAAATAAAGATGGAGGTTGGGTTGCCAGGTTCCAGCGGCCGGTGCAAGCTCGTCGGAGGTGGGGTCGGCAACAACAGTGCTGAGGAGGGACTAGTTGGCGACTGGGGGTGGGGGGACGGGAGTTTAGGGTTGTATGCATACAATCAATCGCATACAATCAATCAATTTGTAGGTGATTGTATGCATTGGCTAAGTCTTCATCATCCAACTCCCCATCACTCTCGCTACCGTCTGTCAGCGTTGTTTCATGCACAAGAAGAGAAGAAGTTAAAGATAATAGAAGATAAACAAACTACTAGAGAAGAAGGTAACGAGGTATGAGTTTGAAAAGCGATTGCTTGAAAAGCAATCACATTGGTATCCTCATCACTCGAGGTCAATTTATCAAAAGTGGAACCGTCCCAAATTTTTGCTTGCAAATCTTTCTTTTTAAAAGGCTTCTTATTAGAACAATTCGTCGAAATATGGTCATATCTTTTGCATTTATAACATTAGATCTTTCCTTCAAACCCATCCTTTTCTAAAGAACCTTTTGCAAGTTTCTTTTCTTTTGAGCTTGAAACTCATTTGGATGAACTTTTCTATTCCATGAATGAAGCTTTGTTGGATCCGTTCCTTTCAGAAGTTCCATCTGAATTTCTTCCTAAGAGGCGCCAGCTGTCATTCAAAATCGACTAGCGAACTTTTGTCATCTAAATCCAAGCGGCTGTCTTCCTCCATAGTAGCTTTAAGAGCCATATCTGCATCTTGGGAAGAAAATTGAAAAAAAAAAAATTAATTAAAAAAAGTTATCTCATAAGTTTGTAACGAACCTACTAATTTCTCTACTTTCATCTTATCCGAATGATTAACAATTTTAATAGTCACCGCCTTCGGCCTAAAACATTTCGAAAGAATTTGAAAAATTTTTCTTACGATTTTAAATTGTAAAATTTTCTCGTCCAAATTAGTGCAAATATCAACTATATCTTAGAGTCTAGTAGAATAGTCCGTAAAAATTTCATGCTCCTCCGTATGATTGGAACCAAATTTTCTTGTAAACATATAAAGCTTTTAAATTTTCACTAGACTTATTCCCTTACATGTAACTTGTAATGCGTCTCAGATCTCTTTTGCTATTTCACAATGAGACACATGTGAACTTAATCAAGAAAAGTGCATTAAATAAAGAATTAATATCTTTCCCATTGTAAGATGCTTCAGTCTCATCCTACAACCACTTATTCAGTGGCTTAGGCACAATTGCTTCACCGTTTAATTCGGTTGGATGTTTCCACCCAAATTCAACAATTTGTCACACTCGCTCATCTATTGTGATGAGAAAAACTCTCATTCGGACTTTTCAATAGACATAGTTAGTCCCACCTAATAAAAGCCTATAAATATTACCACATTTATCCATAATAAATAGAAAATTCTAGATTTTACTCTTATACCGATTGTAAGATATGTGGAAACCCTGAGAATCCAAATAGAATTTATCAAATACCTAGAGAGAGGGGAGGGGCGTGAATAAATATATAGGCGAAAAATACAAATCTCAATGCAAAAAAGAAGAAAAATGTGAAAAATAAAATCTATATATTGTGTACTAATTCAAAGTTGGATTCCGGTACTCAATATTGTTATCACCAGATTTTTGTATTAAGTTTCAATACAAAAATTAGTACTGGAACTCAAAGTTGGATTCCGATATTCAAGAGGGTTCCGATATTCAGTAGTATCAATACCAAAACTCTCAAACATTAGTACTGGAACTCACAGGTAGTACCAGTACTCAATTCAACTTCTGGCGGGTTTTGAGGAACTCAACAATGGGTACCGGTACTCAATATAAAAACTCAAATTTTTCAAATCTGATTCCCAGTACCGGTACTCAACACTATATTGAGTTACAACAGAAACTTTATTTCCCAAAACCACTTCTAATCCGGTTTAAATCAGTTTTATCAATTCCAATGTTATAAATAAAATACGAATCACCATGAAAACCCTTAAATTATACCTGAGCATCATAAATTCAATTTTCGAGTCTTCAAATATTAATTTGGCAATCCGAACTCTCAAGATTTCGACACAAATTACGAAATATGTCAATACAAAATCCACCGTAATAAGGGACTAGTGACAACAAAGAGTTGAGAGGGTTTTGTGGTAAAAGCTACAATTATATATGCCCTAATATTGGAAACAGAGCAAATTGCATCCATAAATGCCTTCCTGTTCGATGGTTTGTTTCGATGCTTAATGCTAAATAAAAAACAAGAGATGGCATTACTCAGAATTACCCCACAAATAGTAGTTATATTCTTCTAATAAATACTTAAATAGACCTGAGAAATTTTGATTTGTCATGGCCATAGTCAATCAAGTACAAACAAGATCGAGATTGACAATAGGCTCAAGCTTCCGGCTCAGTGAGGTCAAAAGGACTTTCTATCACACCTGTGTTTGCCGAAGCAAAAGAATCTACAGACTCAATCGATGATGGACTCGAAGGGGTCTCCTCAAAATCAGAGCTCTCATCGTGCAGTATGATATGCTCGTCAAGTTCAGATGACTCGGACCCTGATGTCCCAAGCATAAGCTTGTGTATAGCAGACTTGGCGGTATCAACAAACCATTCATCCTCAGGAAGCGCACTGTAGATATATTTAATCAGTACCAGCAGGATTTCAAAGAAAATAAAAATACGCCAACAATTTTTGCAACAAAATAAGACATGAATAGAAGGACGAACATACCTTTGAGGATCGACTCCTTTGGCAGAGAATGTTCCAATCGCTCGTGTTATGACGGCAGAGACAAGCTGATGGACATTTCTGGACGAGTATCCACCACAAACCGCAATCTCAACAATAAAGTGCATGTCAAGAATCAGCTGAACGAGAAAGAGAAACAATTTATTACTATGTAAAAAATTGACAGGAAATCCCACAGTAAGAAGATAGTTTGTTAAAAAATGGGGGCATGCCTGCTGCAACCCAAATGGCTGGAGTTGGACATATTCATCTTCAAAGACATCCCAGAATTCCTGCTCATCTGAGAGCCACATCACGACAGTTTCAGTAAGCCTCGAGAGTAGGACCTTTTGGATCTTCTCTTTGCCCAGTAAGACATCACCAACCACACTTGCCAACTGCTGCAATCGCCCAAATAATGCCTACAAGCATGAAATGGAAAGCAAAGGACATACTGAAATAACATGGAATAGCACGATTTGATCATTAGTTATGTCATTCCTGCTCCACTTGTTCATGAACCTGCAACCTGCATGTTCTTTTTAAGACTCATAAGATGCCCCTACAAATAAAATTTAATCCCATACAAAGACCATTGGATTCAAGAACATCACATTCTCAAATCGGATTGAAAATTAAGAAAATATGGCATCTACATCCACTTTGACTATAATACCATGGAGATTTTTTTTTCCTTTCATCTATTCAATGCCAAAGCATTCACATAGCATAAGATTCTAACTTTAATATTTAATGCCATTTGAACTAGAAATACAGTTCTAGGGAGCAACTGCTTACTTTGAAGCTGGATTTTAAGTGCCGCCCCGTGCCGAACGGCAGGGGGAGGCACGTACCGTGTGGGGGCACGGTACAGGGGGGTGCCACAGCACCCCCCATGCCGAAATACTCTCGCGGGCATCGCGCGAGACAGCACGATACCCGCGTGGGTATCGGGCGGCACGGGTGGCACGTGCCACTCTTTTTTCTTTTTTTTTTGTGCTACTTTTTTTTTCTTTTTTGCTTGCCGCCCCCTCTCCCCTCTCTCTCTCTCTCTCTCTCTCTCTCTCTCTCTCTTTCTCTCTTTCAGTTTTGATTTTTTTTTTTAAAAAAAAATATATTTATTTATTTATTTATTTATTTGGTGGGTTTTTGTATTTTTTTTCTTTTGGTAGATTTTTTTTTTATAGGTCCTTATGTCCTTCATTCAATTTTTTTTTTTTTTTTTTTTTTTTTTTAGGGATGAGGATTGTATCCGTAGTTTTTTTTTTATTTGAATATTTTTATTTTGTAAAATTTTTTAAAAATATATATATAAAATTAGATAATTTTTTATCTGTAGTTTATAAAAAGTTAAAAATAAATATACTTGATTTAATTATTATATAATTAAATTTTTAATTATTTTGGATAAATCTAATATTTTTTATAAGATTTGCGATAAAAATAATTTTATTTTTAAATTTAAAAAATTAAAAATACTAATAAAATTAAAAGTTAAATTAAATCAATTGATACTTAAATTTGTTTAATTTATTTGTCATATAATTTATTACTCATATTGTTTTCTTTCATCATGCTGTTCTTTTTCTAACTTTCTTAAATAAATTTTACTTGTAAATTTTATTATTATATTTAAATTTATATTTTCTATGAGGTATAATTTTTTTTTACATTTTAAAAAACTTATCACTATATTAATTGATTTGTATAGTAAGTTATATATAGTGAATATTCATAATTATTTGACTATACCTTTCAAAATAACATTATAAAAGCTTATTGGTAACAAAAAAACTATAAAAAAAGCGTGCCACTGGGAGGTCATGCGTATCCATCGGCACGCAAGTGTGCCACGTGTCGGCACGGAAGCGTGCCCATGCCATACCGTGCCAGGCAGACAACAGCACACCCCCGTGCCACGGCACTTTATTCCTTGCTTTGAAGAGAGCTGAATGTCAAGGCATGGCTTCCAGAGCTACCTTGGTTATCTTTTAGGTTACAGGATCTCGGAGTTGTGCTCGATAAGCTGGCTTCATTATTTTATAACAACACAAGTGAATCACAAATAAAAGTTACTTCTGTTTCTCATATTTTCACATATCCAAACAAGAATTTCATGTACTACGACTTACTCCAGAGAGTTGCACTTTGGAATTCAGTCACATCCCTTTCTCAAGATGTAACATCCCAATAGTCCCACATCGGATGGGAAAAGAGTTCTAATTAGATTTATGAGACCATACACGCTAGTAATAATAACTGGGCTTAAGCATTTTGGGCTGTGGTTCGGGCCTAACGAGTTATTATTGCTAGCGGGTTGGGTCGTCACAAATGGTATCAGAGACGAATACCAGCCGGAAGTGTGAGAGCTAAGTGCTATGCGGAGCAAAGTGCTACACCATGGATTTGGTGGGAGCCACCTCTTGAATCCACAGGAGCCACCTCTAGAATCTCACATCGCCTGATAATTCTGATCTGTTCTGTGTTTGTGATCTGGTTTGGACCCGACGAGGACGTCAGGGTCTAAACCGGGGGAGTTTGTAACATCCCAATAGTCCCACATTGGATGGGAAAAGAGTTCTAATTAGATTTATGAGGCCATACACGCTAGTATTAATAACTGGGCTTAAGCATTTTGGACTGTGGTACGGGCCTAACGAGTTATTATTGCTAGCGGGTTGGGTCGTCACACAAGAACTTGCTGATATATTGACAAGGTTTCTTTTCAAGGTTAATTTTCTTCTATTACACACCAAACTCACACGTGGTCTAGAGCCCAACCTAATTTGAGGGGAGAAACTAAATCTCAAGAAAGCCGTGCATACTAAGCACAACAAAATTGAATGATTCAAGTGAAGGAAAGCTGTAGTATCGAAGATTGATTGATGCGATCCTCCGTTTATTGTGTTATTACATATTCTTTCTTAGTTTGCTTGGAAATGTTGATTGGGATGATGTGGTAGTTAGTGATCGATATGCATGGAGTGTAACCACTGTGCTAGTGTACATACCTCAACAAAGTGTAAGATATCAACTTGTACAATTTTTCTAACAATAAATCATGTTTATGATTTACACATTCGTGAAGATATATCATGGTATTATGAGGAGTTACATGCTATGTTGCATGATATTTCATTGCCCTGGCTCTCCATACATGATGACCAGACTTCAAATGGTTCTTAAATTCAGTTTCATGATTGCATAATATCTGTACAGCCTTTAAATTCAAGGCTTGATGTAATAATATGCAATTGCCATTACCTAAGTAATGCATGACAAAATAGTGCACCGCTGAATCATCCCTCCAGTGATGGGATAAATTTTACTAACACAAGCAACAAAGTTCATAGGATACTAACAATATGTGAGTATGGCATACTAGAAATCAGAGTATTTCTTAAAATTCAGAGGTACATATCAGGTGGAAAAGTATATTTTATCAAAACTGAACATGAAAGCATGTGAAACAAAATGAGCTTATTTTTTATTCCATCAAAAGAACTGATACCAATATACTAAGGGTATGATAAAAAAAATTCATTGCATGAAAAGTTGAGAAAATGGCATACCTGAAATGGCAACGAGGGAAGTGGATCAGAATCCCAGAAAAGATCATCCCCTTTCCCTTCCAAATAAATACGAGCATCTAATCTTGCTTTTCCTTCTCGCGAATAGATAAAAGTTAGGACATATTGCCTACAGAAATGATCTCTAAGTTTATCCCCTGAATGTTGGAGATGGCGCCTCCATTCCTTATATTCTACAGCAGTAATGACAAGATTTTGCCCAATGCCTTCATTGTATCCACCACCAGCTTCCATTTTTTCAATTTTCTGTGTAAAAGTTTTTGATACAGCCATAGGTAACAGTTCATCAGCAACAGTGAATGCAGTTCCTAAGAGTGCAACTTGTTGAGCATCTGTTTCAGCCCTAAAATCTATAGAATCTTTTGACTCCATGAGGTTATCATCTTCAGAAGGGCCAGGTAGGGCCTTTATTAATGTTTCAATATATCTATCAAATACTTGAAGAATCTTGTTTAAAATGGTTCCTCCGAAGTGTATTACAGCCATTGGTGTAAGCTGATCCAAAATATCCTGTGCAAGATAGAATAGCAGGCATCATGTTAGTGAAAGTATAATAATATAGGCTGCCAATGTAATTTATTCTCTTTAGGTGTAAACAATAGATACCAAGAACACAAACCAGGAAAAGTGCTCAAGAACATTACTTTTATATGCTTGCGCAACATTGGTGACTTACATTTGAAGGATGAGTATCTAAAGCCAATGTGAGTTTCTTAAGCCATTAATTAAACTAAATTAGAAATCTGGACAAGGCAAGTAACTTCTAGAACTAACAAAAGTTTAATCTGCCACTGTTAATCCAGACCAGACAAACTTAATAACACAACCTAACGCCTTGATCTTAATCAAATTTTGGATGCAAACACTGTTTAGCTTCAGGCTGCTATGCTCTGTGCAACAATGCATATTAACAGTTCAAAATATTGGAAGCAAACAAAAATCAAGCAAAATAAAAAAAATAAAGGTTTGGATTTCTGACAGGTCATCTATAAGGCTAACATGCAAGTATACTGCATACATCCAAAAGTTAAAAAAAAATGTACTTTAAATATATAGGCATGCATTAACAACAAATCTGTAATTTACAAGACTGCTTGAATATGAAATATTCTGCTAATGAAAAATATTATCTTTGAATTTATCAAACTTTTACTAAATAAGACTATTTGCTTCTTTGAATGTAGAAACTACATAAAGTCATATATGCATATCCAATATGAAAACCAAAGTGGAGAATTCTCTTTTTACCAACAAAATCGAGGTGGGACCAAAAGACCATAACATTGCTTCCGGACACTATATAGGCTCATAACACTACCAAAAACAAGTAGCAAACATGTCAGATAATTACATACACACAAAAAGGAAGGTCATTATTAAAGAAATAATTCAACTAATCTGGGCATCTAACTAACATGAGTCATTGCAAAAAGTAAACTCTAAGATGCCCGCTTATATTTATGAAGCACGGATACGTCAAATTTCATGCCGTATGTGTATCGGACATGTATCAGATACACCAATACGCGCCCGATACGTGTACGATATGGGAATGAAGTATCCAACATTTTTAAAAATAAAAAATATATCGGATACGGGAAGGATTAGGGGGCATACGGGGGGAGACAGCCAGGTTCTTTTTTGGTCTAAAATGATTGGAATTTAAAATTTTTCAAAAAAGCCTGCAACGAAACCCATTGGAAATAAGAAAAACGAAGAGAAAAATGCAAATCTCTCTTCAATTTATCATTTCTTCTATCTTTTTTCTCTGGGCTAGTTGAAGGCGCTCCCTCTCGTTCTATCTCCGCACAGTATTAAGCTATGGTTCGGTCCTTTACTGCTTCTCTTTTACTTTTTTTCTTCTAATTTATCAACCTAGAACTAATCAGCAAAGGTCATAGAGAATAATTTTTTTCTTCTTCTATTAAATTGTTAGCA
This sequence comes from Tillandsia leiboldiana, assembly GCA_029204045.2. Lineage (NCBI taxonomy): Eukaryota > Viridiplantae > Streptophyta > Magnoliopsida > Poales > Bromeliaceae > Tillandsia > Tillandsia leiboldiana. The sequence goes on from CM055065.1 coordinate 14,875,349, forward strand.
TATTTTTTTTTATTACTGTTTTATATAATAGAACCTAATAAAACATACATATATATTGAATGGCTAATTATTCTAGTTTGTACGACTAAATATCTATTGTTATCATTTGATCAAGTTGGATGATAGTTGGTTGATACTTTTTGAATTATTATTTCGTACGATTGATTATCTTTTTTATGAACAGATGTAAAATAATTATACAAGTTAATGTATATCAAAATATATTCCTTAATATAATTCAAATATCCTAATTATTCTCAATATATCATTACATATATTTAACATATATTTAAATAAATTTAAAATAATATTTTATTCAAGTATATCCCGCGTATCGTTTTCTAGAAATTTTAGGAATTGTCGTATCGCTATATCCGTATCATGTCGTATCCGTATCCCCATATCCGTTTCTGTGCAACATAGTTTAAAAGCATTAGCTCAATCATAAAGCATCAAACAACAAGTTAAATGTAGAAACCGAGTATAATAACCCAAACTTCTGCAAAGTAGTGTAGTTCTGGTGAAAAGCTTGAGAGACCATCTGTAGTGCACCGGCTTTCGCGAAATAGCAAAGTGCGGTTAAATTGCGCCGAGCAAGTTCAAAATATGAATAAGAATGAGTTTAAGCAGGTTTGGTTCGAAGTAAAGGGCTTTCGGATCAAAGTTGAGTTGAGAAAGCAAGCTTGGAAAGACAAAAATCTGCAAATCTCATATTTTTGGATAAAGTACCGGAACCCCAAGTTGGTACCGGAACCCTGTAGAAAACAGAAGAAATCCAACTCTCGGGTTGGAAGAAATCTGAAAATTTTCTAAATATTGGAGTACCGGAACCAAATCCTGCGTACCGGTACCCCATACAAAGTTGGAAAACCCAGCCATCGGGTTGGACAGGAGTAGGAAAATTTTCTAAGTGCTAGAGTACCGGAACTAGCCATCGCGTACTGTACTCTATGCAAAGTAGAGAAACCGAGCTCTCGGGTTGGTGACCCAAGCTTTGGCGTACCGGAACTGGAATCCAGGTACCGGAACCTGAGCCTGCGTACCGGTACCCCAACCCGTGTACCGATACTCTAAGCTCCTGACAGCAGGTGCAGAGTTGATGGAACCATGGTTAGTTGGGGGTTAACCCAGGGTTAAGTGGGACTTAAACCACTCCCCCTTGACAGAGTTTACACACCCATCCCTTCTTTTCTGATTTCTCTTCTCCCTCTCTTCTCTTTCTCTCTCTAAAGGTTGAAAGAGGGAAACCCTAGCTTGGTTTTTGGAGGATTTGATCTATTGGAGAGCAAGGAAGCTTCCAAGGGAGACTTGGGAAGGAAGAAGAACCATCTTCTCCACGTTTTGGAGCAAAAACCTAAGGTAAGTCTCTTAGGCTCTGTTTGTTTTGAGAACGGGAACGGGAATAGCGGGCTTATCCCCCTTATTCTGCCAAACGCACCTGAAATCGTCTGGTATTGCTTAACCCAGAATAGGGAGAATAGCTGGTATAACAAATCCCATCCTATTATTTTACTATAAAATTTTTTACCATATTACCCTTCTTATCTACTTTATCTCATCCCAACATATTATTTTAATAAAAACTCTCTCCTCACTCTCTCTCCTCTTCCCTCCTTTCTCTCTTCCCAATACACTCTCATCATCACAAATCCCTCTCTCCTCTCTCTCTTTTCCTTCATCCCACCTCCTTTCTCTCTTCCCAATACACTCTCATCATCACAAATTAATATTATAAAATTTTAAATTTATTATTTAAAATAAATATTATAAAATTTATTATTTAAAATAAATATTATAAAATTTTAAATCTTATTTTAAATTTTAATTTTAATTTGAAAAAATAAAATACTAAATAAAATATTATTTTTAAATAATATAATTTAATTATGATTATAATTTTATTTCTATTTTTTTAAACCATTAATCCATTAATTAAAACGAAAAAAAAAACGATTTTAATAAAGCTTGAGGGCAAAAATTTACAAATATTTAGCAAATATACGATTTTTTCAAATTTTTAAAAAATTTTATGTTAAAAATTTATTATTTAAAATAAATATTATAAAATTTTAAATCTTAAAATTAAAATGTTGAAATTTTATATTTTAAATTTAAATTTTAATTTGAAAAAATTAAATATTAAATTAAATATTATTTTTAAATAATATAATTTAATTATGATTATAATTTTATTTCTATTTTTGTAAACCATTAATCCATTAATTAAAACGAAATAATTAGATTTTAACAACTTTTATCACATTTTTTTAAACCATTAATCCATTAATTTTAATTTGAAAAAAGTTAACATTAAATTAAATGTAAAAGTTTTAAATAATACATTTTAATTATGATTATAAATTTATTTTTATTTTCTTAAACCAATAATCCATTAATTAAAATGAGAAAAACGAGTTTAGAAAATTTTAATGACATAATAAAGCTCGTGGGCAAAAATTTATAAATATTTAGCAAATATACGAATTTTGCGAATTTTAAAAAAAAATTATGTTAAAAATTAATTATTTAAAATTAATATTATATAATTGTAAATCTTAAAATTAAAATGTTGAAATTTTATATTTTAAATTTAAATTTTAAGTGAAAAAATTAATTATTAAATTAAATGTATTATTTTTAAATAATATATTTTAATTACGATTATAATTTTACTTTTATTTTTTAAACTATTAATCTATTAATTAAAACGAACTAATCAATTTTTAACAATTTTTATCACATATTAACTCTTGGGGGCAAAAAGGTAATTTACCCTTCTTATCCTCTTTATCCCTCCTATTCCCATTAATAAACCAAACACAAATTCTCTTATCCCTAGAACCATCCCCAAACGAGATTAAGCTCTAGTTCCCAACTTTATACCTATCCCCGGTTTAGCGGGAACTGGCTTAACCCCGAACCAAACGAAGCCTTAGGGTTTCATGGGTTTCAAGTTTTTGTGGGTTTAAAAGAGATGGAATAGTCTCTTGTGCAATCTAATCCCCTTTTTAGGGATTTTCTTGAAGATTTGGGAGATCAAACCCTTCTTCTTCCACAAGAGAACTAGAGGTGGGGGATTCCTCCGAAAAAGGATGATCTCTCCCCTTTTCCATTGTTTTTGGACTTAGAAGCATGTAGTAAGAGTAGTGGTAAAGATTATATATGAGTATAACCATGTTAGGTTTAACCCTAGAAATTGATGTAAATAAACCTAGAGGAAGGTTACTCTTCCATGTGCATGAATGATATTTGACTTAGGAGAAAACATAGGTTAAGAGTTCAAGATGTGTGGCATCAACTTAGGGATAAACCTAAGGATGAACAATAGAGTTTTCAACATAGAGTTTATAAACTCTAAGGTTAAGTGTTCGGTTGAGGTTGGTGTGTTATGGCGATTAGCAACCCTAGAGTCATGGACAGAGGGCGAATGTGCATTTTGAGCAAACTTGAATAACTCCAACCTAAATGATGGTCCAAAGGACATCCCGGCTATCCTTGAGTTAATAACCTAGGATAAAAGAAGAGTGAAAAAAGGGTAAAGGCTTAAAGCAAAGTTAAATGAATAATATGGTTATCCTAGAGTCAATGACCTAGGGTAAAAGATGAAAGAAAGAGGTTAAAGTTAAAAGCAAAAGAAGCTAAAAGTAAAAGAGAATGAAAAAATGATTATAGCACTTTCGGATGTTGAGATTCACATTTGGGAGTGTGAGAGCGGTATGCCTTCTCCCCGAGCAAGTGCCTGTTGTCATGCAAGGTACTTCCGAATGGTATGATAAGAGGCACCTTGGGTTAAAGACTCGTCCACGGTAGCACGATTACGTTGGATAGTTTCCGTCTGGCGAGATATTCCCAAAGGCCGAGCAACTAAATGAAAGCGCAAGTGGCTAAAGAGCTAAGAGAAAGCTTAACGTGGCTAAATAGCTAAATAAAAGTGCCAAGTGGCTAAAGAATTAAAAGAACGAGTAAAGTGGCCAAGTTGGTCGGGTTAGATATGACCCTCTTTTATAGTGGCATAGTGGCCGAGTCATGGCATAGTGGCATCTTACATGAGCATGATAGCAGTGTAGCGGTTTCATATTAGCAGGATAGACAGTATTTACCGCTTTCCATATTATATATCATCTTGCTATTATTGCTTCCATTGGACCAAGTAGTGTAGAACATATTTTCTCGGTGGTTGAACCCACTGGAAACTATTCGTAGTTTTCAAACCCTTTGGTGACCATTTTTACAGATCCAGATAACGCCGGCGAGGCACGGGACAAGGGCAAGAGCCCAGCAATTTAGCGACCTACCAGGTCTAGCGTCGTCAGCACCCCTTTTTGGTTATTTTGAGTGAACTTGTATATGAGGAAAAAGATATAAACATTTTAATACTTGTTTAAATACATGTTGAGAGAAAAGTGTAAATAACTTATATTTGCGGTTCACTCATGTACTTATTCTTCCGCTTATCATGTTAAACTGTTTTGTTTAAATAAATGGAAATTTTAGTTGATAGTTTTATACTCTGATATTACCCTTCGTCATACACTTGTTTGTATTGATATGGATGTTAACGTTTCTTTCGGGTATAGAGAGATCATGCCCAATTGGCGGGTCGGCGTTCCCGAACTGACTAAATTGGCGGTCTCGGGACGTGACAGATTAATTTGGTATCAGAACCTAGGAGTGGTTCTAGGCGGCTAACAGACCTTAGGGAGACCCTAAGGATTAGGCACGAGAGAGTGTGTGAATCTATGGGCGAGAGTACTTGATTGGCTATTATTGTTCCCAAAAAGGATATTGGGGATGAATCGAGGGTAATAAGCTTTCATTCTTCGAGCAATTACATTGGCGGCCAACAACGTAATGTTGGAAGTGAAAGGGAGTGCCCTCCTTTGCTTTCGCATTATTGGGTCGATGGACTTTTTACTTAGCAATTACATACGCACGTTGTCCGAATTATTAAATTTGGACTAATATTTTATTATGGTGTGCAGATTAGCAATGGCACCACGTAGGGAGACTCGACTGACGCGACTCAAGCCGGAAGAGGACTCCGGGTTGAATAAAGTACGCGAGTTATAGGAGCAGGTGGCCGCGCTTATTAGCGTAGTCCAGCAGCAGGCAAAGGCCTCTTGCTGACAGGAGGAGGCTTTCCGCAGACAGGAGGAGGCTTCCTGTAGGCAGGAGGAAGCATTCTGGCGCCAAGAGGAGGCGTCGAGGCAACAGGCGGAGCAGATCGAGAGGCTCCAGGAGATCATGGCACAGCAAGCTGAGGCTGAGCAAACGGCGCACGAGCGCACAGCGTCGCCGCACGTAGGGGCAACAACGAAAGGGGTGGCGGTGGTGGCCAGCCCTGCGCCATCTATTGGGATCATGAGGGAGATGCCCCAGCGGGCCGACTCGGAGGCATCTGATGCCGAGTACGCGGCCCAGAAGGCAGAACAGGATCGGGCGATGGAGAGCCTCGCCAACTTCCATAAATTCCATCCGCCAACTTTTAGTGGAGAGGGCTCAGACCCTATGATCGTGGAGTCGTGGGTCGACTCTATGGAGAAGTTGTTCCTAAACCTGTGGGTGCCGAATCGGGACCGAGTCATGTTGGCGATCCCCCTCCTCAACAAGATGGCACACCGTTGGTAGAAGACGGAGCCCGAGAGGCGGCGTCAGTACCTACACCGACATGGGAGGAGTTTCGGGGGTTCCTTTTTGCTACATACTTCCCCGACTGCTCCAAATAGCAAACGGAGGAAGATTTCAAAAATCTTCGGCAGGGGAGTCGCTCCGTGCAGGAGTATGAGTGCGAGTTCTCCCGCATTGTCAGCTGCCTTCCCTCTGTCGTGCGCACTGAGTGGGATAAGGCACGGTGTTTCGAGCGAGGCCTTCGACCTAACATCTATTCAAAGGTCCGACTACTGAACATCGCGACCTATCGCAAGATCGTTGACCTAGCCCGCTTGGTGAAGCGGGGTGAGACAGTAGCGCGTCAAGAGCGCGAGGCATTCGAGAAGGGTAAAGGAAAGGATAAGAAGAGGCACCAAGGTGGCTCTGGGGTCAGACCGACTACAGACGGCACCCTAAGCACCCGCGACAGCAGCACCTCTCGGGGGTTTCAACAACCCATGACCCTCGAGAGTTGTGTTATATGTGGTGGACCACACCTATGGAGGCCCAAATCCCTGTGTTACTTGCCCACGTGGTCCGCGGCAAGAAAACACCTATTATTGGTGTATCGAGTGCATAACGCGTCAAACGGACGCAAAAAACGGACTCAGTGCGCGAAAACGGTCAAAATAGGCTATTTGGGCTCACTGGGCCGAATCTGGATGTGGGCCTGTCCATGGCCCACTGCGTGTGCACCGGGCGCAGCGGACCGCGGCGCAGGCCACGTGGCGGCTGCAGAGTGGGTGCGGCGCTGTGCGATGGCAGGCGTGGCAGGCGGCGGTTGGCAGGGAGCAGGTGGAAGTTGCAGGGGCCGCACCAGGCACGCGGCCGCCACGCGGCGCCCCGCGGTTGGCGGGCGCCAACCACCCGCGCTTGCGGCGTGCGGGTTGCGACACGCGGCACGCCCGGATCGATCCAGGCGCTGCGCGGATCGGCGCCCTATGTCCCTTGTTCGGGGCCCGAATGTTTCGGGCGCCCAAAATTGTCCCCCAAACCCGAGCCTTGGTTTTTTTTTTGGGTTTTGCCTATAAATAAGCCTTTTGAGCCTCCATTTCATTTTTTTTGGAGTTCTTGGGGCCCCCTTTGGCTGAGGCTTTCTTCTTCTTGCCTTCTACACTTTGAAGGATCTTGAGCATTTTACGAGGCCGCGACATCGACGTTTTTTCCGACTCGGCACACTTCGACGCTTCTCCAATTGTAGCCCTCTCCGTCGACGCTTCGTCCGCGGGCTCCCCTAAGCTAACCCGTGGGAGTTTTTAGCCGATTCTTGGTTCTGCGTTTCCACGAGAGGTAGGCCTTCGATTTCCGTGTTTACCATTCCTCTCCATTTTGGGTTTTTTCGGAGCTTCTTTAGACCTCTTTTTCTGCGGCATTTTTCTGGACAGCGGAGAAGTATTCTTGCCTTTTCTCGGCCTGGTTGGCGGAATTGGGAGTTTAAGGACTCGATTTGTATCTACACTTCGCGAGGAACGCAGCCGTATTTTTTTTGGATTTTTTTGAGCTCTATGAAGGTGAACATTTTGGTTTTTGGGACAGTTACGCAGAACCGTACATGAAGGATCTTGGGCTTGTAAATTTACTCTATGTTCGGCTTGTGATACAGTTTTTGCGGAGATTTTGGAGTTTCCCGAGGAAAGTAAAAATTGGAACACATCATCATAATCGAGGTGAGCATTTTCATTTTGGCCCCGGACAAAAATTATGCTTGGATTTGCTTCTACACGCATGCGACGCGCTCGCTGAATTTTGTGGTTTGATTGGGCAGCATTGGGTGTTTTGGTCGCCGTCGTTGATCCGGGAGGAGTTTTCGAGAGTTCTTGGATTCGTTGGAACCGAGGGAACGCGCACGCCAAGTTTCGGCTCGATCAGACCCTGGATTGTCGCGTTTCAGGTGGGTTGGATTTTTCTCCAAATCGACGGACTGTTTTCTAATTCTATCTTGTAGTGGACATGCATGATAGATATGTGTTATATGTTGATTGAGATGTATGCAAGGTAGAGTTAGTGACTTAATTGTCGACCGAGATATACGCATGATATAGTTGGGGATTTATTTATCGATGTATGATGAATACATGCTAGAGTTGGTGTTTTATTGTTGATCGGGATGAATGCATGCTAGAGTTGGTGTTTTATTGTTGATCAGGATGAACGCATGCTAGAGTTGGTGTTTTGAGTATTGGTTATGTTGTGTGTTTAATTATGAAACCTTAACTTGCACCCCATTATATGTTTGCATGTTTAACCAGACTAGTAGAGAACCCTCACTTGGGTTAGGTTCTTTTATACTTTAGTCTTCCTACACATTGCATGTTCATTCCCCTTAACTTAGAGCTTTCTCCTCGCCCGGGTAGTGGGCCAAGTGGTCGGGACAGTGTAGGACGCATGTTGCGCTCATGCCAGGGGGCCGAGTGGAGTCTGGTGGTTGAGGCTAGTTTAGTGCTAGTGTCGAGAGCCGTTTGGGATGACGGTGATTCCGGGTTGTTGGGTTTTCCCTCGGATTGGTTCATTGCCACTGAGTTGTGGCGATATTGATCCTACGATAGCAGAACCTTGAACCCAGAATCCAAGCTTCGAGGGGCGTCAGAACCCGTTCTCATTTGATTAGGGCGAAGGCACTAGACCTTCGGGACTTGGGAAAATAAAACCGTCTTTAACTGATTTTCTTAAGAACTAAACGGTATTAAAGTTGGGTTTTCCTTAAATCAAGATGGTTTTCCAAAAAGAAGTTACATTTTGTCCTCACCCAGAGAGCGGTCGAGTGAAATGGTTTTTAGAAACAAATGTCACCTTTTTATATAAACCTCCTCACCCCGACGAGGGTTCGAGTGATCTGGGTTCCATGGGCTGCCTCCTAATTGGGTTGAGAGCTACGGAAGGCTGTGCCTAGGACCTGTTCTTGTTTGATTGGGGTTGTAGGCGTCAGTTTCCCGAAATTCTCGGTCCCGGTGTTGTTGGTCGGTTGGGTTCGATATTGGGCCGATGAGTGTTCCGGGCGGTGTTATTGGTCGGTTGGGTTCGATGTTGGGCGTGGTTAGTTGTTTTGGGGTCGTCGAGTTTTTTCGATCTATTCGATCGGGGTTCTTGATTACAGCCTGCATGTGCTACAATTCTGATTCTCGATCTCTGCGATGTTCTTTTCCTCAGTGGGGTCGCTCCCCTTGAGTGCCGCTCCGGATGCGATGGTACATTGGTTCGTTGAACGTCCTACGTAAATCCTGCCCAATGAGTGGGAGGTGGTTGTAGGTGAGCGTATATTAGTCCGTTGGGACGCCTACGTAAATCCTGCCCAATGAGTGGGAGGTGGTTGTAGGTGAGCGCAGGCTTTACTGGCCTTTTTGGCAGACATTACAATTTGGTTGGTTTGGGCACCTCGAGTTAGAGTGGTTGCATATCATCATCTGTTTCACCCTTTGAGCATCGTAAATAGAGACATGATAGATGTAAATTTCTTTCCAGCTGATCTATTCTTATTTACAGTATTTCCTGTTATCTTATGCTTCTAGTCAGACCGTTGGGCTGGAGACGGTACCCACTGAGAACTACGGTTGGATGTAGTTCTCACACTCTTTGTTGGTGACGGTTTTTGCAGAGGCTTTCCTTTCCGTCCCGGCTTCAGTTGGCTCGACAGATCGTGGAGTCGTGAGATAAATCTCTACCGGTGTTGTCTCTTCGGTGAGATAGATGTACCAACCCGGATTGTGGGTTTTACTGTACACTGTTGTATTTATGATTTTAGTTTACCTCGCTTTTTGGATTCATAGGTGTTGTATAGAAGGATTCTACTTGTACCTTGTTTCAGTGGACCAGATTGTTGTATTATTATCTTGGGAGATGGATATTGTACTTTTATTTCAGTTGTACAGTGGTTTCAGATTTTCATTACAACAGTTATTTTCACCTCTGATATCTGTATAGTTGCTAGTTGATATCTTTTGCAAGTTAGACGCTTCGCCTATACGGGGATTCCCGTATAGGTGGCGGATCTATTGGTGAGCCCGGATCGCAGTTTCGACGCCAGGGCGTGACAGCACCGACCGATCCAGTGCGAGGAGCGCGACGGGAGGTGATTCAAGTGTGATCGGCCAGGCCACAGGGCTTCGGAGTGCTATAGGGGCATACATCCAGCCCCGGCCGCAGCGATGATCCAGAGTGCCCTGAGGCAACACCAGAGGGCTGTACCGGCCCTACCTGGCGTACGACCAGCTGCACCACAGCAGCCACCAAGTGGGCAGGTTTTTGCCACTCAGGTGGTGGAGCCGGCCTTTGACGACGTCGTGGCGAGTATAATTTCTATTAATAATACTCGATGCAGGGCATTATTCGACACAGGTGCATCGCATTCATTCATAAGTAGATCCTTTGCCATGACAACGGTCTAGATGTACTCCAGTCCACGAATGCTACGACCGTACAAGTGCCAGAGCATTCCCGATTTTAACGAAACCTGGCGTGCAGCCACGGAAAACTTAAACATCTACGTTTGACAATTAACACTTTGCCAATCACGACCCTATGATTAACTGTTGGTATGATTACTAAAATGCCCCTCCCGAAAATTCCTTTTGGATTTCCGGGAGACACGGGCTTTAACCCTTTGCTGCTGGCTCAACCAGATTCTACTGGGACACATCAGACAGCTAGGCAGAACCGTCACAATTTCTCGAATTGCGCGATTGCCACCGGGGTGCCGATAAACCGATAATTTTGCCGATTTACAGTCCGATAACCAATTTCCGCTCAACGAGAGCTAACGGACCTTAGAGTACCACGATGTCTCGAGGACACCAATTGCTCCAAATTACCTTTGGCCTAAAGTTCATTAACTCTACATTTTTATTTCACCTTCGGCCTATAGCTCATTAACTCTATGTTCTTATCTCTTATTCACTCTTGAGTTCATTGACTCTATGTTGCATTCCACCCATAACCTAGAGTTCATTGACTCCACATTGTATTTTATCATTAACCTAGAGTTCATGTAGTGGCCCAAATCCCCGTGTAGCTTGCCCCCGTGATCCGTGGCGAGAAACACCTATTATTGGTGTACCGGGTCCGTAACGCATCAAACAGACGCATTAGACAGACTCAGCGTGGAAAAATGTTGAAAAACAGCTATTTGCTTGCATTTTTTTGAGTCCGGATGCCCAAAAACGAACACCCGGAAGTTTACCGCGCAAATTGGTGCACGGGGGGAGTCGTGGGCCGGCTAGGGCGCCACGTGGCGGCCTCGGATTGGCCGGCTCACGCGGCGTAGTCCACGCACGACGCGGGGCAGGATGGGGCAGGCAGGGCGGCATGGCGGGCACGCAGGGGGGCGCCACGTGGCGCCCCACGAGTGGCCAGCGCCACCCGCCCTCTCCCTTTTGTCGGGCCACGCGGCGCGGCCCGATTGGTCGCGCCCCGCTGTGCCGTGATCCGGGACATGTGGCACGCCCGGATTAATCCGAGCGCAGCCGATCGTGTTTCCTGTTCGGCGCCCGGACGTTCCGGGTTCCCGAAAACATACCCAGAACCTCTTTTTCTCTCTAGGTCTTTTGCCTATAAATAGGCCTCCTCTCCCCCTCTTCTTGGTTTTTTTGGGAGAATTTTTCCTGGGGGGTTTTTGGCAGAGCTTTTTCACCTGTGTACTACCTTTCCCAGGATTGTGAGAATTTTTGGAGGCCGCGGCATCGACGATTTCAGCGATTCGGTGCACTTCGACGTTCCTCTTTCGGTGGCTTCTTCCGTCGCAGTTTAGTCTGCGACCTCCCCTGAGCTACCCCGAAGGAGTTTTTAGCCGATTCTTGCGACAGCAGTTCCACGACTGGTAGGCATTCGTTTTTCGTATTTACTATTTCCATCCATTTCGAGTTTTTACTGGGTTTTCGGAGCATCTTTAGACCCCCTTTTTCTGCGGCAATTTCTAGACAGCGGAGGAGAGATTATGCCTTTTCTCGGCCTACGGGTGTCGGAACAGGGAGTTTAAATACTCGATTTGTATCAACACTTCGTAAAGTTGAATGTTTAAATTTAGCAGTAAGTTTTACTCTGTTATGTATGTATTCTCATTGCGCTATTTGCCGTTGAGATGATTGACCGTTCCTTTCGGGTATGGAGAGGTCATGCCCGATTGGCGGGTCTGTTGGCGTGCCCGAACTGACCAAATAGGCGGTTTCGGAGTATGACACCCACTACGAACTATTGACTAATAGTTCTCACCCCCATTGGTTTGTTGTTTTTATTTCAGAGCCATCCACAGCGAGAGACTCGGGATCGTGCCAAGAGGATTTCGCGTAGTCAGAGTTATCTCCTGGGCCTTGTGAGGTGGTTACAGGATACCTTTCATTTTTGTTAGCTGTGAGAGGTGTTTTTGTATTTTATTATAGAGACCACCCATATATTTTGTAGGATGTACTTGAGAGGATCCTTTTTGTATATTGGTTTTACTTCTTATATGATAGTAGTTATTTACTCGTCTTTTATGCTTAGTGTTGTCGTACTTGTGCTCTGATTACCGGTAGGATGTGTATATCTCTTTCTTTCCGCTTTGATGATGTAGACGCCTTGTGTGTACCGGGGAGTGCCTTGTGCACACGGCGGATCTGTGCACCAACCGGGTAGGCTTCCGCTGAAGCCCAGTGTCACGCCCCGGAGTCGAAACTGCGACCCGGGCTCGCTAACAGATCCGCCACCCATACGGAAAACCCTGCATAGCCGAAGCATCAAACCTGCAAAAGATAAGAGTCTACAACTAGCAGATGTCAGAACTGGAATAAAACTGCTAAAAAATAAAATCTCAAATCCACTGTACCACAGTATACATCCCAAAATACATCAAATACAACATCTGACAGTATACAAAAGGGGAAACTAAGATAATACAACCAGGGTACAGGATAAAATCTACTATCAAGAGAGGTGCATCTATCTCACCAAAATACAGCACGGGTACGGATCTAGCTCGCGACTCCCTTACCTCGATCCGACAAAGCAGCCGGTGCAGAAACGAACGGGTATCAGAGCCTAGGAGTGGTTCTAGACGGCTAGCAAACCTTAGGGAGACCCTAGGGATTAGGAAAGTGAGTGTGTGGATATTTAGGCGGAAGTACTTGATTGGGCATTATGGTTCCCAAGAAGGATATTGGGAATGGATCGAGGAAAATAGACTTCCACTAGCTAACGATATGTTGGGCGGCCGAGAACATAACGTTAGGAGTGAGAGAATATCCCCCATTTACTTTCGCATATTGGGTTGACAGACCCTTTATTTAGCATTTTGTTACGCAAGTAGTCCGAGTTGTTAGGTTTGGACTAACGTTTCATTGTGGAGTGCAAATTTGAATTGGCACGACGAAGGGAGACCCGTTTGACGCGACTTGAGCCGGGAGAAGGCTCCGGGTCGATGAAGTACGCGATTTACGGGAGCAGGTGGCCGCGCTTATCAGCGTGGTCCAGTAGCAAGCGGAGGCCTATCTCCGACAAGAGGAGGCTTCCCGCCGACAAGAGAAAGCATTTCGGCGCCAGGAAGAGGCGTCGAGGTGACAGACGGAGCAGATAGAGAGGCTCCAAAATATGATGGCACTGCAAATTGAGGCTGCACAAATGGCGCACGAGCGCACGGCGTCGCCACAAGTGGGTGCGATAGCAGAAGGGGTGGCAGTGGTGGCCTAGCCTATGATGGCGCGCCCTGCACCATCCATTAGGGTCACTAGGGAGATGCCCCAGCGGGCCGACTCGGGCATTTCAAACGTCGAGTACGAGGCCCAAAAGGCGGAGCAGGCAAGGGCAATGGAGAGCCTCGCTAACTTTCATAAATTCCATCCGCCAACTTTCAGTGGCAAGGAGTCTGACCCGATGGTCGTAGAGTCTTGGGTGGACTCTATGGAAAAGTTGTTCGAGAACCTACGGGTGCCGGAGAGGGATCGAGTCATGTTGGTGATCCCTTCTCTTTACCAGATGGCATGCCGTTAGTAGAAGACGGAGCTCGAGAGGCGGACTGATGCCGCCTTACCACCACCGACTTGGCAGGAATTTCGGGGGCTCCTCTTTGCTACTTATTTTCCCGACAATACCAAACAGCAGATGGAGGAGGACTTCAAGAACCACAGGCAGGGGAGTCACTCCGTGCAGGAGTATGAGTATGAGTTCTCCCGCATTGTTAGCTGCCTCCCCTCAGTAGTGCGCAGTGAGTGGGACAAGACACGATTTTTTGAGTGGGGCCTTCGATACCATGTTTACTCGAAGGTCCAGCCACTAAACATCGTGACCTATCGCAAGCTTGTGGATAGATCCTATCTGGTGGAGCGGGGTGAGACTGTGATGCGCCGAGAGCGCGAGGCCTTCGAGAAAGGCAAAGGAAAGGAGAAGAAAAGGCACCAAGGCGGCTCCGGGGGTCAGACCAACTACCGACGGCCCCCTAAGCACCAGCGACGGCAGCACCACTTTCGGGGGTCCCGACAGCCCACGACCCTCGAGAGGTGCGTTATCTGTGGCAGACCGCACCGACCGTCGATGTACGAGCGCCACGGCAGATGCTATCGGTGTGGCCAGCCGGGCTACATGGCTTCAGAGTGCTACAGGAGCGTGCATCCAGCCCCAGCTGCTGCGACGATTCAGAGTGCCCCGAGACAGCACCAAAGGGCGGCACCGACCCTACCTGGAGGGCGACCAGCTGCACCACAGCAGCCACCGAGTGGGTGGATTTTTGCCACTCAGGTGGTGGAGTCGTCGGCAATTGACGACGTCGTAGCAGGAATAATTTCTATTAATGACATTCGATGCAGGGCATTATTTGACACTAGAGCATCGCATTCATTCATAAGTAGATCATTTGCATGACACACGGTCTAGATGTACTCCAGTCTACGAATGCTACGACAGTACAAGTGCCGGAGCATTCCTTTCAGGTCACGGAGTATTGTCCTGCCTGTCCTGTACGAATAGGCGATTGGCTCATGAAAGTGGACTTTATGGTCCTACGGCGTCTAGGGGATTTCGACGCAGTTTTGGGAATGGACTGGCTCTCCAAATACTACGCAACGATTGATTGCGAGAGTCGGGTCATCACGTTTCGGTTGCCGGGATAGAAAGAATTCGTCTTCAAGGCATGTAGAAGCTCGTTATTTGCCTTGACGGTTTCGACGTCTCGGGCGAAGAAATTGATCGGTAGAGGATGTGTGCCCTATTTGGCCACCATAGTAGAGGAGCGCAAGGAAGAACCCAAGGTGGAAAACATTCCCATGGCGCGGGAGTACCCCGGTGTATTCCCCGCGGAATTGCCGGGCATGCCGGAGGATCGGGAGATCGAGTTCATCATAGACTTGGTTCCCGGGACGGCTCCAGTTTCAAAAGCGCCTTATAGAATGGCCCCGGCTGAATTGAAGGAGCTTAAGGCTCAATTACAGGACTTGCTGGACAAGGGCTTCATCAGGCCGAGTGTGTCTCCTTGGGGAGCTCCAATCTCGTTCGTGAAGAAAAAGAACGGGTCGTTATGGCTGTGTGTGGACTATCGGAAACTCAACTAGTTGACGATTAAGAACTAATACCACTGCCGAGAATCGACGATCTATTTGACCAATTGCAAGGTTCCCGAGTATTTTCAAAATTTGATCTTCAATCGAGATACCACCAATTAAAGATAAAGCCGGAAGATGTTTATAAGGCGGCTTTTAGGACGCGGTATGGACACTATGAATTCACGGTAATGCCGTTTGGGTTGACCAATGCCCCGGCTTCATTCATGGATTTAATGAACCGCGTTTTACAACCTCTAGACCGATTTGTCGTGGTCTTCATTGACGACATTTTGATCTACTCCCGAAGTGACGTTGAGCACGAGGATCAACTTCAACTGGTATTGCAAGTGCTTCGGGAGCGGGGCCTATTCGCGAAGCTGAAGAAATACGAATTTTGACTTCGGGAAGTGGCTTTTTTGGACATGTAATTTCTGAAGCGGGGATATCAGTGGACCCCAAGAAGGTTGAAGCTGTTAAAGATTGGCCCCGACCAACCAACGTTACCGAAGTTCGAAGCTTTGTCGAACTTGCAAGGTATTATATGTGATTCGTGGAGGGGTTCTCCAAAATCACCACTCGACTTGCCGGTCTTACAAGGAAAGGGTTTAAGTTTATTTGGAGTGATGAATGTGAGAAGAACTTCCAATTGCTCAATGACAAGTTGACATCAACTCCAATCCTCGCCTTACCTACGGCGGGGAAAGAATTCGTGGTGTATAGTGATGCGTCGGAGAGTGGTTTGGGATGTGTACTTATGCAAGAAAGGAAAGTTATAGCTTATGCCTCCCGACAGTTGAAGAGCTATGAGAAGAACTACCCAACCCACGACCTCGAGCTTACCGCGGTGATCTTTGCACTGAAATTGTTGAGGCATTACTTATACGGCGAGCATTGTGAGATCTACACGGATCACAAAAGCCTCAAGTATCTATTTACACAGAAGAGACTGAATCTGAGGCAGCGTCGGTGGTTGGAGCTACTCAAAGATTACGATGTTAGCATTCTATACCACACAAGAAAGGCAAACGTGGTGGCCGATGCTTTGAGCAAAAAGTCCGTGGAAAACCTCGCCAATATCATCACCGATCAGTACCCGTTGCAATCGAAGATGCGATGATTTGAATTGGAAGTCATAGCTTCCGGCGCACCTGCGACGCTTATGACACTTAGGGTGTAACCTACCTTGTTGGAGAGAATCAAAGAAAAGCAAGCCGCTGATGAAAAGCTCCAAAAGGTACGGTCTGATATTGAGGGCGGGCGCGCGATAGATTTCAGGGTGGACTCAGCTGGAGTCTTGAAATTTCGGGGTCAGGTGTGGGTCGGGTGTGTGTACCAAGCGACGAGAGCATTCGCGATGAAATTCTTCAAGAAGCACACCGATCGTCGTATACGATTCACCCCGGTGGCACCAAGATGTACAAAGATTTGAGAACGCAATTCTGGTGGCCGGGTATGAAGAAGGATGTTGGGCGCTTTGTGGCTAAGTGCCTAGTATGCCAACAAGTCAAAGCTGAACATCGACTTCCGGCGGGCAAACTTCAAAGCCTACCGGTACCCGTTTGGAAGTGGGAAAATATCGCGATGGACTTCATCGTGAGCTTGCCTAGATCACAAGTGGGCCACGACGCGATATGGGTGGTGGTGGATCGGCTGACCAAGGCAGTACATTTTCTGCCAATCCACACCACATGGTCGAGGGACAAGTTGGCGCAGTTAGGGGTGGCAATCCAGCTAGCTATTCGCGAGCCAGCTCGTGTTCGGCTCGAAATGAGCTCGAGATCAAATCGAGCGTTTAGTAAACGAGCCGAATCTTTCAGCTCGTTTAATAAACGAGCCGAACACGAGCTGGGCTCAGCTCGCTCGTGTTCGACTCGATAACAGCTCGAATATATATATATATATATATAAACTATACTATTAGATTTTAAGCTATCAATTTTTTATAAATTTTAACTATTAGATTAAAATTTTAATTTTTTATTTTTTTTAAAATTTTACACCTAATAGTAGGAATGAAAATTAAACTTGTTGTTCGCGAGCCAGCTCGTGTTCGGCTCGTTAATAAACGAGCCGAACACGAGCCGAATTTTTCAGCTCGATATTTAAACGAGCCAGCTCGTGTTCGGCTCGTTTAATAAACGAGCCGAACACGAGCCGACCCCAGCTCGCTCGTGTTCGGCTCGTTGACACCCCTAGGTGCAGTTGTACATTGATGAGATCATGCGCCTTCACGGAGTGCCCATTTCTATTGTGTCAGAACGGGATCCCCGATTCGTCTCGTAATTTTGAAAGAGTTTTCACGGGGCTCTTGGGACATGCCTGGACTTTACCACAGCTTATCACCCACAGAGTGATGGACAATCTGAGAGAACCAATCAAATCCTTGAAGATATGCTAAAGGCGTGAGTTTTGGATTACGACGTAGGATGGCAACAATATTTCTCACCCCTTGGCTGAACCAATCAAATCCTTCTCTTGGCTGTGGGATTGGATCTCCAAATAGCTTGAAGATTAAAAAGAAGACTCCAAGGAAGCTCTCAAGTGGAGTTTCAACCCTTTCCGTGTCTCTTTTGGCCAAGAACTCAAGAAGAGGTATGTGGAAAAATCTAGAATTTTGGATTTTTTAGAGTTTTGTGAGTTTAGAAGATATAGAAATTATCTTTTATGGTTTTATCCCATTTTTAGGGGTTATCTTGGAGACCTAAGAGATCAAGTCCCACCTTCTTACAAGAACCTATTGGAGGTGGGGGATTCTACCGAAAAGGGTGTACTCATCCTTTTTCCTTTGCTTTTAAACTTAGAAGCATGTTAGTAAGAGTAGGATTTTAAAGTATTCATGGATATGGAACAATTAGGGTTTTATCCTAAGAGATGTTATGTTGAAACCTATTATAGGTTAATCTTGCATATGGATGAGTGGAAATGAACTTAGGAGAAAACCTAGGTTAAAGGAGTCAAGATGTGTGGCATTTAACTTAGGAGTTAACTCTAAACTAATTGAGTGACATTGAACTTAGGGTAAACCTAAGGTGAAAGCATAGAGTTTTAACATAAAGTTGAGTTAATAAACTCTAGGTTTTGGTGCGCTTATGTGAGTTGAGGTCCCTTGAGACAACTAGCTACCCTAATGCGATGGACATAGGGTGAATGTAATAACATGAGCTAATGAGAATCTCTAACTTAAAGTGGCGACATAGGGGCACCCAAGCTATCCTAGAGTAAATAACCTAGGATAAAAGAGAATGGAAAGTTTATACCGTCGGAATT
The DNA here is from genome assembly GCA_029204045.2 of Tillandsia leiboldiana. Taxonomy (NCBI): domain Eukaryota; kingdom Viridiplantae; phylum Streptophyta; class Magnoliopsida; order Poales; family Bromeliaceae; genus Tillandsia; species Tillandsia leiboldiana. The sequence continues at coordinate 14,893,762 of CM055065.1, forward strand.
GACGCTTGCCAGTTGGTAGAAGGGCTACCTAGGGTTGGAACCCATTTTGGACGAGATAATTCTGAAAGGTTTAAAAGACGAAAAGAGTAAAAGTGGCGCCTCCGATTTGACGCTTGCCAGTTAGTAGCATGACTATCTAGGGTTGGAACCCGTTTGGGACGAGATACTTCCGAAAGGTTTAAAAGGTGAAAAGAATTAAATTACTCTCTCGGATTTGACGCTTGCCAGTTGGTAGCATGACTACCTACGGTTGGAACTATTCGTAGTTCTCGCACCTTTCGGTGACCATTTTTACAAGTCCAAGCATCGCCGGCGAGCCACACGACAAGGGCAAGAGCCCGGCAGTATAGAGACCTAGAAGGTCTAGCAGTTATACCTTTTTGGACATTTGAGTGAACTTGTATTGTGAGGAAAGAGAACAAAACTAGTAATATTTGTTTTATATACATGTTGAGAGAAAAGTGTAATTAACTCCATATTTTGTGGTTCACCGTTCACTCATGTATTTTACTTCCCGCTTTTCATTCTAAACTTGTTATTTGTATGAATGAAAGTTTTAGTTTAGTAGCTTCATACTCTAATATTATCTCTCATTGATCACTTGTATTACATTGAGATAGATGTTTCCGTTCCTTTCGGCTGCGTTTGTTTCAGGTATAAGTTAGAACTGCTTATTCCAGGAATAGATATAAGTTCAGGAACAAGCAGGAATAAGACTAATTTTACGTTTGGATGAAAATTAGGTTGTTCCTAGGAATAAGAAAAATAGCGTTTGGATAGTTAGATTAGAATAGTGAGAATAAGAGTAATTATAATTTTAAAATAATAATATTTTATCTAAATAATTAATATAAAATATTAATTAAATAATAATTTAACTTATTTAATTAATTATTATCAGATAATTCTAAATATTAATTGATAAAATAATTAACAATAATGAGTATTATTAATAAATAATTCAATTAATTATAAATAATTTAATAAATTAATTAGTTAATTATCTAATAGTTAAATAATTAGTTAATAAAATAATTAGATTAGTAAAAATATTAGATTAATTAAAGAGTTAATAAAATAATTAAAATTATATTTACTTTAATAAAGTTTATTCTCAATTACTTGACAAAATAATTAACAATAATGAGTAGTATTAATAATTAATAATTTAATTAACTACAAATAATTTAATTAATTAGTTAATTATCTAAATATTTAAATAATTAGTTAATAAAATAATTAGATTAGTTAAAAAATTAGATTAATTAAAGAGTTAATACAATAATTAAAATTATATTTACTTTAATTAAGCTTATTCTCAGTTAATTGATAAAATAATTAACAATAATCAGTATTATTAATAATAAATAATTTAATTAACTACAAATAATTTAATAATTAATAAATTAATAATTTAATTAGTTAATTATCTAAATACTTAAATAATTAGTTAACAAAATAATTAGATAAGTTAAAATATTAAATTAATTAAAGAGTTAATACAATAATTAAAATTATATTTATTTTAATTAAGCTTATTCTTAAATGGTAACAAGTCTTGTTCCAAAAAAAAGCTGGAACAGTAGTTCCAGCCAGCCTTATACCAGCTTATTCCAGAAAGACGAGAACTGTTGTTCCCATTCATACCAAACGCGTTCGGGGAACAAGGCTGGAACAAGGCGTTATTCCAGACCTTGTTCCCGAAACAAACGAAGCCTTCGGGTATAGAGAGGTCATGCCCGATCAGCAGGTCTGTTGGCGTGCCCGAACTGTCCAAATTGGCGGTCTCGGAGCGTGACACTATCATTGGACATTGTCAAGCCTTCTTGGCTGGTCGATCCTCTCTCTTCTGTGTTTGGTGGCAGCGTAAGGGTCGCGGTGGGTTTCGATATCGAAAACGGCATTTCTAGAGCCCTAATATGCTTTTCGAAGGGCCCTCGCTGGTTATAATCAACAGTGTGACGCTTGGAGGGGTATGTATTGTAGGTTCCTACCCCAAAATTGGCATAAGTCGGAACCTACTACGGCACAAGTTGTGGTTACGATCTTTGTTATGTGTTATCAATCACTATGATGAATTTGTGAAACGGAGATTGGAGCTATGTTTTGGTGGTGTTATGGTTTGTTGGACCATGGTACTTATGTAATGATTGTGTAAAAGATTAAATGTTGAGTTTATGATTAGTTGAACTCATTATGTTGTTAATATTGATGAGTGATGTATACTTGTGTTCCGACGCCGTGCATATATAGGGAAGACTCTATCTGTGTGAACAAAGAATCTTCTGTGAATGTGGCGGATCTGTTCACATCTTAGACCATGACTGTTGCGCTGCTCTGGTTTTCAAAAAAAAAAAAAAACAATTGCATTTCAGGAAAAACACTTTCCAAAATAGGCAATATGACTGATGACTGAGCACATATGTGGCTTTGCTTGAGGTCTCTGGACCAACAACGGCGGTTTCAGATTGGGCTTGGATATTGGATAGTTCATCTGCTTGATGCATACGCATGGTTGTTTGTCTTTGTTACAGTAGCGGTACCTTTCCAGTTATGCAATTGTTTACTTCCTTTCATGCTACCTTTTGCTACCGTGCTAGCTATATTTGTTTACATCTGTCGTGCCTATCTTATAGCTCTCTCTTGTTGACCAGTGAGTATAGCTTGCATTCGGCGACTTGCGGTATCCACCGGAAAACATGTGTACATGTTTCTCACCCCCTGTTTTTACAGGTGATATTGAAGGTGAGGGTCGGGATGGTGCGTGAGGGCGCTAGTCGATAGATATGTTCCTCGTGGCAGTAGCTTTATGTTCTAGTTATACCCTTTGGTTTTAGATTCTTTCTGTTATTTAGTTATCATTCATGATGGTAGATGTGGTTTAGCATTTTTGCTATTTTCCATGTAGTTTGATTTTCTGTATAATTTGTTTATTCATCTAGTTATGTTGATTATTCTCCCTATTGTTCTCGTTGTTGTTGTTTCGGTTGTGGTTGATGTGACGGTTGATTGTTGTACTCTAGGTTCCTATGCTGTGCATGTACAGAGAAGACTCTGTCTGTTTGTATAGGTAAGCCTCTGTCTATATGGCGAGTCTGTGCCTGCTTCGAGGCAATTTTTGGTTTTTGGTTTGGTGAAAAAAAAGTTCTTACGTTTTCTGTTGGTTTTCTATAATAGACTTTACAAAAGAGGCCCAGGCTGTGACAATAAAGAGCAGCGTAAGGAAGAAAAAGTCGACATTTGCTAGATTTTGTAGCATCTCAGCTTTCTCTTTATTGATCTCACGTTCTTAAAGATTCATACCATTGCCTCATAGATTCATGGAATGGAGTATAAAGCAACTTGCAAACGACAAGATAACATGAATATGCTCAATGACAGGATTTAGCACAGACCTAACAAAGTGTAAGAAAAAAAATTTCTTCAAAGCTGAATAAGCGTTGAAGGGAGATGAATAAGATAAAGTCTCTGTAATTTATAATCAAAATTGTAGTTTAGTCAAGAAATATTGATAACTTGGAAACATTTTCTTGGGAATAGAACTTTCATATTGAATCAAAATCTAAAGGCCCAAATGAGGTATTAAGCAAAAATTTATTTAAGTTATAAGGTCGGTTATAGAAATTTATGTGAAATTTAATTCTTCTACCAAAATCTATACTGCTTAGAGAACAGCCATTAAGCAGCAATACTACGAGAGAAGTGGCACAATAACAATGTTAGAAAAGGAGAACACACCTTGACAATGGAAATAAACTTCTTGCCACTGCTTGTAAGCATGATGTTAGATGGTGTAGCAACAAAATGAGATGAACCCACTTGAGCGGAAGGAAGCAGCGCATCATCATCCCTCGCTAAATCAAGTACTCTTCGTCTTGATCGTCTGAAATTCAGATCAAGGACCTCTTCAACATGAGGGCGTAATAGGACCATAAGCAACTTTGAGAATTTCAATCCTTGTGACTCCAAAAGTAAGCAGTGGCTTAGGCTTGCCTGGATGCACACACTAGCAGAACGGAGGGCACAAATAGTCTCAGGTAAAGGAGAGTTCTCCTTAACCAAGCGAACAAAAGACTCTATTTCAAACTCAGCCCACTGTACTATTCGATTTGTATAGGAAGGCATTTCTCCAAATAGTAGAGTAGATTCTTTTGTTGCCAATGAGATTGTCGAAAAAACAAGTTTAGAAAGAGAAGCAGCATATGTTTCTGAATATATCGTACATAAAGGCAGAAAAGACTCGATGCTTTTTTGAAGATGAGAACCATATGCTTTGAGCAGTAACTGCTGGGCCAAAGAACCTTTTCCAAGCTTAGTTAAACCAGACAAAGCCTTCTTTAATTCAGGGAGGCAGAAAGATGGTTGTTCACAAATCATGACAAGTTGTTCCACAAGCATAGTTTTTCTCTTCAGGAATGCAGCCTTAAATGCAGAAACAGCAGCAGTTGAATTGTCTCCCAGATCCTTCAGCTCTGGAGAACTCTTCTCTTCAGCATCCAATACCAATAATGCTTCTTCTGTTTTATGTTCTGCAAGTAAGACGTCGACAGTTTCCAAAAATATGACCTTAGGGTCCTCCATATCACCATTTAAGTGATTATTAAGTTCAGATTGGGCCGCAGGTTCATCACTGTTGGTTTTGTTCCACATTTCTAATTCACGGCAAACACCACTCATTAGATCCTGTACAAGAATTCCCTGTGCAGAAACATGCTTCTGCAGCTCAATTAACTCCTGATCCACTTCGATAACCTCCTCAGATATTCTGTATCTCAGTTGGGATGAAACTGTTAGTGTTCGGGGAGATGAAGTTTAAACACTTGAACTTGCAACCTAGCATCTAAGCTTGTTATCACTACCATATCATGGCTAGTAATCTTCAACTTCAACGGATTACAGCTAAGTCTCAGCATCAGTCAGATATGCATCAAAAACAAGTGATGTCCACGTAGGCTAGCAGAATTCAAATCAAACCCAGAGAGATCCTAGCTATAACTCATAATTCATATGCAATCATCCAATAGTTAAACCTTTTTAAATTAGAGTCTCCAAGCAAGACTGATGTGTTGAACCATTTTTAAAGGGAATTGGCCATACAAATTTACAGCATAATAGCAATTGGCATGCATATTTTCAAGCTATGAGTGGTGTGGTATTAGAAATAGCATAGTTTTGTTGATGGCATAAATTTCAACTTGCTTAACAGAATATCCATCTAAATTCCATCCAACTCCACATTTGTACCTTAGATTATGCCAAAATAGTCCTACTAGATGAATTTTCGAATTGCACATTAGAAAGTGTAGATTGCAAGTTTAGATTATGGAGAGTAGAGTACTTGAGGCTCTTGGTGTTGTCATGTAGGAAGGCTGAGCTGTATACACAGGGGCAAGGGGAAAGGGTCAGGAGGACCACAGCCGCCCCAGAAGTTATGCAATTCCTTTTACACCTCAAAAGGAATTGTGGTAAAAAATTCTCCATTTCTTGTTGTGGCCGCACAAAACAGTGATCACTCATTGAAGAAAATCTGTTGATTGTTTAGTTATGAACAGCTATCGGAGTCATGGAAGGTCTTATGTTACTCAAGCCCATTCTGGCTTTGGAGATTTTCTTTAAATAAAAGATTCATATGGAAAGGGGGAGGACCCCCCATTTAAACCCCACTTTGCTTATCATTTTTCTAGTTAAGTCCTGCCCTCCCTCACTCACTTCAATATCATCAGAACTCACAAGAAGACCAAACTGGGATCTAAGGCTTCGCCACTTGCGAACACCCCTGCCATCCAAGGCCCCAACATTTGCGGGCTTCTCCAATCTACAGGAATCCCTTAATTGCCTTTAGAGATCTCTGACTCAATCAGTTAAGTTGGACTAAAAGGAGCGATTGAGTGTAAAAATATAAATTCTCTGATAACTTAAGATATTGAAGATAAATGGTTGTTTCACATTATTTAACATGGTATTAGAGTTGGAGATCCTGTGCTCAAGTCCCGCCAAACTCCTATTTATTTAATTTCCTCACATTTAATTAAGTCCACATCTTAGGCCTATCGAAAAAAGTCTAGAGCCTAGACGTGAGGGGGAATGTTGAGTGTAAAAATATAAAAACACCATTTTTTGATAGCTTAATTGTTTCAAATTTCTTTAACAGTAGTAATATTGGAGGTAGACAAAAGGAGATATTCCAAAATAAACATTAAGTAATCTAAGTGTTGTAGCTACCCAACCATGTGCATGCATGCATCAGGACTTTAGCTGCGCATTCTACTTGAAATTACATGGAAAATAAGTGGTTTCCTCACGTGCTAATTACACTGTACTGAGATAATATGCAGACAAAATCTATGCAGGTGTAACCAAGAGATAACATCAAAATAGATAGCAACACATGCGGTTTCCTAACAAATTTAACCAAATATCACAAAGAGCAATATTTCTCAATACGAAAGGTCTTCGTGCAATTTAAAATAGAGGTATGCGCAAATGAACTATAAGTCCATAAATATTGAAACACAAGGAACTTGCAAATTTTCTTGCCCAGAAATATTATAGCTGCTAGATGGTATACATCTAACAGCCTAAACTTTATCTAAAAGCAATGATAATTTAAAAAATGAGTTGTGCCGTGTTCTATAGACAATATTGAGGAGAATGCATATTTCTGTTGTTACCTAAGGAAGGCCAGATATTTTGACTGCATGTTCCCACAAAGATTTTCAACAGCATCCTTTAACTCCAGAAGTTCAGAACATATTTTCCTGATCCCCTGTATAAGGAAAAAGTACCAATACACATGTCATAATGCACAGATGATACATGATAAATCATACTAACCTTCATAGTACAGGAGAGATTCGACAAGGAAAATTGCACTACGATTTCCTGAAATCTTAGTCGAGATTCACCGTGTCCTCGAACTTTTGAGTTGGATGCTTGACACTTCCGAACTTTAGGCAGTGCTTCCTTTTAGTCCTTGAGGGAATATTATTGCTTGCAGTTGATGCATCCTTACATCCATGCACCATGAAAAAGCTTCCAGCCATCTCATACTTCCAATCCAGCAGTCCAATTTCAAGTTAGAGAATATGCTACAACTCTTCTACTCAGCAAGTGGTAGGATTGAAATATGAGTGAGATGGCGGTCCGATGAATGTGGCTGCACCAAGGTTTAAAGTGCCGCCCGTGCCGCCGCGGCACGGGCGGCACGTACCGTGGGGTATCACACCCCCCGTCTCGAGCGATACGAGACATGGCAATACCCATGGGGTATCGCCGTGCCGTGCCGAGCGGCACAGCCTCTTTTTTTTTTTTTTTTTTTTTTTTTTTTTTTTTTTTTTTTTTTTTAAATCACATACGTAGAGTTTTTTTTTATTATTATTTTTTAAAAAAATCACATATTGTACGGTACATATTTTTTGTTTTTTTGTTTTAATCTTTAAGAAATTTAGGTTATTTTGTTCACTAACTAATTTAGGTTGTTAGTAAATATGAGTATCTTTAAGAGATTTAGATTATTATTATTTACTAACTAATATAAAAAGTAAAGAGATAAGATAAAATGAGAATGTGGTTATAAATCAGATTTTTAAAAGATTTAAGTTGTTATTATTTACTAACTAATAGCAATCTAAATCTTTTAAAGATTTAGGTTTTATGATTAAAAATATTTTTTATCTCTTTTCCTTCTTATATTAGTTAATAAATAATAACAATCTAAATATTTTAAAAATCTAATCGGTACCCACATTCTCATTTTATCTTATCTTTCTACAATAACAACCTAAATCTCTTAAAAATCTGACTCGTACCCACATTCCTATTTTATTTACGTATCTCTCTGTAATTTTGTTTGAAATTAACTTAATCATAAAAATTATAGCTAAAGGCGGTCCACCGTTTTTAGAAGGCGGTGAGCCTTCTGTATGTGGAGCTGATATGACAAGCTGATATGGCAAAAATAGGGTTAGTTTTACTAATAAAATTTTGATAAGATTATTTCGCAAATTATAAAATTTTAGAAGGTTATTTTGAAAAAAAACTCCATTGTATTTTATATATAAAAAAAAATATCAATATGTTAATTGGTGAGTATAGTAAGCTATATATAGCCAATATTCATAATTTTTTAACTAAACATTTCAAAACAATATTATAAGAGCTTATTGGGAACAAAAAAAATTAAAAAAAAACGTGCCAGAGCGTGCCACTGGGAGGTCATGCATATCCATCGGCACGCAAGCGTGCCGGTACCGTACCGTGCCAGGCGGCGAGCGGCACGCACCCGTGCCACGGCACTTCGAACCTTGGGCTGCACGAATGTAGTGATGCGCCAAGTGCATCCAATTATTTTTCCTCCAAACTAAATAAAAACGAGGACCGGAGTGAAACACTTTCAAAAGTATGGGGTATCAAATGTCCAACTAAAGATGCTGGAAAACAGAGTGTAACTTGGCTTAAAGTTCACGGACTAGTGGTGCAATCTACCCTTCTGATAAAAACTTCTACAAGCCAAATGTATTTCTTGTTGAACATATGATGTGAAAAAAAAGAGTGAAGATACAAAGTATTTTCTCTTTTCTTTTTATCTTTAAGACTTTAAAGAGTTTAGTAGAAAGTGGAATTAGATCTATAACACCAGGGAAAAGCTTTCGACCTTTTACATACATAAGCCTCGAGTGAGAAGCCAGCTACAAAATCAGATTATGCCTCTAATAAAGAGCTAATGAAGTCCAAGAATATAGTCAAGCAAATTTACATAAAAATAAGAAAATATTGCTTGACAAAGAACCATTATGTTAAACATGAACTAGAGTAAAGAACGTGTACAGCGAAAGCAAATTAAAGACAGATATAAACAAAACTTTTCACACTTCGTAAGTACATGTTGATTATTAAACACAAGAACAAATAGACAAATGAGTAAATAAGATAATGGTGAATCTACTATACTATTAATAGCACCAAGTTATTTGTGCTATTAGATTTTCGGCCCTTAGATGAAGGAAAGTGTGGTTAGAATGATAGTGGTCCCCTAGGCTGCGTTTGGTTCGGGTATAAGCGAAAATTGGTTATTCCGGGGATAGGTATAAGTTCAGGTACAAGCAAGAATTATAGTAATTTTGTGTTTGGTTGAGTATAAAGGTTGTATCGGGATAAGAAAAATTGTGTTTGGTAAGTTAAAGAGGAATAAGAATAATAGAGGGGATTAAAATTTATAAAATAAAATAAAAAAATTTAAAATTTTATAAATTTAAATATCTTATAATTTAAAAAATTTTAATTAAAAAAAATAATAATAATAAGCAACAGGTGGAACAGCTGTTCCACCTGTGGGGTGGAACGGCTGTTCTACCCTTATACCGGAATAACCTGGTATGGGGGGAACAGCTAGGGAACAGCTGTTCCCCCCACACTTAAATACTGTTTGGGTATAAAGGGGGGGGATAACCCCCTTATCCCCCCTTTATACCGGTTGCCAAACGAGGCCCTAGGGTTTAATGGGTAGTTGGTGAAATAGTATGATCTAAGGGGAGAAAAATGGTCAGAGGGGTAGATCTAACAGCAGAAAACTTGATAGCAAGTATAGTAGCCGGACTCTATATATATATATATATATAATTGAGCTCTTATGCTTTTAAAAGTACCAAGTTATTGATGTTTGTAGGTTTTTAGCCCTTGAATGAAAGGATGTGCGGTTAGGATGATAGTGGGGCCCTTGGGTTTAGGTGGACAACGGCACGCCCCCGTGCCACGGCACTTTATTCCTTGATATATATATATATACATACATACGTATATATGTATGTATGTATTTATGTATATACATATATGTACATACATATATACATACATACATATATACGTAAAAATGAGATTCATCATTTCAGAGATATAAAAAGAAGAAAAAAAAGATGTTTTGTCTATTCGATCCAAAAAAAACGGAGAATGCACATTTGCTTGAAACATTTCCCAAATAACCGTTTTACGTCTTTGAGCACGCATGGATCCTTTGATTATATCCCGACGAAAATCCGATTGTTGCGAGTAACGTATCAAAGCCACCTCTTCTGCTTGATCACTATTATTAGTATTATTTGTAGTTGTAATAGGGTTGGTATTCTGATTGTTATCAGTATAAATTACTACGCGTTTGGCTTTTCTTGAACGAATTTCATGATCTTCCTTAGATTCTTCCCCATTTTCTTCCTCCTGTTCTTCCAAATCATCAGTTAATTTGTATGACCACCGAGGAACCCTTTTATGGATTTCTTCTATTCCAATAGATTTTTTTCTAATTATTGTTTGATCGTTTGGATCAGTTGTAATTACATCGAATACCCATTTTAAAGCTTTTGTTTGATTTTCAAAATCAATTCTTGTTTGCTCTCTCAATAAAGAATATTTTTTAAAATGCAAAATGGGTGCAGGCTCAAAAGGAAATTCTTTGATTGAGGTTAAGGAATTACCAATATAATTCAGTAATGATTCCCTATCAGGCGGATTCTTTTGATGTTCAAATTTTCTGGAATAATTAGAATTATTAGGAAGTAGCCCATAAATCTTATTTATCCAATTGATTTCTATGGAATCCTCCGTATCTGTAGAAATGATTAAATCATTCATGATCATATGTGAATAGAATTTTTTTATTGTTCCACGATATGGTCCCCTCAAAAAGGGGTCATACGTTTTGGGCAAGTATTTTTGTTCGTTTTCATCATTGCATAATCTGGTCCTTTTTTCGAGCATATCTAGAGCAAGAAATCCCTTTTCTTTTTCTAGAGCTTTTGTTCGACTTATTAATTCATTGTTCAAGTTGTACTTTTTTTGCTCATTGGTATAAACCCAATAATGATACTGATCCACATGGGATAATTTTTCTGTCGTGTACAAAGACATTTTTCGTTCTATCATTTCCGAAAAAGTCGATAAACTAGGTGGATATGTAAAAGATATTATTTGTTTTCCATCACTTGGACATGTATAAAAAAAATATTGTGCCATTTCATTTCGTACAGCATTTTCAAATTAATTATTTTTTATATACCGACATGGGCGATTCCATCGTTTATAATCGAAAAGAAGAAAAGTAAGAAAAGGTTTTTCAAACCAGAAAAAAGTATTTTTCTCTTCTTTAAGTCTTCCCAATTCCCAATTACCTTGATAGGTATCAAGATAAGAATCTTCGTGAACTGGGCTATCTTTATAGCATGTCTCTTTAAAGTGAAAGTGGAATTCATCCTTTGTTTTTTCCTTTCCATTCACTCAGATCTCTTCCGTTTCATCTATTTTGTCCGGATCCTCCTTTTCTTCCGAACAAAGGGAAGGGTCTTCTTCGGTGGATCCCTCTTGTTCCTGTTTAGTCTCCTTCGTTTCGGAAGTTGTTTCTACATCGCTTTCTTCCTCACTTTCTCCCCTTTCTTCCGTTTCTGAGGTTTCTTTCAGTTTCTTAGTGACAATAGGCGACGGCATTCTGCCTAAATAGTAGACACAGGTGATAAATAAGAGAATACTAAAGATTCGAGCCATAGAATTTCTCAATTCTGACACAAGGTACTTATTAGATCGAATAGAATGATTTTGCCGTATCCAGAATAATACCAATCCAACCCATTTCATGAATAAAATGTGACCAATTAACCAACCAACAAAACTACTTGTTACAAATAACATCTTGTTGTTGCATCGAAACATATAAATGTTGACTAATCTGGCTAACGTTAAACTTGGTAAAATGAAATGGTTGAATAATTGAAAAATTAGATTATTCAGGAATACACATTGAATGCTGAGATTACGCATTGAATTTCTGGTTGTAGATCCATAATCAAAAAAGTTTTTGTGATTGTTCCAGAAGAAATGAAACAAAAGATACGGTAGAACTAGGATAGTTATTGTATGAGGTCTACCCAATGCTAGATGCAGAGGCGCATAATAGATCGATATGTATATATATATATATATATATATATATATATATATATATATATATATATATATAGTACATACACATATATGTATGTACATACGTATATATATGTACATTCATATATATATATATATGTATATACATATATATATATATGTATATATATATATATATACATGTATATATATATACATGTATATATATATATATATATATGTATATATGTGTGTACATATATATATATATATATATATATATACATATATATATACATACATATATGTATGTATATATGTATGTACATACATGTATGTACATACAAATATGTATATATGTGTGTACATATATATGTATATATATGTACATACATATATGTACACACATATATGTATATATGTGTGTACATATATATATATATATATATGTACACACATATATATACATATATATATATATATATATATATATACATACATATATGTATATATACATACATATATACATACATATATGTATATATATATATATATATATGTATGTACACACATATATACATATATGTATGTACATAACATACATGTATGTACATACATATATGTATATATGTGTGTACATACATATATGTATATATATATACATATATGTGTGTACATACATATATGTATATACACACATATATACAAAGGTGATATATATATATGTATATATGTGTGTACATACATATATGTATTTATATATATATATGTATATATATATACATATATGTGTTTTTACATATATATACATATATATATATATATATATATATATATATATATATATATATATATATATATACATATATGTATATATATATATATATATATATATGTATATATATATACATATATGTATGTACACACATATATAGATATATGTATGTACATACATGTATGTATGCAGGGACGAAGCCAGAATTTAATTATGAGGGGGGCCAAAATATATTCAAATAAAAATTTTAGTACATCATCAATTTTTTTTAAAAAAAATTATTAATTAAATAATTAATATAAAAATATTAAATTTTTTTAATTTAAAAATATTTAATATTTAATTATTTTATTTATATTATTTTATTCAAATAACTAAAAATTTTAGTAAATATAATCGTAATTCAATTAGATCAATGACTTTAACTAAAAGATCTATTAAATTTAGTATAATATTTTATTTAGTTAAATAAAATAGTTTACCAAAAATAATTAAAAATTTAAAAAATATGAAATAAAAAAAATTGGAGTTAAGATATGTATTTCAAATAGCTTGTAAGTACGAGACTCCTAATATATTTTCATCTATTTAAAATGTATATAAATAAAAAATAAAAAAAAATTATATTGGCACAAAATAAATATTAAAAAGTTAAGGGGGGCCATTATTATCTAAAAGAGAGAAAGGGATAAATTAGTATCAAGGACTATTGAGTAATATTAAAATGTTGAGGGGGGCCATGTGTTACGGCATTTTGTATTGGCACATTTCGTGGTTTGAGTCGGAGTCTTAAAGGGAACAAATTGTCAAATCGGCTTTCGAAGACTCATTGAAGATTCAACATGAGCTCAAGATAACACTCAGGTATGGTTAATTAAACCATGGTGATTTAAGTTCATTTATAATCATTGGAATCAGGAACTTTGTGAAAACCGGTTTAGACTTGGTTTTAGGAACTTGGATTTAACTTACAATCTAATTTAAGTTTGGTTTCCGGTACTTGGTTTGATTTGGATAAAGCTTATCTTGGAAAAATCAGTTTTTACATTACGTACCGGAACCACACTTGAAGTTCCTCTAACCCGACACAGAATTTTCTGTAAATTGCACTGCGTACCGGAACACGGACTCGCGTATCGGAACACAATAGAAAAATCTGTGGTTTGCACCATTGCGTACCGGAACGCGATATTTGGTACCGGTACACAATGCCCCATCGGGATAAAATTACTAAACCGACTTTTATCTTTTTCCAAGAGTTATAAATAGATACTTAGGGTTTCTCAACGAGGGTGACCAATACGAATCAATTCAGAAACACTCGTGGAGCAACCCTAGAGGCTGGTTTTTACCGTTCTTCTCTTTCGCCTCTTTTAGGTCAATTCGACGGTTCTTCCATGATCTATCTTTTGTCGAATTGATCTAGTCTTTGCATAGAGATTTCTTCTACGGTTCCTCAATGATAATCTAAGCAAAGGATCACCATCGAAGCCTATATTCTATATCGGCTATTTGCGTCGTGGATTCGACGTGGCATCGTGGATTCGATGTGTTGAACGCGTTTCGTGGATTCGAAACGTGTGCTCGTGGATTCGAGTGGCGTTCGTGGATTCGAACGTGTGCAGTGGACGTGCAATCGGTGGAGCGCGAGGTCCGAAGAAATTGAAGGAGGGGTTGACACCTTGTTATTCTTCTTTTCTTAGAGGATTGTTATTGTGTGGGCATCCAACCGGTCAGCGCAAGGTCCGAAGAAGCTGAAGGAGGGATTGAGTCCGTGGAGTCGGTAATCACCTTGTTATTCTTCTATTCTTAGTGGATTGTTATTGCGTGTTGGTCCCGTGGTTTTTCTCCTGGATTGGAGTTTCCACGTATATCTCGGTGTGCTATTTTTATTTTCCGCATTGGTTTTTATTTTGCACTGAGATTGAGTTTTTAAGTATTACACCTATTCACCCCCCCTCTAGTTGTTTGATAGTACCTATTTAGATCCTTGTGGATCCTATAATAATAACCTACATTTGGTATCAGAGCGGGTTTTAGGTTTATCTATCATGTCGGGTGAAAGTGGTAATATTTTTAGACCTCCTCTTTTTGATGGGACTAATTATGCTTATTGGAAAGTGCGGATGAGGGTTTTTCTCATCGCAATTGATGAGCGGGTATGGCAATCCGTGGAATACGGTTGGGTGCATCCTGTTGAGGAAGTAGGAAATTCTACTACCCCAAAACCTCGCTCTAGATGGTCCAAAGAGGAATTTGAAAGATCTTCTTACAATGGGAAAGGTATGAACGCTTTATTTAATTCTCTTTCCTCGACTGAGTTCACAAGAATTTCCGCGTGTGAAACCGCGAAGGAAATTTGGGATATTCTCAAAATTACACATGAGGGTACTAATCTTGTAAAAATTCAAAAGCTCCAGATGCTTACAAGTCAATTTGACTCTATTCATATGGAAGAGCATGAATTGTTTACAGATTATTACACTAGACTTCAAGATGTAATAAATACATGTGCTAATTTAGGAGAAAAGATCCCGGAGTCGAAAATTGTAAGAAAGATACTTCGGACTCTTCCGGAACGGTTTAGGGCAAAGGTTACCGCCATTGAAACCGTTAGTCATCCGGATGAGATGAGTGTAGAGGAATTAGTAGGTGCTTTGCAAACTTATGAAATGACTTTTCCTACTAATCAAGATTCTTCCAAGTCTTCTTCTAAGCTTACAGGTATTGCATTCAAATCAACAAAGGAAGAAGATGGTAAATCGAGTTCCGACGATGAAATATCTTTTGCCGATTTTGAAGAACAATTGGCGCGGATCACAAAGAAATTTCGTCGGAAATTTTGGAAGAATCGAACCGATGGATCTTCATCCACGAAACCATCTAAAGGATCATCGGGTTCTAAATCCTCTAACCTCAAAAGCCTTGCAAAACCTTCTAAGGAAAAAGATGAATTTGAAGGGGAAATCCGATGTTATAGATGCAAAGGCTACGGCCATATTTCAACGGATTGTCCTACTCCGAAATTATATAAAAAGAAGGCTTTGCAAGCGAAAACTTGGGACGATTCTACCTCTAATGAATCGACCTCAAGTAAAGAGGAAAAAGTCGTTGCCTTACATGCTTCTCAAATTCCCTCCTCTAATGTTTGTTTATCATCCTTAATCACTGACTCTATTCCTTTGATTTTGCATGAAACATCAACATCCAACGGAGAGTCATCAAGTGAGGGGGAGTCGGACGAAGAAGAACTCGTTGAGGCATATCAACAACTTCTTACGGAATCAAAGAAGATGGCCAAACATATTAAGAAGTTGAGGAAGCAACGACTTGAAGGTCAAGACGAGAATCAAGCTTTAAAGATAAAACTTCATGATCTCGAGGAGGAACAAGGACGCTTATTGCATAACAATAAAATCCTCCAAGAAAAGCTAAACCAATCGGAGACAAACGCTAAATCATATATGGACAAGATTGGTTTTCTAGAAAAACAGTTTGAGGAGATTCATGTCACCAACCAAGCATTGACCAAGCAAGTTCATGAACTCAAATCCGACATACAAAGGCTTTCAACCGTTCCCAAGAAACGAGATTGTATGTGCGGATTAGGTCAAACAAGCAAGGTTGGTTTGGGTTTCAAAAAGGTCCAAACTGTGCATGCTTCAAGTTCCACAATGAAATTGAAAGGAAGAACTTGTCACTTATGTGGACTTGAACGACATTTTGTGAAGAATTGCCCGAAAAAGAGAAAGAAGAGTCCTTCGGCAACTTCATCTACGGAGCGGACTCAACGGAATCAAAAGACACATCAAGTCAATGGAGTTCACTCAAACCACCAAAGGTCCGAGCCACAACATCAATCATACAAGTGGATCACTGCGAGGCAAAGACCTAAGGTGGATCAACAGTCAAAGCTATCATCTCCCAACCACAATGAATCAAGACAACCCAAAATTCGACAATTTTGGATTCGGAAAGGTGATATCTTTCCTTGTCTTAAGTTCTAAATAGCTTATGACTGTATGTAATGCTTTGATTGTTTTTCCCCTTCATATCTTTCTTAATCTTTGCATTACATGTTTTTCAATGCTCTTCGTTTTTATGTTTTGTTTTTTAAACAAAAGGTTTTTAACGAACAAGTGCATTGAATGAAAAGGGTTTTCACTTTCAACCACTCCAATTTAATTTTATATGGATTATCAACTTTACTCCATAATCATAATCTTGAAGATACTTCATTATAGAAGTTTTTGATATTATAAGCATCAAATTTTAGAAATCATGTGTGATCTTTAGATGCTTAATCTATCTCGGTTGTGTGAATTCATTGTGATAAACATGAGACAACCGATAGACTAAAATTTGGGATTTAATTCTTTCACGTAAGAGATTGCATTCTTACAAAGGTAAATAAATGAATTGCAAAAGATGTGGAAAGAGTTACATCCGAAAGGAGTGTGAAAACGACCACCACATGCTGGAAAGAGCTGCCACCCCGGTCGTCCGGTTTGTGTGTGAAGCTACCACATGTTATGGATGCTTGATAGTATTTTATGAGAAAATCTTTAGTTGAAGCATTTGGAGATTTATATGCAAAACTCTTATATTTTGAACAATCTCCTGGTTGGTATAAGGTGGGATAGTTGAAAGATGCTCAAAGAGCCACCCTTAGGAATTTTAGTGATCATCTCAATTTGAAAGGGTAGAATTCAAGATTGATGTCGTTTGGAAATCTCCGTAAGTCATCTTTGTAAATCCGTTACATCTTGATAGACTTTGGATCTCAAGATTATTTTTGATGACTTGTGTTTGATGAATATAACATGAAAAACGGTTTATAATGTTTTACCTTTATTTTTCATGATTTTGGAGTAAATCTTTTTAATTTTTGTGAAATTAATTGGATTGAATGACATCTTTGTGAATTCATTGTTTTTCAAAGCACTTAAATGAATTTCTTGATGGTATACAAATCGGTATTTGAAAAGATTTCAAAATTTGGATTTGTTTCAAGAAATTTTTGCTTTTTGGCTCTGTTGTTCCGGTACCTCCTTTTTAGTACCTGAAAATCCAATCCGGATTAGAAAATCCAATCCGGATCCCGAATGTGAAGTTTTCTGGTTTTTCACTTGCGTACCGGTACTACATTTTTAGTACCGGAACTACATTGCGGATCCGGATCCCCCTGCCTGTCAATCCGGATCCCGAACGATGGTTTTTCGGCTTTTTCACTGCGTACCGGTACGCGACTTCTGGTACCGGTACGCGATCTGGGATTCCTTATATTCCGAGACTACAATGTTTTTTTTTCATCTCTCCCACTTCAAAACCCTCCCTCTCTCTCTCTAAAACATCTCTAAGGGGTTTTTCATCAAGATCAAGTGATTTGTTGCTTTGATTTGTAAGTTTCTTCATTAATCTTGCTTACTTTTGTTTCAAAACCCTAGTTTTTAGGTTTTGATGTTTTATTTTGGGATTTTTGAATTGATCCTTACTCCAAATGAAATCTCTTGCTTAAATCACTCTTAATTCATGTTTAGAACATATATGGTTGCTTTCTATCTAATTAGATTCATGTTTCCATGCTTATTTGATTGAATCTAACATTTTCATATGTTCTTAGCATAAAAGAAATTGAGAATTAGGGCTTTTAATGTAAATGATCTTTAAATGATGAATCATCAATTGTGACATGTTTAGAATGTTTCTTAGACATGTTTAAGCCTTCCTATACGATCAAATCATAGTGCATTGTGTTCTTTGTAGGAAATGGCATTTTCATGGCTTCTTGCACTAGTGGTTTTGATGGCCACTGGAAGTGGACGTGGTCGCAGTTCTGGAAAGAAAAAGGCTACCAAGCGATCACGCAACGAGGATTCAACTAGCTCAGATTCTGAACATTCCTCAGAATATGAAGAGGAATCAGTTCAAGGAAAGGGGAAAGCACCTTTGGCTTCAAGGAAAAAGAAGGGTGCGGATTCTCCTCCGCGTAGAAGTACCGGTGGACCGGTAATACGCGAGCGCTCTCAACGGAGATCAAATGTTGATGAAAGTGAACCGCATGTGAGTGCAAAACGCCGTGCCAGATTTGCGAACCGCACATGCATTGGAGAGCGACACGTGAACTTTAACGAGCTATGTCGTGAGGTGCCAGACTTTGCAAGGCTTTTGGAACGAAGCCATATTCGGCCACTTGGCAGAGTTCAACCTAAGATGGGCTTTTGTGTGGAGATCATCAGGGAGTTCTACATGCGAGGTAACATACTTCAAAAAGACCATGAAACCGGAGCTTTCGTCTTTGAAACAACAGTTAGAGACGTCAAGTTTGACATTACTCCAGCAGTAATTGGTGCAAACCTTGGATTAGCTGTTGACACTTCTGGTCTTTATTACACTGAGGGTAATTTCCAACATGATACCCATTGGGATATGGTTGTGGACTCTATTTGCAAGACAGGGACGCACACGAACAGATCATATGTTGAATCAAAGGACCTAAAACCAGAGTATCATATTTTGTCCTTAATTGTATGCTACAACCTATTGCCCACACTGGGGACCAAAAGGATTCGATGGGATCGATTGTTACTTCTCTTTTTCCTCGGTCACCCGGAAAGTGCAAATGGAATTAACACCAACATTCCATTTCTCATTTGGCAGCAAATGGTACATGTCATTGAAGGATCAAGGCAACGTGACCTTCTACCGTATCCAATCTTGATTACTAGTATTCTGGAAGATCACGGAGTGGACATTTCTTGTGCCAAATATGATTATGGCTTGGGGGCAATTGATGGAATCACTTTAGCCAAGTCGATTAGCACTTTGAAGATATTTGGGCATACAAAAGCCTATGCAAGTGAAGCGACAGTGAGTGCACCACCTCGTCAAGAATCTCCTGAACCAGATGAGGTCATAACTCTTCAAACCTTGCATCGGGATGTTCGTTCATTAAAGCAAAAGATGGAGCAAAGGATGGAGCAAGGCTTCAAGAAACTTGAGGATGGTTTAAAGAAAATCTTCGATATCCTTGGGTGCAAACATGATGATGTGGTCACTGGAGCAACTGCACCGAGTACATCGCATGGACCAACATCACATGATGATGATGATGATGACTCAAATGAGGATGAGTGATCTCTTTTCCTTCTTGTTTTTGGTTTTCAGTTTCCTTTCACGTTGTGATGAACAAGAACTCTAATCGTCTTGTAACTAAGAACTTATCCTCCTAGTATTTTTACTTTTTGTTTATATTAACTGTTTGACAATTTGTGACAAAAAGGGGGAGAACGGAAATAACGGAAATGATGGACATATCATAAAAATGATGGACATATCATAAAAAGGGGGAGACAGAAAATAATGATTGCATCACAAAGGGGGAGAACATAGATGCTCAAGACAGGGGAAGAACATGGAGAACATGGATGCTCAAGATAGGGGGAGATAAAGAAAAGATTGAAAGAGCTACAAAACAAAAGAGCCGGAAAAACAAACGAACCAAAAGGAAGACGAATCAAATGTAGGATTTTAATTTCTAACGACTAATGTTTGATTTTGTTTGGAGTTTTGTTTTGCAGGAATTACATCACTTTAAGACTCCAAGTCCTAAGTCATAGAGTATGTTCTAGGACTGTTTGGTTCAAATGTATTTTGTATTTATTGGATCTTTCACGCAAAGAAAATCAATGTTTTGGTGATAACATTGAGTTTCGTCTTTTTGGTTTAAGATGAGTGACTTGAGCGACTTTATGTATTTTTGGGTTTTGTCACGAAATTGCCAAAGGGAGAGATTGTTACGGCATTTTGTATTGGCACATTTCGTGGTTTGAGTCGGAGTCTTAAAGGGAACAAATTGTCAAATCGGCTTTCGAAGACTCATTGAAGATTCAACATGAGCTCAAGATAACACTCAGGTATGGTTAATTAAACCATGGTGATTTAAGTTCATTTATAATCATTGGAATCAGGAACTTTGTGAAAACCGGTTTAGACTTGGTTTTAGGAACTTGGATTTAACTTACAATCTAATTTAAGTTTGGTTTCCGGTACTTGGTTTGATTTGGATAAAGCTTATCTTGGAAAAATCAGTTTTTACATTACGTACCGGAACCACACTTGAAGTTCCTCTAACCCGACACAGAATTTTCTGTAAATTGCACTGCGTACCGGAACACGGACTCGCGTACCGGAACACAATAGAAAAATCTGTGGTTTGCACCATTGCGTACCGGAACGCGATATTTGGTACCGGTACACAATGCCCCATCGGGATAAAATTACTAAACCGACTTTTATCTTTTTCCAAGGGTTATAAATAGATACTTAGGGTTTCTCAACGAGGGTGACCAATACGAATCAATTCAGAAACACTCGTGGAGCAACCCTAGAGGCTGGTTTTTACCGTTCTTCTCTTTCGCCTCTTTTAGGTCAATTCGACGGTTCTTCCATGATCTATCTTTTGTCGAATTGATCTAGTCTTTGCATAGAGATTTCTTCTACGGTTCCTCAATGATAATCTAAGCAAAGGATCACCATCGAAGCCTATATTCTATATCGGCTATTTGCGTCGTGGATTCGACGTGGCATCGTGGATTCGATGTGTTGAACGCGTTTCGTGGATTCGAAACGTGTGCTCGTGGATTCGAGTGGCGTTCGTGGATTCGAACGTGTGCAGTGGACGTGCAATCGGTGGAGCGCGAGGTCCGAAGAAATTGAAGGAGGGGTTGACACCTTGTTATTCTTCTTTTCTTAGAGGATTGTTATTGCGTGGACATCCAACCGGTCAGCGCAAGGTCCGAAGAAGCTGAAGGAGGGGTTGAGTCCGTGGAGTCGGTAATCACCTTGTTATTCTTCTATTCTTAGTGGATTGTTATTGCGTGTTGGTCCCGTGGTTTTTCTCCTGGATTGGAGTTTCCACGTATATCTCGGTGTGCTATTTTTATTTTCCGCATTGGTTTTTATTTTGCACTGAGATTGAGTTTTTAAGTATTACACCTATTCACCCCCCCCTCTAGTTGTTTGATAGTACCTATTTAGATCCTTGTGGATCCTATAATAATAACCTACACCATGGCCACCTTGGGCCCTACTATGGCTTCGTCCCTGTATGTATGTATGTATATACGTACATACATACGTACATACATGTACGTATGTATGTACGTACATACATGTATGTATGTACATACATGTATGTACATACATATATACATACATATATGTATGTATATACATGTATATATGTACACACATATATACATACATACATCACCTTTGTACTCATAAGTCGTTTTCAATGATAGAGCTTCCGAATTGACAATCCATACTATTAAATATAATTTAGAGTATTTAAACATTCTAAAAACCGAATTTCATGATTTTTTGACATCATATACCTTGCGATAAAAAAGCCTCAAAATTAACATTTTTAAGGGCCATTATGGAACGTTATCAAGTTAACGATGTAGAAAAATCAAAATCGATTGAGTTCTTAATAGAAAATTCTACTCACTAAATAGATCAAGACCAATAACTTCGATCTTGAATTTAAAAACCATATCCCCCATTTTCAGGAGATCGTTTGATTTTGACCGTTCATTTTATACCCATTTGATGGATTTTATTATATATTTGAAAAATTACAAAGTTCAATTTCTAGATACTATCCTCTTAACAGGATAGAAGCCTTTGACTTATCAAGTCATTTTGGATGATCGGGACTCTAAATTGATAATCAGCCCCATTGAAATTGATCTACACTATTAAAAATATTTAGAAGCTGAATTTTGTAATTTTTAAAAATCATTATCAAGTCTATCGAATAGTCGAAAAGTGAACGATCAAAAATGAATAACCTTCTGAAAATAGAGGTTAAGACTTACTCAATTCATGATCGGAGTTATCAAATGTTATCTAAATAGTATAAAGAATTTTCTATCAAAAATTTAAACAAGCAAATGGCTCATATAAGCCGTCAAAAACTATCGATTTTGCGATCCTTTAATTACTATGTAAATAATTTTTAAAAGTTATGAAATTTAGTTTCTAAACACTTCAAATACTCTAGATCAACTTCAACAGTTCCGATCATCGATTCGGGATCTCTATCATCAAAAACAACTTGATAGGACGAAGGTCTCCGTCCTTCTAAAAGGATAGTAGCTGAATTCTATATAAATATATATATACATATGCATATATATAGTCCGACTACTATACTATTGATAGCACCAAACACTTGGTGCTACCAAGTTTTCCGCCTTTAGATCTACCCCTTGAATCATTTCTACCCCTGAAAAAAGCAGCCAATCACATGTGTTGATTAAGCGTCGATAGTCATCCAAATGTTCATTCGGAAGACTATCGGGAGGACATTGTTCGTGCAAAAATAAACGCGCCATAAGGAAGACAGTCCGGCCCACCCATAAGCGAAAGGGATAAGGACACATGGTGCGCCAGGAGTTAGAATGAGAACGCCTGAAGATGATAGATTTTAGGCAGTAACGGTTGGAACATAAGGAGTGATTTCCGCAATCGTGGCTGTAGCACTCCCCCACTGCGCGAACCAACCGGTAACGCAAGCTGACAGAAATATTATAAATAGTATTTTCAAAGACTGTAATAAAGGTTTTACACACATGAAAGAAGACCACCCTTTACAATTCCCTACAATTTACATCTTTTTCTAGAAGTAGTCTAACTTGTAGCCTTCCTTTTTCTGCACTAACAACTTTTACTTAGGAGTAGTTTAACTTGTAACCCAAGCTTTCTTTTTCTCAATACAACTGATTCGGCTCATTCAATCGAGTTTTCGATCAGCCGAATCCACTTTTCCGGCTTCTGTTTGATTAAGTGAGATAGAACCCAATTGAGCAAACCGCTCCACAACCGAATCGCTCGATACGAATGTGGCGCATTTGAAGGTCAATCCAAAGACCAATCCACTTCCAAAAGACAACCTTTACCTAGGTATTGGAACTCCGTCCATGTCACCTCTAATTCAGTTTCTATCCAGACACCTCAAAGTGCAAGTTGCTACACCAGGCGTTGTCCTAAGGTTGTAATTTATCCCCTCCAAGTGCAAGTTGCAGTTGAGGTATGTTTTCAGTTACAACAGACTGGTCCTCCCCATTGACCCACAGTTATAAAGGCAAAAGAGAATAGTTCATCTTTTGGAACCTGCAGAGTGTGTACTGGAGAACAAAAGCTCTGCCAGGAAGAGAGGAGGAGA
>CM055065.1:14922673-14940652 GCA_029204045.2 Tillandsia leiboldiana
TACTTGTATTTTCCGGAGCCCGGATGCCCGTACATGGATTTCGAGGTATAAATTACTGTTCCCGCCGGCCGGGCAGCGTCGGCGGCGGCGGCGGGTGGCAGAGCGCGGCGGCGCCGGCGCGGGCAGGCGGCGGAGCGGGCGCGGGCAGGCGCGCGGGCAGGCCGCGAGCAGGCGCGTGGTGTAGCGAGGGCGTGTGCCACGTGGCGTCTTCCTGTTGGCGCGGTGTGGACACGTGGCAGCGTGGGATTGGCTGGTGCACCGGCTCAGTCCACGGAGCAGAGCGGGCAGTTGCCTCGGGATGCGTGCGCGGTATGGTCGCCGGCAGCGCGACGTGCGCCCACGTGGGCACACCGACCAAGGCGCTGACGCGCGCGAAGGCGGGCGCGGGGGCGAGGCCACGTGTCGCAAGCGGAGTGGCCGCGTTCGCTGTTTACTGTGCGGGGATACGTGGCGCTCCAGGGTTGATTCGGGCGCTGATGGTTTGGGGTACATTTTGGGGTTCCTGTAGCAGCCCGGATCTTTTGGGCGCCCGAATGTGGGGACATTTATGGTATTTTGGCATTTGTTCTTTGGAGACTATAAAAGCTCCCCTTTGGGCTGCGATTTCGGGCCCTTTCCCGAGCCCATTTGCGAAGGTGACCTTAAGAGATTTTGTTCTTCATCTTGTGCTCCATCTACTGAGGGACTTTCAGATTTTTTTGGAGGCCTCGACATCCGCGCTTTCTGCGACGCGGCGCACTGCGACGTTTCTTGGATTTTGGCTTCCACCGTCACTTTTCGGTCCGTGAGGCACCCTGGATTATTTCGATGGTATTTTGAGCCGATTTTTGTGGCAGAGCGTTCACGAAAGCTACGTCTTCGATTTCCGTGTTGATCATCTTGCTTTATTCTGAGTTTTTGGTACGGTTTATGAGGCATCTTTGAACCCCTTTGTTGCTGGTGAATTTTTGGATAGCGGAGGCTTGTCGGATTTTTATCTCTTTGCTCGGTTATCGTATATTGACATGTGAGGACTCGATCGACATCTACTCTTCGCGAGTATCGCCGTCGTATTTTTATTGAAATTTTTGGAGGACTCTTTGAAGGTGATAATTAAGCTTCTTTGGGACTATTTTGCTACAGGCTTGTGTATATGAGGGAGTTAACATACCGCGATGTTTTATTTTTATCTTGGCCTACAGGTGTCGGATTGAGGAGTATAAATACTCGATTTTGGGCTACTCGTCGCGAGGATCGCAACGGTGATTTTTCTGGATTTTTCTGAGGACTAGACAGAGGTGAAATTCCTTGTTTTCTGTGCTGGTTTTGGCAAACAGTAAGTGATGTATTTGGAACTGCTACCGTTGATGCTATGTGTGGTACTTTTTGCAGTGATTCGCAGGTTTGGGTATCTTACGGAGAGTTGGGCAGAGAGGAGGTTATTCGGTGGTGGAACGTGCATTTTTCCAGGTGGGTTGCTTCGCCTCCAAAATTGATGGACTATTTATTAATTCTATCGTGTAGTAAATCATACATGATTGTTAGATGTATTAGGAAGCATGTTAGTTATAGAAAGGATGATCTCGTGTTGTTATCATGATCATGTTATTGTATGCTTCCTATCTGTGTCAATTCATTTACCACTATTTGGAACTTGACCTAGCACCCTGTCATTTGATGTATGTTCAACCAGACTAGTAGAAAACCCTCACTAGGGCTAGGTTTATTTATTCTCTAGACATCCACACTTCGTATTCTACTTCTGGACATAGTGTTTTCCTCGCCCGGGTAGTGGGCCGAGTGGTCGGGACCTATTTTAGTGTGGGATGCATGTTACACTCGTGCTTGGGGGCAGAGTGGTGTGACACCCCGGAATTTGGATTAGTCCTATATATAAATGATATAATAGGACTAAATCTCTTAACCCGGCTATAGCATTTTGGATGGTAGCAAGATCCAAGAGGTTGTGAGAGTTAAGCGTGCTAGAGCTAGAGTAGTTCTAGGATGGGTGACCCCCTGGGAAGTGGGGCGTCACAGTTGGTATCAGAGACATTCACCAGCCAGAAATGTGAGATGAGTCTCGGCTGAGCCAGGGTTATATAGCGGGTAGAGCGAGGCTCCCCGGCTAATGACCGTTGTGAGTAGAGTGCAGCTCCTCACAAGGTCGGCTAAGGCTAGCGAGACGAGTCTCACATCGCCTGGTGCTTGTGAGTGTGCTTGAGCCTGACGTGGACGTCAGGGCTTAAAGGGAGGAAGAATGTGACACCCCGGAATTTGGATTAGTCCTATATATAAATGATATAATAGGACTAAATCTCTTAACCCGGCTATAGCATTTTGGATGGTAGCAAGATCCAAGAGGTTGTGAGAGTTAAGCGTGCTAGAGCTAGAGTAGTTCTAGGATGGGTGACCCCCTGGGAAGTGGGGCGTCACAGAGTGGAGTCTGGTAGGTGTAGCTAGTCTTGTAGCTGTGTCGGGAGCCGTTTGGGTAAACGGTGGTCTCGGGCTGTCGTATTTCTCTGTTTTATTTGTCGTCACTATGTTAGTGACAGTGGTATACTAGTGATAGCAGGACCTAGAACCCAGACTGTTTTTGGACACATATAATTTCTGTAAACTAATATTTTCCTTCCAAACTTCGAGCGGGTCGCTGGAGCCTGTTCTTGTTTGATTTGGGTGAAGGCAATAGCCCTTAGGGGTTTGGAAAATAAAACTTATTTGAACTGATTTTTATCAAAGAACTAAAATATATTAAATTGGGTTTCTCAGATTAAAATAGTTTTTAGTAATAACTGTCATCTTTTTATTACAACTTCCTCACCCGAGAGAGTTTGGGTGATTTGGGTTCTAGGGGTCGTTCCTTTTTTGGGACGAAAGGGATGGGGGCCGTGCCTGGAACCTATTCTTGTTTGATAGGGTTGTAAGTGTTGGTCTCCCGGAACTTTCGGACCCTGGTTGGTGTCTTTCGCATGCTGTACCGAGGTTGTCGTGTTCCCGAATTGTAAGGGGGTCGGAAACTTCGATAGGCGGAGCCTGGAGTCTGTTCTTGTTTGATTGGGGTTCTAGGCACCGACCTATCAGGATTTCCGAACCCTTATGGTGACGGTCCTTCCTGTGTTATCTGTGAGTTTGGTGTTCTGTTGTGGGAGCCGTCGGGTTGACGGTGGTCCCGGCTGTGTGGTTTTCCAGCCTGTGAGTGAGAATTGGTGTTGTTGGTTACTGTCGATCTTGTTGATCGTGGATTTGGACTATAGCCTGCATGAGCCATATTTGAGCTCGACAGAGATGCGCGGATACTTTCCTCGGTGGGGTCGTGCCCCTCGAGTGCCACTCCGGAGCTGGGCCTGTTACTTTACTATCGCGACTTGTCGATGCTGTCCCCTGGCTGGGCCTTTTTTAGGCAGTCACGGACGTAGTCCCTCTGGCTGGGGCAGTTTTGGCAGTCACGGACACCCTACGTAAGTCCAGTTCTCCGTGGATGTACTGACAGTAGGTGGGCGCAGGTTTGACTGGACCCTATGAGGCAGTCACTGTGATTGGGTTGATTGAGTATACTAGATTTGAGTCGATGCATCATTTTCATCTGTATCACCCTTTGAGCATAGTAGATAGAGGTATGGTAGCTGTAGAGTTATTTTCAGCTTTTCTTTCTTCAGTTTTCTGTTATCTTATGCCTCCAGTACACTTAGTGGGCAGACCGTCGGGTTTGGTTGCGGTACCCACTGAGAACTACTGTGGGATGTAGTTCTCACACCCACTGTGGTGTATTTTTTCCCCAGGGACCCCTTCTCCAGTTCCTGTTGCTCCAGTTGCTGATCCTTCAGACCGAGGCGAGGGAGTCACGAGCTAGTTCCCTACCCGTCTTTGGAGTATAGCGGTGCCCCCTTTTTGGAGATTTGTAGTACAGTCAGTAGATTAGTTTTATTTTTCCACTTTTGAGAGACTATTGTATTGTGAGGATCTGACTTGTACTGAGAGCCTGTACGCTGATGTATCATTTCTGTTTACCTCCCTGTAGAGTTCTGAGTTTTTGTAGCAGAGGATTTTGTATATGATCGTATTTGGGAGATGGATATTGTATCTTTATTTCCAGTTGTACAGTGATTGGATTTTAGTTTTACAGTAGTTTTCTTTATAGCTCTGATATCTGTTTAGCTGTAGTACCTTTTCTTGCAGGTTGGACGCTTCGCCTATGCGGAGTTTTGTATAGGCGGCGGATCAGTTGGCGAGCCCGGATCGCAGTTTTGACCCCGGGGCGTGACAGTTGGTGTGTGGGACCCGCAACGCGTCAAATGGACGCGTTGGACGAACTCAGTGAGGCTTTGAGATTGAGCCTGCCTTCTGGCTGTTTTTGTCAGAATTTAGAAAGGCTTTAGGCTAATCCGAGGTCATATTTGGATTCAGCACGAAAAAATGTCAAAAATTGGCTATTTACTTGCCTTTTTCGGAGTCCGGATGCCCAAAAGGGACCCCCGAAAGTTTTTCGCGCATTTTGGTGCATGGGGGAAGCCGTGGACCGGCCTAGTGCCACGTGGCAGCACCGGATTGGCCGGCGCACGCGGCGCGTTCCACGAAGAGTTGGCGCTGGTGCATGGGCCGAGTGCGGGGGACACGTGGCGGCTCCTGGTTGGCGGGCTCACGCGGTGCGGTCCACGGGCGCGCGCGGTGGGTGCAGTGAACCAGGGCGGGCCACGTGGCGGCCCCGAGTTGGATGGTCCATGTGCGCGCGGCGTACGCAACGCGGGGAGTGGGTCGGGGCAGGTGGGGCAGGTGACCGAACAACGTGGGGCGCCACGTGGCGCCCTGCGATTAGCGGGCGCCGCTGCCCCACATCGCCCGGTCGGGGCCACGCGGCGCGAAGCCACTGGCACCGCACACGCTGTCCGCTGTTCGGGACACATGTCGGGGCCAAGGCGATTCGGGCATCCATCGCGGGCCGGGCCGGGGGCACTGTGGGCGCACTGTAGGCGCCCGAAAACATTCGGGCGCCCGAAAACAGGGCCCGAAAGGCCAATAAGTGCCTTTTTTTTGGATTTTTCTTGGTGGTGGCCTTTAAATAGCCCACTTGTTTGGGCCTTTTGACCCTTTTCTCGAGCTCTAAACCACATGAGCCCTATTGCAAACTTGATCATCATCCTGTGCTGCATCTTTTGAAGGATGCTCGAAATTTTTGGAGGCCGCGGCATCGACGACTTCGGCATCTTAGCACAGAGCGACGTTCTTTCGTTGATGGCCCATTATCGTCGTATTTCGGTCCACGAGGTCCACAGAGCTACTCTGACAGTATTTTTGGACGATTTTCATGGCTTCGGATTCATGAGAGGTAAATCTACGATTTTTGTATTTTCCACTCCTCCCAGATTTGAGTATTTTTAGGGGTTTCGGGTACATTTTTGAGACCTTTATTTGCTGGTGGTTTCTCCTGGACAACAGCACTTTGATGGATTTTTATCTCTGTACTCGGTTATCGGAATTCAATGTTTAAGGGCTCGATTGACATCTACACTTTGCGAGGATCGCTGTTGTATTTTTATTGAATTTTTTGGAGTTTATCTCACAGGTGATAATTAGGCTTCTTTGGGACTGAAATTTCAGCAAAACTGTACACTTGGAATTTTGTGTTGTTTGTAACTTTGGACTATATCTTTGTACCCAGGAGGAGTTGTTGGGGTGTTTTTGGACCCGTTGGACTTGTGGGAATTAGAGAATTATTCCCGGGTATTTTCAGCTTTTTGGACTTTGGACAGCTTAGCACTTCCAGGTGGGTTGCCTCGTCTTCAAAACTGATGGACTGATCATTAATTCTAAAGTGTAGGAAACATGCATGATTGTAAATGTATTAAAAAGCTTGCTAGAAAAAGTGAATTGATGTTCCTTGTGTCTTTATGATGATCATGTTGAATTACTGCTTCCTAAATCTGTTAAATTATTGTTATCATTGGAACTTGACCTAGCACCCCGTCATATGCTGCATGTTCAACCAGACTAGTAGAAAACTCCAACTTGGGCTAGGTTATTATTGCTTTAGATATTCCCAAATTGTCATTTATTATTTTATCCTGGACTTAGAGTTTCCTCGCCTGGGTAGTGGGCTGAGAGGTCGGGTTGTTGTGGGATGCATGTTACACTCGTGCCTGGGGGCCGAGTGGAGTCTGGTAGCAATGTTTAGATCAGTGTTTTATTTTTGGGAGTCGTCTGAGTCGACGGTGGGTCCCGGCTGTGTAGTTTTCCAGCCTGTGAGTGAGAGAGGGTATTGTTGGTTACTGTCGATCTTGTTGATTGGGGATTTGAACTATAGCCTGCATGAGCCACATTTGAGCTCGACAGAGATGCGCGGATACTTTCCTCGGTGGGGTCGCGCCCCTCGAGTGCCACTCCGGAGCTGGGCATGTTCTTTGTTATCGCGACTTGTCGACGCAGTCCCTCTGGCTGGACCAGTTTTGGCAGTCACGGACGCCCTACATAAAACAGGTCCTCTTTGGATGTAACGGCAGTAGGTAGGCGCAGGTTTGACTGGACCCTATGTAGCAGTCAGTGTAGATTGGATGATTTGAGTTGAAGGATAATAGATGCATCATGTGTCACGCCCCGGCGTCGAAACTGCGACCCGGGCTCGCCAACAGATCCGCCGCCCATACGGGAAGCCCCGTATAGACGAAGCGACTAACCTGCAAAAGATCAACTATACTATACAGATATCAGAGCTGAAAGTAAAATAATCTGCTGTAAAAGTAAAATCAACTACTGTACAACTGGAAATAAAGATACAATGTCCATCTCCCAAATACGATCATATACAAAGTCCTCTAATGCAAAACTCAGAACTCAACAGGGAGATATCTCCAATAAATACATCAGCGTACAGGCTCTCAATACATAAGATGTCCTCACTACCTCAGTCTCTCAAACTGTAAAGTAAAATACAACTCTATACCTCACTACAAAGGTCTCTCAACAGAGGAAAAAGAAATAACTAATCTACTGAAGCTCTCCTCCGAAGGGGTACCGCTACACTCCAACGACGGGTAAGGAACTAGCTCGCGACTCCCTCGCCTCGGTCAGAAGGATCAGCAACAGGAGCAACAGGAACAAGAGCAGAAGTCCCTGGAGAAAAGACACTGCGACGGGTGTGAGAACTACATCCCACAGTAGTTCTCAGTGGGTGCCGCCAACAAGCCCAACGGTCTGCCCACTAAGTCTACTAGAGGCATAAAGTAATAATATAATACTGAAATGAAAGGGCTGGAAATGAATAACTCTACAGCTACTATGCCTCTATCTAGATGCTCAAAAAGTGGAACAGATGGAAACATGATGCATCTACTAACCCTCAACATCCAGATCACCCAATCTACCTGACTGCCTCCTCGGGTCCAGTCAAACCTGCGCCTACCTACTGCCGTTACATCCACGTAGGACCGGGCTGACGTAGGGCGTCCGTGACTGCCAAAACTGGCCCAGCCAGAGGGACTGCGTCGACAAGTCGCGATACAAAAGTAACAAATCCACCCCGGGCGTGGCTCTCGAGGGGCGCAACCCCACCGAGGAAAAGGTATCCGCGCACTCTGTCGCTCAGGTGGCACTGCAGGCTATAGTCCAAAATCCACGCTCACGCTCTGAACGGAAAGACTCAGAATCCTCAATCATCTCGCACAACGGTCGGAGCACTCTCGACGACTCAGCTGATCAGCTCTCACGGACACGAGACACTAGCCTCTCCAACAGCCCAACAGCACAAAACACACTGGCTGGAGATACTCCACAGCCAGGATCGACCCACAACTCAGGGCTAACAAAACTGGTCGGACAACACTCAACGACCCGGGACCACCGTCAACCCCAACGGCTCCCACAACAGAACACCAAACTCACAGATAACACAGGAAGGACCGACACCATAAGGGTTTGGAAAACCCGATAGGTCGGTGCTAAGAACCCTATCAAACAAGAACAGACTCTAGGCTACGCCTATCGAAGTTTCCGGCCCCCTTACAGTTCGAGAACACGACAACCTCGGTACAACACGCAGAAGATACCAACCAGGGCCCAAAAGTTCCGGAAGACCAACACCTACAATCCTATCAACAAGAACAGGTTCCAGGCTCGGCCCCCGTGGCTTTCGTCCCGACAAAGGAACGGCCCCTAGAACCCAGACCACTCGAATCCTTTCGAGTGGGGAGAATTACAGGAAAAAGGTGACATTTGCTACTGAAACCCATTTTCACTCAACCCACGCAGGGCGAGGACTAAAAGTAGTTCCTTTTTTGAAAAACTATCTTGATTTAAGGATAAACCTATTTTTTTAATGATTTTTAGTTCTTTTAGGAAAAACAGTTAGAAAATAAGTATTTTACCCAAACCCCGAAGGGCTGATGCCTTTGTCCAATCAAACAAGAACAGACTCTAGCGGCCCTTCGACGCTTGGAAGAAAACATTGGTAGACGAAAATGATGTGTATGTCGAAAAGGGTTCTGGGTTCTAGGTCCTGCTAACACTGGTACACAACTGCCACTATCACAGTGGCGACAGCAAAAACAGGGAAACAAGACCTCCCGGGACTACCGTTTACCCAAACGGCTCCCGGCACAGATAAGCGACCAACTATATCTACCAGACTCCACTCGGCTCCCAAGCACGAGTGCAAATGCATCCCACACTAAAAGGAAGTCCCGACCACTCGGCCCACTACCCGGGCGAGGAAGACACTATGTACAGGAATAGAAGAATAGTGTGGATGTCTAAAACATAAATAAACCTAGCCCAGATGAGGGTTTTCTACTAGTCTGGTTACACATGCAACATATGACGGGGTGCTAGGTCAAGTTCCAATAACTATAATTTAACAGGTAGTAGGAAGCAAAAGAGATCATAAGATCATCAGATAAATATAAGGAATAACAATTCCTACATTCTAGTGGAGATTTAATGTCCAGTCCATCAAACTTGGAGACAAGGCCACCCACCTGAAGGCGCTAACTGTCCAAGATCCAACAGCTGAAAACACCAGGAGCGGCAACCACCAATAATCCACTGTCCCAAAATCCCAGAACAACTCCTCCTGGGTACAACACAGGGTTCACAGTTACACTTAAATTCCCAAAATTCACCCAAACAACACAATCAGAAAACAGCCCCAAAGATGCACTTATTTCACATGCTGAAAGTGCACGGAAAATTCCGATAAAAATACCACAGTGATCCTCGCGTCGAGACCTTCGAAATGGGTACCTGCACGCCCAAATCCAAGCCCCGTAGGCCAAGTTACAAATGTTACGGAATTTGAGTTGGCGTAGTTTCGTGAAAGTTTCAAGTCTTGAAGATTGAAGGTGAAGAAAGTTGGATCATTTAACTCAATCTCAAGAAAGAAGAATTCAAAAGGATCAGGTATGTTTAACTAAAGATTTTGTGTGATCCGAATACTTCTTGTAGTGTAGAAACACTTGGAAGAATCTTTCATTGCATAAAAATCAAAAACTGGACTTGGGACATGTTCAGGATCCAGATCAGGTTGTTCAATCCGGATCCCGAAGGTGGTTCGTTCATACACCAGTTCAATCCGGATCGTAGCCTCTCTTGATCCGGATCCCGAACACTGAGTTTACCATCTTCCTTGAACGATCCGGATCAGGCTTCGCAATCCGGATCCCGAACGTTGATGTTTGGTGAACTGTATGAACGATCCGGATCAAGCACTTCGATCCGGATCCCGAACCTTCGTTTTTCTGGAATTGCCTGACTCGTTACGACGATCCGGATCACAGCTAATCCGATCCGGATCGCCGTCCGTAAAATTTCCAGAAATATTAGGTTTTTGATTCTTATCTCCTTCCTAGGGTTTCTAACCTATAAATAGACCCTATGACTCTTTTTCTAGGGTTAATCCATATAGCCGTCATTTTCATATATCATTTCATACGGCCCTAGATCCACATATAGAGAAGAAAGGAAATCATTAGAGAATACTCTATGTTTCTTCATCTATATTGATTAGTTTGATTCTAGGTATTCATACTCACATCTTGAGTTGAATCAAACTAATGAATACTTAGATGGTATTTCCGATCTATCTTTGATCTAAGTATTCGGCGGATCATCACCACCCTAAAAACAACGATTTACCCGAAAAATCGGCGCGTGGATTCGCGTGTCCTTGTGGATTCAAGGTTCAACCGCTCTCGTGGATTCGGAGCGAGGCACATTCGTGGATTCGAAGGGTGCTATTGGGTGAAGACCGTGGATTCGGTCGGACGTCGTGGATTCGACGTTGGACGCCGTGGATTCGGCGTTGGGCGCAGATCGTGGATTCGAGAAGCGTCGCGGAGCGAGCGGAGAAGATCCTCTAGGAGCGTATGGAAAAGGTTGAGTCGTAAGTGTGTACGGTAAATGTGAGGTCCCGGAATCCCCCGCGTAGGGTTGCTGGTTGTTGGGCAGCTTTCGGCCGCCGTTGGGGGTGTTGGTGCGCGTGTTGGGGACCCAGAAATGGATTTGTGATGCAAATTGGGATTTGCTTGCATCACTGGAGGCCTGCGTGGGTTGCGCGCAATTTGGACACAAGTGGTGGACTTCGGGCTTAAATTGAGACCCCGTGGGAAGTTGGAGGACCCGTCGGGTGTTTAGAGGTGATTTCGCGCGATTCAGATGTCAAAATTAGACTCCGGGTGAAGTCCGGATAAAAGTTTACCTCTCCGGTCGCCTTCGGGAATTTTTAGAGTTGGAATTGGGCAAATCGGACTTTAAAAATGGACCCGGCGCGAAAATCGGATCGAGTGGGCATTCGGCAAATTTTCGGGTGAGAATTTGGAGAAATGGACATCGTTTTTGGATTCAGCGCGCGAAATCGCTAAGAATGGACTATTTATTTGTTGGTTTTGGAGCCCGGATGAAGTGCGCGTTTTTCGAGGCAAAACGGCACGTTTATCGAGGCATCGCGCGGCACGGATCCCGAGGTGGGCGGCGGCGCGCTGCGCAGTGCGCGCTAGCTGGCGCGCGTTGGGAACGCGCGCCTGCGCGGGGCAGCGCAGGGGCCGCCACGTGGCGGCCCCCCGTTGGCGCCCGCCCGGTGGCGGGGGAGTGCGCCCGTGTCACGGGCGCGTGTCCCGCGCCTGTGGGCAGCGCGGTGTCACGCGCCCGTGTGGCGCGCGGACTGCGCGGCCGCGTGGCGCGCAGAGGCGCGGCCACGTGGCCCCGCCTTTTGCTGCCTGGACCGGGTGCACCCGCATGGGTGCGGTGGACCGGCGGGTGCACCGTGCACCGCGGGCCGTGGACCGCCTTCTCCCCTCTCCCTCTTTTTCCTCTTCTTCTGCCTCCCCGCAGGCCACCTTCTTCCCTTTCTTTCTTTCTTCTGCACCCGAGAGCGAGAGGGAGTGAGGGAGGAGGTTGTGGGAGTTGGCGTTTCGCGTCGCGGGCCTCGTGGAGCGCGCGAGGCTTCCGTTGGGGGCGTTGCGGCGACGGCGGCGCAGTCGGGTAGGTCCCGTGTGTTGGTTTTACTGTATTTTTGTACAGTTTTTGGGGCGATCTTTTGGACTGTAATTAACCCTCTTGCTCTTTTCTGTGTTGGGCACCGTGCACCGTTTTGCGTGCGGACTCCGGCACCGTGCACCGTTTTGCGTGCGGACTCCGTTTTGCGTGCGGACTCTGGCACCGTGCACCGTTTTGCGTGCGGACTCGGGCACCATGCACCGTTTTGCGTGCGAACTCCGTTTTGCGTGCGGATCCTGGCACCGTGCACCGTTTTGCGTGCGGACTACGGCACCGTGCACCGTTTTGCGTGCGGACTCCGGTTTGCGTGCGGATTCCGGCACCGTGCACCGTTTTGCGTGCGGACTCCGGCGCCGTGCACCGTTTCACGTGCAGACTCCGTTTTTGGTGCGGACTCCGGCAGCGTGCTCCGTTTTGCGTGCGGACTCCGGCGGCGTGCTCCGTTTTGCGTGCGGACTCCGACGGCGTGTCCCGTTTTGCGTGCGGATCGCGTGGAGGCCAATTGCAAGTGGCTACGAGCAATTGGTGGCAAATCGAGGTGGGTGGCCTTATCTCCAAGTTTTATGGAATGTACATTAATTCTATTAATGTAGGACTATGCATGATAGTATATTTCCTTGTGTAGCATGCTAGATTGTTGGAATGGCTATCCCTTTATTATCGGTTAATGTGGTTATCTTGGAACTTGACCTAGCACCCCCGTCATATGTTGTATGTGTAACCAGACTAGTAGAAAACCCTCACTTGGGCTAGGGTTATTTATGCTTAGACATCCACACTGTTCATTCATCCCTGACATAGTGTTTTCTCGCCCGGGTAGTGGGCCGAGAGGTCGGGACTTGCTTTTAGTGTGGGATGCTTTTGCACTCTTGCTTGGGAGCAGAGTGGAGTCTGGTAGTTGTAGCTGGGTTGCTTATCTGTGCCGGGAGCCGTTTGGGTAAACGGTAGTCCCGGGAGGTCTTGTTTCCCTGTTGTGCCGTCGTGGAGGGAGCCGTTGCGCAGACGGCAGTCCCGGGCCGTCGAGTATCTTCCGGTCCGCCTTGTTGGGAACCGTTGGGGTTGACGGTGGTCCCAGGTCGTTGAGTGTTGTCCGACCTGTTTTGTTACCCTGAGTTGTGGGTCGTTCCTGGCTGTGGAGTATCTCCAGCCAGTGAGCCTTGTGCTGCGAGCCGTTGGCGAGGCTAGTGTCTCGTGTTTCGAGTTAGCCGAGCAGCTGGGTCGTCGAGAGTTCTCCGACTGTCGTGCGAGGTATTTGGGGACCCTGAGTCCTACCGTTCTGAGAGTGAGCGTGGATTTTGACTAGCCTGCTTATGCCAATTTGTGATACTCTATGCCGCGCCGTGTTCCTCAGTTGGAGTCGCGTCCCTGAGATGCCGCTGTGGATACGATGGGCCTGTTGAGGCAGTTTTGCGCGAGGGGTGAGTTAGTCGGGCAGGACGCCCCACGTAAATCCCGTCCTCATGGGGATGCGTGGTAGTGGGCAGGCGCGTTCCTAGTCGACAGGCGCAGGCTTGACTGGACCCTATGAGGCAGTCAGTTCGATTGGGTCTATTGAGCACCTTGGGTGCGAGTGGTCTCTTTTACTTGCATCTGTTCCACTTTTTGAGTATCTAGATAGAGGCATGGTAGCTGTAGAGTAGTTTTCCAGCCTTTCTTTCAGATTTCTTTGCCTGTTATCTTTTGCCTCTTGTAGACTTGGTGGGCAGACCGTTGGGCTTGTTGACGGTACCCACTGAGAACTACTGTGGGAAGTAGTTCTCACACCCGTCGTGGTGTCTTTTTCCCCAGGAACTTCTCCTCCTGTTCCTGTTGCTCCAGTTGCTGATCCTTCTGACCGAGGCAAGGGAGTCGCGAGCTAGTTTCCTACCCGTCATTGGAGTGTAGCGGTACCCCTTCAGAGGAGAGCTTCAGTAGATTAGTTTTCTTCTTTTTCCTCTGTTGAGAGACCTTTGTTGTGAGGTATAGAGTTGTACTTTATTTTACAGTTTGAGAGACTGTTGTAGTGAGGTTATTCTTGTATCGAGAGTCTGTACACTGATGTATTCATTGGAGATACCTCCCTTTTGAGTTTTGTATCAGAGGACTTTGTATATGATAGTTTTTGGGGAGATGGTTATTGTATTATTTTCAGTTGTACAGTGTTTGGACTTCAGTTTTAGTAGTCTACTTTCAGCTCTCTGATATCTGTATACTGTAGTTGATTCTTTCTGCAGGTTAGACGCTTCATCTGTACGACAGTTTCCGTACAGATGGCGGATCTGTTGGCGAGCCCGGGTGGCAGTTTCCACCCCGGGGTGTGACAGATTAGAGTGGTATCAGAGCCTAGGTTGTAGGTCGTGGTGGACTTAGAAACCCTAGGCTTGTGGTTGGATATTAGGATGACTACGTGAGAGTCGTGACTTTTAGCGAGAGTCCTGATTGACTTTTTACCTCTCCCAAGAGACGGGATGAGAGTTTGGCATGTTTATTCTCCTAATCGATTATGTTGGTTGCAGACAACATAATGCTATGGAATGGATGACATGTCTTAGACTTTCGCTGGATTGGGTCGTATGGTTGTTGTGTCCTGACGTTTGTAGTTGTGCAGTGGGTTGCGATACCCCTGAGACGTCGTGTTGTGAAAAGGACACGCGTTTTTCCTGGCCGAGTCGCCAGGAGGGCATTTTCCCTGGCCGAGTTACCAGGAGGGCATTTTCCCTGGCCGAGTTACCAGGAGGGCATTTTTCCTGGCCGAGTTACCAGGAGGGCATTTTTCCTGGCCGAGTTACCAGGAGGGCATTTTCCCTGGCCGAGTCACCAGGAGGGCATTTTCCCTGGCCGAGTCACCAGGAGGGCATTTTCCCTGGCCGAGTCACCAGGAGGGCATTTTCCCTGGCCGAGTTACCAGGAGGGCATTTTCCCTGGCCGAGTTACCAGGAGGGCATTTTCCCTGGCCGAGTCACCAGGAGGGCATTTTCCCTGGCCGAGTCACCAGGAGGGCATTTTCCCTGGCCGAGTCACCAGGAGGGCATTTTCCCTGGCCGAGTCACCAGGAGGGCGTTTTCCCTGGCCGAGTCACCAGGAGGGCGTTTTCCCTGGCCGAGTTACCAGGAGAGCGTTTTCCCTGGCTGAGTTACCAGGAGAGCGTTTTCCCTGGCTGAGTTACCAGGAGGGCATTTTCCCTGGCTGAGTTACCAGGCGGGCATTTCCACTGGCCGAGTTACCAGATGGATAATTATCACTGGCCGAGTTACCAGATGGATAATTATCGCTGGCCGAGTTACCAGATGGATAATTATCACTGGCCGAGTTACCAGATGGATAATTATCACTGGCCGAGTTACCAGATGGATAATTATCACTGGCCGAGTTACCAGATGGATAATTATCGCTGGCCGAGTTACTAGATGGATAATTATCGCTGGCCGAGTTACCAGATGGATAATTATCACTGGCCGAGTTACCAGATGATAATTATCACTGGCCGAGTTACCAAATGGGTAATTATCGCTGGCCGAGTTACCAGATGGATAATTATCACTGGCCGAGTTACCAGATGATAATTATCACTGGCCGAGTTACCAGATGGGTAATTATCACTGGCCGAGTTACCAGATGGATAATTATCACTGGCCGAGTTACCAGATGGATAATTATCGCTGGCCGAGTTACCAGATGGATAATTATCACTGGCCGAGTTACCAGATGGATAATTATCGCTGGCCGAGTTACCAGATGGATAATTATCGCTGGCCGAGTTACCAGATGGATAATTATCACTGGCCGAGTTACCAGATGATAATTATCACTGGCCGAGTTACCAGATGGGTAATTATCGCTGGCCGAGTTACCAGATGGATAATTATCACTGGCCGAGTTACCAGATGATAATTATCACTGGCCGAGTTACCAGATGGGTAATTATCACTGGCCGAGTTACCAGATGGATAATTATCACTGGCCGAGTTACCAGATGGATAATTATCACTGGCCGAGTTACCAGATGGATAATTATCACTGGCCGAGTTACCAGATGATAATTATCACTGGCTGAGTTACCAGATGGATACTTTCCCCTGGCCGAGCTACCAGAGGCGATGCCGCCCAGTGAGGGGCGATGCCGCCCAGTGAGTGGCGATGCCGCCCAGCGAGAGGCGAGGCCGCCCAGTGAGGGGCGATGCCGCCCAGTGAGGGGCGATGCCGCCCAGTGAGTGGCGAGGCCGCCCAGTGAGGGGCGATGCCGCCCAGTGAGTGGCGATGCCGCCCAATGAGTGGCGAAGGTTCGGCCTGTTGAGGCGATTTTCACCTCCGGCCGAGTTACCAGGTGGTTATTTTAGTGAGATTGAGATGACCCGACAGGACGCCGAGATTTGATGGCGTCGAGTTCGTCCTGATGGACTACCGGGAGCGTCTCCAGCCGTGAGCTGCTTGTTGACATAGTTTCCCGCTTTGAACGAGAGGGACCGAATCCCTGAACGGTAAGGAGCGAAAACTTCGATAGACTGAGCCTAGGGTCTGTTCTTGTTTGGTTAGGGTTCTAAGGCACCGGTCTATCAGAATTTTTGGATCTTTGCCGCGTCAGTCGGTTCTTCTCGCCTATGAGTGGGGTGTTGCTGTGAGTTGAGTCGTTGAGGGTTCTCCGACATAGCTGTGAGAGTGCTAGGGCATTTGCATTGATGTATGGGCTAGAGATAGGACCTTTAGCTTGTGCTCGTGAGGTTCAGATACCCGATCACGTGTTGCACATAGATGGGAGTTATTGGTCCTGCCCAGTGCAGTTGGGGCCCTGGTTTTTGCCTGTTGATCTTTTGGCCCTTCCTCAGCTCCGGGTTTTCGAGGTAGTGTTGGGTATAGGGCTGTGAAGATCTGAGGCCTTGATGCTTTAGATACCACACCGTTGATACACGGTGGTGATGCCACACCGTTGATACACGGTGGTGATGCCACGCCGTTGATACACGGTGGTGATGCCACGCCGTTGATACACGGCAGTGATGCCACACCGTTGATACACGGTGGTGATGCCACGCCGTTGGCGCACGGCAGTGAGGCCACGCCGTTGGTACACGGCAGTAATGCCACGCCGTGGGTGGCACGGCAGTGATGCCACGTTGTAGGTACACAACGGTGAGAGTCTTTTGGATGTTTTTGGACTTTTGACCGCGAGTTGGGCATCAGCTTTATGATCGCCTTGTGAGCCAGTTTTCAGTCCCGTTCACCGACGGTTTTGGTCCCCGTCAGGGTGTCTTATGAGTTGAGGGATCGACTTCGACCCGTGGGTCCGTTGGGTTATGATAGCATGTTGAGCGACCAACTGTGGCACGAGATTTGTGTCTCTTGAGGATCCCTTTTGAGGGTAGCCTGCAGTTGAGTAGTCCACTCAGGTGGTGTTTGGGATCGGGAAGTGACCGAGTGAAGACCCCAACTTATTGGATTTCCCTTCCTTATTGGACGAGTCTGCAGGTAGATGCTTCGGGTCGTCTTGTTGAGGGTGGCACCATGATGTGGTTTGGTGCGTAGTACACTTGTGGTTATTTCAGTTTTCCCCCAGCCTTTTAATGGAGCCCTTGGTTTTCACGTCTCAGCTCAGTAGTGATGTGGTTTTTCCTCGCCCGTGATTTACTTGCCCCTTTGAGATCTGTGATTATTGGAGTACGAGGGACGCCCGTTGCAATTTCTGGCTCGAGAGATGAGAGAATTGCACATCGGGTCATACCGTACTTGTTGTTGTTGTCGCGGAGTATCACGAGGAGCGAGTGGGGGAGCTGGAGGCGTATTGTTAGATACCTAGCGTGGTATTCTTGACTCCTGATGGGCTGATTCTAGTTTCGAGGACGAAACTTTCTTTTAGTGGGGGAGATGTGAGGTCCCGGAATCCCCCGCGTAGGGTTGCTGGTTGTTGGGCAGCTTTCGGCCGCCGTTGGGGGTGTTGGTGCGCGTGTTGGGGACCCAGAAATGGATTGTGATGCAATTGGGATTTGCTTGCATCACTGGAGGCCTGCGTGGGTTGCGCGCAATTTGGGACACAAGTGGTGGACTTCGGGCTTAAATTGAGACCCCGTGGGAAGTTGGAGGACCCGTCGGGTGTTTAGAGGTGATTTCGCTGCGAATCAGATGTCAAAATTAGACTCCGGGTGAAGTCCGGATAAAAGTTTACCTCTCCGATCGCCTTCGGGAATTTTTAGAGTTGGAATTGGGCAAATCGGACTTTAAAAATGGACCCGGCTGCGAAAAATCGGATCGAGTGGGCATTCGGCAAATTTTCGGGTGAGAATTTGGAGAAATGGACATCGTTTTTGGATTCAGCGCAGCGAAATCGCTAAGAATGGACTATTTATTTGTTGGTTTTGGAGCCCGGATGAAGTGCGCGTTTTTTCGAGGCAAAACGGCACGTTTATCGAGGATCGCGCGGCCAGGATCCCGGGTGGTCGGCGGCGCGGGCGCAGTGCGCTCTAGCTGCGCGCGCGTTGGGATACGCGCGCCGTGCGCGGGGGACAGCCGCAGGGGCCGCCACGTGGCGGCCCCCGTTGGCGCCCGCACGGG
>CM055065.1:14940752-15048491 GCA_029204045.2 Tillandsia leiboldiana
TACCAGATGGATACTTTCCCCCTGGCTCCGGCTACAGAGGCGATGCCGCCCAGAGTGGGGGCGATGACGCCAAGTGAGTGCGATGACCCCAGCGAGAGGCGGGCGCCCAGTGAGGGGACGATGCCACCGCCCAGTGAGGGGAGATGCCGCCCAGTGAGTGGCGAGGCCGCCAAGAGTGAGGGCGATGCCGCCCAGTGAAGTGGCGATGCCGCCCAATGAGTGGCGAAGGGCGGCCTGTTGAGGCGATTTCTCACCTCCGGACGACGTACAAGGGTGTTATTTAGTGGAGAGGGATTGAGATGACCCGACAGGACGCCGAGATGTGATGGCGTCGAGGGTACTGATGCTACTGGGAGCGTAGCCAGCCGGTGAGCTGCTTGTGACATAGTTTCCCGCTTGAACGAGAGGGACCGAATCCCTGAACGGAAAGGAGCGAAAACTTCGATAGACTGAGCTAGGGTCTGTCTGGGTTCGGGTTATACGGCACCGGTCTATCAGAATTTTTGGATCTTTGCCGCGTCAGTCGGTTCTTCCTCGCCTATGAGTGGGGTGTTGCTGTGAGTTGAGTCGTTGAGGGTTTCTCCGACATAGCTTGTGAGAGTGCTAGGGCATTTGCATTGATGTATGGGCTAGAGATAGGACCTTTAGCTTGTGCTCGTGAGGTTCAGATACCCGATCACGTGTTGCACATAGATGGGAGTTATTGGTCCTGCCACAGTGCAGTTGGGGCCCTGGTTTTTGCCTGTTGATCTTTGGCCCCTTCCTCAGCTCCGGGTTTTCGAGGTAGGTGTTGGGTATAGGGCTGTGAAGATCTGAGGCCTTGATGCTTTAGATACCACACCGTTGATACACGGTGGTGATGCCACACCGTTGATACACGGTGGTGATGCCACGCCGTTGATACACGGTGGTGATGCCACGCCGTTGATACACGGCAGTGATGCCACACCGTTGATACACGGTGGTGATGCCACGCCGTTGGCGCACGGCAAGTGAGGCCATCGCCGTTGGTACACGGCAGTAATGCCACGCCGTGGGTGCCACGTGCAGTGATGCCACGTTGTAGGTACACATACGGTGAGAGTCTTTTGGATGTTTTGGACTTTTGACCGCGAGTTGGGCATCAGCTTTATGATCGCCTGTGAGCCAGTTTTCAGTCCCGTTCACCGACGGTTTGGTCCCCGTCAGGGTGTCTTTATGAGTTGAGGGATCGACTTCGACCCGTGGGTCCGTTGGGGTTATGATAGCATGTTGAGCGACCAACTGTGGCACGAGATTGTGTCTCTTGAGGATTCCCTTTTGAGGGTAGCCTGCAGTTGAGTAGTCCACTCAGGTGGTTTTGGATCGGGATATTGACCGAGTGAAGACCCCAACTTATTGGATTTCCCTTTCCTATTGGACGAGTCTGCAGGTATGCTTCGGGTCGTCTGGTGAGGGTGGCACCATGATGTGGTTTGGTGCGTATTACACTTGTGGTTATTTCAGTTTTCCCCCAGCCTTTTAATGGAGCCCTTGGTTTTCACGTCTCAGCTCAGTAGTGATGTGTTTTTCCTCGCCCGTGATTTACTTGCCCCTTTGAGATCTGTGATTATTGGAGTACGAGGGACGCCCGTTGCAATTTCTG
Source organism: Tillandsia leiboldiana (assembly GCA_029204045.2). Lineage (NCBI taxonomy): Eukaryota > Viridiplantae > Streptophyta > Magnoliopsida > Poales > Bromeliaceae > Tillandsia > Tillandsia leiboldiana. Next base: position 14,942,377 of record CM055065.1, read on the forward strand.
GCTCGAGAGATGAGAGAATTGCACATCGGTCATACCGTACTTGTTGTTGTTGTCGCGGAGTAATCACGAGGAGCGAGTGGGGGAGCTGGAGGCGTATTGTTAGATACCTAGCCGTGGTATTCTGACTCCTGATGGGCTTGATCTAGTTTCGAGGACGAAACTTTCTTTTAGTGGGGAGGATGTGAGGTCCCGGAATCCCCCGCGTAGGGTTGCTGGTTGTTGGGCAGCTTTCGGCCGCCGTTGGGGGTGTTGGTGCGCGTGTTGGGGACCCAGAAATGGATTTGTGATGCAAATTGGGATTTGCTTGCATCACTGGAGGCCTGCGTGGGTTGCGCGCAATTTGGACACAAGTGGTGGACTTCGGGCTTAAATTGAGACCCCGTGGGAAGTTGGAGGACCCGTCGGGTGTTTAGAGGTGATTTCGCGCGAATCAGATGTCAAAATTAGACTCCGGGTGAAGTCCGGATAAAAGTTTACCTCTCCGATCGCCTTCGGGAATTTTTAGAGTTGGAATTGGGCAAATCGGACTTTAAAAATGGACCCGGCGCGAAAATCGGATCGAGTGGGCATTCGGCAAATTTTCGGGTGAGAATTTGGAGAAATGGACATCGTTTTTGGATTCAGCGCGCGAAATCGCTAAGAATGGACTATTTATTTGTTGGTTTTGGAGCCCGGATGAAGTGCGCGTTTTTCGAGGCAAAACGGCACGTTTATCGAGGCATCGCGCGGCACGGATCCCGAGGTGGGCGGCGGCGCGCTGCGCAGTGCGCGCTAGCTGGCGCGCGTTGGGAACGCGCGCCTGCGCGGGGCAGCGCAGGGGCCGCCACGTGGCGGCCCCCCGTTGGCGCCCGCCCGGGGGCGGGGGAGTGCGCCCGTGTCACGGGCGCGTGTCCCGCGCCTGTGGGCAGCGCGGTGTCACGCGCCCGTGTGGCGCGCGGACTGCGCGGCCGCGTGGCGCGCAGAGGCGCGGCCACGTGGCCCCGCCTTTTGCTGCCCTGGACCGGGTGCACCCGCATGGGTGCGGTGGACGGCGGGTGCACCGTGCACCGCGGGCCGTGGACCGCCTTCTCCCCTCTCCCTCTTTTTCCTCTTCTTCTTCCTCCCCGCAGGCCACCTTCTTCCCTTTCTTTCTTTCTTCTGCACCCGAGAGCGAGAGGGAGTGAGGGAGGAGGTTGTGGGAGTTGGCGTTTCGCGTCGCGGGCCTCGTGGAGCGCGCGAGGCTTCCGTTGGGGGCGTTGCGGCGACGGCGGCGCAGTCGGGTAGGTCCGTGTGTTGGTTTTACTGTATTTTTGTACAGTTTTTGGGGCGATCTTTTGGACTGTAATTAACCCTCTTGCTCTTTTCTGTGTTGGGCACCGTGCACCGTTTTGCGTGCGGACTCCGGCACCGTGCACCGTTTTGCGTGCGGACTCCGTTTTGCGTGCGGACTCCGGCACCGTGCACCGTTTTGCGTGCGGACTCTGGCACCGTGCACCGTTTTGCGTGCGGACTCCGTTTTGCGTGCGGATCCTGGCACCGTGCACCGTTTTGCGTGCGGACTCCGGCACCGTGCACCGTTTTGCGTGCGGACTCCGGTTTGCGTGCGGATTCCGGCACCGTGCGCCATTTTGCGTGCGGACTCCGGCGCCGTGCACCGTTTCGCGTGCAGACTCCGTTTTTGGTGCGGACTCCGGCAGCGTGCTCCGTTTTGCGTGCGGACTCCGGCGGCGTGCTCCGTTTTGCGTGCGGACTCCGACTGCGTGTCCCATTTTGCGTGCGGATCGCGTGGAGGCCAATTGCAAGTGGCTACGAGCAATTGGTGGCAAATCGAGGTGGGTGGCCTTATCTCCAAGTTTTATGGATTGTACATTAATTCTATTAATGTAGGACTATGCATGATAGTATATTTCCTTGTGTAGCATGCTAGATTGTTGGAATGGCTATCCCTTTATTATCGGTTAATGTGGTTATCTTGGAACTTGACCTAGCACCCCCGTCATATGTTGTATGTGTAACCAGACTAGTAGAAAACCCTCACTTGGGCTAGGGTTATTTATGCTTAGACATCCACACTGTTCCTTCATCCCTGACATAGTGTTTTCTCGCCCGGGTAGTGGGCCGAGAGGTCGGGACTTGCTTTTAGTGTGGGATGCTTTTGCACTCTTGCTTGGGAGCAGAGTGGAGTCTGGTAGTTGTAGCTGGGTTGCTTATCTGTGCCGGGAGCCGTTTGGGTAAACGGTAGTCCCGGGAGGTCTTGTTTCCCTGTTGTGCCGTCGTGGAGGGAGCCGTTGCGCAGACGGCAGTCCCGGGCCGTCGAGTATCTTCCGGTCCGCCTTGTTGGGAACCGTTGGGGTTGACGGTGGTCCCAGGTCGTTGAGTGTTGTCCGACCTGTTTTGTTACCCTGAGTTGTGGGTCGTTCCTGGCTGTGGAGTATCTCCAGCCAGTGAGCCTTGTGCTGCGAGCCGTTGGCGAGGCTAGTGTCTCGTGTTTCGAGTTAGCCGAGCAGCTGGGTCGTCGAGAGTTCTCCGACTGTCGTGCGAGGTATTTGGGGACCCTGAGTCCTACCGTTCTGAGAGTGAGCGTGGATTTTGACTAGCCTGCTTATGCCAATTTGTGATACTCTATGCCGCGCCGTGTTCCTCAGTTGGAGTCGCGTCCCTGAGATGCCGCTGTGGATACGATGGGCCTGTTGAGGCAGTTTTGCGCGAGGGGTGAGTTAGTCGGGCAGGACGCCCCACGTAAATCCCGTCCTCATGGGGATGCGTGGTAGTGGGCAGGCGCGTTCCTAGTCGACAGGCGCAGGCTTGACTGGACCCTATGAGGCAGTCAGTTCGATTGGGTCTATTGAGCACCTTGGGTGCGAGTGGTCTCTTTTACTTGCATCTGTTCCACTTTTTGAGTATCTAGATAGAGGCATGGTAGCTGTAGAGTAGTTTCCAGCCTTTCTTTCAGATTTCTTTGCCTGTTATCTTTTGCCTCTTGTAGACTTGGTGGGCAGACCGTTGGGCTTGTTGACGGTACCCACTGAGAACTACTGTGGGAAGTAGTTCTCACACCCGTCGTGGTGTCTTTTTCCCCAGGAACTTCTCCTCCTGTTCCTGTTGCTCCAGTTGCTGATCCTTCTGACCGAGGCAAGGGAGTCGCGAGCTAGTTCCCTACCCGTCATTGGAGTGTAGCGGTACCCCTTCAGAGGAGAGCTTCAGTAGATTAGTTTTCTTCTTTTTCCTCTGTTGAGAGACCTTTGTTGTGAGGTATAGAGTTGTACTTTATTTTACAGTTTGAGAGACTGTTGTAGTGAGGTTATTCTTGTATCGAGAGTCTGTACACTGATGTATTCATTGGAGATACCTCCCTTTTGAGTTTTGTATCAGAGGACTTTGTATATGATAGTTTTTGGGGAGATGGTTATTGTATTATTTTCAGTTGTACAGTGTTTGGACTTCAGTTTTAGTAGTCTACTTTCAGCTCTCTGATATCTGTATACTATAGTTGATTCTTTCTGCAGGTTAGACGCTTCATCTGTACGGCAGTTTCCGTACAGATGGCGGATCTGTTGGCGAGCCCGGGTGGCAGTTTCCACCCCGGGGCGTGACAGTAAATCACCTTGTACGTGTTTTAATTCTAGTGGATTTCTGCCGTGTTATCGGTCCCGTGGTTTTTTACTCCGGTGATGGAGTTTTTCCACGTAAAAATCTTGCGAGTTATTTTTATTTCCGCATTGGGTTTTTATCGCAACGATTTTTGAGTGTTTATACGTTTACACCTATTCACCCCCCTCTAGGTGTTTTTTCCCCTATCTAGATCCTTATTACATATAACCCAACAAGTGGTATCAGAGCGGGAATAGGGTTGTAAACAATGGTTGAAGGTGGAAACATCAACCGACCCCCGTTCTTCGATGGAACAAATTATGCGTACTGGAAAGTGCGGATGAAAGCCTTTTTAGTTTCCATCGACGAACGGGTGTGGCAATCAATTGAATTAGGATGGTCTAATCCAACTGAATTTATTGGTGATGTCCACACCTTAAAACCTAGGTCGAAATGGACCAAGGAAGAGTTAGACTCATCTTCTTACAATGGCAAGGGAATTAATGCTATTTTTAATGCCTTATCTCAAACTGAGTTCTCTCGCGTCTCAGCATGTGAGACTGCGAAAGAAATCTGGGATGTTCTTCAGGTTACACATGAGGGAACCAACCTCGTGAAGATTCAGAAACTGCAAATGCTTACGAGCAAGTTTGACTCTATCTTAATGGCAGAAAATGAATGTTTCACGGACTACTATACACGATTGCAAGATATCGTAAACTCATGTGCTAACCTGGGAGAGAAGATTCCAGAATTTAAGATTGTAAGAAAGATCTTAAGAACTCTTCCTGAACGATTTCGCCCAAAGGTTACTGCCATTGAAACTATTAAACACCCGGACGAAATACGTGTAGAAGAATTAGTTGGTGCATTACAAACTTATGAAATGACATTTACTACTAACAATTCTTCTGGAAAAGCATCCTCTTCTAAGTCTTCAGGTTATGTGTTGAAAACAACTAAGGAAGAAGACGCGGATACATCCTCCTCAGACGATGACGAGAACCTTTCAATGGAGGAATTTGAGAAGCAGCTCGCTCTCTTGACAAGGAAGTTTCGCCGCAACTTTCGAAGGGGTAATTCAAGTAAATCTCCATCCTTCGGAAAGTCGATCAAAGGCAAGGGTACTTCAAGTTACAAGTCAAGAAAGCAAGAGAACTTCTCAAAGTATAAGAAAAGTTCAGAGGGACAACTACAATGCTTCAAATGTCGAGGCTACGGCCACATTGCAACGGAGTGTCCCAACAAGTATCCGGCAAAGAAGAAGGCGATGCAAGTCGTCACTTGGGATGACAACTCAACGTCAAATGAGTCGTCTTCAAGTGATGAAGAAAAGAGCTCCACGGCATTCCACGCGTCCATATCTTCACCCTTCATGTGCTTTATGGCAAGTACATCCGAGTCGTTGTCCAACTCCACTGTTGAAAAGATTGCAACGGACAATGAATCGGATGATTCGGAAGGTGAAGATTTTGCTTTAGCCTACCACAGACTTTTGAGGGATTCAAAGAAAGTGGCTAAGCAAAACAAGAGTTTGAGAGGGAGAGTGCATGATCTCGAAGAAGAAGCAAAAAGAGCAACTTCTCTCTCAAACGCTCTTGAAGTGGAAAGGGAAAATCTGATAAAAGTAAATGTTTCCCTTCAAGAGTCCAATGAGCGTTTTGAGAAGGAACATACAAATCTGGTGGATAAAGCGAATCACTTCTCAAAGCTCTACAACGAGGCTCGACAGGATAACCTGGAAATGACAAAGACCATTTTCCAACTCAAGGATGACTTACAGCGATTCTCTTCAGGAAGGAGTAAGTTGGATAGACTTCTTGGTCTTGGTCAATCAAATCGGTTCGGCCTCGGATACACTCAAACTGGAAACAGTCCAAGTTCGAGTGGGACAGTTTTTGTGCCTCAGTCGGTATCTCCTCCTCCGACACCGGAATTCAAGACAAACAACGACGACAAACCTACTTCATCCTCTTTGGGATCGTCAAGATCTAAGGTATGTTTTCGTTGTGGTGTTTCAGGGCACATAAGAAGATATTGCAAGACGGGAGTCAAACGCTCACCTCAATCACCTCTTGCAACGACTACCAAAAAGGCGCCTCCCCGGAAATCAAAGCAAAACCTTTCAAATGAAAAGAGCCTTGGTAATTCACCGCGCAAGACGACATCATCAAGGAGCGGCAATCGATCTGAGAAGACGCCTTCACCTAGGAGAATAACCTCACGACCATTACCGACGCACTCCAAAAGGGTTTGGGTGCGCAAAGGTGAAATTTACCCTTGTCTTGTTACCAATGTTTCCTTGCATGCATATGATAGTTCGTCTTGGTATCTGGATAGCGGTTGTGTAAGAAAAATACGGATATGCGCAGCGGAAGAAAAAAAAACAATTAAAATTTTTTCTTAAACCAAGATCACCTCATGTTTTGTTTTAGATCATAAAAGGGTAATCTAATTGATCTCATCAATTAGGATTTAATTTTTACCTTGCGCGGGTCGAGATCACCGCGAAGCCGACGATCGTTGGTAAAAATTGTTCGTATTGTTCGTCCTTGATAGCCGCGCACGCACCCGGCCTCTACTTGTGTCCACACGGAATTACGCCCATGATCGAAAAATCGATCTCCTTGATTCGCGATCCGATCGCGAATTAATTCTTGCGTCGATGTAAGGAGGATGAATCAATCTTCTAATTGTGCTAGCAATCTTCCGAAGATCGAGAACGATTAATTATGGAGGACTTTAGGAAAAGGGAGAGGATAGGCGGCTAGGGTTTTCTCACTGATTAATTTCCACTTTATCTTTCTCCAAAATTGTTACGTATCACATACGTACTACCTATTCTTATAATAGGAAGTTGGCCGGCTATAACAAAATTAAATCTTATAATTAGTTACAAAAAGATCTCCTAAAATATAGTAACTAATTAAATCTTATAATTAGTTACAAAGAAAGATCTAGTAACTTATAATTAGTTACAAAGAAAAGATCTCCAAAAATATAGTAACTAATTAAATCTTATAATTAGTTACAAAGAAAGATCTTTTAAATTAAATCTCAAGATAAAAACTAGTAACTAATTAAATCTTATCCTAATCCGATTGGATTATCCATTATCCTACGTGTGTAACATTTACACATAAGTCCTCCAAATATTTACTAACGATTAGTAAATACACCATGCAACTTTTGCACTTAAATACCTCTAATTTACAATAATTGCAAATTAGTCCTTTTACTAATAAATTAGTAAACTTTAGTATTGTGATTATAATTAATCCATTCTATAAACTTCTTTATCATCTCCTTGATATCGATCATGCGCGATTCCTTATGTGTGTGACCTAATAGGTTCAATTCTGTCTGGTAGTGAGATATGATGCGATCCCCATCGACATCATCATCGAAACTCCTTTTGATGGATCAAACACTTTTGATTCTTCCATCGTATAATAATTATTCGCCTATAATTATTCTTATTGGTTCCCACAATCCACCAGTGACGCCTAGCAGCATATGATGGCAATCCAGTCAGAAGTGAATATTGGACTGAACCTCAAGGTGCAGTTACCGTACAATACAATCCTTCTATCGCATAGTCCCAACTGAGTGGAGGTCATGGAATACTCGTCAAACCCCATCACCCGTTATATGACAAATTTGATAGGACACAAGCTCATATGGTTACTCTTGGAAACACCTTTCCATGAACCATATTACCCCGGCCGAGGATTTCTGAGCTTTGCCTTACAAATAGTATAGGACTAATTATCTCTCTACCGAGAGCGATAGATCCCCTGTAAACAAACACCCATTCCTAATATGAACCGACTGCGGCCAACATATACTACTAAGACCCGTGACTAGGATCAGAGTTTGCATAGTCAAACTACAGTAGCCTCATATTGAATGGCCGTGGTGTCGCAGGTCTAAGGATCAGTTGTACCACTGCAACATCGAATCAGTTACTGACGAAAGAGTAGACATCCAAGTAACTAATCGTAATTGGTCACGCTCAGTGCCCTTGTTCTATAACAACCACCTGCACGTTCGCTCCAGTGTCCCCACACTAATGACTTGAGACTCGTCATCCTAAAAGAGAGCGACACATACATCAATCTTGCCGGATCAATCATCGTCCCCATGATGATCCTCCGATTGAGAGCATTCATGACTTAATCACTAATAATATGTATCTCAAATTCTTAACTCTTAAGAATATACATTATCATCTCATTAAATCAAAGGACGATTCATGGACACATCAAACATGAATGGCATAAAATGCCCAAATTATAATAAAGATCAAGTACAAATATGTTCCATATAATAAAATGCGTCAGCCTGATAGGCTTTTGGGGCATACAACTAACAATCTCCCACTTGCACTAAAGCCAATCAGTCATATAACTAATGCCCATCTTCTCAAGATGAGTCTCTAGTTTTTGCTGAGTCAAAGCCTTAGTTAGCGGGTCCGCCACGTTATCTGCGGAGGCAACCTTCTGCACTTCAATATGTTTATCTTTGATGTACTCTCTGATCTTGTGATACCGCCGCTCGATATGTTTGGATTTCTGATGAGATCTCGGCTCCTTAGCTAATGCTACGGCGCCATTATTATCACAATATAGTGGCAGGGGATCCCTACTAGAGGGAACCACGCCAAGCTCAGTGATAAATTTCTTGATCCAAACAGCTTCCTTGGCAGCTTCAGATGCAGCGATGTACTCTGCCTCCATAGCAGAATCAGCAATCGTCTCTTGTTTAGAACTCTTCCAAACTATTGACCCACCATTGCAAATAAATAGATACCCAGACGTAGACTTTCTATCGTCTATATCAGACATAAAGTCTGAATCTGTATAGCCATCAACTTTGAGTTCTCCACCTCCAAGAACCAAGAACATATCCTTTGTTCTTCTCAAGTACTTAAGGATATTCTTTACCGCTACCCAATGCTCTTCGCCTGGGTTCGACTGATATCGACTAGTGACGCTCACAGCCTGTGCTATATCAGGTCGAGTACATAGCATCGCATACATTAAACTCCCTATTGCGGAAGCATAAGGGATCCTGCTCATGCGACTTCTCTCTTCAGGTGTCTTAGGAGACATAGTCTTAGAGAGGTGAATTCCATGTCTTAGAGGTACCATACCCCTTTTGGAATTCTCCATGCTGAACCTTTTCAACACTTCATCTATGTACATAGCTTGCGATAAACCAAGCAACTTCTTAGGTCTATCCCTATAGACCTTTATCCCTAGGATATAAGATGCTTCTCCAAGGTCTTTCATAGAAAACTCTTTGGATAACCATAACTTCACCGATGTTAACATAGGAATGTCATTCCCAATTAGGAGTATGTCATCCACGTACAATACGAGGAAAGTAACAGCACTCCCACTAACCTTTTTATACACACACGGCTCTTCTTCATTTCTGATGAAATCGAACGATTCGACTGCATCATTGAAACGAGTGTTCCAACTCCGAGAAGCTTGCTTCAACCCATAAATGGATCGTTGAAGCTTGCACACTTTATGACTTCTATCTTTGGTAGTGAAACCCAAAGGCTGCTCCATATAGATTTCTTCTTCAAGATATCCATTCAGGAAAGCAGTTTTTACATCCATTTGCCAGATCTCGTAGTCATAATGTGCAGCAATAGCAAGCAGAGTTCTGATGGATTTAAGCATGGCTACAGGTGAAAAGGTATCCTGATAGTCAATGCCTTCGCGTTGACTATAACCTTTTGCTACCAGCCTAGCTTTATAGGTCTCTACCTTTCCATCAGAACCAATCTTTCTCTTGAAGATCCATTTGCATCCAACGGGTACAATACCCTCCGGTGGATCAACCAAAGTCCAAACTTGATTGGAGTACATTGAGTCTATTTCAGACTTCATGGCTTCCAACCATTTTTCGGAGTCGATGTCTGACATCGCCTCGCTATAAGTCTTAGGATCATCTCTATGATCCTTGTCTCCCACTAGGAACATTTCCTCCATGTCCTCTATAAATAATCCCATGTATTTATCAGGAGGATGAGAGATTCTACTAGACTTGCGAGGTGGCAATGTAATCTCTGGTATCACAGAGTTATCAGGAAGGGCTCTTGGAATGCTCGATTCTAAAGAGACTTTCTCCTCTAGTTCTATTTTTCTCCCACTGCCTCCTGCTAAAATAAATTCATTTTCAAGAAAGAAGGCATGTCGGCTCACAATCACATTGTGACTTTCTGGGAGATAAAAATTGTATCCAAGTGATTCCTTGGGATAACCAATGAATCTTCCCTTGACTGATCTGCTTTCCAATTTGTCCGTCTTTAATTTCTTAATATAAGCCGGACACCCCCAAGTCTTAATGTGAGTAAAACTTGGCTTCCTACCGTGCCACATCTCATATGGTGTGGTGGGAACAGATTTGGAAGGTACTCTGTTTAAGATATAAATAGCCGTAAGAAGTGCATAACCCCAAAGTGACGTAGGTAAATTTGTAAAACTCATCATAGATCGAACCATATCTAATAAAGTTCGATTCCTCCGTTCAGACACCCCATTCAGTTCTGGTGTTCCAGGAGGAGTCCATTGAGAGACAATACCATTATTCTTGAGGTAGGTTAAGAAATCCGTGCTAAGGTATTCCCCTCCTCGATCGGATCGAAGAGCCTTAATCGGTTTTTCCATTTGCTTTTCTACTTCTTGTCTAAACTCTTTAAACTTTTCAAAGACTTCAGACTTGTGTTTAATTAAATACACGTACCCATACCGTGAATAATCATCAGTAAAGGTAATAAAGTAGAGATAGCCGCCCCAAGCAGACACATCGAATGGGCCACATACATCAGTATGTATCAGGGCGAGTACTTCGGTAGCTCTCTGTCCTTGTCCAACAAAGGGAGACTTAGTCATTTTTCCTTGAAGACATGATTCACAAGCTGGGTATGGTTCAGGGAGTAAGGATCCTAAGATACCATCCTTAGCCAGCTTGTTAACCCTATCTTCTCCAATGTGACCAAGCCTCAGATGCCACAAGTATGTTTTGTTTACCTCCTCTCTAGGTCTTTTAAAACCAATAGTATTCTCATTCATGTCATTGTGAACTGTATTCATACTAACATCCATATGTAAGTAATAGAGATTGTCTATTAAAGAACCACAACCTATCAAATTATTTCTTAAATAAATTGAACAAATGTTTGATTCAAAAATAAACTTATAACCGTCCAATACCAAACGTGAAACAGAAATAAGGTTTCTAGTCGCACTAGGAACATAAAGACAATCTCTAAGTTCTAAAACTACTCCTGTCGGTAGACATAAAGGATAAGTCCCTACAGCAACAGCAGCAACTCTTGCTCCGTTTCCAACGCGTAGGGTAATCTCTCCATCCCTAAGTCGTCTACTTTTCTTTAGCGCCTGCATTGAAATACACAAATGCGAGGTGCATCCCGAGTCAATGACCCATGTAAAAGTAGAACAAACCGACAAGCAAGTAGTTTCAATGATATGAATCTCGGACATACCTTCCAAAGTTTTATTCTTCACCTTGTCCTTCAGGCTAGCCAAATAGTCCGGGCAATTCCTCTTCCAGTGGCCATCCTTTTGACAGTGGAAGCAAGTTCCTTTGGCGGCCTTCTTTTTGGGATTTACCTTGACAGTGTCAGTTTTTGGCTTCTTTGCAGGCTTCTTCTTTTTCCATTTAGACTTTCTTTTGGAGGAAGCCCGTTCAACAGCCAAAACTGAGCCCTTATTGACTTTTAGCATTCCTTCAGCCGTGACCAACATATTCAACAGCTCGGCGAGAGTGCAAGTAATTTTATTCATTTGAAAATTTAAAATAAACTGAGAAAATGAATCAGGTAATGATTGTAAGATCAAATCAATTTGAAGTTCTGCGTCCATAGTCATTCCGAGCTTCTCAAGCTCCTCAATGTCCTTAATCATCGCCAAGCAATGATTATTGACTGAGTGACCATCAGACATCTTAGTCCTGAACAGTCGCCTTGACACTTCGTAACGAGCTGTTCGACTTTGCTCATCATACAACTCTTTAAGATGAAGCAAGATGTCAGCAGAACTCTCCATGTGCTCATGCTGGCGTTGCAACTCATTACTCATAGACGCAAGCATGTAGCATTTTACCTTCATATCATCATCAGTCCATTTATTTCTAGCATCTTTCTGTTGAGCTGTTGGATTCGCGGGCACTGCTGGAGCCTCCGTGTCCAACACGTAGGCTAATTTTTCAGAATTGAGAACAATTCTCAAATTCCTCAGCCAATCGGTGAAATTCGGTCCAGTTAAGCGATTAGTATCAAGTATTCTGACAAGTGGGTTAGAGGCGGCCATTTTTGCAGATGGTTAAGATTCTAATTAGTTGTGTACTTAATCATAATCCATTTTGATTAGGGCCTTTAAATCTAAATGGTGCCTCCCACCAATTTTAGCGAATCTCCACACTCCCCGAGTGGAGAAAACGAAAACTTTACTAAAAGTTTCTAGTGGGAATTGCGGTCCCATCTATTTGCACACTACCTCATCCTGACAGATTCTTGGCAATGAGTAAAGAAATGAGTGAACAACTCTTGTTCAATGCTTCTCAAGCAAATCGCAATTTTATCTTTGGCCTCCAAAAATATAGGCCTCATCCTAACAGATTCTTGGCCTTATCTTTTGGTTAAATTAGACCCACCGTTCATCATGCAAATAAAAAAGTCATTGAATCCTCATCCTGACAGATTCTTGGATTCAACCCCTTTCTTACCACATAGCATCTCATGCCAATAGAATGGTTGCGGCTCCCTAATGCAACTGACCCCCGTATCCGGGTGCATCAATCAACACTAAAGAGACGCCCACACCCTACAACGATGGAAGGCCACTAATGGGTTCATAACACCATTAACTTAATATTTTATTTAGGGAGATTTGTTATCTCATCAGTTTTAATTTATAAATTTACATCTCATGCAAACCATCGCATCATATGCACACATATATCGCATATATACATAAAAAAATAACTACCGGTGATGATCATGGATTTTAATTTGATTCGGGCCTGAGCCACCAGGCCGGAATCGGGTCAAAGGGTATTACATACAAAAACTTGCTCTGCATCTTGATCAGATTGGAGTAGATCAACTCTTGTCGGCTCCCTCGATCAATATTTGGTCCAAACTTGATCTGCACCGCATCAACTCTTGAATGGAACAAATCGTCATGGAACCTAGAACTACCCCTTTACCGTTTAATTTTGCAACAATTACAATACAACCCATAATAATAATGAGACGTGCAGGTCTCCAAATTACATAATTTAATTGGTGCACGCAGGCACTCAAAAGGAATCTAACACTGGGTCCTTATTAAATTACACCCATTCACATCATCACAAGGTTGCTATCCATGATCATCACCTCATACACATCACAGGCATATAAAATAAAATTCTCTAATTCGATTTCTAATTAATTGGGTTTCAAAACAATCAAAAATATACTCAAAAACAATCTTCATTGTTTTGATTTTGATCGTTCCAGAAAAACCCAATCAACATCGAAAAAGAGATTAGATCTAAAACAAACGATGAGGGTGGCTCCGATACCATTGTAAGAAAAATACGGATATGCGCAGCGGAAGAAAAAAAAACAATTAAAATTTTTTCTTAAACCAAGATCACCTCATGTTTTGTTTTAGATCATAAAAGGGTAATCTAATTGATCTCATCAATTAGGATTTAATTTTTACCTTGCGCGGGTCGAGATCACCGCGAAGCCGACGATCGTTGGTAAAAATTGTTCGTATTGTTCGTCCTTGATAGCCGCGCACGCACCCGGCCTCTACTTGTGTCCACACGGAATTACGCCCTTGATCGAAAAATCGATCTCCTTGATTCGCGATCCGATCGCGAATTAATTCTTGCGTCGATGTAAGGAGGATGAATCAATCTTCTAATTGTGCTAGCAATCTTCCGAAGATCGAGAACGATTAATTATGGAGGAGTTTAGGAAAAGGGAGAGGATAGGCGGCTAGGGTTTTCTCACTGATTAATTTCCACTTTATCTTTCTCCAAAATTGTTACGTATCACATACGTACTACCTATTCTTATAATAGGAAGTTGGCCGGCTATAACAAAATTAAATCTTATAATTAGTTACAAAAAGATCTCCTAAAATATAGTAACTAATTAAATCTTATAATTAGTTACAAAGAAAGATCTAGTAACTTATAATTAGTTACAAAGAAAAGATCTCCAAAAATATAGTAACTAATTAAATCTTATAATTAGTTACAAAGAAAGATCTTTTAAATTAAATCTCAAGATAAAAACTAGTAACTAATTAAATCTTATCCTAATCCGATTGGATTATCCATTATCCTACGTGTGTAACATTTACACATAAGTCCTCCAAATATTTACTAACGATTAGTAAATACACCATGCAACTTTTGCACTTAAATACCTCTAATTTACAATAATTGCAAATTAGTCCTTTTACTAATAAATTAGTAAACTTTAGTATTGTGATTATAATTAATCCATTCTATAAACTTCTTTATCATCTCCTTGATATCGATCATGCGCGATTCCTTATGTGTGTGACCTAATAGGTTCAATTCTGTCTGGTAGTGAGATATGATGCGATCCCCATCGACATCATCATCGAAACTCCTTTTGATGGATCAAACACTTTTGATTCTTCCATCGTATAATAATTATTCGCCTATAATTATTCTTATTGGTTCCCACAATCCACCAGTGACGCCTAGCAGCATATGATGGCAATCCAGTCAGAAGTGAATATTGGACTGAACCTCAAGGTGCAGTTACCGTACAATACAATCCTTCTATCGCATAGTCCCAACTGAGTGGAGGTCATGGAATACTCGTCAAACCCCATCACCCGTTATATGACAAATTTGATAGGACACAAGCTCATATGGTTACTCTTGGAAACACCTTTCCATGAACCATATTACCCCGGCCGAGGATTTCTGAGCTTTGCCTTACAAATAGTATAGGACTAATTATCTCTCTACCGAGAGCGATAGATCCCCTGTAAACAAACACCCATTCCTAATATGAACCGACTGCGGCCAACATATACTACTAAGACCCGTGACTAGGATCAGAGTTTGCATAGTCAAACTACAGTAGCCTCATATTGAATGGCCGTGGTGTCGCAGGTCTAAGGATCAGTTGTACCACTGCAACATCGAATCAGTTACTGACGAAAGAGTAGACATCCAAGTAACTAATCGTAATTGGTCACGCTCAGTGCCCTTGTTCTATAACAACCACCTGCACGTTCGCTCCAGTGTCCCCACACTAATGACTTGAGACTCGTCATCCTAAAAGAGAGCGACACATACATCAATCTTGCCGGATCAATCATCGTCCCCATGATGATCCTCCGATTGAGAGCATTCATGACTTAATCACTAATAATATGTATCTCAAATTCTTAACTCTTAAGAATATACATTATCATCTCATTAAATCAAAGGACGATTCATGGACACATCAAACATGAATGGCATAAAATGCCCAAATTATAATAAAGATCAAGTACAAATATGTTCCATATAATAAAATGCGTCAGCCTGATAGGCTTTTGGGGCATACAACTAACAGGTTGTTCCCGTCACATGACCGGTGACAAAAATAGTTTTCAAAATCTCGAGAAAATCTCCGGAGGACTTGTTGTTTTCGGAGACGGTCGATCTTCCAAAATTGTTGGAAAAGGGACGGTAGCTATTCCAGATGGCCCGATTTTGAAAAACGTCTTATTTGTTGATGGCCTTAAGACTAACCTCATAAGCATAAGTCAACTTTGCGACAATGGTTTTTCAGTTAACTTTTCATCTGTTGAATGCGTTGTAACTGATAAGGACCATGTCTTCTTTTTAAAAGGGGTTAGATCTGAAAACAATTGTTATGTTGTTCCTAATAAATTTTCTGAAAATTGTAACTTAGCCACTTTGAATAATGAAACTCTTTGGCATGAAAGGCTAGGTCACTTAAATTTTAAGGAACTTACTAGAATTTCAAACAAGGACGTGGTCAAGGGGGTTCCAAAACTTTTATTTAAACAAAACGTTGTGTGTGGTGGTTGCCAAAAGGGAAAACAGTCTAGGACTGCACACAAGAACTTGAACCACGTTGGTACAAAACGGCCCTTGGAACTTTTGCACATGGATTTAATGGGGCCGACCCGTCAACCATCTTTGGGAGGTAAATGGTATATTTTTTTATTGGTTGATGATTTCTCTCGGTATTCTTGGGTAGCATTTTTAAAAGAGAAAGCTGATACTTTTGATTCTTTTCACGAGATTTGCCTTCGTATTATGATTGAAAAGAATGAAAAGATCATTCATGTTAGAAGTGATAGAGGTGGAGAATTCATTAATTCAAAATTCACTGACTTTTGTACTTCAAACGGTATTAAGCATGAATTCTCTGCACCCTATACACCTCAACAGAATGGTGTTGTCGAGCGCAAGAACAGGGTTGTTCAAGAGATGGCGCGTGTGATGCTTCACAGCCGGAATTTACCGCTACATTTTTGGGCTGAAGCTGTGAACACCGCTGTCTATGTCATTAATCGAGTGTTCTTGCGCCCGGGAACGTTAAATACACCATATGAACTATGGTGTGGTAGAAAACCCAACATCAAATATTTTCGCATCTTCGGGAGTCGGTGTTACATTTTACGTGACCGTGAAAATCTTGGAAAGTTTGACTCACGAAGTGACGAAGGGTTTTTCTTGGGGTATTCTACTAATAGTAGAGCATATCGAGTATTTAACTTGGAATCTAAGACGATCGTAGAATCCATAAATGTTAAAGTAGATGAAGCTTTTCACTTTGCATCTGAAAAATCTACCCTCGATATTTCTCTAGATGATGATACTCCTGCTGTTGCATCTTCTCATAATAATACTTCCAATATTAATGATGCATCTAATGGTTCTTCAAGTTTATCTAATGTGCAAGAATCATCTCATATATCTCCGAGTACTCCGTTTCAACAAACGCTACGAATCTCCAAGGATCATCCGGAATCGAATATTATTGGAGATCCACAAGAAGGAGTCAGAACTCGGAGGCAGTTGGTTTGTGGATTCGCTTGCTACGTATCTTTAATCGAACCAAAGAACATAGATGAAGCTCTTCAGGATGACTACTGGATTAAAGCAATGCAGGAAGAGCTCCATCAATTTGAGCGAAACAAAGTCTGGGAATTAACGAAGCCTCCAAAGCAACATAATGTGATAGGTACCAAATGGATCTTCAAGAACAAGAAAAATGAGGATGGTACTATCATTAGGAACAAGGCACGATTAGTTGCTCAAGGCTACTCTCAAGTAGAAGGTATAGACTTTGACGAAACATTCGCCCCTGTAGCTAGACTCGAGTCCATTCGTATACTGTTTGCTATTGCTTGTCATTTTAAAATCAAATTATTTCAAATGGACGTTAAGAGCGCATTTCTAAATGGGTTTTTAAATGAGGAAGTTTATGTGGCTCAACCGAAAGGTTTTGTAGACCATAAACAACCTAACCATGTTTTTCGTTTGAAAAAGGCTCTTTACGGTCTGAAACAAGCACCGCGAGCATGGTACGAAAGGTTGACAAAGCACCTTTTGGAGAAGGGCTATACTCGAGGGGGAGCTGATAGGACTCTCTTTGTGAAGCATTATCAAAGCAATTTCATTGTAGCACAAATCTATGTCGATGACATTGTATTTGGCGCAACAAGAGATAATGATGCTTCTAAATTCGCGGAGACCATGGAAAGCGAATTTGAGATGTCCATGATGGGCGAATTGACTTATTTCCTTGGATTGCAAATTAAACAAAATGATGAAGGTATTCACTTGAGTCAATCCAAGTATGCAATGGAGTTGGTTAAAAAGTTTGATCTTAAAAATTCGAAGGATTTTCCGACTCCAATGGGAACTAGCCACAAGGGACTTGGAAGTGAATCACAAAGTGAGAATGTAGACGAGAAACTGTATCGAAGTATGATTGGAAGTCTACTTTACCTCACGGCTAGTCGCCCGGATATATCTTTTGGTGTTGGGATCTGCGCGAGATATCAATCTGCACCAAAGGAGGTTCACCTGAAAGCGGTGAAAAGGATCATCCGGTATATCAAAGGATCAATTAATTTTGGAAGTTGGTATCCTATGGGAACAAGTTTGGATATTGTTGGATACTCAGATGCCGATTGGGCAGGATCAGTGGATGATCGGAAAATCACGAGTGGTGCATGCTTCTATCTTGGCCATTGCCTTGTTGCATGGCACAGTAAAAAGCAGAATTGCATAGCACTCTCGACTGCCGAAGCGGAATACATTTCAGCTGGAAGTTGCTCAACTCAACTCATTTGGATGAAAAGCGTATTGAGCGACTTCCAGATTTCAGCATCTTCGGTAACAATTCTTTGTGACAACACAAGTGCAATCAACATTTCTAAAAATCCTGTGTTGCACTCTAGAACAAAACATATTGAACTTAGATATCATTTTCTTAGAGAGCTAGTTGAATCAAATACTCTTCAACTTTCATATATTTCAACTGAGGATCAATTAGCTGACATTCTAACAAAACCTTTGGATCAAAAATGTTTTATTCATTTGCGAAAAGCAATTGGAATGCTTTCCTTGAAATAAACTTCTTTTTGAAACCTTTGCTTAGGATAGGTTTTGTCTTTGTTTTGTTTTGTTCATTATCTATGTCTGTACATAGGACATTAATTGAGCATAGATCATAATTGACTTTAATTGCATCTTTTCGCACATTTAGAAATTTATTATGCTTTCGCCATCATAATATTTCACTGTTGCAATGATCATTTATGTTAATTAAATCATCTTCTGAGTGATCAAAGTCAATTTCTCTCTCTCAATGATCTCTTGGTATAGTCATTATCTTATTTGACTGTTTAGTCGAGTATGAAATCGAGATCAATTTTTGGTTGAATACTTTATATCTTAAATAATTGATAGCCAATTGAGGGGGAGTCAAAGAAATGTAAAATGCTCAAAAGATGTGGAAAGAGTTACATCCCAATGAGGAGTGTGAAAACTACCACCACATGGAGGAAAGAGCTACCACCTCGGTCGTCCGAGTATTGTGTGCAGCTACCACATGTATACCAAGCATGGTTGTTCAAATTTTGATTAAGTAAAATGTATGTTGAAATACTTGACTCCGTCAAATTTCAAGGTTGGTATAAGGTGGGTTTTTAAAGAAAGATGCTCAAAGAGCCACTCTCTTCAACAGATTGTCTAGATACATTATCTACTATATTTGGGATTTCAAACATCTATTGATCTTTGTATTTCATTTTCTTTACTGAATTGATGATTTGATAAAGGCATTACTCATAAGATCAAGTTAGATGTAATTGAAGGTGTTCAACTTTAAGGGATTTAATTTTTGTAAATTCTCGTTTCATTTCTGGATATTATTGATAGATTTGGCATAATCTAATTCTTGTTGTATGAAACAATGATTTCTGTTTAAAGTTGATACACATTTGTGCTTACAATCTTTTTCTGGTTTTTCTTGAATTTCTCTGAAATTTTCTAAAGAAAAAGTTGGAGCCGATCCGGATCGGGCAAGATGATCCGGATCCCGAACGCAGATATTATTCTGCGGGCTGACGATCCGGATTGGACCTGCCGATCCGGATCCCGAACGCAGTTTCTCACTGCGGGTAGCCGATCCGGATCGCAATCATGAACTGATCCGGATCGCGGCTAGGGTTTTATAAAGAACAAAAGGGTTTTGATTTCTTTTACTCCAATCTTTTGTTCCAAAGTTTCCAGAGCTTCTCTCTCTAGATTTCACCCTTCTTGGAAGCTTTCAAACTCAAGTTCTTCAACTCCAAGTAAGTTTTATTGATCAAAATCTCGGTTTTTCACCGTTTTTCTCTATTCCTCCTCAAACGTGATGAATTTCTTGGATCAATTTTGTTTGTGGATGGTTTTTGATCAAATTTCTTTTGAAATAAGAACTCTGGGTAGATTAGTTTTGATTATATGCTAGGTATTCTCCTGATTAACGGATTTTTAGGCTTCGATTTCTAAAATTTCGGTTTTAGGGCATATAATAAGGATTTTCGAAAATCATGCAATTGATCTATTTTTAAAAGTCCTTTTGCAAAACTAATTTGATTCTTAGTCTCTCTACATGATTATGATTGTTTGGGTACAATTTTTCAAATCTTTAAAAATTAACAATTTTTTCGTGTTCTTGAGTTGTTCCACACAGGATTTCTTTTCTCAAGAAACCAATAGCAATGGTGATCACTTGGATTGTTTTCCTACTTGCTGCTATGGTACATACGAGAGACACTGTCAAGCCCAAGAGGGCTAAGAAGGCTAAGAAAGCGAAGAAAGCTAAAGATGATTCCGATACAGAATCTGAAACGGAATCAATTAATTGGGATGAACTGCAAGTTGAAGCAACGACTGTTCCGACTGCTTCAAAGGGAAAAGCACTTGCAGAAACATCGAAGGCTCCGCCCACTGCTGCTGAGAAAGGCAAAGCTCCAATGGAAGAAACCTCTGGGAAGACAAGAAGAAAAAGTGTTGCTCGCAAAAGAGGGAGTGCACAAGGAATCTCCATTGAGCAACCAGCTGATAGGCAAGCACCTCCACAAGACTTTGTCAGCTCGGCTAGAATAAAGGATTTTGAAAACAGAGAATGCATTGGAGAAAGGCATGTTGATGTAAAAGCCTTAAAGGAGCGTTCTCGGACGTTTGGGACTTTGTTTGACCAGATAGGTCTTGCTCCCATTTGCAATTTTCCGGAAACCACTGGTTATTGTCTTCACTCTGTGAGAATGTTTTATCAGAATGCTTGCTATCTAGGTGATCAGGAGAGCGGTCGCCGAGATTTTCAAACATTGGTCAAGAATGTTAAGATCAAAGTGACGCCCCAACTGATTGGAGAGGTATTAGGGATGGACGCCCGAGCCGATGGGACTCATTACCTGAAGAATCAAGTCTTCAACACCTACTCCTGGAGAGTGGTAGTTGATGGAATCTGTGTTCCAGATACTCGGTCGACAGGAAACTCCGTTTTCTCGAAAGAACTACGACCAGAGTACCGCTTCTTGAACCTCATTGCTTGTTATAATATCATTCCAAACATGAACACAAAGGTTCTTCGGTGGGAAAGAATGATATTCCTTTATCTAATTGGAAACCCCACAGCAGCAATGGGAGCTAACTTAAACATTCCTTACGTCATCTGGTCAAGGATGGCACGATATGTGGAACATGCTCATCCGTCAGAGAGACTACCTTATCCAATGATCATCATGCGCATTCTTCGCAAATTTAAAGCTGACACAAATGCGAGCTCCTATATGCACAGTCTAGGAACGATCAATGAAACAACAATTGTAAAGTCTCTCTCGACGAAGCCAGATGAACCCTTCATACCTCTTCACCGGCAACGAGCACAACAACAACAAGCGACAACCTCTGCACCGGCAGCAGCTCCTCCAGTCCAACCAGCACCTCCGGCACAACAAGCACCGCAATCAACTTCTGATGATGATGCATCTGTTACCTCAATCTATAAAGAACAGCAAAGGCTCTCCAACGAGCAAGAACGTATATCAAATGAACTAATTGAGGTAAAGGAAGAAATAAAGAAGGTAAATAAGAATCAATCATCAATGAACAAGCGATTAAAGAAGATATTCCAAATTCTCGGCTGTATCAGTTCAGACGAGTCTGAATAATCCGTATCCTTCCAATTTCTGTTTATTATGCATATGTTTAAATCTTTCTTTTGTGCAGATTTTTAAGTTCTAGTCTTTAGCTCTCCAACTTGAACTATTAACCATTCTCTCCACTTCTGTAATTTTTGGCTTTGTTTGTGACAAAAAGGGGGAGAGAGTTTAGAGAACTTGAACAATGATGATGTGAAAATTGTGAAAATTGTGAAAATCTTGTATACATCAAGGTACAATGATGAACAATGATGACTGCATCAAGGTACAATGATGAACAATGCTGATGTGGAAATTTTGTATACATCAAGGTAAGTATCACTTCAACTTCAACTTTGGTTTTTATCTTGTGATTGTTTGCATGTCTCTACTAACTATTCGACTAACTATTTGGGCATGTATTATGACTAACAAGTTGATGTTGGACTAACATTTTGTGACATTTGGTTTTTAATTGCATAGAAGATATGTTGGTTTTTGACTATGATTTTCTTACATATCTGAATTCTCAAATGTCATGATGATCAGATAAACTCTATCTCTGTACTAGGTTTTGAATGCTAAATATTCTTGAGGTATCTAACGATCTCTTTTTGTCAAGAATGATTTCTTTGTGCAGAGAGTACAGATGTCTAAGTCTAGAGTCTGTTTTAGGAGTTTATCTCATGTTTTTAAATTTTTGGATCTCCATTGTAAATTTTTGTTGTATGGTGATAGCAACAAAAATATCTTTTTGAATTTTCTTGAGTGGATCTGTGTTTTGTCACGAAACCGCCAAAGGGGGAGATTGTTACGGAATTTGAGTTGGCGTAGTTTCGTGAAAGTTTCAAGTCTTGAAGATTGAAGGTGAAGAAAGTTGGATCATTTAACTCAATCTCAAGAAAGAAGAATTCAAAAGGATCAGGTATGTTTAACTAAAGATTTTGTGTGATCCGAATACTTCTTGTAGTGTAGAAACACTTGGAAGAATCTTTCATTGCATAAAAATCAAAAACTGGACTTGGGACATGTTCAGGATCCGAATTAGGTTGTTCAATCCGGATCCCGAAGGTGGTTCGTTCATACACCAGTTCAATCCGGATCGTAGCCTCTCTTGATCCGGATCCCGAACACTGAGTTTACCATCTTCCTTGAACGATCCGGATCAGGCTTCGCAATCCGGATCCCGAACGTTGATGTTTGGTGAACTGTATGAACGATCCGGATCAAGCACTTCGATCCAGATCCCGAACCTTCGTTTTTCTGGAATTGCCTGACTCGTTACGACGATCCGGATCACAGCTAATCCGATCCGGATCGCCGTCCGTAAAATTTCCAGAAATATTAGGTTGTTGATTCTTATCTCCTTCCTAGGGTTTCTAACCTATAAATAGACCCTATGACTCTTTTTCTAGGGTTAATCCATATAGCCGTCATTTTCATATATCATTTCATACGGCCCTAGATCCACATATAGAGAAGAAAGGAAATCATTAGAGAATACTCTATGTTTCTTCATCTATATTGATTAGTTTGATTCTAGGTATTCATACTCACATCTTGAGTTGAATCAAACTAATGAATACTTAGATGGTATTTCCGATCTATCTTTGATCTAAGTATTCGGCGGATCATCACCACCCTAAAAACAACGATTTACCCCAAAAATCGGCGCGTGGATTCGCGTGTCCTTGTGGATTCAAGGTTCAACCGCTCTCGTGGATTCGGAGCGAGGCACATTCGTGGATTCGAAGGGTGCTATTGGGTGAAGACCGTGGATTCGGTCGGACGTCGTGGATTCGACGTTGGACGCCGTGGATTCGGCGTTGGGCGCAGATCGTGGATTCGAGAAGCGTCGCGGAGCGAGCGGAGAAGATCCTCTAGGAGCGTATGGAAAAGGTTGAGTCGTAAGTGTGTACGGTAAATCACCTTGTACGTGTTTTAATTCTAGTGGATTTCTGCCGTGTTATCGGTCCCGTGGTTTTTTACTCCGGTGATGGAGTTTTTCCACGTAAAAATCTTGCGAGTTATTTTTATTTCCGCATTGGGTTTTTATCGCAACGATTTTTGAGTGTTTATACGTTTACACCTATTCACCCCCCTCTAGGTATTTTTTCCCCTATTTAGATCCTTATTACATATAACCCAACAACAAATTCCACAGTACAGGCGCCCAAAATCTCACAACCACACAACTGTAAACTCTTGCACAGATAACAGGGGAAAAGTATACCTCCGGGAAGGTATCGGAAAATTCCAAGAAAAATATAGTGATGATCCTCGCGTCGAGTAGATGAAAAAAGTGTATAGGCTCGCCTTGATCCGACGCTCGTGCGCGGAGAACTCCTCACGACAAACCTGCTGTCCTAGAAATACTCACAGCAAAAAGGCCCCCAGTAAGCATGGAAAAACTCCTCGAAAAGCATGCAACGTGGAAAAACGGAAAATACCAAAATCGTAGCCTTACCTGTCGCGGATCCAACGGCGAAGAAATCGCTCAAAAAGATGGTTAGAGTACGCCGGGAGAGCTCGCGCACCGAAACGCGACGAAGGGGAACCCAAATGGACGAGCGTCGCGCCGCGCCGTAAAAAGGGAAACCTCGGGATACGTGCCACGTAAAATCCCAGAAATTCTCAGGTGGATGTAGCACTGCGCGAGGAAGAAAGTTGCTGAAGGCGTCGAGGTGAAGGGAGGCTCGGAAACGCGGCAAAAGGGGAGAAGAAGGCGGCTCGGACCTTTAAATAGGCTGCTCGAAACAATTCGGAAAATACCGAACGTGTCCCAGGTTTCGGGCGCCCGGAAGATTCGGGCTGCTACAGTGTTGGGCGCAGCCCAACACTGTGCGGGCCCGAATCCTCCCTGGGCCTCCACGATACCCACCGAACAGGCAACAGCGAGCGCCACCACACACATCGCACCACGTGGCCGCCCCCAGACGCCGACACGTGGCCCGACAGCCAGTCAACGCGCGACTGGCGCGCGCACGTGCGCGCGCCAGCGCCGCCTGCGCACCCTGCCAGGCACGCGCCCCGAGGTGGGGCACACCAGCTCGGTGCACCGAGCGCGCTACACCCCTATCGCAGGCCGCCACGTGTCCGCCCTCCGGTGCACGCCGGCGCCGTGGACCGCGCACCTGCCCGCGCGCCCGCGCGCCTGCCCGCGCACCTGCCCGCGCACTGCGCGCTGCCCGCGCCCGCGCGCCGCCGCGCTCCGCCGCTGCCCGCCGCGCTCCGCCGCTGCCTGCCGCCGCCGCCGCTGCCCGCCGGCGGCCGGAACAGTGTCAAGCTGCCTCGAAATCCGTGCGCGACATCCGGGCTCCGAAAAATCCATGTAAATAGTCCATTTTCATCGTTTTCGCGCGCTGAATCCAAATCCGGAGTCCGTTTTGCCCAATTTCACTTCTAAAATTTCCCAAAGGCCTCCGGTGATGCAAACTTAATCCCAAATTGCACCATAAATCCATTTCTTGGGCCCGACACGCGCACAAACACTCCCAAGGGCCACTAATTCATCAGTAATCTCTTAAGTGGGGATTCGGGTCCTCACATCATGTTCCATTCTGTTCCACTTCTTGAGCATTTAGATAGAGGCATAGTAGCTGTAGAGTTATTTTTCCAGCTTTTTTCCTTTCAGTACTGCATTTGTTACTTTATGCCTCTAGTAGACTTAGTGGGCAAACCGTCGGGCTTGTTGGTGGTACCCACTGAGAACTACTGTGGGATGTAGTTCTCACGCCCGCTGTGGTGATTTTTCCCCACAAACCTCTACTCCTGTTCCTGCTTGTCACGCCCCGGGTGCAAACCAGAACCCGAGCTCGCCAACAGATCCGCCGTGCACACGGAATTTTTCATGTACACGAAGTGATGGTAACCTGCTCAGATATAAGAGATACAATAAAAGAGCATAATACAGAGCTGAACTAAAAAGAACTACATAATATCTCAGACTGGAAATATGATACAAGCTGTAAATATACAATAAACTCCCAGCTCACCGAAATAAATACAACCAGCTGGCTAAAGCCAGGCCCAAAAGTAAAGTGCTTCAGCCTGAGATACAAAAGGGGTACAATAAAAGTCCAGCTACTCTCACAGTCGAGGCAGACGATCTAGCTAGTCCGCTATCCTCTTACCTCGATCCGCCGCTGATGGCCCAGCAGCTCCCGCAGACGACTCTGCAAAACAAAGGGAAAAAGACAGAAAACAACTATGGGGGTGAGAACTACTAGATAAACCAGTAGCCTCCCCTAGTGGGTAAAGCCTCGACCCTGACGTACCGACTAGGACTAATAGAGGGAAAAGGAAGGAACAATGGTAAGCTATAAAGGCTGCTGATAAAAGGAAACTACCACTACTATGCCTCTAAATGCAGTATCAAAGGTAACTGTATGCATGCAACTATAATGCTAGCTGTCTGAATAAACCCAATCAGATGGACCGGTATGAAACCCGGTACTGCCTGCTCTGCTATTGAACTCAAGAACTCAGTAGGGGACCAGCACACAAGGCTCGAAATCCCAAGGGGACCAGCACACAAGGCTCTAAATCCCAATCAGATGGACCGTTACCCGTCACGGTCAAAAGCCTACTCCGGAGTGGCACTCGAGGGGAGCGACCCACACGAGTAAAGTAACTCTGTCACACATATCTCAATATAGCAGGACTGAATCAAGACTATGATCAAAGTGGGAAACTCCGTCCACTAATGAAACCCCAATCCCCAATCTGGTGCAATAGTACTCAATAAGTGGGAACTCCATCCACTAGAGAAATCTGATACCCAATCTGATGCAATAATAAACATCCGGTCAACCGCCTAATATCCGCGGTCGCCGCAATACCCCGTAAGTCCAAAATCTGATAAGTAATCAATATCTGGCCAACCGCCTAATGTTCACGGTTACCACAATGCCCCACAAGTCCATAATCTGATAAGATAACAATATCCGGTCAACCGCCTACTATCCGCGGTTGCCGCAATACCCATAATCAAGTTCCACCTGTCCCCGACCCTAAGGTCCCAGCTACACTATCCCAGACCCCTGCTCAATCCTGAGCAACATGAATCAAAAGTCTAAATGTAAAGAAGAAGGAAACAATCATGGTTTCTCATAAGTCAAGTCCAATATGATAGTGTAGCAATAAATAGTGGCTTATCTAGATGTCCATACAAGCATGCAATTGTCATCTTTTAAAAACTGAAGGAAAGTACTTAATACTAATTTTTAGAAGCATAAATTTAGATGTCCTAATATGATAAATTATTTTGCATACGAGGTTGTGATATAACATTTGATCCAACAACAGTGTCCCAATTTAACATAGATAAGCTGTCACATAATCTGTGGGGTCAATACACATGGTTCTCAATTAGGATAGCAATTATCACATTTAAAATAGGGGATCTCTAATACTCCTAGTGAGTTAGTCAAAAGTGAGGTAAGCAACAACCACCCACCTCGAAAAGCGCAATCCACACCCAAATGGCCTCCTCGCTGTCCATAGTCCTCTAACCCCGCAACTCGCCGAAAACAGTGCACAACTGTATAGAACAACGCACCCAGTGTAAACACAAATCCCAAAATACAACTTTTGCTGTTTTCCAAACAACACGGAAAAAGAGGAGTTTTCACCTCTGTACAGTGCTCTAAAAAATCCAGAAAAAATATGGTTGCGTTCTTTGCGACGAGTAGATAAAAAACGAGTACTTATACGCCTTGATCCGATGCTCGTAGGCCAAGATATAAAACGAACAAGCCAGTGCTGTCCAGAATTCATCACAGAAAAAGAGGGTCAAAAATGCCTCGGGAACCGTGCCAAAAGTGCAAAACGGGGCAAAGTGGTCAACACGAAAATCGAAGCCTTACCTCTTAGGAACGCGCTGTTATAGAAATCGTCCAAATATTCCTCCTAGTTTGCGTACAGGAAAATCCCGACTAAAATGCGACGGAAATGGGCCGAAATGGAGAAAAGTCGAGGCGCACTGTAAAATCGAGATCGCCGCTATTGAGCCTCCAAAAATTCTTGGGAATCCACCACGAGATCAAAAACATCAAGGGGAACAACTTTTGAAAAGAGCTCTCCCTCTCATTCCCTCTCTAAAGCTCGAAAAAAGGGGAGAAAGAGAGAGAGAGGTGGAGGTATTTATAGGCCGAAAACACAATTGGAATAATTCCAATTGTGTCCCCAGAACCGGGCGCCCGAAAGAATCGGGCCCTGCACAGTGCGGCCCAAAGCCCGGCCCAGCCCGCGCCCGGAAAATCCTGGGCGCGACACGTGTCCGCAAAACAGCGGACAGCGGCGCCCGCGAATCGGGCGCCGCCACGTGTCCCACTCGCGGGTTGGCGCCAGCCGCTGGCGCGGCGCCACGTGGTGCGGCGCCGCCCCGCCCGACACGCCAGTCGGCGCGGCAGCGCGCCGCCCGCGCGCCTGCGCCCACGTGCGCGTACGGCCGCAGCCGCGCGCCCGCGGGTGCACCGCACGCACATGCGCCATCCAGTCCGGGGCCGCCACGTGGCGCGCCCCGGTCCACGCGCCAGCCGCTCGGTCCCGTGGACCGCGCAGCGCAGACCCGCCTATGGGCGATTGCCACGCGTCCCGTCGGTCCACCGTGCACCGGCGGCGCTCCTCCGTGGACCGGACAGCGTGCGCCGGCCCAATCACAGCCCGCCACGTGTCCTAGGCCGGTCCACGGCTCCCCCCATGCACCATTTTGCACAGAAAACTTCCTGGTGTCCGTTTTTGGGCGTCCGGACTCAGAAAAATATAAATAAATAGCTGTTTTCAAGCATTTTTCCGCGCTGAATCCAAATACGGCCTCCAAACAGCCTAGAACTACTTCTAAAATTTGGCAAACACAGCCGAAAGACAGGCTCTAACCCAAACCCTCTCTGAGTCCATCCAACACATCCCTTTGACGTGTTGTGGGCCCAACACACCAATAACAGGTGTTCCACACTCCGAAACATAGGGAAAAGCTACAGGGGGATCTGGGTTACTACACTGCTGCTCCAGTTGCTGATCCTGCTGATTGAGGTAAGGGAGTCGCGAGCTAGATCTCTACCAGTCTTCTTCCAGAGAGAGTAGATGTACCCCTTTTTTGGTGATGTATTAGTACTGTCAGTGTTTTTGGGACATATCATGTATATTTTTTACTTTTGAGAGACTTATGTATTTGTGAGGGCCTGGCATGTACTATTTGAGAAGTTGTATTTATTTTATTTTTAGTAGTTTACTTTTCAGCTCTGATATCTGTATAGTGTAGTTGATCTTTTGCAGGTTAGTCGCTTCGTCTATACGGGGCTTCCCGTATGGGCGGCGGATTTGTTGGCGAGCCCGGGTCACAGTTTCGACGCCGGGGCGTGACAGATTAGAGTGGTATCAGAGCCTAAGATGTAGGTCATTGAGGACTTAGAAACCCTAGGCTTGTGGTTGGACCCTAGGATGACTCATGTGAGAGCCGTGATTTTTAGCGAGAGTCCTGATTGAGTTCTAAACTCACCCAAGGGATGGGATGAGTGATCGACATGTCTTCTCTCGGTGGCGACTATGTTGGATGCATACAACATAGTGCTACAGGAAGGGGGACATGCCTTTGACTTTCGCTAGATTGGGTCGAGTGTTGTTTTGGTTCTGACTGCTTTCCTTTTATCTCAGGTGTGAGCGATGCCTCCGCGGCGCAGGATGTTGATGCGTCCGCAGCCTTTTTCCTCTAAGCCCGAGCAGCAGGAGTCGGGCCAGGTGCAGCACTGTGAGGTACAGGAGCTCCGTGCCCAGATGGCTTTGATGTAGGAGGCTTCCTGGCGCCAGGAGGAGACCCTGGATCGGATGATGCGTATGCTCGAGCAGAGGGCGTAGCCAGTTGTAGCACCCCCAGAGAGTTTTCTCGTACCTTCTTCGCCCGTTGTGGCACCCCCTATTGTACCGACAGCACCGGCAGCCCCTATTGCGCCGGTTTCCAGCAGACCGCCGTCTGGGTCGGCGGGACCTTTGACCCCAGCAGAGCAGCGAGTGATGGTTGATTTGTTGATGAGGTTTTGTCAGTTTGACCCACCTCATTTTTCGGGGCAGAGTTCGGAGCCGTGGGAGGCCGAGTCATGGATCACGGCGATGGAGCGACATTTTGAGACCCTGTTTATCGAGGAGCAGTTTCAGGTTCTACTGGCGACGAACTTCTTAGAGCACAACGCCGAGGCCTGGTGGCGGCGTGTTCGACCTGTTGGTCCACCTGGGACTCAGCTTTCTTACTTGGGGAGAGTTTCGCAGTCTACTTCTTGGAGCCTTCTTCCCGGAGAGTGTTAGGAAGAGGTTGGAAGAGGAGCTGAAGAATCTCCGACAGGGAGATCATCCCGTGCACCTGTACATCGCAGATTTCAACCGACTGTTGGCCAGTGTACCGCACGTGGCCAGGGACGAGGCGCATCGAATCTACATGTTCAAGCGTGGGTTGCGCCGGGATCTTTACCAGTTTGTCCGTTCGCGCAGATTACAGACCTTGGATGCCTCTATGGAGGAGACACTCTATGTAGAGCGTTGGGAGGCTGTGATGGACAAGGTGGCTCCAGCTCCTGCAGTGATTCCGGGGGCGAAGCGCCTAGCACAGGTGGACGAGGGACAGTCGAGTCGTCAGGGACCCCCGAGACCTCCACGATTCCATCCTCAGGGTCGTGGGTTTCAGGGGCGCCAGAGATCAGGTGCACCCCGTCGGTCTCAGCAGCAACAGCAGCAGCGTCGACCGCCTCGGCAGCAGCAGTCTCAGCAGCAGCAGCAGTCCCAGCGGCAGCCGCGCCAGGACCGATGTGTTATCTGTGGAGGGCCGCACCCACCGAGCCAGTGCACTCAGAGGCAGGGCCGTTGTTTCCGTTGCTGCCAGACAGGCCACTTCCAGGCGTCGTGTCCTAGAGCAGGCTTCCCAGCACCTTCCTCGGCCTCAGCACCCTCTATTCCTCTTCAGACGGCTGGACCTTCTGCGGCCTATGGTAGGCCTGATCATGCTTCTTCTTCGCGACAGCCAGAGCGACGACCCCCAGCGTCGAGCGGGCGAGTTTATGCCGCTCAGGTTGAGGATGCTTCAGCGGCTAACCACGTCGTCGCAGGTATTATTTTGATTTCTGCAGTTCGTGCTCGAGCTCTTTTTGATACCGGTGCTTCACACTCATTCATCAGTAGAGCATTTGCATCCCTACATGGTATAGAGATAGTTTCTTTATCGCATGAATTAGAGGTTCAGATTCCAGATCATATTTTGCATGTCGAGGAGTGTTGTAGGGCTTGCCCCGTACGGTTGGGACCCTGGATCTTGCCGGCACACTTGCTTGTCTTGCAGCAGCTTCAGGATTTTGATGTTGTACTTGGTATGGATTGGTTGTCGCAGTATTTTGCCACCATCGACTGCAGAGAGAGAACTGGGACCCTCCGCGAGCCTGGACAGGAGGAGTTCGTCTACAGAGGCTGCCAGAGTACATTGTTCGCAGTGACTATTTCTTCGGCGAGGGCTAGGCGGATGATGAGCAGAGGTTGTACCGCTTTCTTGGCGACTATTGTGGAGGTGCCTACGGCGGCACTGGGACTCGAGGATATCCCTATTGTTCGCGAGTTTCCATATGTATTTTCCCCTGAATTGACGACTATGCCGCCGGAGAGGGAGATAGAGTTTGTGATTGACGTGGTTCCAGGAACCGCGCCAATCTCAAAGGCACCTTACAGGATGGCACCTGCCGAGTTGAGGGAGCTGAAGGCCCAGTTACAGGATATGATGGACAGGGGTTTTATTAGACCCAGTGTATCTCCGTGGGGAGCGCCGGTGTTATTTGTGAAGAAGAAGGATGAGTCACTTAGACTATGTGTGGATTATAGAGAGCTGAACAAAGTGACCATCCGGAACAAGTATCCTTTACCACGGATTGATGATTTGTTCGATCAGCTGTAGGGGGCGTGTAGTAACCGAGATCCCTGTGCAGCTTTCCCCTATATTTTGGGGTGTGGAACACCTGTTATTAGTGTGTTGGGCCCACAACACATCAAAGGGATGTGTTGGATGGACTCAGAGAGGGTTTGGAGTCAAGCCTGACTGTCGGCTGCTTTTGCCGAATCTTAGAAGTGGTTTCAGGATTGGAGGCAGTATTTGGATTCAGCGTGGAAAAATGTTTGAAAACGGCTATTTACTTGTATTTTTCTGAGTCCGGACGCCCAAAAAGGACACCCGGAAGTTTTCTGTGCAAAATGGTGCATTGGGGGAGCCGTGGATCGGCCTAGGACACGTGGCAGGCCGTGATTGGGCCGGCGCACGCTGTCTGGTCCACGGAGAAAGGGCGCTGGTGCACAGTGGACCGGCGGGGATACGTGGCAACCGCCCATTGGCGGGTCTGCGCTGCGCGGTCCACGGGGTAGCGCGGCTGGCGTATGGACCGGGGCGCGCCACGTGGCGGCCCCAGATTGGGCGGCCCATGTACGCGCGGTGCACCCACGGGCGCGCGGCTGCGGCCGTACGCGCACACGGGCGTAGGCGCGTGGGCGGCGTCGCGCCACGTGGCGCCGAGCCGGGTGCTGGACACGTGGTGGCGCCCGATTCGCTGGCGCCCTGTCCGCTGTTATGCGGACACATGTCGCGCCCAGATTGTTTCGGGCGCGGGACGGGCCGGGTTTTTGGGCCGCACTGTGCGGGCCCGAAACCATTCGGGCGCCCGGTTCTGGGGACATGGAGGGAATTTTCCCAATTGTTTCTTGGGCCTATAAATACCTCCGCCTCTCTCTCTTTCTCTCCTTTTTCCGAGCTTTAGAGAGGGAATGAGAGGGAGAGTTCTTTACAAAAATTGTTCCTCTAGTTGTTTTTGATCTCTTGGTGGATTTCCAGAATTTTTGGAGGCTCGATAGTGGCGATCTCGATTTTACAGTGCGCCTCGACTTTTCTCCATTTCGGCCTGTTTCCGTCACATTTCAGTCAGGATTTTCCTGTGCGCAAACCAGGAGGAATATTTGGGCGGTTTCTGTGACAGCGCGTTCCTAAGAGGTCAGGCTTCGATTTTTGTGTTGACCACTTTGCCCCATTTCACACTTTCGGCACGGTTCCCGAGGAATTTTTGGCCCCTCTTTTTCTGGGATGAATTCTGGACAGCACCGCCTTGTTCGATTTATATCTTGGCCTAGGAGCATCGGATCAGGGCGTATAAGTACTCGTTTTCAATCTACTCGTCGCAAGGAACGTAATCGTATTTTTTCCTGGATTTTTCGGAGCACTGTACAGAGGTGAAAACTCCTCTTTTTCCGTGCTGTTTGGAAAAATAGCGAAAGCTGTATTTTGGGATTTGTGTTTACACCGGGTGCGTTGTTCTGTATAGTTGTGCACTGTTTTCGGCGGGTTGCGGAGTTAGAGGACTGTGGACAGCGAGGAGGCTATTTGGGTGTGGATTGTGCATTTCGAGGTGGGTGGTTGTTGCTTACCTCACTGTTGACTAACTCACTAGGAGTATTAGAGATCCCCTATTTTAAATGTAGTAATTAATGTTCTAATTGAGAATTGCATGTGTAGACCCCACAATTATGTGACAACTTATCTATGTTAAATTGGAACAAATGTTATATCATACCCTCGCATGCAAATGACTTATTATGTGGTACAGTAAAATCATATATATTTTTTTTTAAAATAAATAGTAGGCACTTTCCTTCAGTTGTAAAAGAGAACAATTGCATGCTTGTATGGACATCTAGTTAGGCCACTATTTATTGCTACACTATCATATTGGACTTGACTTAGGAGAAACCATGATTGTTTCCTTTCTCCTTTGCATTGGGACTTTTGATTCATGTGCTCGGGATTGAGCAGGGGTTTGGGATAGTGTAGCCGGGGCCTTGGGGTCGGGGATAGGTGGAACTTGATTATGGGTATTGCGGCAACCGCGGATAGTAGGCGGTTGACCGGATATTGTTTATCTTATCAGATTATGGACTTGTGGGGCATTGTGGTAACCGCGAACATCAGGCGGTTGGCCAGATATTGATTACTTATCAGATTTTGGACTTACGAGGTATTGCGGCGACCGCGGATATTAGGTGGTTGACCGGATGTTTATTATTGTTGGGTTATGTATAATGTGGATCTAAATAGGGGAAAAAATACCTAGAGGGGGGTAGTAGGTGTAAACAATAAACACTCAAAAATCTTTGCGTAATAAAATCCAATGCGGAAATGAAAAATAACACGCATAGATTTTACGTGGAAAACTCCATCACAGGAGTAAAAAACCACGGGACCGATAACACGGTGAAATCAACTAAGATTAAACACGTACAAAGGTGATATAACGTACTCACACACGACTCAACCTTTTTCCATACGCTTCGAGTTGATCTTCTCCGCTCGCTCCGCAACGCGCCTCGAATCCACGATTTGCGTCCAACGTCGAATCCACGACGTCCAACGTCGAATCCACGACGTCCAACGTCGAATCCACGACGTCTGACCGAATCCACGGTCTCCACCAAGTAGTACGTCTCGATCACACGAACGTACCTCGCTCTGAATCCACGAGAGCGGTAGCACCTTGAATCCACAAGGCCACGCGAATCCACGCGCCGATTTTGGAGAAAATCGTTGTTTTGTTGGTGGTGATGATCCGCCGAATACTTAGATCAAAGATAGATCGGAAATACCATCTAAGTATTCATTAATTTGATTCTACTCAAAATCTGAGTTTGAAAACCTAGAATCAAATTAATATAGATGAAGAAACATAGAATTAAATCTAGTTATTTCCTTTCTTCTCTATAGGTGGATTTTTCTCTTTTTCGACCGTATTTTGGATTACCCTAAAAGATGAATCGTATGGTCTATTTATAGGTTAGAAACCATTGGAAGAGGATAAGAATAAAAAACTAACCTTATCTGGAAGTTTTCAGGTCGACGGTCCGACTGAAATAATGCGATCCGGACTGTCGTCATTAAACAGAATTTTTCCAGAAAACCACGTTCGGGGTCCGGACTGTTCATGCAATTTCTGCAAAATCCACGCTCGGGGTCCGGACTGAAGCAGATGTGTTCCGGACTGGATTTGCGCATGAACTACCCTATGTTCGGGGTCCGGACTGTAGTACCCGGATCCGGATCATGAACATATAACATGTCCAATTTTTGATTTTTATGCGATTAAAAATCCATCCAAGTGTTTCTACACTATAAGAAGTATTCGGATCACCAAACTTATTTAGTTAAATGTACCTGATCCTTTTGATTTTTTCTTTCTTGAGATTGAGGTATGTGATCTAAACATCTTCATCTTCAATCTTCAAGACTTAACCACTTTCACGAAATACGCCAAAACAAAATCCTTAACAATTATTGCATCAGATTGGGTATCAGATTTCTTTAGTGGATGGATTTTCCCACTTTGATCATAGTCATGATCCAGTCCTGCTATATTGAGATGCTTGACAGAGATACTTGTGATACTAGTGACAGAGATACTTTACTCGTGTGGGTCGCCCCCCTCGAGTGCCACTCCGGAGTAGGCTTTAGACCGTGACGGGTACCGGTCCATCTGATTGGGATTTCGAGCCTTGTGTGCTGGTCCCCTTGGGATTTCGAGCCTTGTGTGCTGGTCCCCTACTGAGTTCTTGAGTTCGACAGCAGAGCAGGCAGTACCGGGTTTCATACCGGTCCATCTGATTGGGTTTATTCAGACAGTTAGCCTTATAGTTGCATGCATACAGTTACCTTTGATACTGCATTTAGAGGCATAGTAGTGGTAGTTTCCTTTTTATCAGTAGCCTTTATAGCTTACCACTGTTCTTTCCTTTTACCTCTAGTAGTCCTAGTGGGTATGTCAGGGTTGAGGCTTTACCCACTAGGGGAGGCTACTGGTTTATGTAGTAGTTCTCACCCCCATAGTTATTTTCTGTCTCTTCTCCTTTGTTTTGCAGAGTCGTCTGCGGGAGCTGCTGGGTCGTCAGCGGCGGATCGAGGTAAGAGGATAGCGGACTAGCTAGATCGTCTGCCCCGACCGTGAGAGTAGCTAGACTTTTATTGTAGCCCTTTTGTATCTCAGGCTGTAGCACTTTACTTTTGGGTCTGGCTTTAGCCAACTGGTTGTATTTATTTCGGTGAGCTGGGAGTTTATTGTGTATTTACAGCTTGTATCATATTTCCAGTCTGAGATATTATGTAGTTCTTTTTACTTCAGCTTTGTATTATGCTCTTTTATTTTATCTCTTATATCTGAGCAGGTTACCAGCGCTTCGTGTATATGGAAAATTCTGTGTGCACGGCGGATCTGTTGGCGAGCCCGGGTTCTGGTTTACACCCGGGGCGTGACAGAGCGTCGGTGTTCTTGAAGATTGATCTCCAGTCCGGTTACCGCCAGTTGAAGGTGAGGGCCGAGGACATCCCCAAGACGGCTTTTAGATCCCGGTATGGGCATTATGAGTTCACAGTGATACCATTTGGTTTGACTAATGCCCCTGCCGCATTTATGGATTTGATGAACCGGGTGTTTCAGCCGTACTTGGACCAGTTTGTAGTTGTATTCATCGACGACATCTTGATTTACTCCCGGAGTGATATGGAGCATGAGGAGCACTTGAGGTTAGTGCTGCAGCTTCTGCGAGAGAAGAAGCTGTATGCCAAGTTTAAAAAGTGCGAGTTCTGGCTTCGGGAGGTTGCATTTTTAGGCCATATTGTATCAGCCGCAGGAGTGGCTGTGGACCCGACGAAGATTGATGCTATTCGGGATTGGCCTAGACTGACGACGGTTACTGAGGTCCGGAGCTTTTTGGGCTTAGCAGGTTATTACCGTCGATTTGTGGAGGGCTTTGCGAAGCTCTCTACCCCTCTGACCAGTTTGACTAGGAAGGGGACGAAGTTCGTTTGGACTGAGCAGTGTCAGCAGAGCTTTGAGGAACTGAAGAAGAGATTGATTTCAGCACCGATTTTAGCACTGCCAATGATGGGTGATGGATTTGTGATCTACAGCGACGCCTCTCATAGCGGATTGGGTTGTGTACTAATGCAGCATGGTAGGGTAATTGCTTATGCTTCACGACAGTTAAAGGATTATGAGAAGAATTACCCTACGCATGATTTGGAGCTTGCGGCCGTTGTGTTTACTTTGAAGTTGTGGCGGCATTACCTCTATGGAGAGCACTGCGAGATCTACACTGATCACAAGAGCTTAAAGTACTTGTTTACTCAGAAGGAGCTGAACTTGAGGCAACGCCGGTGGTTAGAGTTACTGAAGGATTATGATGTGAGCATCTTATATCATCCCGGCAAGGCCAATGTTGTGGCAGATGCTTTGAGCAGGAGGTCAGTGCAAAGTCTGAGCATGATGATTACGCAGCAGGCCCTGCTAGTTGAGCAGATGAGGCGTTTATAGATTGAGGTTGTATCCCCTTGGGTCTCTGCTAGACTTATGTCTATGGTCGTGCAGCCCACTCTGTTGGACAGGATTAGGGAGGCACAGAGTGAGGACCCCCACTTGACGAGGATCAGAGGGCAGA
Source organism: Tillandsia leiboldiana (assembly GCA_029204045.2). Lineage (NCBI taxonomy): Eukaryota > Viridiplantae > Streptophyta > Magnoliopsida > Poales > Bromeliaceae > Tillandsia > Tillandsia leiboldiana. The sequence continues at coordinate 14,979,183 of CM055065.1, forward strand.
TAGGGGATTTTCAGTGGATACCTCGGAAGTACTTCGGTACAGGGACTGAGTGTGTGTGCCTATGGATTCCGAGATCAAAGACCAGATTTTGAGAGAGGCCCATTATACACCTTATACCATTCATCCTGGTGGTACTAAGATGTATAAGGACCTCAAGGCATATTTTTGGTGGTCTGGAATGAAGCGGGACATTGGGAGATTTGTGGCTCACTGTTTAACTTGTCAGCAAGTGAAGGTAGAGCACCATGTTTCTGCTGGCAAGTTACAGAGTCTTCCAATTCCCGAGTGGAAGTGGGATCACATCACCATGGATTTCGTCACGGGACTGCCGAGGGCGCAGAGTGGAGCCGACGCGATCTCGGTTATCGTGGATGGACTCACCAAGTCCGCTCACTTTCTACCTGTACAGGTGACTAGGCCATTGGAGCGACTTGCGCAGTTGTACCTGGATGAGGTGGTGAGGCTTCATGGTGTACCCGCCTCGATCGTATCAGATAGGGACCCGATGTTTGTATCACATTTTTGGGGGAGTCTACAGACAGCCTTGTAGACACAACTCCGGTTTAGCACAGCATTCCACCCATAGACTGATGGACAGTCTGAGCCACTATACAGATCCTCGATGACATGTTGAGAGCGTGCGTCCTGGATTTTGGAGGAGGGTGGTAACGACACTTAGCATTGGTTGAGTTTGCGTACAATAACAGCTATCAAGCGAGCATTCAGATGGCTCAGTTTGAAGCGTTGTATGGACGCAAGTGTCGGTCGCCCTTATACTAGAATTAATAGGAAGTACGGGCGTGATCTTCAGGTTCCCACGGTTCCAACGACCAGAAATCACCAGAAAACTCCTCCCGGTCACTGAGATATAAGCCAAACACCGCTGTAAGCAAAAACCCCCCAAAACAGTAACACTGCCGCATGTCTGTCCACAAAACAGCAAAATACCTCCTGCGAGATGCCCTCCAAAAATTCTAAGAAAAATACGGCTACGATCCTCGCGAAGTGTAGATAGAAATCGAGTCCTTAAACACTAATTTTAGCCACCTGTAGGCCGAGAAAAGGTAAGATCACTCCTCCGCTGTCCAGAATATCCACAACACAAAATAGGGTCTAAAAATGCTGCAAGAACTCCCATAAACACTCGAAACAGAGAAGAGCAATACGTACCGAAATCGAAAGCCTACCTGTCATGGAAACGCCGTTGTAAAAATCGGTGAAAAACTCTAAGAACTCAGCTCGGGGGAGCCCGCGGACGAAGAGTCGACGGAAAAGATCGGTGTCGAAGAAACGTCGAAGCTCGCGAAGTCGGGGAGGAAAAATATGAAACGGCGTCTAAAAATTCTTCGGGATGCCAAAACGCTAAGAAGACTCGATGAAGAAACTATCTGTCAAAAACAGCTCTAAAATCGAATCCAAAAACCCCTCAAAAGAAACCCAAGAGGGGCTATTTATAGCTGAAAGACCAATAAGACCACATTTTCGGGTCAAGGGCATTTTCGGGTGCCCGGATCCGACCCGCACAACGGCCGGACACGTGGCGCTCATCCGCACACTCCCGCCAAGCGCCCGAATCCACCAGATGCTGCCACATGTCCCGCTGCCCCGCACACGTGTGGCGGCTTGCACCGGCTAATTGCAGGGCGCCACGTGGCCCGTGCAGTCCACACTACGCTCCACGCGCTACGCTTTGTGTCGGGTCTTCCAGGTAGTTGTCGGCCAATCGGAAGGCGTCACGTGGTGTCCCTGTGATCACCCGGTCTCCGCTGAAGGGTTACAGCATGATCAGCGACTTCTGCAGGATTATTCTGTGTGAAGGTGGTGTTTGTGAGCAAATCGGACCTCCGGATTGGACCTAGTGCGAAAATTGGATCAAGTTTGCCTATTCGGATGCCTTTGTCAAATTTTAGAAGTGGATTTTGGCAAAACGGAGACCGTATTTAGATTCAGCGCAGAAAATGTTGGAAAACGACTATTTGGATGTATTTTTCTGAGTCCGGACACCCGAAGACGGACAACCGAAAGTTTTTAGTGTATTCGGGTGCACGGGGGAGTTGTGGACCGAGGAGGGGCCACGTGGCGGCCCCGGGTTGGCCGGCGCACCAGGCGCGGTCCACGGAGATGACGCGGGCAGGCGGGGCAGGTGGCGTGACAGGCGGGCAGGTGTAGGGGTAGGCGCGGGGCGGCATGGCGTCGCCACGTGGCGGGCGCCGCCTGAGTGGCGGGCGCCAACCACCCGACTGTGCTGGTGGGCCGTGTAGGTTTTTAAATAGGATCCACAAGGATCTAAATAGGTACTATCAAACAACTAGAGGGGGGGTGAATAGGTGTAATACTTAAAAACTCAATCTCAGTGCAAAATAAAAACCAATGCGGAAAATAAAAACAGCACACCGAGATTTACGTGGAAACTCCAATCCAGGAGAAAAACCACGGGACCAACACGCAATAACAATCCACTAAGAATAGAAGAATAACAAGGTGATTACCGACTCCACGGACTCAACCCCTCCTTCAGCTTCTTCGGACCTTGCGCTGACCGGTTGGATATCCACGCAATAACAATCCCTAAGAAAAGAAGAATAACAAGGTGATTACCGTCTCCACGGATTTAACCCCTCCTTCAATTTCTTGGACCTCGCGCTCCACCGATTTTGCACGCCCACTGCACACGTTCGAATCCACGAACGCCACTCGAATCCACGAGCACACGTTTCGAATCCACGAAACGCCTTTAGCACACCGAATCCACGATGCCACGTCGAATCCACGATGCAAACTCAGTCGATAAGAATATTGACTTCGATGGTGATCCTTTGCTTAGATTCTCATTGAGGAACCGTAGAAGAAATTTCTAAGCAAAGATTAGATCAATTCGACAAAAGATATGTTCTTTAAAGAACCTTCGAATTGACCTAAAAGAGGCGAAAGAGAAGAACGGTAAAAACCAGCCTCTAGGGTTTCTCTCGAGTGTTTCTGAATTGATCGGTATTAGTCACCCTCGTTGGGAAACCCTAAGTATCTATTTATAACCCTTGGAAAAAGATAAAAGTCAGTTTAGTAAATTTATCCCGATAGGGCATTGTGTACCGGTACCAAATATCGCGTTCCGGTACGCAATGGTGCAAAACACAGATTTTTCTATTGTGTTCCGGTACGCGAGTCCGTGTTCCGGTACGCAATGCAATTTACAGAAAATTCTATGTCGGGTTAAAGGAACTTCAAGTGTGGTTCCGGTACGCAATGTAAAAACTAATTTTTCAAGATAAACTTTATCCAAAACAAACCAAGTACCGGAATCCAAACTTAAAACAAGTTGTTAGTTAAAACCAAGTTCCTAAACCCAAGTCTAAACCAAGTTTCAATAACTTCCTGATTCCAATGATTATAAATGGACTTAAATCACCATGGTTTAATTAACCATACCTGAGTGTTATCTTGAGCTTATGTTGAATCTTCAAAGAGTCTTCGAAAGCTGATTTGACAATTTGATCCCTTTAAGACTCCGACTCAACACACTGACATGACTCACGAAATGTGCCAATACCAAAAAGCCGTAACAATCTCCCCCTTTGGCAATTTCGTGACAAAACCCAAAAATACATAAAAACGCTCAAGTCACTCATCTTAAACCAAAAATTCGAAATTCAATGTCATCACCAAAACATTGATTTTCTTTGCGTGAAAGATCCAATAAATGCAGTCCTAGAACATACTCTATGACTTAGGACTTGGAGTCTTAAAGTGATGTAATTCCTGCAAAACAAAACTCCAAACAAAATCAAACGTTAGTCGTTAGAAGTTAAAATCCTACATTTGATTCGTCTTCCATTTGGTTCTTTTGTTTTTCCAGCCTTTTGTTTTGTGGCTCTTTCAATCTTTTCTTTATCTCCCCCTATCTTGAGTATCCATGTTCTCCATGTTCTCCCCCTGTCTTGAGCATCCATGTTCTCCCCCTTTGTGATGCAATCATTATTTTCTGTCTCCTCCCCCTTTTTATGATATGTCCATCATTTCCGTTTCTCCCACTTTTTGTCACAAATTGTCAAACAGTTAATATAAACAAAAAGTAAGAATACTAGGAGGATAAGTTCTTAGTTACAAGACGATTAGAGTTCTTGTTCATCACAACGTGAAAAGAAACTGAAAACCAAAAACAAGAAGGAAAAGAAATCACTCATCCTCATTTGAATCATCATCATCATCATGTGATGTTGGTCCATGCGATGTACTCGGTGCAGTTGCTCTAGTGACCACATCATCCTGTTTGCACCCAAGGATATCGAAGATTTTCTTTAAACCATCCTCAAGTTTCTTGAAGCCTTGCTCCATCCTTTGCTCCATCCTTTGCTTTAATGAACGAACATCCCGATGCAAGGTTTGAAGAGTTATGACCTCATCTGGTTCAGGAGATTCTTGATGAGGTGGTGCACTCACTGTCGCTTCACTTGCATAGGCTTTTGTATGCCCAAATGTCTTCAAAGTGCTAATCGACTTGGCTAAAGTGATTCCATCAATTGCCCCCAAGCCATAATCATATTTGGCACAAGAAATGTCCACTCCGTGATCTTCCAATATACTAGTAATCAAGATTGGATACGGTAGAAGGTCACGTTGCCTAGATCCTTCAATGACATGTACCATTTGCTGCCAAATGAGAAATGGAATGTTGGTGTTAATTTCATTTGCACTTTCCGGGTGACCGAGGAAAAAGAGAAGTAACAATCGATCCCATCGAATCCTTTTGGTCCCTAGTGTGGGCAATAGGTTGTAGCATACAATTAAGGACAAAATATGATACTCTGGTTTTAGGTCCTTTGATTCCACATATGATCTGTTCGTGTGCGTCCCTGTCTTGCAAATAGAGTCCACAACCATATCCCAATGGGTATCAAGTAGGAAATTACCATCAGTGTAATAAAGACCAGTAGTGTCAACAGCTAATCCAAGGTTTGCACCAATTACTGCTGGAGTAATGTCAAACTTGACGCCTCTAACTGTTGTTTCAAAGACGAAAGCTCCGGTGTCATGGTCTTTTTGAAGTATGTTACCTTGCATGTAGAATTCCCTGATGATCTCCACACAAAAACCCATCTTAGGTTGAACTCTGCCAAGTGGCCGAATATGACTTCGTTCCAAAAGCCTTGCAAAGTCTGGCACCTCACGACATAGCTCGTTAAAGTTCACGTGTCGCTCTCCAATGCATGTGCGGTTTGCAAATCTGGCACGGCGTTTTGCACTCACATGCGGTTCACTTTCATCAACATTTGATCTCCGTTGAGAGCGCTCGCGTATTACCGGTCCACCGGTACTTCTACGCGGAGGAGAATCCGCACCCTTCTTTTTCCTTGAAGCCAAAGGTGCTTTCCCCTTTCCTTGAACTGATTCCTCTTCATATTCTGAGGAATGTTCAGAATCTGAGCTAGTTGAATCCTCGTTGCGTGATCGCTTGGTAGCCTTTTTCTTTCCAGAACCGCGACCACGTCCACTTCCAGTGGCCATCAAAACCACTAGTGCAAGAAGCCATGAAAATGCCATTTCCTACAAAGAACACAATGCACTATGATTTGATTGTATAGGAAGGCTTAAACATGTCTAAGAAACATTCTAAACATGTCACAATTGATGATTCATTATTTAAAAATCATTTACATTAAAAGCCCTAATTCTCAATTTCTCTTATGCTAAGAACATATGAAAATGTTAGATTCAATCAAATAAGCATGGAAACATGAATCTAATTAGATAGAAAGCAACCAAATATGTTCTAAACATGAATTAAGAGTGATTTAAGCAAGAGAGTTCATTTGGAGTAAGGATCAACTCAAAAATCCCAAAATAAAACATCAAAACCTAAAAACTAGGGTTTTGAAACAAAAGTAAGCAAGATTAATGAAGAAACTTACAAATCAAAGCAACAAATCACTTGATCTTGATGAAAAACCCCTTAGGGATGTTTTAGAGAGAGAGAGGGAGGGTTTTGAAGTGGGAGAGATGAAATAAAAACAATGTAGTCTCGGAATATAAGGAATCCCAGATCGCGTACCGGTACCAGAAGTCGCGTACCGGTACGCAGTGTAAAAGCCGAAAAACCATCGTTCGGGATCCGGATTGACAGGCAGGGGGATCCGGATCCGCAATGTAGTTCCGGTACTAAAAATGTAGTACCGGTACGCAAGTGAAAAACCAGAAAACTTCACATTCGGGATCCGGATTGGATTTTCTAATCCGGATTGGATTTTCAGGTACTAAAAAGCAGGTACCGGAACAACAGAGCCAAAAAGCAAACATTTCTTGAAACAAATCCAAATTTTGAAATCTTTTCAAATACCGATTTGCATACAATCAAGAAATCCATTTAAGTGCTTTGAAAAGCAATGAATTCACATAGATGTCATTCAATCCAATTAATTATAAAAATTAAAAAGATTTACTCCAAACTCATGAAAAATAAAGGTAAAACATTATAAACCGTTTTTCATGTTATATTCATCAAACACAAGTCATCAAAAATAATCTTGAGATCCAAAGTCTATCAAGATGTAACGGATTTACAAAGATGACTTACGGAGATTTCCAAACGACATCAATCTTGAATTCTACCCTTTCAAATTGAGATAAGCACTAAAATACCTAAGGGTGGCTCTTTGAGCATCTTTCAACTATCCCACCTTATACCAACCAGGAGATTGTTCAAAAAAATAAGAGCTTTGCATATAAATCTCCAAATGCTTCAACTAAAGATTTTCTCATAAAATACTATCAAGCATCCATAACATGTGGTAGCTTCACACACAAACCGGACGACCGGGGTGGCAGCTCTTTCCAGCATGTGGTGGTAGTTTTCACACTCCTTTCGGATGTAACTCTTTCCACATCTTTCATAATTCAATTATTTACCCTTGTAAGAAGGCAATCTCTTACGTGAAAGAATTAAATCCCAAATTTTAGTCTATCGGTTGTCTCACATTTATCACAATGAATTCACACAACCGAGATAGATTAAGCATCTAAAGATCACACATGATTTCTAAAATTTGATGCTTATAATATCAAAAACTCCTATAATGAAGTATCTTCAAGATTATGATTATGGAGTAAAGTTGATAATCCATATAAAATTAATTTGGAGTGAATAACCGTGAAGCCCTTTTTTATTCAATGCACTTGTTCATTAAAAACCTTTTGTTAAAGATCAAAACATAAAACCAAGAGCATTGAAAACACATGTAATGCAAAGATTAAGAAAAAAATATAAAGGGAAAACCAATCAAAGCATTACATACAGTCATAAGCTAATTAGAGCTTAAGACAAGGAAAGATATCACCTTTCCGAATCCAAAATCGCTGGATTTTGGGTTGTCTTGATTCGTTGTGGCCGGGGGTTGTCCGCTTTGACTGTTGATCCACCTTAGGTCTTTGCCTCGCAATGATCCACTTGTATGATTGATGTGGTGGCTCGGACCTTTGGTGGGTTGAGTGAACTCCTTTGACTTGATGTATCTTTTGAGTCCGTTGAGTCCGCCCCGTAGATGAAGTTGCCGAAGGATTTTTCTTTCTCTTTTTCGGGCAAACCTTCACCAAATGTCCTTCAAGTCCACAAAGGTGACACGTCCTTCCTTTCGATTTGATAGTGGAACTTGAAGCATGCACAGTTTGATCCTTTTTAAATCCCAAACCAACCTTGCTTGTTTGACCTAATCCGGACATACAATCTAGTTTCTTGGAACCGGTTGAAAGCCTTTGTATGTCGGATTTAAGTTGATGAACTTGCTTGGTCAAAGCTTGATTGGTGACATGAATATCCTCAAACTGTTTTTCTAGAAAACCAATCTTGTCCATATATGATTTAGCGTTTGTCTCCGATTGGTTTCGCTCTTCTTGGAGGATTTTATTGTTTTCCAATAAACGTTCTCGTTCCTCCTCGAGATCATGAAGTTTTATCTTTAAAGCATGATTCTCGTCTTGATCTTCAAGTCGTTGCTTTCTCAACTTCTTGATATGTTTGGCCATCTTCTTAGATTCCGCAAGAAGTTGTTGATATGCCTCAACGAGTTCTTCCTCGTCCGACTCCCCCTCACTTGATGACTCTCCGCCGGTTGTTGATGTTTCATACAAAATCAAAGGAGTAGAGTCAGTGACTAAAGATGATAAACAATTATTAGAAGAGGGAAAATGAGAGGCATGAGAAGCAACGATTTTTTTCTCTTTACTTGAGGTCGATTCATTAGAAGTAGAATCGTCCCAAGTTTTCGCTTGCAAAGCCTTCTTTTTATATGATTTCGGAGAAGGACAATCCGTTGAAAAATGGCCGTAGCCTTTGCATCGATAGCATTGGATTTCCCTTTCGAAATCATCTTTTTCTTTTTCTTTAGAAGGTTTTGCAACGCCTTTGAGGTAAGAGGATTTAAAACCCGATGATCCTTTAGATGGTTTCGTGGATGAAGATCCATCGGTTCGATTCTTCCAAAATTTCCGACGAAATTTCTTTGTGATCCGCGCCAATTGTTCTTCAAAATCGACAAAAGAGATTTCATCGTCGGAACTTGATTCACTATCTTCTTCCTTTGTGGATTTGAATGTAATACCTGTAAGCTTAGAAGAAGACTTGGAAGAAACTTGATTAGTAGGAAAAGTCATTTCATAAGTTTGCAAAGCACCTACTAATTCCTCTACACTCATCTCATCCGGATGACTAACGGTTTCAATGGCGGTAACCTTTGCCCTAAACCGTTCCGGAAGAGTCCGAAGTATCTTTCTTACAATTTTCGACTCCGGGATCTTTTCTCCTAAATTAGTACATGTATTAATTACATCTTGAAGTCTAGTGTAATAATCTGTAAACAATTCATGCTCTTCCATATGAATAGAGTCAAATTGACTTGTAAGCATTTGGAGCTTTTGAATTTTTACAAGATTAGTACCCTCATGTGTAATTTTGAGAATATTCCAAATTTCCTTCGCGGTTTCACACGCGGAAATTCGTGTGAACTCAGTCGAGGAAAGAGAATTAAATAAAGCGTTCATACCTTTCCCATTGTAAGAAGATATTTCAAATTCCTCTTTGGACCATCTAGAGCGAGGTTTTGGGGTAGTAGAATTTCCTACTTCCTCAACAGGATGCACCCAACCGTGTTCCACGGATTGCCATACCCGCTCATCAATTGCGATGAGAAAAGCACTCATCCGCACTTTCCAATAAGCATAATTAGTCCCATCAAAAAGAGGAGGTCTAAAAATATTACCACTTTCACCCAACATGATAGATAAACCTAAAACCCGCTCTGATACCAATTGTAGGTTTTTAAATAGGATCCACAAGGATCTAAATAGGTACTATCAAACAACTAGAGGGGGGGTGAATAGGTGTAATACTTAAAAACTCAATCTCAGTGCAAAATAAAAACCAATGCGGAAAATAAAAACAGCACACCGAGATTTACGTGGAAACTCCAATCCAGGAGAAAAACCACGGGACCAACACGCAATAACAATCCACTAAGAATAGAAGAATAACAAGGTGATTACCGACTCCACGGACTCAACCCCTCCTTCAGCTTCTTCGGACCTTGCGCTGATCGGTTGGATATCCACGCAATAACAATCCCTAAGAAAAGAAGAATAACAAGGTGATTACCGTCTCCACGGATTTAACCCCTCCTTCAATTTCTTGGACCTCGCGCTCCACCGATTTTGCACGCCCACTGCACACGTTCGAATCCACGAACGCCACTCGAATCCACGAGCACACGTTTCGAATCCACGAAATGCCTTTAGCACACCGAATCCACGATGCCACGTCGAATCCACGACGCAAACTCAGTCGATAAGAATATTGACTTCGATGGTGATCCTTTGCTTAGATTCTCATTGAGGAACCGTAGAAGAAATTTCTAAGCAAAGATTAGATCAATTCGACAAAAGATATGTTCTTGAAAGAACCTTCGAATTGACCTAAAAGAGGCGAAAGAGAAGAACGGTAAAAACCAGCCTCTAGGGTTTCTCTTGAGTGTTTCTGAATTGATCGGTATTAGTCACCCTCGTTGGGAAACCCTAAGTATCTATTTATAACCCTTGGAAAAAGATAAAAGTCGGTTTAGTAAATTTATCCCGATAGGGCATTGTGTACCGGTACCAAATATCGCGTTTCGGTACGCAATGGTGCAAAACACAGATTTTTCTATTGTGTTCCGGTACGCGAGTCCGTGTTCCGGTACGCAATGCAATTTACAGAAAATTCTGTGTCGGGTTAAAGGAACTTCAAGTGTGGTTCCGGTACGCAATGTAAAAACTAATTTTTCAAGATAAACTTTATCCAAAACAAACCAAGTACCGGAATCCAAACTTAAAACAAGTTGTTAGTTAAAACCAAGTTCCTAAACCCAAGTCTAAACCAAGTTTCAATAACTTCCTGATTCCAATGATTATAAATGGACTTAAATCACCATGGTTTAATTAACCATACCTGAGTGTTATCTTGAGCTTATGTTGAATCTTCAAAGAGTTTTCGAAAGCTGATTTGACAATTTGATCCCTTTAAGACTCCGACTCAACACACTGACATGACTCACGAAATGTGCCAATACCAAAAAGCCGTAACAGGCCGCGTGGCGCGGCCCGGTTGGCCGTGCCTTGCTGTGGCATGGGGCAGGACACGCGGCGCACCCGGGTGAATCCGGGCGCGGCCGTTGGTGGTTGCTGTCGGGCGCCCGAATGTTTCGGGCGCCCGAAAACGTACCCCAAAGCCTATTTTTTTTTATGGAATTTCACCTATATATAGGCCTTGGTTTCCTCTCTTGTGGAGGTTTTTTTGGAAACCTCTTAGAGCCCCATTTGGCAGGGGCACTCTTCCACCTGCCCACTATCTTTTGAAGGAGTCTTGGTTTTTTTGGAGGCCGCGACATCGACAATTTCAGCGACTCTGCTCACTTCGACATTCCTCTTCTGGGGACTTTTTCCGTCGCAATTCCATCCGCGGGCTCCCTTCAGCTGCCCGGAAGGAGTTTTTGGCCGATTTTTGTGGCAACATGTTCACGAGAGGTAGGCCTTCGATTTTCATGTTGATCACTTTGCTCCGTTTCGAGTTTTTGGTGGGGTTTTTGAGGCATATTTTGACCCCTTTTACTACGACAATGTTTTGGACAGCGGTGGAGTATTCTTGCTTTTTCTCGGCATACGGTTATCGGATTTGGGAGTTTAAGGACTCGATTTGCATCTACACTTCGCAAGGATTGTAGCCGTGATTTTTTCTAGATTTTTTGGAGGACTTTTTGCAGGTGAAATATTACAGTTTTTGGGACTATTGTGCAAACCGCAAATGCAGAAATTCTCTGATTAAAATTTACACCATGTTCGGCTCTTATCACAGTTTTCGCGACAATTTTGGAGTTTCGCGAGGAAAGGGAAAGTTGGAAATTATCGTCACGATCGAGGTGAGCTTTTTTTCCTTTTGGTCCCGGACAAAAATTGTCATGCCCCGAGACCGCCAATTTGGACAGTTCGGGCGCACCAACAGACCCGCCAATCGGGTATGACCTTTCAAGACCCGAAAGGAACAGTTTATTCCAACAATCACAGTTTAGTGTAGCGGAAGAGTAAACAATCAGAGAACTAAACTATGAATTTAAAAACTTCCAAAATGAAGCTTAAACATTTAAAGTTTACAATGTTCCTCACATACAAATTTCGCTCAAAATAGTAAATGCTCCAAAATAGTGCGGGCGACTCTAGACTGCTAGGTCGCTACTCTGCTGGGACCTTACCCCTGTCGCGTGCCTCGCTTGATGTACCTGGACCTGTGGGGATGTCATCCAAAGGGGTGCGAGAACTAAAACGAAGTTCCCAGTGGGTTCAACCACCGAGCAAAAATGTCATGCACCGCTTGGCCTAATGGAAGCAATATAATAGAAAATAAATGCAGTATTGAAAGCTGTAAATTTTATCTAATATGTTCAATAATTTTGCCTTTGCCATAACATGACACTATGTCATTCCAAGGTGCCACTCTATCCAAGACTTGACTTGACTAATCACTTTCTTTCTTTTCTTTGTGCTTTAGTTAAAGTTGCTAAATCCTCAGAGAATCTTGCCCATCGGCCCCAGCCCGGCAGACATGCTTGTGAGTGTCTTTGAGCCTGACGAGGACGTCAGGGCTTAAAGGGGGGAAGAATGTGACACCTCCGAAATGTGTATTAGTCCTAAATATAAATGATATAATAGGACTAAATCTCTTAACCCGGCTATAGCATTTTGGGTGGTAGCAAGGCACAAGAGGTTAAGAGAGTTAAGCGTGCTAGAGCTAGAGTAGTTCTAGGATGGGTGACCCCCTGGGAAGTGGGGTGTCATAATGGGTCACTGCCCGGGAAAGGGACACTGCCCTTAACTCCGACAAGAGCTGCATTTCACCCCCGAAGGTACGCCCGTTTTATCTTTTTCTTTTTCTTTTCTTTCTTTTCTTTTACCTTGGCTTTTAGCTTTTCTTGCACATTGTGCCATTTTTCTTTCTTTCTCATTTGAGCCTTTAGCTCACATTGCCCCTTGGCAATTTCTTTCTCTTTTCATTTAAACTTTTAGCTTATCTTGATTTACTCATTTCTTTATCCTAGGTCCATGCCTCAAGGTAATCAAAGTCCCTTGAACTGAATTCTTTTACTTTTATTCTAGCTCAAGTTGAAGTTAAAGTGAAAATACATTAAACTCAACTCCCTAAGACCAACTCTAGGGATTTTACTCACTTTGCATTTTAACCTCAACCATACTGTGTTTTCCTTGGAGACCTGACTCTAAGTTAAGCTTTAACTCTATATACACCCTTAGTTGACTCAAGCATAATGCCACTCGTGTAGTTCTAAGGTGAATGCCACTCATTAGAGCCTTAAACTAAGTTTTCTCCTAAGTCAAGATTTTCATTTTGCAACAAGCAACTTTTACACTAACATATAGCATACAACCATAAACATTCTATTAACATGCTTCTAATTAAAAGCAAAAGACAAGGGGAGAGGTCACCCTCGTTCGCTAGAATCCCCCACCTCGATGTTTCTCTTTGTTTTTTGGAGCCAAAAATTGCTCTCTTGATCTCCAAGATTTTTCCTAAAATGAAAGGGAATTATGGAACAATTATTTTTCACGATTCACTAATCCATAAAATTTATAATTTAGGACCCCTTCTCAAAACACAAGAAGAGAAATCCTCAATTTACTCTTTTCTCTTGATGGGCTCTTTTGGATCAATTTAAAAGAATAGGGAAAGAAAATCCCATTCTTAGCATACTTACCAAAGAGAAATTTTGATCTCTTTAGCTTAGGGCAAAATGCCCCAAAATGTTGGAGAATTGCCAATTTGCATAATTTTTTTTTTCCTCTATTACGGTCCTTGCCCATCGGAGAAGAGAAAAGAAGAAGAAGTTTTCTTCTTTAAAGCTCCGAAGATCCCCCAACTACAGCCAAGGCTGCAGAGCAGCTGCTGCTGCCTAGTGCAGCAGCAGCAGCTGAAAATGCTGCTTGAGCAGCAGCTGAAAATGCTGCTTGAGCAGTAGCTTGCTTGGCAGTTGCTGCTGCTTGCGCTTAGCCAGCTGCTTATGCAGCTGGCTACTTGTGCAGCTGCTGCTAGCAGCTGGCTACTTGTGCAGCTGCTGTTGCTGCTGCTAGCAGCAGCAGCTATAGCTGGCATTGCTGTTGCTGGCAGCAGCTGCCAATGGTGCAGCTGCTGTTGGCAGCAGCAATGCTGCAGCCATCTTTCTCTCTTCTTTTTTTTACTTTTTTTTTTTCCTGCCTTCCCTGGTGCAATGGAGGGAAACGAAAGAGAGAGAGAGAGAGAGAGAGAGAGAGAGAGAGAGAGAGAGAGAGAGAGAGATAGATAGATAGATAGATAGAGAAGCACCTTTTAAAAAAAAGACTAAGAGGGAAGGAGGGAGAGAAATGGCCTTCTTCTCTTCCTTCTTTTCTTCTTTCTTTCTTCTTCTTTCTTTCTTTTTCTTCCTCTCTTCCTTCTTTTCTTCTTTCTTTCTTTCCTGCTCCAGCAGAGAGAAAGAGAAGAGGGTGGGTAGATGCATTCAAAGAGGGAAAGATAGAGGGAATTAATTATCTGCAGGTGGTGGTTGGAGAGGGAGTGTGAAATTACACAATTGTCCCAACTTACAAAAGAAATTCCCAAACTGCCCCTGTTTCCTGCATTTTGCTCCTGTAGAGAGCAATTTCGGGAACCCCTTTTCCTCCGCGTTTTGCCACCAACTGGGAAATCGAAATTGTAATTTTTCTTCTTCCCTTTTATCTACAAATTTTTCTAAAGCCCTCCACAGATCCCCTAAATTTTTTTGAAAGCTCTAGGCCCGTAAGAACGAGCCCCGAAAACGTTTGTCGATAAAACTACATCAGCACTACAGTTTTTCAGAATTTTCATCCTTTTTGCTCCTCTTTGTTCTCCTATGTTCATTTGATCTCTCACCTCGGCACTTCATCCCTTTTTATTAGCAAACATTTCTGAAACTCCCCACGATTTCTTTTTAAATTTTTGACTGCTCTAAGTCCTCAAGAGAGGGCCTTGAAAAAGCTTGCCGATAAAAAATATCAGGATTCCTGAAATTCACTTAGTCCTTGAGCTTCAACTCACTTTTCGACCCGATGCCCTTTGCGTCGGTCTGAAACGTACCGAACTCGACTGTAATCATATTTAAAATATGTTACAAGTCTTTTCGCCGCACTTCGCCATTTTGCGGAGTCGGTGCATAACGACCTAAGCTTCACAACTTGAAGCTTCCACTTCTCAACTCCAACTCACTTTTCGACTTGACGGCTTTTGTATCGATTCGAAATGCTTCCAATTCACTTGTAATTACATTTGAAATGTGTTACAAGTATTTTTGCCGAGTTTCGCCATTTTGCGAAAATCGGTGCACTACAGAAATTATGCTTGGATTTGCTCCTACACTCGAGCGACGCGCTCGCTGATTTTTGCCGAACTTGTTGGACGGCACTTCAGTGTTTTGGTTGCCACTGCCGATGCGGGAGGAGTTTTTGGTTGTTTTTTGTTGCATTGGAATCTTGGGAGGCTGAGGAGCGTGTACGCCAAGTTTCGGCTCAATCAGACCCCAGATCATCGCGTTTCAGGTGGGTTGTTGTTTTTGTCTCCGAAACCGGCGGACGGTTCTCTAATTCTATATGTTAGTAAGCATGCATGTTTAGTGTACCAAATATATGGTTGAGATGTAAGCTTGGTAAATTGTACTAGTATGAGAAATTGCAAGATAAAAATATCCATGTTATGTCTAATGAAAACTTGCAATATTTAGATATCCATGTTATGGTCAATGAAAGCTTACCTAAGGGAAGTGTTATCCTATGTGATTGATAGCATGCATAATTTAATGTACAACCTATAGGATTGAGATATAAACATGAGAAATGGTCTAGATTATGTGGATTGATGCATACTTGATAAATTGTACATGCTTTAGTGGACTTGAGATCTCGCATTTTGCAAAGTGGTTATGTTCACCTTATGCTATTTGAGAGCATGTTTAGAAAGATAATGTTCACATTAGTTGTTATTAGAGATTATGTTGGATGAAATGCCTTTTTCTGATATTTGAGCTAGTATCTTATATGTTAGAATTAACTGATGAATTTTCACTCATATAAATGATACTATGGAACTTGACCTAGCACCCCGACATATGTTGCGTGTTTAAACCAGACTAGTAGATAACCTTCACTTGGGTTAGGTTCTTTTATGCTTTAGATATCCCCGCACCTTGCATCTTTTTTCTGGACATAGAGTTTCCTCGCCTGGGTAGTGGGCCGAGGGGTCGGGATATTATGGGATGTATGTTGCACTCGTGCCTGGGGGCTGAGTGGAGTCTTGTCACGCCCCGGGTGTAAACCAGAACCCGGGCCCGTCTACAGATTCGCCGTGCACATGGAATTTTCCGCGTACACGAAGCACTGGTAACCTGCTCAGATATAAGATAAACAATAAAAGAGCATAATACAGAGATGAATTAAAAAGAACTACATAATATCTCAACCTGGAAATTTGATACAAGCGAATAAGTACAATAAACTCCCAGCTCACTAAATAAATACAACCAGCTGGCTAAAGCCAGACCCAAAAGTAAAGTACTACGACATGAGATACAAAAAGGGGTACAATAAAATTCCAGCTATTCTCACGGTCGGGGCAGACGATCCAGCTAGTCCGCTATCCGCTTACCTCGATCTGCCGCTGATGGCCCAGCAGCTCCCGCAGATGACTCTGCAAAACAAAGGGGAAGAGACAGAAAACAACTATGGGGGTGAGAACTACTAGATAAACCAGTAGCCTCCCCTAGTGGGTAAAGCCTAAAACTCTGACGGACCCACTAGGACTACTAGAGGCAAAAAGGAAAGAACAGTAGTAAGCTATAAAGCTTGCTGATAAAAAGGAAACTATTACTACTATGCCTCTAAATATAGTGCCAAAAAGTAACTGTATGCATGCAACTATATGACCAACTGCCTGAATAAACCCAATCAATGGGCCAGTAATCACTGGCACTGCCTGCTCAACTGTCTCAAGTATCTGCTAACCAATCGGTACTCACCGACCGATGCTCACTGTCTGGCACTCACTGGCCAATATATCAATCGCCTACTCCGGAGTGGCCTCGAGGGGAGCGACCCACACGAGTAAAGTAACCATGTCACCAATATCACACAATAGCAGGATTGAATCATGACTATGATCAAAGTGGGAAACTCTATCCACTAATGAAACCCCAATCCCCCAATCTGATGCAATAATAAACATCCGGTCAACCGCCCAATGTCCGCGGTCGCCGCAATACCCCATAAGTCCAAAGCTAGTAAAATAACCCACATCTGGTCAACCGCCTAATATCCGCGGTTACCACAATACCCCACAACCATAATCGAGTCTAACCTGTCCCACACTCAATGGCCTCAACTACACTATCCCAAACCCCTGCTCGGACTCGAGCAACATGCATCTGAATAAAAAGAAGAGCAATAAAACATGGTTTCTCCTAAGTCAAGTCCAATATGATTGTGTAGCAATAAATAGTGGCCTAACTAGATGTCCAAACAAGCATGCAATTGTCCTCTTTTTAAAACTGAAAGAAAGTATTTACTATTCATTTTAACAGGATAATTCCTAATGTTCCAACATGATAAGTCATTTTACATGCGAGGTTATGCTATAACATTTGTCCCAACAATAAGGTCCCAATTTAACATAGATGAGCTGTCACATCATTTGTGGGGTCAACACATGCAATTCTCAATTAGAATACCAATTACCACTTTTAATTTATGAGATCTCTAATACTCCTAGTGAGTTAGTCAAAAGTGAGGTAAGCAACAACCACCCACCTCAAAATGCGCAATCCACACCCAAAAAGCCTCCTCGCTGTCCACAGTCCTCTAACTCCACAACCCGCCGAAAACAGTGCACAATTGTACAGAACAACGCACCCGGTGTAAACACAAAACCCAAAATACAGCATTTGCTGTTTTTCCAAACAGCACAGAAAAAGAGGGGTTTTCACCTCTTTACAGTGATCCGAAAAATCCAAAAAAATACGGTTGCGTTCCTTGCGACGAGCAGATCAAAAACAAGTATTTATACGCCTTGATCCAATGCTCGGAGGACAAGATATAAATTGAACAAGCCGGTGCTGTCCCAAAAACATCACAGAAAAAGGGGGGCCAAAAGTGCCTCGGGAACTATGCCAAAAGTGCGAAATGGGGTGAAATGATCAATACAAAAATCGAAGCCTGACCTCTTAGGAACGCGTTGTCGTAGAAATCGCCCAAAAATTCCTCTTGGTTTGCGCACAGGAAATTCCCGACTGAAATGCGACGGAAACGGGCCGAAATGGGGGAAAGTCGAGGCGCACTGTAAAATCAAGATCGCTGCTGTCGAGCCTCCAAAAATCCTGGGGATCCACCACGAGATCAAAAATATCAAGAGGAACAATTTTTGTATAGGGCTCTCCCTCTCAATCTCTCTCTAAAGCTCGAAAAAAGGAAGAAAAGAGAAAGGGGAGGGGTATTTATAGGCCCAGCCCAGCCCACAAAAATCCCCCCGGATTCGGGCGCCCGAAACATTCGGGCCCCGAATCCGGGCCCGGCCCGGACCGCCAAGATAGCGCCCGGAATCACCCGGGCGCGACACCTGTCCCCGAACAGGGGACAGCGGCGCCCGGCGAACTGGGCGCTGCCACGTGCCCCCTGCGGGGCGGCGCGGTGGGTGGCGCCAGCCACTGGCGCGGCGCCACGTGGCGCGACGCTGCCCCGCCCGACACGCCAGCCGGCACGGTAGCACGCTGCCCGCGCGCCTGTGCCCGCGTGTGCGTACGGCCGCAGCCGCGCGCCCGCGGGTGTACCACGTGCACGTGCGCCGTCCAATCCGGGGCCGCCATGTAGAGTACGGGAACCTTGTAGAGTGCACCGACCTCGCAAGATGGCATGGTGCGGAGAATCACCTTGGGCGTGTTCCAATTGGGTTTACAGATGAGTTCTGATTGCTCCGGATCGACGCAGAATCCTTCGGGATGAAAAGTGAGTTAGCGGCATCGAACTTGGAAGCTCAGTTTGAATCGATGATTTTGGGGCATTGTGTACTTGTAGGGTACTGGATTTGGATAGAGAACCGACTCCGCGGTTGTGCTCAGAAAAGTGGGGAAGTGTTGGAACATGCGTATTTTCAGGTTACAACGGAGTTCGGGAGGTTTCGATTTGATGCAGAGGCCCCGAAGGCGAAAGGTGAGTTGGAATTGGCAATTTAAAGGATTAATTAATTGGCTCGATAATCGATTACAATCTGCCTTGGGGTTAAGAAATGATATGAGAAAAGAATCCAAGCGAGGATTTCTTGTGAGAGCATCGGATTGTTGGATTGTGCACACCGACTCCAAGGTTAAGCTTTCTGAGTGGGAAAAGCCTTGGTCATGTGTACTTTATGTTTTCAGTTCGGGAGATTTTAGAGTGATGCAGAAGCTTCCGGAACAGAAAGCGAGTTGTCGGCGAGAGAACCGAAGCTTCAGACTTCGGATTTTGGCATTTGGAAGCTGAGTTACGGAATAGGGGTTTTGGTTCTGGAACTAAGCCTTGTGTTCCGGAACCGGGGAGAGAGTTCCGGAACTAATGGGTTGGTACCGGTGCCCAATTAGTGGTACCGGTACCCAGTGTCTTATTTTGCCCAGAATTAGCAGATTCTTGATTTTTAGTGAGTGGCTTTTCGGTAATTTCATCTCCCACAGTATTTTACCCTCGCCACCTTCTATAAGAACCCCTCCCTTGCCCTGCCTTCTTCTCAATGAAGGAAAGAAAGAGAGAAAGAAAAGAGTGAAAGCAAGGAAAAGGAAGAGAAAAAGGAGAAGGAAAAGAAAGAAAGCATATTGATGGTGGCAGCTTGGTGTTTCCTGCTTCTTGGAGTTGAGTGGAGCCGCGCGCACGTCGACCGCACGTGAGGTAAGTGGCAGATTTTTGGTAGTTGGCTTTGGATTTATTCTATGGTTTTAGAATGAGATTTTTGAATGGAAATTGGTTGTTTCCTACTCTTTTCCATTTGCACTTGTGCTGAGAGCTCGGGTTTTTATTGCGCGGAGCCGTGGCATGCTTGCGTGCGTGCATGCTGTGATTGGACAGCGAGAGCCGGGGCGCGCCGGATTTTTATTAGAGGACTCGAGAGGATTGTTCGAGCTTCCGGGGATATTTTTCGAGGTTCGCGGCATTGTGCGAGCGCGCGTGCGGCGCGGTTTGGTTTCCGACAGATTGTGGCTGTGAGCGGGTTCGCGCTTAACCGACTTCAGCGTTTGCCTGCGGAAAGCGTTCCAGGTGGGTTGGAATTTCTTCAAGATGTATGGAATGCCTTCTAAAGCTATTGTATGCATGTTGATCATGTTTAGTTTAATATTTATATAGCTGGTAAATCTGATAACTGCCTAGAAAACTATAGGAAGACATTTATGAGCCCCAAGTATTTTTAGCATGATCTAGGAATGATTTGACACTAGATTGCATGGTTAGTTGGCATTAGATTGGCATCTGAACCGTTTTAAAAATCGGCGGACCGGTTTTAAGGAAAACTGAGTCTTAAAAATAGTTTGGAATTATTGTGAGCTTCCATAGAGTTTGAGTAGGTTCAGGATGCATATGTTCTCGTGCCGGGGGGCCGAGTGGATTTTTAGAGCTCTGTGGGATGGGTTTCTAGTGTCAGGTGAGTTGAGATCCCTGGTGGGATTATTCTAGATCATGGGTTGGTATATTCTGATTTGGTAGTGGATATGGTTCTCCGACTTGGTTTTGAGAGGTTGGGCTCTGGCAGATTGAGTCGTGGAGGTTTCCCGACTTAGCCATGGGATGTGCATTATCAGATTGAGTCGTCGAGGGTTCTCCGACATAGCTATGAGAGGGTTTGGCATTCCCTGATCCAGTCGTGGAGGGTTCCCGACTGTGTTGTGCTATCTGGGTTTTGGGTATCCGATCTGTTGATCGTGGATCATAGCCTGCATGTGCCATTTATGAGACAGTTGAGACTGACTAGATACTAGAGCTCGGTGGGGTCGCTCCCCTCGAGTACGCTCCGGATGCGTGATGATCATTGAGATAGACAGACTAGGACGCCCCACGGGGGTGGGCAGGAGCGTTCCTAGTAGTCAGTAGGACGCCCCACGGGGGTGGGCAGGAGCGTTCCTAGTAGTCAGTAGGACGCCCCACGGGGATGGGCAGGTGCGTTCCTAGTAGTCAGTTTAGGACGCCCCAGGAGGAGTGGGCAGGTGCGTTCATAGTAGTCAGTAGGACGCCCCACGTGGAGTGGGCAGGTGCGTACCTAGACAACAGGCGCGGGCTTGACTGAGCCAGTTTTGGGCCAGTCATTGAGATTTGGGATTTGAGAGTGTCACGCCCCGGGGCGATACTGCGCCCCGGCTCGCCAACAGATCCGCCGCCCGTACGGGAAGCCCCGTATAGGCGTAGCGACTAACCTGCAAAGAAACATCTACACTAGCAGATATCAGAGCTGAAAGAGAAAAGCTGGAATAAAATACATAAAATAAACTACAACTCACAAATATACAGACCAATCTCACCAGAATACAAGAGTCTCTCAGAAAAGCAGGAAAGAAAGGTACAACTCAAAACCTCACTACAACAGTCACTCGACATAACACACACCAAAATGGTACTGTGGTACATCTACTCACACACTGAAGATGACAGGAGGGGATCTATCTCGCGACGCCCTTACCTCGGTCAGAAGGAGCTGGATCAGCAACAAGAGCTGCAGGAACCGGAGCAGAAGTCCCTGGGGAGAAAACACCACGACGGGTGTGAGAACTACATCCCACAGTAGTTCTCAGTGGGTGCCGCCAACAAGCCCGACGGTCTGCCCACTAAGTCTACCAGAGGCAAAAGTAACATATGCAGTGCTATAAGGAAAGCTGGGAAAAGTAACTCTACAGCTACTATGCCTCTATCTAGATGCTCAACAGTGGAACAGAAAGAACATAATGCCACAACTAACTCTCCTCCCTGATCACCCAATCAAAACTGACTGCCACATCGGGTCCAGTCAAACCTGCGCCAACCTACTGTCGTTACGTCCCGGAGGAGCAGACTTACGTAGGGCGTCCGTGGCTGCCAACAAAAGCACAGCCAGAGGGACCAATGCAACAACAAGTCGCTAAAGAACATCTCAAACTCACGCCGGCACAACCCGGTCTCGCCTACTCCGGAGTGGCACTCGAGGGGAGCGACCCGCTCGAGTCAAAGTAACCCATAAGTATCACTGTATAGTATCTCTGTAAAGCTCAAATGTGGCTCATGCAGGCTATGATCCAATCCTCGATCAATAAGATCGACTACCAAACAAAACACTGACTCACACACTGGCTAGAATCTACACAGCTGAAACTCACTGTCTCTCTGACAGTTTCCAAGAACCCAGATCTATCATCACTATCACTCTCCCAAAGAAATCAAATCTACAGACTGCTATCAACTCCACTCGGTCCCCAGACACGAGTGCAAATGCATCCCACAACCACCCGACCTCTCGGCCCACAACTCGGGCGAGGAAAAGCTAAGTCCATAGTGAAATGAAGTATCGTGATGTGGAATGTCTAAAGCAGTAAGAACCTAGCCCAAGTTGGAGTTTTTCTACAGACTGGCTGAACATGATACATATGACAGGGGTGCTAGGTCAAATTCCAAGATTTCATTACTTAACATAAAGTAGGGATCAAAGATTCATCAACTGATATATGAGATACAACATACAGTTTTACACATGCTAATACTCCAATTTCTAACATGCATGATCCTACACACATAGAATTAGTACACAGTCCAGAGTTCTTGGAAGCAAGGTCACCCACCTGAAAGTGCTAACTGCCCGGAATCGTACAGCTAAGAAAGCCCAAAACAGTCAGATCACAGATCCCACCAAGCCAACAACACGGTAGAAGTGCTCACAACCTCCTGGGTACAAACATACACCAAAATTACACTTTAAACCACACAAATTCCAAAATCCCAAAATCTGTGGTGAACAGTCCCATTCACACGAAATTTTCACCTGAAAAACTTCCTCCAAAAATTCTAATAAAAATATGACGGCGATCCTCGCGAAGAGTAGATGTCGATAGAGTCCTGAAACGTCGAATTCCGATGTCCGGATGAGGAGATAAAAATCCGACAAGTAGGTGCTGTCCAAATCAACCAACAGTCGCAAAGGGGGTTAAAAATGTACCCAGAACCCCAAGAAAAGCTCGGATCCAGAAAAAGTGTCCAACACGGAAAATGTAGATTTACCTCTTACGAAACCGTCACCGCAGAAATAGTCCAAAAATAACGTCGGGGTAGCCCGGTAGACCTCCCAGACTAAACTGCGACGAAAATGGGCCTCCAACAGTAGATCGTCGCTCCGCACCCCGATGTAGAAGTCGCCGTCGTCGCGGCCTCCAAAAATTCTGAACCTTTGCAAAAAGATGCACAAGAGGGAGAGGAAGAAAATTGGTGAAGGGCTCAATGGCTAAAGCTCTCGGGAAAAGCCTCTAAAGTGAGCCCCAAGGGGCCTATTTATAGGCCTCACCCGAAATCAGCCCAAAAAGACAAGTCAATGGGCTTTCGGGCCCAACTTTCGGGCGCCCGGTACATTCGGACGGCTACAGTGTTGGGCCGGCCCAACACTGTTCACGCCCGAATCCACCAGGTGCCGCCACGTGGCCCGCCGAACAGCAAACAGCTGTTCGGGCCACCCACGGGCTGCCACGTGGCCCGCCCCCGCACAGTGAGGCGGTGGGCGCCCGCCAACCAGCGGGCGACGCGTGTCCCCCGGTTGACCCGCTGACCGGTCGGCGGCCGCGCCGGGCGCGCGGCATGGCCCCGACGGGGGCACGCGCCCCGAGGTACCGGCCCCGACTCCGTGCGCCGCGCACGGTGCGCCCGCGAACCAGAGGGTGACACGTGTCCCCTACACCCGGTCCACGCATTCCACTCCGGAATTCCGTGGACCGCGCCGCGTGCACCGACCGACCGGAGGCTGCCACGTGCCCCCGCCTTGGTCCATGCACCGCCGCGCTCACCCGGTAGACCGCGCGCCTTGCGCCCGCCAATCAGGCGGTGCCACGTGTCCATGCGCCGGGTCTGTGCACCCCGCCGCGCAGCTCTGTGGACCGCGCATCCTGAACCGGCCAATGACAGGCCGCCACGTGGCATCCCGGCGGTCTACGGCCCCTCCCATGCACCATTTTCCACTAAAAACTTCTGGGAGTCCCTTTTTGGGCATCCGGACCCAGAAATAAACAAGCAAATAGCCGTTTTCAAGCGTTTTTCCGTGCTGAATCCATTTCCGACCTCTGTTGGGCCTAATTCTTTTGCGAAATTTTGGCAAACTCAGCCGAAGGCCTACACAGCTAATAATAACACACAGGGTCCATCTGTGGCATCCCATTGACGCACCATGGGCCAGATACACCAACGCTAGGTGCTCTAACAGTGGATTCATCCGAAGAACGTTGCATGGGAATTAGGGCCACTACATCCTCCCCCACTAAAAGGAAGTTTCGTCCTCGAAACGAAGTAAGGTAGAACAGGCGTACCTCAACCAGTAGTCTCGAACAGAAAAGGGTATGCAGATCTCATCTCTGTCTCTAGCTCCCAAGTAGCCTCTCGCTCATCGTGATTGCTCCATAAGATCTTCACATACGGAATGGTCCGGTTGCGCAATTCCCTCACCTCACGAGCAAGAATCCGCAACGGCCGCTCCTCGTAAACCAGGTCCTCACCGATCCCCAAGGGAGTGAAGTCAACCATATGCGACGGATCAAAGACATATCTCCTCAGGGCTGAAACATGAAAAACATCGTGTACACCGGCCAAACGTGGAGGAAGAGCAACTCTATAAGCCACAGGGCCTACCCTCTCAAGTACCTCAAAGGGTCCAACAAAACGGGGACTAAGCTTCCCACGCACTCCAAATCTCCGGACCCCTTTCGAAGGCGAGACCTTTAAGAATACATGGTCACCAATCTGAAACTCCAGGTCTCGCCGTCGAGTATCTGCATAACTCCTCTGACGACTCTGGGCTACCTCAAGGTGTCGACGAACAACTCTGACTTTTTCCTCAGCCTCCAAAAGAAGATCTGGTCCCAAAGTCTTCCTCTCACCCACATCACTCCAATACAAGGGTGACCGACACTTGTGTCCATACAACGCCTCAAACGGAGCCATCTGAATGCTCGCCTGATAGCTGTTGTTGTACGCAAACTCAACCAAAGATAAGTGTCGGTACCACCCCCCTCCAAAATCCATAACGCACGCTCTCAGCATATCCTCGAGGGTCTGTATAGTGCGCTCAGACTGGCCATCAGTCTGTGGGTGGAATGCAGTGCTGAATCTGAGCTGGGTCCCCAAAGCTGACTGTAAACTCCCCCAGAATCGTGACACAAACCTCGGATCCCGATCTGAAACAATCGACGCAGGTATCCCATGTAGCCTCACTATCTCGTCCAAATACAACTGTGCCAGACGCTCCAATGACCAAGTCATCTGAACGGGCAAGAAATGCGCAGACTTGGTGAGTCTATCAACAATAACCCAAATCGCGTCGGCTCCACTCTGCGCTCTCGGCAGCCCTGTAACAAAGTCCATGGTGATGTGGTCCCATTTCCACTCGGGAATTGGAAGACTTTGTAACTTGCCAGCAGGAACCCGGTGCTCTGCTTTCACTTGCTGGCAAGTTAAACAGTGAGCCACAAATCTTCCAATGTCCCGCTTCATTCCGGACCACCAAAAATGTGCCTTGAGGTCCTTATACATCTTAGTACCACCAGGATGAATGGTATAAGGTGTATAATGAGCCTCACCCAAAATCTGGTCTCTGATCTCTGAATCCGAAGGCACACACACTCGGTCCCTGTACCGCAGTACTCCCGAGCTATCCACTGTAAAATCCCCTATAAGATCTGCCTGAATCTGTGATCTAATCCTCTCCAAGTGGGGGTCCTCACTCTGCGTCTCCCTAACCTGTCCAACAGAGTGGGCTGCAAGACCATAGACATCAGTCTAGCAGAGACCCCAGGGGATACAACCTCAATCTGGAGTCGCCTCAACTGCTCAATCAACGGGGCCTGCTGCGTGACCAACATGCTCAAGCTCTGCACTGACCTCCGACTCAAAGCATCTGCTACCACATTGGCCTTGCCGGGATGATAGAGGATACTCACATCGTAATCCTTCAGTAACTCCAACCACCGGCGTTGCCTCAGGTTCAGCTCCTTTTGAGTAAACAGATACTTTAAGCTCTTATGATCCGTGTAGATCTCACAATGCTCACCGTAGAGGTAATGCCGCCACAGCTTCAATGCGAACACCACAGCTGCCAGCTCTAAATCATGAGTAGGGTAGTTCTTCTCATAATCCTTTAGTTGCCGTGAAGCATAAGCAATTACCCTCCCATGCTGCATCAAGACACAACCCAAACCGCTGTGCGAGGCGTCACTGTAAATCACGTAGCCATCACCCATCACTGGCAGTGTAAGAACTGGTGCTGAAATCAGTCTCCTCTTCAGCTCCTCAAAACTCCGCTGACACTGCTCAGTCCAAATGAACCTCATCCCCTTCCTAGTCAAACAGGTCAGGGGAGCAGAGAGCTTCGCAAAGCCCTCTACAAACCGACGGTAGTAGCCTGCCAAGCCCAGAAAGCTCCGGACCTCCGTCACCGTCGTCGGTCTCGGCCAATCCCGAACTGTATCGATCTTCGTCGGGTCAACTGCCACCCCTGCGGCTGATACCAAGTGGCCCAAAAATGCAACCTCCCGAAGCCAAAACTCGCACTTCTTAAGCTTGGCATACAGCTTCTTCTCACGTAGGAGCTGCAGCACTATCCTCAAGTGCTCCTCATGATCCACATCGCTCCGGGAGTAGATCAAGATGTCATCAATGAACACAACCACAAACAAGTCTAAGTACGGCTGAAATACCCGGTTCATCAAATCCATGAATGCAGCTGGGGCATTAGTCAAACCAAACGGCATAACCGTAAACTCATAATGCCCATACCGGGATCGAAAAGCCGTCTTAGGGATGTCCTCGGCCCTCACCCTCAACTAGTGGTAACCTGACTGAAGATCAATCTTCGAAAACACTGTGGCTCCCTGCAACTGATCAAATAAATCATCTATCCGTGGAAGGGGATACTTGTTCCGGATGGTCACTTTATTCAACTCCCGATAATCCACACACAAACGAAGCGACCCATCCTTCTTCTTCACAAATAAAACTGGCGCTCCCCACGGAGAAACACTAGGCCTGACAAATCCCCTATCCATAAGATCCTGAAGCTGGGCCTTCAACTCCCTCAACTCGGCAGGTGCCATCCTATAAGGCGCCTTCGAGATTGGTGCGGTTCCCGGTACCACATCAATCACAAACTCCACCTCCCTCTCCGGCGGCATAGTCGTCAACTCAGGGGGAAACACATCTGGGTACTCGCGGACAACAGAAATATCCTCGAGTCCCAGTGCCGCCGTAGGCACCTCCACAATCGTCGCTAAGAAAGCGGTGCAGCCCCTACTAATCATCCGCCTAGCCCTCGCCGAAGAAACAGTCATCGCAAAGAAGGTGCTCTGGCAGCCTCTGAAGACGAACTCCTCCTGTCCAGGCTCGCGGAGGGTCACCGTTCTCTCTCTGCAGTCTATAACAGCATAGTACCTCGACAACCAATCCATACCTAGCACGACGTCGAAATCCTGGAGCTGCCGCAAGACAAGCAAGTCTGCCGGCAAAATCTAGGATCCCAACTGCACAGGGCAATCCCTACAATACTCCTCGACATGCAAGACATGATCTGGTATCTGAACCTCTAATGCATGCGATAAAGAAACTACCTTTATACCATGAAGGGATGCAAATGCTCTACTGATAAAAGAATGCGATGCACCGGTATCAAAGAGAGTACGAGTACGAACTGCAGAAATCAAAATAATACCTGCGACGACATGCTCTGCTGCTATAGCATCCTCTACCTGAGCGGCATAGACTCGACCGCTCGGCGCCGGGGGATGTCGCTCTGGCTGTCGCGAGGACGAGGAAGCAAAGTCTGGCCTACCGGAGGTCGCCGAAGGTCCTGCTGACTGACGAGGAATGAAGGACGCAGAAGCTGATGAAGGAGCTGGGTAACCTGCCCTGGGGCACGCCCTCGCGAAGTGACCGGTCTGCCCGCAACGGAAGCAGCGGCCCTGACTCTGCGGGCACTGGGCCGGTGGGTGCGGTCCTCCACAAATGACACAACGATCAGGGCGCGGCTGCCGCGAAGACTGCTGCTGTCGAGGTGGTCGACGCTGCTGCTGCTGGAACTGACGAGATCCCCCAGATCTCTGCCGCCCCTGATACCCCCGTCCCTGAGATTGGAAACGGGGTGGTCTCGGGGGTCCCTGTCTACTCGACTGCCCCTCCTCAAACTGCGCCGGGCGCTTTGCCCCAGGAGTCACTACGGGGGCTGGAGCCACCTCTGCCATCACGACCTCACCACTCTCCACATACAGTGCCTGCTCCATCGAGGCCTCCAGAGTCTGTAATCTGCGGGAGCGGACCAACTGATAAATGTCCCGACGCAACCCTCTCTCGAACATATAGATCCGGTGGGTCTCATCTCTGGCCACGTGGGGCATACAAGCCAACAGCCGATTGAAATCGGCTATGTACACGTGTACGGGCCTATCTCCCTAGCGAAGACTCCTCAGCTGCTCCTCCAAACTCTGCCGGACACTCTCGGGAAAGAAGGCCCCAAGAAGCATACCACGAAACTCTGCCCAAGAGATAAACTGGGTCCCAGGCGGACCTGCGGGTCGCACACGCCGCCACCAGGCCTCGGCGTTGCTCTCCAGAAAATGAGTAGCCAACAGAACTCGAAACCTCTCATCAATAAAAAGGCTCTCGAAATGGCGCTCCATAGCTGTAACCCAAGACTCAGCCGCCCACGGCTCAGCACTCATACCCGAAAAGCGGGGTGGATCAAACTTGCGAAACCTCAACAAAAGACCCACCAAAACCTGCTGCTCTGCCAAAGTCAAAGATCCCGTCGTCCCAGACGGTGGCCTACTGGAAACTGGCTCAGCCGGAACTGCTGGTGCAGGCTGCACAACCGAGGGTGCCACCACAGGGGAAGAAGGCACCGGTGAACTCTCAGGGGGTACTACCGCCGGCTGCGCTCTCTGCTCCAACAAGAGCGTCAACCGACTCACAGCCTCCTCCTGGCGTCGAGACGCCTCAGCCAACTGTGCCACCTGGGCACGGAGCTCCAAAACCTCGCTCTGCTGTCCCTGCCCCGAGTCCTCCTGCTCGGGCTCAGAGGACGAAGGCTGCGAACGCGTCACCATCGAGCGTCGAGGAGGCATCCCCACCTGAGGGACAAGGCAAACAATCAGAACCCAAATCATCTCTCGACCCAATCTAGCGAAAGTCAGAAGGCATGTCCCCCTTCCCGAAGTACTATGTTGTCTGCAGCCAACATAGTTGCCACCGAAGGAAGACATGTCAATCGCTCACCCCGAACCACTCGGGAGAGTTAGAAATCCAATCAGGACTCTCGCTAAAATCACGGCTCTCACGCGAGTCATCCTAGGGTCCAACCACAAGCCTAGGGTTCCTAAGTCCTCCAAGACCTACATCCTAGGCTCTGATACCACTCTAATCTGTCACGCCCCGGGGCGATACTGCGCCCCGACTCGCCAACAGATCCGCCGCCCGTACGGGAAGCCCCGTATAGGCGTAGCGACTAACCTGCAAAGAAACATCTACACTAGCAGATATCAGAGCTGAAAGAGAAAAGCTGGAATAAAATACATAAAATAAACTACAACTCACAAATATACAGACCAATCTCACCAGAATACAAGAGTCTCTCAGAAAAGCAGGAAAGAAAGGTACAACTCAAAAGCTCACTACAACAGTCACTCGACATAACACACACCAAAATGGTACTGGGGTACATCTACTCACACACTGAAGATGACAGGAGGGGATCTATCTCGCGACGCCCTTACCTCGGTCAGAAGGAGCTGGATCAGCAACAAGAGCTGCAGGAACCGGAGCAGAAGTCCCTGGGGAGAAAACACCACGACGGGTGTGAGAACTACATCCCACAGTAGTTCTCAGTGGGTGCCGCCAACAAGCCCGACGGTCTGCCCACTAAGTCTACCAGAGGCAAAAGTAACATATGCAGTGCTATAAGGAAAGCTGGGAAAAGTAACTCTACAGCTACTATGCCTCTATCTAGATGCTCAACAGTGGAACAGAAAGAACATAATGCCACAACTAACTCTCCTCCCTGATCACCCAATCAAAACTGACTGCCACATCGGGTCCAGTCAAACCTGCGCCAACCTACTGCCGTTACGTCCCGGAGGAGCGGACTTACGTAGGGCGTCCGTGGCTGCCAACAAAAGCACAGCCAGAGGGACCAATGCAACAACAAGTCGCTAAAGAACATCTCAAACTCACGCCGGCACAACCCGGTCTCGCCTACTCCGGAGTGGCACTCGAGGGGAGCGACCCGCTCGAGTCAAAGTAACCCATAAGTATCACTGTATAGTATCTCTGTAAAGCTCAAATGTGGCTCATGCAGACTATGATCCAATCCTCGATCAATAAGATCGACTACCAAACAAAACACTGACTCACACACTGGCTGGAATCTACACAGCTGAAACTCACTGTCTCTCTGACAGTTTCCAAGAACCCAGATCTACCATCACTATCACTCTCCCAAAGAAATCAAATCTACAGACTGCTATCAACTCCACTCGGTCCCCAGACACGAGTGCAAATGCATCCCACAACCACCCGACCTCTCGGCCCACAACTCGGGCGAGGAAAAGCTAAGTCCATAGTGAAATGAAGTATCGTGATGTGGAATGTCTAAAGCAGTAAGAACCTAGCCCAAGTTGGAGTTTTTCTACAGACTGGCTGAACATGATACATATGACAGGGGTGCTAGGTCAAATTCCAAGATTTCATTACTTAACATAAAGTAGGGATCAAAGATTCATCAACTGATATATGAGATACAACATACAGTTTTACACATGCTAATACTCCAATTTCTAACATGCATGATCCTACACACATAGAATTAGTACACAGTCCAGAGTTCTTGGAAGCAAGGTCACCCACCTGAAAGTGCTAACTGCCCGGAATCGTACAGCTAAGAAAGCCCAAAACAGTCAGATCACAGATCCCACCAAGCCAACAACACGGTAGAAGTGCTCACAACCTCCTGGGTACAAACATACACCAAAATTACACTTTAAACCACACAAATTCCAAAATCCCAAAATCTGTGGTGAACAGTCCCATTCACACGAAATTTTCACCTGAAAAACTTCCTCCAAAAATTCTAATAAAAATATGACGGCGATCCTCGCGAAGAGTAGATGTCGATAGAGTCCTGAAACGTCGAATTCCGATGTCCGGATGAGGAGATAAAAATCCGACAAGTAGGTGCTGTCCAAATCAACCAACAGTCGCAAAGGGGGTTAAAAATGTACCCAGAACCCCAAGAAAAGCTCGGATCCAGAAAAAGTGTCCAACACGGAAAATGTAGATTTACCTCTTACGAAACCGTCACCGCAGAAATCGTCCAAAAATAACGTCGGGTAGCCCGGTAGACCTCCCAGACTAAACTGCGACGAAAATGGGCCTCCAACAGTAGATCGTCGCTCCGCACCCCGATGTAGAAGTCGCCGTCGTCGCGGCCTCCAAAAATTCTGAACCTGTGCCAAAAGATGCACAAGAGGGAGAGGAAGAAAATTGGTGAAGGGCTCAATGGCTAAAGCTCTCGGGAAAAGCCTCTAAAGTGAGCCCCAAGGGGCCTATTTATAGGCCTCACCCGAAATCAGCCCAAAAAGACAAGTCAATGGGCTTTCGGGCCCAACTTTCGGGCGCCCGGTACATTCGGGCGGCTACAGTGTTGGGCCGGCCCAACACTGTTCACGCCCGAATCCACCAGGTGCCGCCACGTGGCCCGCCGAACAGCAAACAGCTGTTCGGGCCACCCACGGGCTGCCACGTGGCCCGCCCCCGCACAGTGAGGCGGTGGGCGCCCGCCAACCAGCGGGCGACGCGTGTCCCCCCGGTTGACCCGCTGACCGGTCGGCGGCCGCGCCGGGCGCGCGGCATGGCCCCGACGGGGGCACGCGCCCCGAGGTACCGGCCCCGACTCCGTGCGCCACGCACGGTGCGCCCTCGAACCAGAGGGTGACACGTGTCCCCTACACCCGGTCCACGCATTCCACTCCGGAATTCCGTGGACCGCGCCGCGTGCACCGACCAACCGGAGGCTGCCACGTGCCCCCGCCTTGGTCCATGCACCGCCGCGCTCACCCGGTAGACCGCGCGCCTTGCGCCCGCCAATCAGGCGGTGCCACGTGTCCATGCTCCGGGTCTGTGCACCCCGCCGCGCAGCTCTGTGGACCGCGCATCCTGAACCGGCCAATGACAGGCCGCCACGTGGCATCCCGGCGGTCTACGGCCCCTCCCATGCACCATTTTCCACTAAAAACTTCCGGGAGTCCGTTTTTGGGCATCCGGGCCCAGAAATAAACAAGCAAATAGCCGTTTTCAAGCGTTTTTCCGTGCTGAATCCATTTCCGACCTCTGTTGGGCCTAATTCTTTTCCGAAATTTCGGCAAACTCAGCCGAAGGCCTACACAGCTAATAATAACACACAGGGTCCATCTGTGGCATCCCATTGACGCACCATGGGCCAGATACACCAACGCTAGGTGCTCTAACAGTGGATTCATCGGAAGAACGCTGCATGGGAATTAGGGCCACTACAGAGAGCACCTCGTGTGCGAGTGGTGCATAGCTTGCTCTTAGATGAGTTTTCCTTTGAGCATGATACTTGAGGCATTAGTAGTGAGGGCGTATGCATAGCAGGATCATAGTAGAGATTTCCTTGAGCATGTTGTTATGGCATATAGTTGTAGCTCATTTCCTGCTTCCATTTATATATCTATCTGCATACCTATCTTTTGTGCCTCCAATAGACTTAGTGGGCATACCGTGGATATTGGTGACGGTACCCACTGAGATCTACCTTCTGCAGTAGATCTCACACCCGCTGCGGTGACAGGTTCCTGAGGTAGCTGTTCCAGCTTGGTTCGCGCGGAGACAGCTGATCGAGGTGAGGACGTGGCTGAGTAGTTCCTTACCAGTTTTCAGAGTCAGAGGTAGATGTACCCAGTATTTTATGTTTCCACTTTTGTACTGGACAGTCTGAGAGCTTGGTGAGGCTTTTGTATTTATTTGTCAGCTGAGTGATGTTGTATTGAGGATTATTTTATTTATATCAGATGTTCAGTGGATTTCTGTAGCTATTGGTTTGGTTTTCAGCTCTGATACATGTTAGCTATAGATCTGACTTGCAGGGTAGACGCTTCGTCTGTGCGGCAGTTTCCGTACAGATGGCGGATCTGTTGGCGAGCCCGGGTCGCAGTTTCGACCCCGGGGCGTGACACGCCACGTGGCGCGCCCCGGTCCACACGTCAGCTGCGCGTTCCCGTGGACCGCGCAGCGCATACCCGCCTATGGGCGGTTGCCACGCGTCCCAGCCGGTCCACCATGCACCGGCGGCGTTCCTCCGTGGACCGAACAGCGTGCGCCGGCCAATGGGTGGCCGCCACGTGTCCCAGGCCGGTCCACGGCTCCCCACCGTGCACCATTTTGCATAGAAAACTTCCGGGTGTTCGTTTTTGGGCGTCCGGACTCAGAAAAATACAAATAAATAGCCGTTTTCAAGCGTTTTTTCGCGCTGAATCCAAATACGGCCTCCAATCAGCCTGAAACCACTTTTAAAATTCAACAAAAGCAGCCAAAATTCAGGCTTGACTCCAAACCCTCTATGAGTCCATCCAACACATTCCTTTGAAGTGTTGTGGCCCCAACACACCTCTAATAGGTGTTCCACATCCCGAAACATAGGGGAAAGCTACACGGGGATCTGGGTTACTACATCCTCCCCCACTAACAAAAGTTTCGTCCTCGAAACGTAAATCATACCTCAGTCCTGAGCCTCGAACAGGTAGGGGTAGGTGTCCATCATCTCTGACTCGAGCTCCCACGTAGCCTCGCGCTTGTCATGATTGCTCCAAAGGATCTTCACAGAGGGAATGGCCCGACTGCGTAGTTCTCTCACCTCTCGATCCAGAATCCGCAGTGGGCACTCCTCATACCTCAAATCCTCGCTGATCTCGAGCGGTGTGAAGTCGATGACGTGCGACGGGTCAAAGACATACTTCCTCAAAGTGGAAACATGAAATTCATCGTGGACACCAGCAAGCCTCGGGGGAAGTGCAAGTCGGTAGGCAACTGGCCCGATACGCTCCAATACCTCAAAGGGCCCAATATATTGGGGGCTAAGTTTCCCACGGATGCCGAACCTCCTGATCCCTCTGGACGGCGAGACTTTCAGAAATACATGATCCACAACCTGAAACTCTAAGTCTCGTCGCCGTACATAAGCATAGCTCCTCTGTCGACTCTGAGCGGTCTGAAGATGCAGTCGAATCTCTCGGACCTTCTCCTCTGCCTCTAACAATACATCTGGTCCCAAGGTCCGTCTCTCGCCTACGTCACTCCAATAAAGCGGTGATCGACACTTGCGTCCATACAATGCCTCAAACGGAGCCATCTGAATGCTCGCTTGGAAGCTGTTGTTGTACGCAAACTCAGCCAAAGATAAGTGTCGAATCCAGCCTCCGCCAAAATCCAAGATGCAAGCCCTCAGCATGTCCTCCAGGATCTGTATAGTCCGCTCTGACTGCCCATCAGTCTGTGGATGAAAAGCTGTACTGAACATGAGCTGAGTCCCCAAGGCTGTCTGCAAACTCTCCCAGAAACGCGAAGCAAACCTCAGGTCTCTATCTGACACTATAGAGGCTGACACTCCATGTAACCTCACTATCTCATCCAGATATAACTGGGCTAGTCGCTCGAGTGACCAAGTAGTCTGCATGGGCAAAAAGTGCGCTGACTTGGTAATTCGATCCACAACTACCCAGATAGCATCTGCTCCTCCCTGTGCCCTCGACAATCCGACCACGAAATCCATCGTAATGCGGTCTCATTTCCACACGGGGATTGGGAGACTCTGTACTGTTCCGGCGCCCGGCAGGCAGCGGCGGCGGCGGCGGCGGCGGGCAGCGGCTGAGCGCGGCGGCGCGGGAGCGCGGGCAGGAGCGCGGGCGCGCGGGCAGGCGCGCGGTGCACGGGAGCGTCGGGCCACGTGGCGTTTTCCTACTGGTTGGGTGCTGACACGTGGCGGGCTTCGAGTGGCCGGTGCTGTGGACCGGGAGCACGGAGCAGGCCGGGGCGGCCTCGGGGTGCGTGCCTGGCAGGGGTGCAGGTGGCGGCGCAGGCGCGTTGACCGCGTTTCCCGCGTGAGTGCGCGCCACGCGTCGGCGCCCGCGCTGGCCACGTGTCATTCGGTGGATGGCCGGATCGGCTGTCCGCTGTTTTGGCGGGTGACATGGCGGAACCGGATAAATCCGGGCGCTCCGCGAGGTAGCAGACCGCGCACTGTTGGTGCCCGAAATATTTCGGGCGCCCGGAATGAGGGACACAACCGTCATTTTTCGAATTATTTTTTTGGCCTATTTAAGGACCCGACCCGCCTTCTTCTTCCTCTTTTCTGCATTTCGGAGCCTCTTTTCACCTCGACGCCTTCAGAAAAATTGATCCCCGTGCTGTGCTGCATCCATCTGTGGATTTCTAGGATTTTACGTGGCACATTTCCCGAGGTTTCCATTTCTTTGGCGCGTCGCGACGCTCTTTCGTCGGTGTTTCCTTTCGTCGCGTTTCGGTGCGCGAGCTCCCCCGGCCTACTCCGACAACCTTTTCGAGCGATTCTTACGCCGTTGTATCCGCGACAGGTAGGGCTACGATCTTGGTATTTTCATCATCCCCTAGTTTCGGGTTTTTCTTGGAGTTTTCCCGTGCTTACTGGGAACCTTTGTATGATGTGAGGATTTCGGGGACATCAGTTTGTTGCGTGGAGTTCTCCGCGCTCGAGCGTCGGATCGACGCGTGCCTATACACTTTTTGCATCTACTCGTCGCGAGGAGTATCGCCGTATTTTTCTTGGATTTTTCTGAGGCTTGTCCGGAGGTATATTTTTCTCTCTTTATCTGTGCATGGGATTACAGTTGTGTTGTTGTGAGGTTGTGTGCACCCTGTGTTGTGGGATTTGTAACTCGGCCTACGGGGCTCGGAATTGGACGTGCAGGTACCCGTTTCGAAGTTCTCGACACGACGATCGCAGCAGTATTTTTATCGGATTTTTCAGAGCCCTTTCTGTAGGTGAATAATTTGCATCTTTGGGACTGTTCTGCAGGTTGTGTATTCTTGGGTAATTTTTGGAATAAAGTGTAACTGTGAACCTTGTGTTATACCCAGGAGGGTTTGCGGGTATTGCTGGACCCGTTGGATCTGGAGATATTGATTTCTCGGTATTATCAGCTGTGGGACTTTGGACAGTTCAGCTCTTCAGGTGGGTTCCTTCGCCTCCAAAACTAGTGGATTTCCTACTAACTCTATATTATAGGAACATGCATGTATGAGATGGATTAGGATGCATGTTAGAGAGGGAGATGTTATCTTTCCTGTGTCATGTTTGATATCTTGTTAGTTGCTAATTCCTGATCCTGTTTTAGTTAAACTAATACTATTATTGGAACTTGACCTAGCACCCCGTCATATGTTGCATGTGTAACCAGACTAATAGAAAACCCTCATCTGGGCTAGGTTTATTTATGCTTTAGACATCCACACTGTTCTTCTATTCCTGGACATAGTGTCTTCCTTGCCCGGCTAGTGGGCCGAGTGGTCGAGTTTCTTCTTAGTGTGGGATGCATATTACACTCGTGCTTGGGAGCAGAGTGGTGTCTGGTAGTTGTAGCCTGTCTTTTATTTATGGCGGGAGCCGTTTGGGTAGACGGTGGTCCCGAGATGTCGTGTTCTTCGATTTGGGTGTCGCTACAGTGGTAGTGGCAGTAGTGTACCAGTGACAGCAGGACCTTGAACCCAGAACCTTTTTGGACACACACATGATTTTAGTCAACCAATGTTTTCTTCCAAGCATCGTAGGGTCGCCGGAGTCTGTTCTTGTTTGATAGGACGAAGGCATTAGCTCTTCGAGGTTTGGATATAAAACTTGTTTTCAAATCGTTTTCCTAAAAAGAACTAAAAATCATTAAAAATGAATTTCTCTCAGATCAAATGGCTTTCAGTAATAAATGTCACTTTTTCTTATAAACTTACCCACTCGAGATGATTCGAGTGGTCTGGGTTCTAAGGGCTGCCTTTTCTCTTGGTCGAGAACAACGAGGGGCTATGCCTAGAGCCTGTTCTTGTTTGATTTGGGTTGTAGGTTCTAGTCTTTCGGGGTTCTCGGACCCATCATTGTTGTTGGCTGTGGAGTATCTCCAGTCCAGTGGTTTTAGCACGTTGGCTGAGTGATGTCCGTTTTAGGGAGCCGTTGGGTTGACAGCGGTCCCGACTGTTCGAGTGTTCCTTGTTAGTGAGTTAGAGAGGTGATTTGGGTACTGTCGATCTTGTTGATCGTGATTTGGACTATAGCCTGCATGAGCCATATTGAGCTCGACAGAGATGCGCGGATACTTTCCTCGGTGGGGTCGAGCCCCTCGAGTGCCACTCCGGAGTTGGGCCTGTTACTTTGCTATCGGGACTTGTCGACGCATTCCCTCTGGCTGGGCCAGTTTTGGCAGTCACGGACACCCTACGGTAGACCCGTCCTCTTGTGGATGTGCGGCAGTAGGTGGGCGCAGGTTGACTGGACCCTATGTGGCAGTCAGTGTAGATTGGGTGACTATATTTGAGAGTTAGTAGATGTATCATGTTTCCATCTGTTCCACTTCTTGAGCATTTAGTTAGAGGCATAGTAGCTGTAGAGTTGTTTTCTTTTTCCAGCTCTTTCATTTCAGTATCGCTTTCGTTACTTTATGCCTCTAGTAGACTTAGTGGGCAGACCGTCGGGCTTGTTGGCGGTACCCACTGAGAACTACTGTGGGATGTAGTTCTCACACCCGCCGTGGTGTATTCTTCCCCAAGGACCTCTACTCCAGCTCCTGCTGCTCTAGTTGCTGATCCTGCTGATCGAGGTAAGGGAGTCGCGAGATAGATCCATACCAGTCGTCCTCCTGAGAGAGTAGATGTACCCCATTTTCTTTTATTTTGAGAGTTTTATTTTGAGAGACCTTTGTAGTGAGGTTTAGACTTGTAATTTTCTTTTTTTGTTGCGAGACTTATGTATTTGTGAGGAATTGGGTTGCATTTATTTTTATTTCTAGCAGTTTATCTTTCAGCTCTGATATCTGTATAGTGTAGCATCTTTCTTTTGCAGGTTAGTCGCTTCGTCTATACGGGGCTTACCGTATGGGCGGCAGATTTGTTGGCGAGCCCGGGTCGCAGTTTCGACGTCGCGGCGGCTGAGGTCGAAAAGAGGCACGAAGCTCGGATGTGCCCGGGCTGTCCACACCCAAAACAACGACCCCACCGCTGATCGCACGTGCCTGGCTGATGAGGTCCTCCATAAACGATACATCTGTCTGACGGCTGGGACTGTCGTGACTGCTGCTGTGACCTCCGAGACTGCTGCTGAGACCTCTGCTGTCTCGGCTGCGACCTTTGCTGCTGTTGATGCTGCTGCTGCTGCTGCTGCGGTGGCCTTGGGATCCACCAGGCCCTCATCGCTCAGAACGCCAACGGCCGGAAAACTGAGGCCGTGGCGGTCGTGGCGGCCTCCAAGAGCTAGCCTGTCCCCCATCATCCTGTGCTGGTCGCTTCCTTTCAGAGCTCTGAGCGACCATACCGCCACGTCTGGCAACTACGTGGTCTCCTCTCTCAACCAACTGGGCGTGCTCCGCGGCCTCCTCGAGAGTCTGTAGCCGCTGGGCATGCACCAGAGTGTAAATCTCCGGGCGGAGACCCGTCTCGAAAAGCTCCACCTGGTGAGGTCCATCTCGGGCGACGAAAGGCACGCAGTTGAGCAACTGCATAAACTCCTGATAGTAAACCTGTACTGACCGGTCGCCTTACTGCAGATTTTTCAGATCATCCTCCAGCTTCCTCTTCACACTCGTAGAAAAGTAAGTATCCAAGATCATCCGTTTGAACTCCAACCAAGGTAACTGTCGAGTGATCTGGAACTCCAAGGGCTCCACCCGACGCCACCAGGTGTCTGCATCTCCATCCAAACAATGTACTGCCATTTGTACTCGATACATCTGATCAATGAAGAAGTCCCTGAATAACTTCTCCATTCCCGCTAACCAAGCTCCAATCTCCCATGGCTGAGTGTTCCGCCGCAAGAATCTAGGCGGTCCTCGCTGACAAAACTGGGTGAGCTTGTCGGCGATCTCCTGCTCCTCCGCCGGGGTCAACGGCCGAATCGCTCCCTATGCCCCGCTGCTCGACGATGGCGCTGTAGGCACATGTGGTATAGCTGGTGGTGCAGGGGCCTCTAAGACAGTAGGGGGAGGCACCTCTCTCTGGGCGAGTAACTGCTCAATCCGCTGCTCCTGCCGGCGGTGACTCTCTGCCAACTAGGCCACCATGGCCCTCAACTCGCTGAGCTCAGAAGGCCGGGACTACTCCGGCTCCTCCGAGGGTGCAGGGGTACCCCGGGTAGGGATCTGACGTCGGGGAGGCATCCTGCCACAAGAAACCACGAATCACTAACATAACCCCACATGACCCAATCTAGCGAAAGTCAAAGACATCCCCCTATTTCTGTAACTTTATGTTGTCCGCAGCTAACATAACTGTTCACCAGAAATAGGATTTGTCGATCCCTCTTCACTCACTGGAAGAGTCAAATAACCCAATCACTAACTTTCGCCGTAAGTATCACGCCTCTCGCGCCCTATCATCCTAGGGTCTGCCAAAAGCCTAGGGTTTCCTAAGTCCCAACTGACCTATCCCTAAGCTCTGATACCAACCTAATCTGTCACGCCCCGGGTGTAAACCAGAACCCGGGCCCGTCTATAGATCCGCCGTGCACACGGAATTTTCGGCGTACATGAAGCGCTGGTAACCTGCTCAGATATAAGATAAACAATAAAAGAGCATAATACAGAGCTAAACTAAAAAGAACTACATAATATCTCAGACTGGAAATATGATACAAGCGAATAAGTACAATAAACTCCCAGCTCACTGAATAAATACAACCAGCTGGCTAAAGCCAGACCCAAAAGTAAAGTACTACAGCCTGAGATACAAAAAGGGGTACAATAAAAGTCTAGCTATTCTCACGGTCGGGGCAGACGATCTAGCTAGTCCGCTATTCGCTTAATTCGATCTGCCGCTGATGGCCCAGCAGCTCCCGCAGACGACTCTGCAAAACAAACGGGAAGAGACAGAAAACAACTATGGGGGTTAGAACTACTAGATAAACCAGTAGCCTCCCCTAGTGGGTAAAGCCTCAGACTCTGACGGACCCACTAGGACTACTAGAGGCAAAAAGGAAAGAACAGTAGTAAGCAATAAAGGCTGCTGATAAAAAAGAAATTATTACTACTATGCCTCTAAATGTAGTGCCAAAAAGTAACTGTATGCATGCAACTATATGACCAACTGCCTAAATAAACCCAATCAATGGGCCAGTAATCACTGGCACTGCCTGCTCAACTGTCTCAAGTATCTGCTAACCAATCGGTACTCACTGACCGATGCTCACTGTCTGGCACTCACTGGCCAATATATCAATCGCCTACTCCGGAGTGGCCTCGAGGGGAGTGACCCACACGAGTAAAGTAACCATGTCACCAATATCTCACAATAGCAGGACTGGATCATGACTATGATCAAAGTGGGAAACTCCATCCACTAATGAAATACCAATCCCCCAATCTGATGCAATAATAAACATCCGGTCAACCGCCCAATGTCCGCGGTCGCCGCAATACCCCATAAGTCCAAATCTAGTAAAATGACCCACATCCGGTCAACCGCCTAATATCCGCGGTTACCACAATGCCCCACAACCATAATCGAGTCTAACCTGTCCCACATTCAATGGCCTCAACTACACTATCCCAAACCCCTGTTCGGACTCGAACAACATGCATCTGAATAAAAAGGAGAGCAATAAAACATGGTTTCTCCTAAGTCAAGTCCAATATGATTGTGTAGCAATAAATAGTGGCCTAACTAGATGTCCATACAAGCATGCAATTGTCCTCTTTTTAAAACTGAAAGAAAGTATTTACTATTCATTTTAACAGGATAATTCCTAATGTTCCAACATGATAAGTCATTTTACATGCGAGGTTATGCTATAACATTTGTCCCAACAATAAGGACCCAATTTAACATAGATGAGCTGTCACATCATTTGTGGGGTCAACACATGCAATTCTCAATTAGAATACCAATTACCACTTTTAATTTATGAGATCTCTAATACTCCTAGTGAGTCAGTCAAAAGTGAGGTAAGCAACAACCACCCACCTCGAAATGCGCAATCCACACCTAAAAAGCTTCCTTGCTGTCCACAGTCCTCTAACTCCGCAACCCGCCGAAAACAGTGCACAACTGTACAGAACAACGCACCCGGTGTAAACACAAAACCCAAAATACAGCATTTGCTGTTTTTCCAAACAGCACGAAAAAAGAGGGGTTTTCACCTCTGTACATTGCTCCGAAAAATAAAAAAAAAATACGCTTGCGTTCCTTACGACGAGTATATCAAAAACATGTATTTATACGCCTTGATCCGATGCTCCTAGGCCAAGATATAAATCAAACAAGCCGGTGCTATCCCAAAAACATCACAAAAAAAGGGGGGGTCAAAAGTGCCTCGGGAATTATGCCAAAAGTGCGAAACGGGGCAAAGTGATCAATACGAAAATCGAAGCCTTACCTCTTAGGAACACGCTCTCACAGAAATTGCCCAAAAATTACTCCTGGTTTGCGCACAGGAAATTTCCGACTGAAATAGGACGAAAACCGGCCTAAATGGGGGAAAGTCGAGGCGCACTGTCAAATCAAGATCGCCGCTGTCGAGCCTCCAAAAATCCTCTGGATCTACCAAGAGATCAAAAACATCAGGAGGAACAATTTTTGTATAGGTCTCTCCCTCTCAATCTCTCTCTAAAGCTCAGAAAAAGGAAGAAAAAAGAGAGGGGAGGGGTATTTATAGGCCCAGCCTAGCCCACAAAAATCCCCCCGGATTCGGGCGCCCGAAACATTCGGGCCCCGAATCCGGGCTCGGCCCGGCCCGCCAAAACAGCGCCCGGAATCACCCGAGCTCGACACCTGTCCCCGAACAGGGGACAGCGGCGCCCGGCGAACCGGGCGCTGCCACGTGCCCCCTGCGGGGCGGCGCGGTGGGTGGCGCCAGCCACTATCGCGGCGCCACGTGGCGCGGCGCTGCCCCGCCCGACACGCCAGCCGGCGCGGCAGCGCGCCGCCCGTGCGCCTGCGCCCGCGTGCACGTACGGCCGCAGCCGCACGCCCGCGGGTTCACCGCGTGCACCTGCTCCGTCCAGTCCGGGGCCGCCACGTGGCGCGCCCCGGTCCACGCGCCAGCCGCGCAGTCCAGTGGACCGCGCAGCGCAGACCCGCCTATGGGCGGTTGCCACACGTCCCCGCCGGTCCACTGTGCACTAGCGGCGTTCCTCCGTGGACCGGACATCGCGCGCCGGCCAATAGGTGGCCGCCACGTGTACCAGGCCGGTCCACGGGTCCCCCCGTGCACTATTTTGCACAGAAAACTTCCGGGTGTCCGTTTTTAGGCGTCCGGACTCAGAAAAATACAAATAAATAGCCATTTTCAAGCGTTTTTCCGCGCTGAATCCAAACACGGCCTCCAATCAGCCTGAAACCACTTCTAAAATTTGGCAAAAGCTGCTGAAAGTCAGGCTTGACTCCAAACCCTCTCTGAGTCCATCCAACACATCCCTTTGACGTGTTGTGGCCCCAACACACCACTAACAGGTGTTCCACACCCCGAAACATAGGGGAAAGCTACATGGGGATCTGGGTTACTACAAGTCTGGTAGCTGAGGTTAGACTAGTGCTAGTGTTGGGAGCGGTTTGGGTAGACGGTGGTCCCGAGCTATCGAGTATCTTTCGGTCAGTATTGTTGGGAACCGTCTGGGTTGACGGTGGTCCCAGGTCGTGAAGTGTCGTCCGACCAGTTATGTTAGCCCTTGAGTTGTGGGTCGATCCCGGCTGTGGAGTATCTCCAGTCCGTGTGTATAGTGTGGCGAGTTGGGTATCTCGTTTTGGGAGTCGTTTGGATTGACGGTGGTCCCGTCTGTTGAGTACCTCCGGCTAGTGGGTTAGTGTAGCGAGTTGGTTGAGTTCGCTAGTGTCTTGAGATTCGTGAGGGTTTCATTATAGCTGAGTCATTGAGAGTACTCCGACCGTTGTGCGAGATTTTTGAGGGTCTTGAGTTCTTCCGTTCTGAGAGTGAGCGTGGATTTTGATTATAGCCTACATGTGCCACTGTAACTATATTTGATACTACGCCGGTTTGGCTGGGCCAGTTTTGGCAGCCACTCCCTACATAATTCCAGTCCTCCG
The DNA here is from genome assembly GCA_029204045.2 of Tillandsia leiboldiana. Classification (NCBI taxonomy): domain Eukaryota; kingdom Viridiplantae; phylum Streptophyta; class Magnoliopsida; order Poales; family Bromeliaceae; genus Tillandsia; species Tillandsia leiboldiana. The sequence continues at coordinate 15,022,296 of CM055065.1, forward strand.
TGGATGTAATGGTGGTAGGTGAGCGCCGGTTTGGCTGGGCCAGTTTTGGCAGCCACTCTCTACGTAATTCCAGTCCTCCGTGGATGTAATGGTAGTAGGTGAGCGCAGGTTTGGCTGGGCCAATTTTGGCAGCCACGCCCTACGTAAGTCCAGTCCTCCGTGGATGTAATGGCAGTAGGTAGGCGCAGGCTTGATGTAGTATCCCCGATCCCTGTGCAGCTTTCCCCATGACCCACGTTTTGGAACACCTATTATTGGTGTGTCAGTCCCGCAACGCGTCAAATGGACACGTTGGACGAACTCAGCGAGGTTTCTGGATCAAGCCTTTATTTTGGTTGCTTCTACCGAATTTTAGAAAGGTTTTCAGGCTAATCCGAGGCCGGATTTGGATTCAGCGTGGAAAAACGTCGAAAATTGGCTATTTACTTGTGTTTTTCTGAGTTCGAATGTCTAAAAAGGGACACCCGGAAGTTTGGTGCGCATTTTGGGTGCATGGGGAGTCGTGGACCGGCTGGGGTGCCACGTGGCAGCTTCTGGTTGGCCGGCGCATGCGGCGCGGTCCACGAAAGCCGTGCGGGTGTTGTGGACCGGGCGCGGGGACACGTGGCAGCTCCTGGTTGGCGGGCTCACGCGACGCTGTCCACTGGGCGCGCGCGGCGGGTGTAGTGGACCGGGGAGGGCCACATGGCGGTGCCGGATTGTCGGGCACACGAACGCGCGGTCCATGCGGCATGGGGGCGGGTGTACGGCGGTGCAGGCGGGCAGGTGACCGATGTGCGGGGCAGGTGGCCGCCGTACGCAGGGCGCCACGTGGCGCCTTGCGATTGGCGGGCGCCACCCGCCCTCGTTGACCGGTCGGGCCACGCGTCAGCGCCCGCGCCGCCTTGCACGCGCTGTTCCTTGTTCGGGACACTCGTCAAGCGCCGAGCGATCCGGGCGCTGATGGCGTACCGGGCAGGGGGGCGGGTTCGGGCACTGTAGCCGCCCGAAACCCCCCGGGCGCCCGGATTTTGGGCCCGAAAGCCCAATAAAGTGGGATATCGGGTTTCTTTTGGTGTGGGCCTATAAATACTCTCCTTCCTTGGGCCTTTTACCCTTTTTCCCGAGCTCCTCTACGACAGAGCCCTTAAGCAACACTGTTCCTCATCTTGTGCTGCATCTCTCGAGGGAGTTTCGAAATTTTTGGAGGGCACGGCATCGACGGCTTCGACGATTCGGCGCAGTGCGACGTTTTTTCTTCGGCGGCCCATTTCCGTCGCGTTTCGGTCCACGAGGTCCACAGAGCTACCCCGAAGGAATTTTTGGATGATTTTCACGGCGTCGGTTTCAAGAGAGGTGCATCTACGTTTTTCGTGTTTCCACTCCTCCCAGATTTGAGTTTTTATTGGGGTTTCTGGTATATCTTTAAACCCCTATTGTTGCTGGTGATTTTCTTGGGCAGTACAGCTTGTCGTATTTTTATCTCAGTGCTCGGTTATCGTATTTCGACATGTGAGGACTCGATCGACATATACTCTTCGCGAGGATCATCGTCGTATTTTTATTGGAATTTTTAGAGATTATCTCGTAGGTGGTATTTAAGCATTTTCTGGACTGATTTTACAGCAGCATGTGTTTGTGGGAACTTTTGCTAATTGCAATGTTTGGACCATATCTTTGTACCCAGGAGGAGTTTTTGGGTGTTTTTGGGCCCATTGGAATCGTGGGAATCCGAGAATTGTCCCCGTTCAGTTTCAGCCTATTTAGACTTTGGATCGACGCGCACTTTTAGGTGGGTTGCTTCGTCTCCAAAACCGGTGGACAGTTCTCTAACTCTATATTTGTTAGTGTGCATGCATTATGCGAGCAGTGTTAGAAAGCATGCGGTATGAGATAATGTTGTCTAGTGTGGTGATTCTGATCATGTTGATTATTACTTCCTATCTGTGTTAATTAAATGTTAGTATTGGAACTTGGACCTAGCACCCCGTCATATGTTTGCATGTGTAAACCAGACTAGTAGAAAACCCTCACTTGGGCTAGGTTCATTTATGCTCTAGACATCCACACTTCGTATTCTATTCCTGGACATAGTGTTTCTCCTCGCCCAGGTAGTGGGCCGAGTGGTCGGGATTTATTTTTAGTGTGTGATGCTTGTTACACTCATGCTTGGGGGCCGAGTGGAGTCTGGTAGGTGTAGCTAGTCTTGTACCTGTGGCGGGAGCCGTTTGGGTAAACGGTGGACCCGGGTTGTCGAGTTCTTCGATTTATTTGTCGCCACTGTGTCCGTGGCAGTGGTGTACCAGTGATAGCAGGACCTTGAATTTAGAATCTTTTTGGACACATATGATTTCAGTAAACCAATGTCTTTCTTCCAAATGTCAAAGGGTCGCCAGAGTCTGTTCTTGTTTGATTCGGCGAAGGCATTAGCCCTTCGGGGTTTGGGAATAAAATTTGTTTTCTAACTATTTTTCCTAAAAGAACTTAAAATCATTAAAATGGGTTTTCCTTTTGAGGGTTTTGTTTTTGAGAGATTTTTGTAGTGAGGTTCAGACTTGTACTTTTGGAGTTGTATTATTTCTTATTTCAGTAGTTTACCTTTTAGCTCTGATATCTGTATAGCTATAGTATCCTTCTTTTTGTAGGTTAGATGCTTCGTCTATACGGGGCTTCCCGTGATTGCCACTCGCTCCCCAGTCGCCACTCGCTCCCCGTGATTGCTCCTCAACAACAACAAGTACGGCATGGCCCTGTTGCGCAATCCTCTCATCTCACGAGGCAGGATTCGCAACGGGCGTCCCTCGTACTCCAAACACTCACGGTTCTTAAGTGGAGTGAGTCAATCCCGGGCGAGGGATCCAAAACATACTACCACTGAGCTGGGATGTGGAACACGAGGACTTCCAACAAATTGCGGGGACAACCAACAAACTCAAAAAGCAAACCCACGGTACTAACTCGTCCGAATCTACTCAAAGTACGCCATTACAACCAAACAAGAAAGGTAAAGGCCCCACCATCAAGAACGTCATCAACTCCAACTCTCAATTTGGAAAGCAGCCGAAAATAACGAAAAGTCCGAAAATTCCGAAAGGCCGGTGCCCTCGCCCCAATCAAATAAGAACAGGTTTGGGCACTGTCTCCATTTCTGGAGTAGTCTTTCGAAGTTTTCGTCCCGTTCGTAAGTTTCAGCATGAAGGCGATAAAAAGGGAGAGAAGTGTTGAAGCCGTTCCTGCTGTGGCTACAAAAACGAAAGCTACGATGTCACGCCCCGGGTGTAAACCAGAACCCGGGCCCGTATACAGATCCGCCGTGCACACGGTATTTCCTGCGTACACGAAGCGTCGGTAACCTGCTCAGATATAAGAGATAATAATAAAAGAGCATAAAATCAGAGCTGAACTAAAACTACTACATCTCAGACTAAAGCTGGAAATAAAGTAAGGAACATCTGTAAATAAATACAAGTATCTCTCCCAGCTCACCACAAATATACAAACAGCTGGCTAACGCCAGACCCAAAAATAAAGTACGATAAAAACTGTCTGAGAAGATAGGGGTACATCAAAAGTCCAGCTAGCAACTATCGGGTGGACACTCTATCTAGTCCGCTATCCTCTTACCTCGATCCGCTGCTGACGGCCCAGCAACTCCCGCAGAGGACTCTGCAAAACAAAGGGGGAAAAACAAAGAAAAAGACGATGGGGGTGAGAACTACTATAAAAACAGTAGCCTCCCCTAGTGGATTAAGCCTCAAACTCTGACATGCCCACTAGGTCAACCAGAGGCAAAAGAGAAAAAGAAGAAGTGGTAAGCTGTAAATAGTACCGCTGATAAGAAAAATGAAGCTACCACTACGATGCCTCTAAATGCAGAGCCAGAAAGATATAACTATAAGAATGCATCAGTGAATGTGCCTGACTGTATAAACCCAATCTAACGACCAGTAAAAACTGGCACTGCCTGCTCTGCTGTCGAACTCATCTGCGGGAATACTGACCGACTACTGACCGGTACGGCCGCATCCCAAAATAGGTGACAGATCGGCTACTGCCCGGTACGGTCGCACCCAAAATAAGTAACAGACCGACTACTGTCTGGTATGGTCACACACTCCGGAGTGGCACTCGAGGGGAGCGACCCACACGAGTAAAATAACCATGTCTCAATATCTCACTGTAGCAGGACTGGATCATGACAATGATCGAAGTGGGAAAACCCCTCCACTAAAGATAACCCGATCCCCCAATCTAATGCAATAAAACTCAATAAGTGGGAACTCCATCCACTAGAGGAATCCTATCCCCAATCTGATGCACAAGTAAACATCCGGTCAACCGCCTAATGTCCGCGGTCGCCGCAATAACCCACCACCACAATCTGGTATGACAAACCCACTCAACAAAAACCCGGCTACACTATCCTACAACCCTGCTCAACCCGAGCAATACACATGTATCTCAATAAAAGGAGAAGAGGTGCCAACATGGTTTCTCCTAAGTCAAATTCCAATATGATAGTGCTGCAGTAAATAGTGGCCTATCTAGATGTCCATACAAGCATGCAAATGTCCCCATCTAGAATAGAAGGAAAAGCGTCCACCAGTGCTCTCACATGTAATAAATCGTAATGTCCCAATGTACTAATCTATTTCACATGAATAGTTATGACATAGCAACGAGCTCCAACACTAATGTCTCAAAGTGATGATCCATTTTTGCATAATCACTAACTACTAACATACAACTGATCATGCTGTTCCAGATAAATAAATACTTTAACAGGAGTGATTATGGCATAATGATCATGTCCAAATACCAATATCTCAATTACATGGATAGGCTATCAATTATTTAGTCCCTTTTTGCATGCAAGGTTTATCAATATTTTGTTCAACATTTTCTAACATCGGGATATTCTGATGTTCCTAGTGAGCATACCAAAAGAGGGATACAACAACCACCCACCTCAAAAGGCGTGAACAACAACAACAAGAGATTCCCCGCTGTCCAAGATCCTCAATCCCCACAAACCTCCAAAATAGTGAACTACAACAAAATAGATCGCACCCGGTGTAAATAACAACATCCAAAGACAGCATTTGCTGTTTTTCCAAATAGCATGGAAAATGAGGAAATTCACCTCAGTACAGTCCTCAGAAAAATCTGAAAAAATCGCCGTTGCGATCCTCGCGACGAGTAGATGAAAAACGAGTACCTACTCGTCCCGTTCCGACACCTGTAGGCCAAGATATAAATTAATTATCGCGGTACACGCGAAACTTCCAATGATGAAAAGTCAGCAGTGCTCTATCCAGAAAAAGTATAATTTTCACCTTCGAAGCAACCTCAGAAAAATCCAGGAAAAATATGATGATGTTCCTTGCGACGCGTAGATATAAATCGAGTATTTGCACTTCTCGTTACGACTCTCAGTTGCTGAGAAAACCCACAAAAACCCCGGTGCTGTCCATAATCCATCACAGAATAAGAGGTCACAGAAATGATCCAAAAAGTCTAAGAAAACCTCGAAATACAGGGAAGCTAAAAATACAAAAGTCGAAGCCCTACCTGTCGTGAAAACGTGGGCACAAGAATCACCCAAAAATTCCTTCGGGGTAGCCCAGGGGAGTCCTCGGACCAAAACACGACGAAAAGGGCAAATAAAGAAGGTGCGTCGCAGTGCGCCGAGAAAATGCAATCTCGAAGTGCGTGCCACCAAAAATACTGGAACTCCACCACAAAGTGTAGAACAAATGGGTGAGCAAAAACCCTATAGAACTCTCCCTGCGAAACAGCCCAAAAAGCTCACAAAGGAAGGCCCAAGTGGCCTATTTATAGGCCCAAGCCCAAAGGGCACTATTTTCGGATTCGGGCACACCTTTTCGGGCGCCCGAATCCAAAAGTCGCACGAAAGCCGCGCCGCCACCCCGTCCGACCAGCTCCCGAAACCGCCTGCGAGCGACACGCGTCCCAAACAGGGAACAGCGTGTTCAAGGCTCTTCGGACGCCGCCACGTGGCGCGCACCCGTCAACGCGGGTGGGTGGCGCCCTCCAATGGCTGGGCGCCACGTGGCCCGCCCGCGCGACCCGCCGACCGCTCCCACATGCGCCTCGCCAGCCGCGCCGCCTGCCTCCCATGCGCGCACACTTCCTGAGGCGCCGATGTGCACCTCCGTGGACTGCGCCGCGTGAGCCCGCCTATCACAAGCTGCCACGTGTCCCCGCGCCCGGTCTGTGCACCCGCGCGGGGTTCCGTGGACCGCGCACTATAAACCGGCCAATAATAGGCCGCCACGTGGCACCCAGCCGGTCTACGGCCTCCCCCATGCACCAGAATCCACTGAAAACTTCCGGGAGTCCTTTTTGGGCATTCAGACTTAGAAATAAACAAGCAAATAGCCGTTTTCAAGTGTTTTTCCGCGCTGAATCCAAATCCAACATCTGTTTGGCCCAAAACCTTTTTCTAAAATTCGGCAAAAGCAGCCGAAGGCCAATCCAGCTATCGATACCTCACAGGGTCCATCTGTGGCATCCCTTTGATGTACTATGGGCTAGACACACCATCAACAGGTGTTTTACATAGTGGATTCATGGGAAAAAGTTACATGGGGTTTGGGGCCCTACATACGATCTAACCGTGACCCCTAAGGATACAACCTCTAGTCCTAATCGTCACATACGCTGTAGTGGTGGCGTCTGTCCAATGCCGCTAAAGCCATCGCTGCAGAAAGGGTACCTTGGCAACCTGTGGAAATGAACTCCTCCAGTCCAGCTCGCGGAAGGGTCACTGTTCTCAATTCACAATCAGTCGTTGCACGATACCGTACCAACCGGTCCATCCCGTGTGCTCAAGCAGAGTCTTGGAGCTGTCACTGAACTGTCACACCTGCCGGTATAGTCCCAAGTCTCAACTGTACTGCTCAGGCCCCCCCAAAATCCTCCTCTACTCGCAGGACACTAACAAGAATCTAACCGCTAAAGCATGTAGCAAAAATCCTATCTCTTATCCATGCAGATATGCAAATGTCCTACAAACATATGCAGGAGAATGCAGCGGTACTGAAATGCTCAAACTCAGCTGGCTGAAAATTAAAATCATACCTGCAGTGACACAATCCGCTGCCGAGGTTCCCTCCACCTGGGCTGCGTAAACCCGTCCACTGGGTGCTAAAGGTCGTCGTCCCGTCCGTCCCGAAGTCGTGACCCACTCTGTCTGACGGTGAGCCGGAGGGGCTTCCGCTTCCTGAATAGGCAAGGGGGGTGTTGTCGCGATAGGCCGCACTGGTAGAATGGCTCGGGGGCAAGCTGCACAAAAATGTCCCAACTCTCCGCATAGAAAGCATCGTCCCTGCCTCTGGTCACACTGCGACGGTGGATGGGGTCCGCCACAGATAACACACCGCTCCTGTCGCTGATGCCGATACTGTTGCTGCCGGGGGTACTGCTGCTGAGACTGCTGTCGTTGCTAATGCTGCTGATACTGCGGCTGCTGCGGGGGCCCACCTGATCTCTAGCGCCTCTGAAACCCACGATCCTCAGGGTGAGATCGTGGAGGTCTCGGAGGTCCCTGCCGACTCGTCTGTCCCTCGTCAACCGGTGCTGGGCGTTTCGCCCCCGGAATCACTGCGGGAGCTGGAGCCACCTCGTCCATCACCGCCTCCCCGCGCTCTACAAAAAGTGCCTTCTCCATCGAGGCTTCCAGAGTCTGCAGTCTGCACGAACGGACAAACTGATAAATGTCTATACGCAAACCTCGCTCGAACATATAAATCCAATGCGCCTCGTCCCTAGCCGCGTGCGGTACACTGGCCAACAACTGGTTGAAGTTTGCGATGTACGCGTGCACAGGACGATCTCCCTGTCGGAGATTCTTCAACTGCTCCTCCAACCTTTGCCTAACACTCTCCGGGAAGAAGGCTCCAAGAAGTATACTGCGGAACTCTGCCCAGGTAAGAAGCTGAGTCCCAGGGGGACCAACAGGTCGAACACGCCGCCACCAGGCATCGGCGTTGCGCTCCAAGAAGTTCGTCGCCAGCAGAACCTGAAATCGCTCCTCGATAAACAAACTCTCGAAATGTCGCTCCATCGCCGTAATCCACGACTCCGCCTCCCACGGCTCCGAACTCTGCCCTGAGAAACGAGGCGGGTCAAACTGACGAAACCTCATCAACAAATCTACCACCTCTCGCTGCTCTGCAGGGGTCAACTGTCTCGCCGACCCAGGCGGCGGTCTGCTAGTAACCTGTGCAGTAGGGACTGCCGGCGCTGCTGGTACTACTGGGGGTGCCACTGCCGGGGAAGAAGGTGCAGGAAAACTCGCAGGTTGTGCCGTGACAGGCTGCGCCCTCTGCTCCAACATGCGCATCATCCGGTCCAGGACCTCCTCCCGACGTCGGACAGCCTCCGACAACTGGACCATCTGAGCCCGAATCTCCTGTACCTCACTCTGCTGACCCTGTGCTGACTCCTCCTGTTCAGGCTCATCGGAGGAGGAAGGATGAGAACGCGTCCGCATCCTGCGTCGGGGAGGCATCATGCTCACCTGCAGCAACATTCAAACATCAGGACAGAACCAAAACAACGCTCGACCCAATCTAGCGAAAGTCAAAGGCATGCCCCCCCTTCTTGTAGCACTATGTTGTCTGCAGCCAACATAGTCGCCACCGAGAGAAGACATGTCAATCACTCATCCCATCCCTTGGGTGAGTTAAGAACTCAATCAGGACTCTCGCTAAAAATCACGGCTCTCACGTGAGTCATCCTAGGGTCCAACCACAAGCCTAGGGTTTCTAAGTCCATAATGATCTACATCCTAGGCTCTGATACCACTCTAATCTGTCACGCCCCGGGGTCGAAACTGCGACCCGGGTCCGCCAACAGATCCGCCGCCCATACGGTAAGCCCCGTATAGACGAAGCGTCTAACCTGCAAAAAGAAGGATACTATAGCTATACAGATATCAGAGCTGAAAAGTAAACTACTCAAATAAAAATAATAATATACAACTGTCAAATAGTACAAGTCTGAACCTCACTACAAAAGTCTCTCAAAAACTAAAACTCTCAAAAGTAAAATATACATGATATCTCCCCAAACACTGACAGTACAAATACATCACCAAAAAAAAGGGGTACATCTACTCTCTCTGGAAGAAGACCGGTAGGGATCTAGCTCGCGACTCCCTTACCTCGATCAGCAGGATCAGCAACTGGAGCAGCAGGAACTGAAGAGGAGGTCCCTGGGGAAAAACACCACGGCGGGTGCGAGAACTACATGCCACAGTAGTTCTCAGTGGGTACCGCCAACAAGCCCGACGGTCTGCCTACTAAGTCTACTAGAGGCATAAAGTAACTAATGCAATAATGAAAGGAAAAGAGCTGGAAAATAACTCTACAGCTACTATGCCTCTATCTAAATGCTCAAGAAGTGGAACAGATGGAAATATGATACATCTACTAACTCTCAAATATAATCACCCAATCTACACTGACTACCACATGGGGTCCAGTCAAACCTGCGCCCACCTACTGCCGCACATCCACAAAATGGCGGGTGTGAGGACCCGAAATTCCCACTTACGGATTACGGTTACATCTGCAGCTTCTGGAGGCCTACGAGGTGTGTCGGTGGTCTTTGTGCACAATTGGGACACAAGTGATGGACTTCGGGCTTGTAATGGATCACGTGAGTGATCGGAGGACCCCGTCGGATGTTTAGAAGTGGTTTCGCGAGAAACGGATATTAAAATTGGACTCAGCGCGAAGTTTGGACAAAGAACACCTTTCCGGATGCCTTCGGCAAATTTTAGAGTTGGAATTTGGCAAAACGGACAGCGGATTTGGATTCAGCGCGCGAAAACGATGAAAATGGACTACTTGTATTTTTCGGAGCCCGGATGACCCGGCACGGATTTCGAGGCAGAGGTACTGTTCCGGCACTGCGGGCAGCGTCGGCGGCGGCGGGCAGCGGCGGAGCGGGCATGGGCACACGGCGGGGCAGGCGCGGGCAGCGCACGGGCAGGCGCGCGGGCAGGCGCGTGGGCAGGCGCTGGCAGCGCGCGGGCAGGCGCGCGGTGCACGGGAGCGTGTGCCATGTGTCACTTTTCCATTGGTTGCCTTGGGACACGTGGCTGCGTAGGATAGGCCGGTGCAGTGGACCGGGTCCACAGGGCAGGAGCGGTTGGCCTCGGGGCGCGTGCGTGCAGAGGGCGTAGGCGAGCACGTGGGCCGCGTTGACGCGCTTTCCAGCGTTCGGGCGCGCCACGCGTCGGCGCGTTCGGTGGGCCACGTGGCGCAAGGGTAGCGGCGGAGCTGGCTGTTGGCTGTTCGGGTGATGACGTGGCGGCCTGTGGGCGTTTCGGGCGCGCACAGTGTTGGGCCGGGCCCAACACTGTAGCGGCCCGATTCTTGCGGGCGCCCGGTTCTTGGGACATAACCGTCATTTCTTGAATTGTTTCTGGAGCCTATAAAAGGGATCCGAGCTTCTTCTTCTTCCTTTTTTCCGGCATTTCTGAGCCTCCCCTCGCCACGACGTCTTCAGCAAGGTTGATCCCCGTGCAAAGCTGGTTCCAACTGTGGATTCTCGGATTTTTACGTGGCACGCACTTCAAGGTTTCCATTTTTACGGCGCGGCGCGACGCTCGTTCATTTGTGGCCCCCCTTCATCGCGTTTCGGTGCGAGGACTCCCCCGGCTTACTCCGACCTCCGTTTTCGGCGATTCCTATGCCGTTGGATCGGTGACAGACAGAGCTACGATCTTGGTACTTCCTGCTTCCCCTCGTTTTGCGTTTTTCGAGGAGTTTTTCCAAGATACTATGACCCTTTTTACTGTGGTTGAGTTTGGACAGCGGCTCGATGTTTTGGCGATATCTCCGCACCCGGGCATCGGATTGAGGTGTGCCTATACACTTTTTGCATCTACGCATCGCAAGGATTCTCGTCGTATTTTTCTGGGATTTTTTTGAGATTTTCCCGAAGGCATACTTTTCCCTTTCTTCTGTGCAATGTGATACAGTTGTGTATGTTGTGGAGTTTCGCGCTCACCGCGTTGTGGAATTTGTAACTCGGCCTCCGGGACTCGGATTTTGACGTGCAGGTACTCGTTTCGAAGGGCTCGACGCGACGATCGCGACTGTATTTTTGTCTGATTTTTCTGAGTTCTTGCTACAGGTGAAAAATCAGCATCTTTTGGACTGTTCCAACAGACTTGTTTGTACTTGGATATTTTGGAATAAAAGTGTAACTTTGGACCTTATTGTCGTATCCAGGGGTATTCGCGAGTGTTTTTGGAACCCTGCTAGGAGCCGAGGTTTGCGCGACATGTACCGTGGATGCGGGTTTAGCAGATGTTATTAGCAAGTGGCCACGCTCTTCACCGACCTCAGGTTTGCCTTGGTTTAAGCACTTCAGGTGGGTAAACTTAATAATGGTAACTGTTTAAGGGAATGGCAGGGTTTATATGCATGTCATGCCTTATAGGAGGTGTAATAGTGGATGTTCATGTATGGTTAAGATAAGCTTACCTGTGGGAATGTCACCCTCTATGATTGATAGCATGCCTAATCTAATGTACAATCAATATGAGCGAGAGGTAAGCATGGAAACGGCCTAGATCATGTGGATTGATGCTTATCTGATAATTATACATGTTTGTTGAACTAGAGACTTAGCATGTGGTAGACAGGTTATATTTATCTCACGCTAGATGATATAGAATACATGTTTATTCATTGGCTTATCTGTGTGAGGTTGGTATATCATAGTAGGAATACTTTAGCATGCTTTGCTACTATATGTTTTACTCTCTTGTATCGTTTCTGAGGACAAAAGCATGCTTGTATGGACATGTAGTTAGGCCATCTTTTACTGCTACACTACTTATTGGAACTTGACTTAGGAGAAACCATGTTATTCCTTTTCTCCTTCTTTGTTAGTCAAGCGGTATGTGTTGCTCGGGTGCGAGCAAGGGTCTGGGGTAGTGTAGCCGGGACATTGGGGTCAGGGACGGGTTGTGCTGGATTGCGGACGGCAGGGTATTGCGGCAACCGCGGATATTGGGCGGTTGACCGGATATTTATTTATGCACCAGATTGGGTATCTGATTTCTCTAGTGGACAGAGTTTCCCACTATTTGAGTACTTTTGCATCTGATTGAGGACCGAGGCTTTCTTTAGTGGTTGGGCTTTCCCACTTTGATCAGAGTCATGATCCAGTCCTGCTGATTTATACTTATATTACTGGTTACTGAGATACTTTACTCGTGTGGGTCGCTCCCCTCGAGTGCCACTCCGGAGTGTTATACATACTTGAGTCCTTGAGACTCCTTCTTTTCATCGGTGTTATGCGTCGGCCAGTATACCCGATACAGGCAAGGCACAGCAGGCAGTACCAGTTTTACTGGTGGCACAAGATTGGGTTATTACAGGCAATTACTTTATTGTTGCACTCGTGTCAGGGGGACCGAGTGGAGTCTAGTAGCTGTGTTTAGACCAGTGCTAGTGTTGTTGGGAACCGTTTGGGGATTGACGGTGGTCCCGAGGTCGTTGTGAGTTAGTCCACCGTTGTGCGAGAGGTTTGGTGATCTTGAGGCTATCCATTCTGAGAGAGAGCGTGGATTTTGATTATAGCCTATATGAGCCACTACTCGATAGCGAGTTAGTCCGTTTGGACGCCCTACATAATTCCTGCCCGTCAGCGGGAGGTGGTTGTAGGTGGGCGCAGGTTTGACTGGACCAGATCTGGCAGTCAGCTCGATTGGGTCGATTGTGCACTTCATGTGCTAGTGGTTGCATACCATTCTTTGATTCTCCCCTCTTGAGCATTTAGATGGAGGCATGGTAGCTGTTGAGTGTCATCAGCGTTCTTGTTCAGTTCTCACGGCTTTGGTTAGTTTATGTCTCTTGAGGACTTAGTGGGCAGACCGTCGAGTCTGGCGGTGGTACCCACTGAGAACTCCCTTTTTGGTGTAGTTCTCACACCCATTGGGGGTTTTTTCCCCTTCCTTTTTCCTTCCTCTCCTTTGTTTTGCAGTCTTAGCGGATGCTGCTGATTCTGAGGTTGTTGATCGAGGCGAGGGAGTCGCGAGCTAGATCCCTACCCGTCGTTGGAGAGTAGCGGTACCCTTCAGAGGAGATCTTCAGTAGATTAGTTATTTTATTTCCTCTTTTGAGAGACTGATGTAGTGAGGATATGATATGTATTGAGAGCCTGTACGCTGATGTATTTATTGGAGATACCTCCCTGTTGAGTTTTGTATATGAGGATATTGTACGATTATCATTTTGGGAGATGGACATTCTTGTATTATTTTCCAGTTGTACAGTTATTGATTTTAGTTTTACAGCAGATTTTTATTTATAGCTCTGATATCTGTTTAGCTGTAGTACTTTTCTTGCAGGTAGGACGCTTCGCCTATGCTGTCCCGGGTCGCAGTTTCGACCCCGGGGCATGACAGTGGGTCTACCGTAGGGCGTCCGTGACTGCCAAAACTGGCCCAGCCAGAGGGACTGCGTCGACAAGTCGTGATAGCAAGTAACAGGTCCAACTCCGGAGTGGCACTCGAGGGGCGCAACCCCACCGAAGAAAGTATCCGCGCATCTCTGTCGAGCTCAATATGGCTCATGCGGACTATAGTCCAATCCACGATCAACAAGATCGGCAGTACCCAAATCACCTCTCTAACTCACTAACAGGAACCACTCGAACAGTCGGGACCGCTGTCAACCCAACAGCTCCCCAAAAGAACATCGACTCCACATGCAACTCACTAGCTGGGTATACTCCACAACCAACAACAATAGAGGGTCCGGGAACCCCGAAAGACTAGAACCTACAACCCAAATCAAACAAGAACAGGCTCTAGGCATAGCCTCTCGTTGTTCTCGACCCAAAGAAAAAGGTAGTCCTTAGAACCCAGACCACTCGAATCTTCTCGAGTGGAGAAGTTTACAGGAAAAATGTGACATTTATTACTGAAAACCATTTCTCACTCAAACCCACGCGGGGTGAGGACTCAAAATAGTTCCTTTTTGAAAATCCAACTTGATTGAAGAATACCCATTTTTAATAATTTTTAGTTCTTTTAGGAAAACAGTTAGAAAACAAGTTTTTATACCCAAACCCCGAAGGGCTAATGCCTTCGTCCAATCAGACAAGAACAGACTCCGGCGACCCTTCGATATTTGGAAGAAAACCTTGGTTAACTAAAATCATGTGTGTGTCCAAAAGGTTCTGGGTTCAAGGTCCTGCTATCACTGATATACTACTGCCACTAACACAGTGGCGACACATAAAACCATGAAACACGACATCCCGGGACCACCGTTCACCCAACGGCTCCCGCCACAGATATAAGACCAGCTACAACTACCAAACTCCACTCTGCTCCCAAGCGCGAGTGTAACATGCATCCCACACTAAGAGAAATCCCGACCACTCAGCCCACTACCTGGGCGAGAAAAACACTATGTCCAGGAATAGATTATAACGTGTGGATGTCTAAAACATAAATAAACCTAGCCCAAGTGAGGGTTTTCTACTGGTCTGGTTATACATGCAACATATGACGGGGTGCTAGGTCAAGTTCCACAGATAACATTAATTAATCATATTTACGAGATAGTAAAATCAGCATGATCATCATAGCAACTTAAAGGGTATCAATTCTCTCTATCTAGCATGCTTTCTAATACATTCACAGTCATGCATGTTTCCTAATACAATAGAATTAATGAACTGTCCATCGGTTTTGGAGACGAAGCAACCCACCTGGAAGTGCTAAACTGTCCAAAGTCCAAAAAGCTGAAAATACCCGGGGATAAATATCCAATTCCCCCAACTTCAACGGGTTTAGAAACACCCGAAAACTCTCCTGGGTACAAAAATATAGTCCAATGTTACAATCAACACAATTAATCCAAGTGCAGAATCTGCTGAAATTTCAGTTCCAAAGATTCAAAATTTTCACCTGTAAGATAAACTCTAAAAATTCCAATAAAAATACGACGGCGATCCTCGCGAAGTGTAGATGTCAATCGAGCCCTTAAACATTGAATTCTGATAGCCGGGTGTAGAGATAAAAATCCATCAAGGTGCTGCTGTCCAAGAAGATCCACCAGCAACAAAGGGGGTTAAATATGTACCAGAAACCCCAATAAAAGCTCAAATCTTTGGAGAGTGGAAAATACAAAAATCGTAGATCTACCTCTCGTGAATCCGACGCCGTGAAAATCGTCCGAAAATACTGTCGGAGTAACTCTGTGGACCTCGCGGACCGAAATGCGACGATAACGGGCCACCAAAAAAAGAACGTCGCTCTGCGCTAAGATGCCGAAGTCGTCGATGGTGCGCCTTCCAAAAATTCCGAAACTCCCTCGAGAGATGCAGCACAAGATGAAGATCAAAGTCACTTGAGGGCTCAGAGGCAGAGGAGCTCGGTAAAAAGGGGTAAAAGGCCCAAGAACTCGGCCTATTTATAGGCCTCACCAAAAAGAATCCGAAAAAAAAAGGAAATGGGCTTTCGGGCCCCAATTTCGGGTGCCGGAAACGTTTCGGGCGGCTACAGTGCCTGGCCGGCCCGTTACTGTGCGCGCCCGAAACCACCTCGGCCCACCACGTAGCCCATCCGCGCCCTGCGCGCCCGGTGCACGCGCCCCCGCCAATCGCGGCGCGCCGCGTGGCAACGCGGTCCACGCCGGGAACCGTGGGCCGCGGTTCACGGCGGCCCAGCCGGGTCGCTGCGCCCACCAACCAGCGGGCGCCACGTGGCTCGGCGGGGTCCACGGTGCGCCGCGCCCGGCGCGCTGTCGCGCGTGCGTTGACTCGCCAACCAGCGCGCGACACATGGCATTCCCAACGTTGGCTGGTCCCGGTGCACGCCAAAACTCGTGGACCGCGCTGCCCGCCGCCGCTCTCCGCCGCCGCCGGCGCTGCTCCCGGCCGCCGGAACAGTAACAAATGCCTCGAAATCCGTGTTTTTGCATCCGGGCTCTGAAAAATACAAGTAAATATTCCATTTTTATCATTTTTGCGCGCTGAGTCCAAATCCGGGGTCCGATTTGCCAAATTCCACTTCTAAAATTTGTCGAAGGCATCCGGAAAGGTATTCTTAATCCAAATTTCGTGCTGGGTCCAATTCTGAGGTCCAATTTGCACGCAACCATCTCCAACACACATCATTGTCCTCTAGAAACCACAATTTCACACAGTAAGACCTTCGCGGAGATCCGGGTCATCACACGGGATGAGTGATTGGCATGTTTATTCTCCTAAGTGATTATATTGCCTGCAGACAACATAATGCTGTGGAATGGATGACGTGTTTAGACTTTCGCTGGATTGGGTCAAGTATTTGTTCTGTCCTGATGTTTGGATGTTATTGCAGGTCAGCACGATGCCTCCCCGACGCAGGATGCAGACGCGTTCTCAGCCTTCCTCCTCCGATGAGCCTGAGCAGGAGGAGTTAGCACAGGGTCAGCAGAGTGAGGTATAGAAGCTTCGGGCTCAGATGGCCCAGATGTCGGAGGTTGTCCGACGTCAGGAGGAGGCTTCCCGATGCCAGGAGGAGGTCATGGACCGGATGATGCGCATGTTTGAGCAAAGGGTGCAGCCTGTCACAGCACTCCCTGAGAGTTTTCCTGCACCTTCTTCACCTGTTGTGGCACCCCCAGTTGTACCAGCGACACCGGCAGCCCCTATTGCGCCAGTTACTAGCAGACAACCGTCCGGGACGACAGGACAGTTGACCCCTGCAGAGCAGCGAGAGATTGTAGATTGCTTGATGAGGTTCCGCCAGCTCAACCCGCCTCATTTCTCTGGGCGGAGTTTGGAACCGTGGGAGGCAGAGTCATGGATCACGACGATGGAGCGACTCTTTGAGACTATTTTTATCGAGAAAAGGTTTCAGGTTTTTCTGGCGATGAATTTTCTGGAGCACAATGCCGAGGCATGGTGGCGGCGAGTTCGACCTGTTGGTCCGCCTGGGACACAGTTGCTCACTTGGGCGGAGTTCTGCAGCCATCTTCTTGGAGCCTTCTTCCCGGAGAGTGTCAGACAGAGATTGGAGGAGGAGTTGAAGAATCTCCGACAGGGAGACCGTACTGTGCTGGTGTACATTGAGGATTTCAACCGGTTGTTGGCGAGTGTACCACACGCAGCCAGGGATGAGGCGCATCGGATCTATATGTTTGAGTGAGGTCTGCGTCAGGATATTTATCAGTTCGTCCGTTCGTGCAGACTGCAGACCCTGGATGCCTCGATGGAGCAGGCCCTTTATGTGGAACGAGGGAATGAGGTGATGACTGAGCAGGACACGGCCCTAGGTGGGAGTTCGGGCGTGAAGCGCCCAGTGCCTGAGGACGGGGGACAGACGAGTAGGCAGGAGTCGTCGAGACCTCCACGATCTCACCCTGAGGATCGTGGGTTTCAGAGGCGCCAGAGATTTGGTGGACCCCCGCAGTCGTCGCAGTATTAGCAGCGACAGCAGTCTCAACAGCAGTACCCCCGGCAGCAACAGTATCGACATCAGCGATAGAAGCGACGCGTTATCTATGGCGGGCCCCATCCACCGTCACAGTGTGACCTGAGGCAGGGACGGTGCTTCCTGTGTGGAGAGTTAGAACATTTCCGAGCAGCTTGCCCCCGAGCCATTCTGTCAGTACGGCCCATCGCTACAACACCCCCCTTGCCTATTTAGGAAGCGGAAGCCCCTCCGGTACACCGCCATACTGATTGGGTCACGACGTCGGGACAGACGAGACGATGACCTTCAACACCCAGTGGACGGGTTTATGCGACCCAGGTGGAGGCACCCCGGCAGCGGATCGTGTCGTCGCAGGTATGATTTTATTTACAGCCAGCTGAGCTTCAGCATTTCGATACCGCCGCTTTTTCCTGCATATATTAGTAGAGCATTTGCATCTCTGCATGGGTAAGAGATAGGTTTATCACTACATGCATTAGCGGTTAGATTCTTGACGGTATCCTGCGAGTAGAGGAGGATTGCGGAGCATGATCAGTACAGTTGAGACTTGGGATTATACCGGCAGGTGTGACGGTTTGGTGGCAGCTCCAAGACTCTGACTGAGCACACGGGATGGACTGGTTGGCGCAATATCATGCAACGACTGATTGTGGAATAAGAACAGTGACCCTTCCGCGAGTTGGACAGGAGGAGTTTATTTCCACTGGTTGCCGAAGTACCCTTCCTGCAGCGTTGGCTTCAGCGGTATTGGACAGACGCCACCTCGGGAGCAGATATGACGATTAGGACTAGAGGTTGTGTCCTTAGAGGTCTTGGTTAGATCATAGTTTTCATTTTTTCGCCATAGCAGGAACAGCTTCAACACTTCTCTCCCTTTTTCTCGCCTTTATGCTCAAACTTACGAACGGGACGAAAACTTCAAAAGGCTACTCCCGAAATGGAGACAGTGCCCGAACCTGTTCTTGTTTGATTGGGGCGAAGGCACCGGCCTTTCGAAATTTTTGGATTTTTGCTAGTTTTAGCTATTTTCTAAATAGAGAGTTGGAGTAGATGACGTTCCTGATGGTGGGCCTTTACTTTCTTGTTTGGTTGTGTTGGCATATTTCGGGTAGATTTAGTCGGGTTGGTTTTGTATTTGTGGTGTGTTTTAGTTTCGGGGACGAAACTTTTTTTTAGTGGGGGAGGATGTAGTAGCCCCGATCCCCATGCAGCTTTCCCCATGACCCATGTTGTGGAACACCTATTATTTGTATGTCGGACCCACAACGCGTCAAATGGACACGTTGGACGGACTCAGTGAGGTTTCTGGATCAAGCCTTTTTTTCGGCTGCTTCTGCCGAATTTTAGAAAGGGTTTTAGGCTTATCCGAGGCCGGATTTGGATTCAGCGCGGAAAAACGTCGAAAATTGGCTATTTACTCGTATTTTTCTGAGTCCGGATACCTAAAAAGGGACAGCCGGAAGTTTGTTGCGCATTTTGGGTGCACGGGGGAGCCGTGGACCGGCTGGGGTACCACGTGGCAGCTTCTGGTTGGCCGGCGCATGCGGCGCGGTCCACCGAAGCCGCGTGGGTGTTGTGGACCGGGCGCGGGGACACGTGGCAGCTCCTGGTTGGCGGGCTCACGCGGCGCGGTCCACTGGGCGCGCGCGGCGGGTGTAGTGGACCCGGGAGGGCCACATGGCGGTGCCGGATTGGCGGGCACACGAACGCGCGGTCCACGCGGCACGGGGGCGGGCAGTACGCAGGGCGCCACGTTGCGCCCTACGCTTGGTGGGCGCCACCCGCCCCCGCTGACCGGTCGGGCCATGCGTCAGCGCCGCGCCGCCTTGCACGCGTTGTTCCCTGTTCGGGACACATGTCAAGCGCCGGGCGATCCGGGCGCTGATGGCGGGCCGGGCCGGGGGGCGGGTTCGGGCACTGTAGCCGCCCGAAACCCCCCGGGCGCCCGGATTTTGGGCCCGAAGCCCAATAATGTGAGATTTCGGGTTTCTTTTGGTGTGGGCCTATAAATACTCTCCTTACTTGGGCCTTTTACCCTTTTTCCCGAGCTCCTCTGCAGTAGAGCCCTCAAGAAACTTTGTTCCTTATCTTGTGTTGCATCTCTCGAGGGAGTTTCGGAATTTTTGGAGGGCGCGGCATCGACGGTTTCGGCGATTCGGCGCAGTGCGATGTTTTTTCTTCGGCGGCCCATTTCGATCGTGTTTCGGTCCACGAGGTCCACAGAGCTACCCCGAAAGAATTTTTGGATGATTTTCATGGCGTCAGTTTCATGAGAGGCGCATCTACGTTTTTTGTGTTTTCCACTCCTCCCATATTTGAGTTTTTATAGAGGTTTCTGGTACATCTTTAAACCCCTATTGTTGCTGGTGATTTTCTTGGGCAGCACAGCTTGTCAAATTTTTATCTCTATGCTCAGTTATCGGATTTTGACATGTGAAGACTCGATCGACATCTACTCTTCGCGAGGATCGTCGTCGTATTTTTATTGGAATTTTTGGAGATTATTTCGCAGGTGGTATTTAAGCATTTTCTGGTCTGATTTTACAGCAGCATGTGTTTGTGGGAACTTTTTCTTATTGCAATGTTTGGACCATATCTTTTTACCCAGGAGGAGTTTTTGGGCCCGTTGGAATCATGGGAATCCGAGGATTGTCCCCGTTCAGTTTCAGCCTATTTGGACTTTGGATCGACGCGCACTTTCATGTGGATTGCTTCGTCTCCAAAACCGGTGGATGGTTCTCTAACTCTATATTTGTTAGTGTGCATGCATTATGCGAGCAGTGTTAGAAAGCATGTGGTATGAGATAATGTTGTCTAGTGTGGTGATTCTGATCATGTTGATTATTACTTCCTATCTGTGTTAATTAAATGTTAGTATTGGAACTTGGACCTAGCACCCCGTCATATGTTTGCATGTGTAAACCAGACTAGTAGAAAACCCTCACTTGGGCTAGGTTCATTTATGCTCTAGACATCTACACTTCGTATTCTATTCCTGGACATAGTGTTTTTCCTCGCCCGGGTAGTGGGCCGAGTGGTCGGGATTTATTTTTAGTGTGGGATGCATGTTACACTCGTGCTTGGGGGCCGAGTGGAGTCTGGTAGGTGTAGCTAGTCTTGTACTTGTGGCGGGAGCCGTTTGGGTAAACGGTGGACCCGGGTTGTCGAGTTCTTCGATTTAATTATCGCCACTGTGTTCGTGGTAGTGGTGTACCAGTTATAGCAGGACCTTGAATCCAGATCTTTTCGGACACACATGATTTCAGTAAACCAATATTTTTCTTCCAAATGTCGAAGGGTCGCCAGAGTCTGTTCTTGTTTGATTGGGTGAAGGTATTAGCCCTTCGGGGTTTGGGAATAAAACTTGTTTTCTAACTATTTTTCCTAAAAGAACTAAAAATCATTAAAATGGGTTTTTCCTCAAATCAAGATGGTTTTATAAAAAAGGAACTACTTTTAGACCTCGCCCTAAAGGGGTTCGAGTGAAAATGGTTTTCAGTAATAAATATCACATTTTCCTGTAAACTTCCTCAACCGAGAGGATTCGAATGATCTGGATTCTAAGGGCTGTCTTTTTCTTGGGTCGAGAACAATGAGAGGCTATGCCTAGAGCCTGTTCTTGTTTGATTGGGTTGTCGGTTCTAGTCTTTCAGGGTTTTCAGACCCTTCCTTATTATCGGCTGTGGAGTATCTCCAGTCTAGTGGGTTTGTATGTTGAGTTGACGTTCTATTTAGGGAGTCGTTGGGTTGACAGCGGTCTTGACTGTTCGAGTATTTCCAGTTAGTGAGTTAGAAAGGTGATTTGGGTACTGTCGATCTTGTTGATCATGGATTGGACTATAGCCTGTATGAGCCATATTGAGCTCGACAGAGATGCGCAGATACTCTCCTCGGTGGGGTCATGCCCCTCGAGTGCCGCTCCGGAGCTAGGCCTGTTACTTTGCTATCGTGACTTGTCGACGCAGTCCCTCTGGCTGGGCCAGTTTTGGCAGTCACGGACGCCCTACGTAAGTCCAGTCCTCCGTGGATGTAATGGCAGTAGGTGGGCGCAGGTTTAACTGGACTCTATGTGGCAGTCACTGTGATTGGGTTGATTGAGTATTGTGGGTTAGAGTCAATGCATCATTTTCATCTGTATCACCATTTGAGCATGGTAGATAGAGGCATGATAGCTGTAGATTTCTTTCCAGCTTATCTTTAAATTATTACCGTTTTCCTGTTATCTTATGCCTCTAGTAGACTTAGTGGGCAGACCGTCGGGCTTGGTGGCGGTACCCACTGAGAACTACTGTTGGTTGTAGTTCTCACAACCGCTGGGGGTTTTCCCCTCTTTTTTCCTCTTTCTTCTCCTTTGTTTTGCAGAGTCTTCTGCGGGAGTTGTTGATCCCTCTGTTGCTGATCGAGGTAAGGGAGTCGCGAGCTAGTTCCCTACCCGTCCTTGGAGTATAGTGGCACCCTTTTTGGAGCTTGTAGTACAGTCTGTTGGATTTTAGTAGTTAGTTACTTTTGAGGATTTTATTTTTGAGAGACTTTTGTAGTGAGGTTCAGACTTGTACTTTTGGAGTTGTATTATTTCTTATTTCAGTAGTTTACATTTCAGCTGTCACGCCCCGGGGTCGAAACTGCGACCCGGGCTCGCCAACAGATCCGCCGTCGACACGGGAAGCCCCGCACCGACGAAGCGTCTAACCTGCAAAAGATAGAACTACAGCTACACAGATATCAGAGCGGAAAATGAAAGCTGTAATATAGAATCAAGCTACTACAAAGCTGAAAATAAATACAAAGTCCATCTCCCCAAGTACCTGAATAATACAAGGTCAGATACAAATAAAAAAATCTACCTATACAACATCTACGAATCCAAAAAGGGAGATAACTAAAAACTAGAAATATAACAATACACAGTGAGTCCCACAGTCTAGGATGGTACATCTACCTCACTCTAAGAGAACTATGCTGGTAGTGAACTATCTCGTGACTCCCTGTCCTCGGTCCGTAGCGCCAGCTCGGGCAAGAACGGAAAGAAAAGCCTCAGCAACCTGTAACCGACAGAGGGTGTGAGAACTACATCCTACAGTAGTTCTCAGTGGGTACCGTCTCCAAAACCCACGGTCTGCCCACTAAGTCTACTAGAGGCATAAGATAACAGAAAAGATTGTAATAAAGAAAAGCAAGCTGGAAAAGTATCTACAGCTATCATGCCTCTATCTACTATGCTCGAGGGGAAAAAACCCAGATGATGGTATGCATCCACTCACTACTGACAATATGTCATAAGTACTATGCTCAGTGAAGCCTCTACTAAGACACATGCTATGCAACCACTCACTCACAGTAACCCAAATCTCAGTGACTGCCACATAGGGTCCAGTCAAGCCTGCGCCAACCTACTGCCACTACGCCCAAAAAGGACTTGGTCTTACGTAGGGCGTCCCACACGGACTATCTCAAGCGAACTCTAGTATATCAACTAGTCGCATACATCGCAGCCTCGTCAGGCTCGGTATCATCATCGCACCCGGGGCGTAGCTCGAGGGGAGCGACCCCACCGAACTCAAGTATCACATCTGTCTCACTGTCTCAATATGCGGCACATGCAGGCTATAATCCGTGATCAAACAGCTCGGTAACTCGAATACCCAAAACTATCACACAGTCGGAGAACCCTCCACGACTCAATCTCACAACACTAACTCACTAAAAGAATGTGCTACACAGCTGGGACCGCCGTCACTCCAAACGGCTCCCAAAAGAATGCATAGGAAGAAAGTGCTGGAGGACTCTCAAGCGGTACTGCAACTGGCTGTGCTCTCTGCTCCAACAGGCACATCAAACGTTCCATGGCCTTCTCGACTGTATAGCTATTGTCACGCCCTGGGGTCGAAACTGCGACCCGGGCTCGCCAACAGATCCGCCGACTGTACGGAAACTGCCGTACAGACGAAGCGTCTACCCTGCAAGTCAGATCTATAGCTAAACATGTATCAAGCTGAATAGAACTAGAAGCTAAAGAGATCAACTGAACATCTGATATAAATAAAACCTCGATACAAAGTCTCTCAGCTATAGAAACTATATATGTAAAAATTCTCACTGATCTCTCAGATTGTCCAGTACAAAAGTGGAACCATAAAAATATCCCGGGTACATCTACCTCTCACTCTCAATGCTGGTAAGGAACTAATCGGCCGCGTCCTCACCTCGATCTGCTGTCTCCGTGCGAACCAAGCCGGAACAGCTGCCTCGAACCTGTCACCGCAGCGGGTGTGAGATCTACTGCAAAAGGCAGATCTCAGTGGGTACCGTCCCAATATCCACGGTATGCCCACTAAGTCTACTGGAGGCAAAACAGATAGATATGCAGATAGATAGATAGATAGATAGATAAGCTGAAGGAAAACTACAGCTAATATGTCTCAAAAGGAAAGTCTATCATAAACATGCTATGCATACTCTCGCTACTGCTACAATGCCTCAGTATCAATGCTCTCAGGAAAAACCGTCTAAGAACATAATATGTAACTACCCGCTCATAACACCCAATCTCAAAACTGCCCAAAACTGGCTCAGTCCAGCCTGCGCCTGTCATCTAGAAACGCACCTGCCCACTACCACGCATCCACAAGAGGACGGGATTTACGTGGGGCGTCCTAAACCGACTATCTCAATCTCACACAAAGTGACCCCATGGTAGCTCGGCCAGGGGTATCAAGCGACCACTAGTAAATCAACTAGGCGCATAACCACATCGTAGCCTCGTCAGGCTCGGTATCATCATCGCACCCGGGGCGTAGCTCGAGGGGTGCGACCCCACCGAACTCAAGTATCACATCTGTCTCACTGTCTCAAATATGCGGCACATGCAGGCTATAATCCATGATCAAACAGATCGGTATCTCAAAGCTCAGAGCACAACTCAGTCGGAAAAAGAACCTCGACTCAAAAGGAATAGCCCAAATACTCTCACAGCTATGTCGGAGAACCCTCAACGACTCAATCTGATAATGCACGACCATGGCTAAGTCGGGAAACCTCCGCGACTCGATCTACCAGAACCCCAAATATCCTCAGAACTAAGTGGGAGAACCATCTCCACCACTAAATCAGATACATAACCCATGATCTAAGATAAACCCCATCGATCCCCAACAAGGAAGAAGAACTCACAGGACACTAGAACTCAGCACACATGCTCTAAAAATCCACTCGCCCCCCGGCACGAGTACACAAGCACCCTGAACCTATGCCAGACTTTTGGCAACCCATAACTTAAAAACCATCTTTGAAAACATTGATTTTTCCTTAAAACGGACTTTTCGATTTTTAAAACGGTTCAGGTGCAATCACGATGCAAACAAAGTATGAAACCTAGTGTCATGTGATATCAGGAGTCTACTAAAAATAATCCGGGGTTCCAATAAATTTTAGAGAAAATTCCAGGCAATTATCAGATGTAAAAACAGCGAAAATGCTAAATAAACATGAACAACTTGCATTCAATAGCATTAAGGGGCATTCCATAAATTTTGGAGAAATTCCAACCCACCTGGAACGCATTCCGTAGGCAACGCTGAAGTCGGTGGAGTGCCGAACCCTCGAACTGATGAAACTCCGAAAAACGCGCCGTGCGCGCGTGCACACCGTCGCGAACCCGGAAAAACCCCGGAAGCTTAAATGAATTCCCTCGAGTCTACACAGTCAGATGACGGCAACGAAGAACCCACAAGATCCTTTTCAAGCTCCAAAGAACGCACTCAAATAAATTCCATAAAGCCCACAGCCTGCTCTCATATACATAATTAGCATAAATCTGCATACACCTTACAGCTCATACTCCATGTCTCCTCTACACACATAGTATCTCCCGGCAACAAGCAGCACACTAAACAAAGGTTCATCTAACCACAATTACACATTCACCAAATTTTCATGTGCATCTCTCATGTACAATCCACACACTCACAGCACTCAAGCTCCAATCACAAACTCTTAAATTCCCATTACAAATAAAACTAATGTGTACTTAATCACATACACAAACTACTTCACCTCACAGCTCAAATGCACTATGCCAGGCTCCAAAAGCACAAATTAATTCACCCTCAGTCCAAAAGCCACATAAGGCACACAGCATACAACCACACCACAATACTAACACAAAAGAATTCCCACATAAAGCACACTAACAAGCTCCAACAGCAGCTACAAGATCAACACTACCAACAGCAAGCTCACAACACACCCACACATCTCATTCACTAAGGTTCCAACACAACAAATAAATCCCAACACACTCTCAAGCTTCATCACCTGAACTCACTACATACAACCAATAAAAACCTCATATGATTCCTTTCCAAGCCTCCAAGGACACATACTTACCCATAGTACATACTACACACATCATCACCACCACTAATACATTTACAAAAAACCACAGTACACATCCTGCACACATAACATAATAACACACTTATACCAATCCATCTCTCCCAACATTACGTCCATTACTCACAGCACACAAGCATACCAGCTCTCCAACTCCACCTAAACATAACACCCCACTGTCCAAACTGCTGAAGTAAAGACCGCATACCGCGCACTGTCGATCTGAGCTCCGCGTGGCACTTCGCCGAAGTCCGCGCAAACCGACGGTGTCCTGAGAGAGCAAAAGAAATAAAAGGCCGCATCAAAACGGTCAACAAAAGTCCACGCTAGACCCCGGGCTACCC
>CM055065.1:15048591-15363650 GCA_029204045.2 Tillandsia leiboldiana
GCCCCCTCTTGTGGGCGGCCCCGCGCCTGCGGCCGAGGTCGCGCGGCGCGCTGCCCGCGGCGTGGGGCGACCCCGCGCGGCACTTGCCCGCACGGCGCCCCACCCGCGGCCGGCCCTGCGCGCGCAGCGATGCGCGACGGCGCCGCCCCCCCCTCCTCCCCTCTGTGACCAAAAAAGAAAAAGGAGGGAGATTCCCCAAACGGAAACGTTTCCGACTCACCCCGAGTGCGAAAGAGGAGGAGAAAGAAGGGGATCGTCCGTTCCTCCACCGGTCCACCCTTGCCCAGTGCGCTTGGTTATTCTTCGCCGGCGGCTAAGAGGGAGGAAGAAGGAGTGAAGAAGAAAAGAGGCGGCCACCAAAGACAAAGAAAAAGAGGAAACCTAATCCTCTCTCCCACACGGCTATATTCATATACTAAAGGAATTAGGGTTTCCTTAAAAAGGTGTACGGGCTGCCGACACGGTATCCCGAGGCGTCTAAGGGGGGCACAACTTCGAGAAGTAATTCTGGTCAGGGGACCGGGAGTCGGAAAAATAAACCGATGCGCCCACGCGCTCCGTCCGCGAGCTCTACCGCCTAAACATATTTGCGGGCCCCGACGGTCTGTCCGGGAAAAAACACCAAAAATGAATGAGGGGCCCCCGGTCAGGCATTACAAGAAGAGGGTGACCAGAAGGTTTAAGGAAAAGCCGGGTCTCACCACTCACCAATAAAAACAGTTCCTTCCCCGAAACTTACCTAGCCTACGGCGAAGAGGTGCCGGGTAGCACTACCCCATCTTTGACTCTGGTTCCTAAGTTACGACATTATTCCTGGTGCCTTCACGCGCTTCCAATAGGGGGATCGTCCGGTTTGCGCAACCCTTTTGTCCTCTCGTGCTAAGATCTGCATCGAGGTTTGGCAGGTAAAGCCAACCGTATGTCACCGGGCCTACGCGCTACAAAATCCCGATATCGGGTCATTGACGCCAACCAACAATCCCAAAGAGAACTATTAGCAATATACAACTCATTTACTTAAGGCGTTTTGTCACACAAAGCCACCGATCTTGAACTGACTCAACCCACCTGGACGTCTAAGGCGTACTGTTACAACGCCCATCGGGTCTGGCCCCGAACCACCTCACCTGGACGTACTAAGGCGTACTGTACAACGCCTCGGGTCTATTGTCACAACGGGCCGGAAGTTGGACCTATTTAACCCATAACTAAAATAGCCAACATAAAGAAAACTAAGTCTTCACCTCCTTATTGGGCAGGAGGGTACGAAGCATTACTTCTAAGGGTTCCTTTGGGGTCGTGGCCAAAATTCTCTTGTACGAGGTCTTCCTTGATACTACCTCCCTCTTGGTAAGCCGACCGTCTGCTTTTCCCCCGCCGGTCGCTGATTGTTTCGCTTTCACTGTTGGCACACCCAATATTGCGCCACAATTGGTGCCACATCGCTCTTCGATTGGGCCACATAGAGGTCTGCCATAGATCCTGCACCTCTTACAGCCGGGATGCGGGTATAGGAGGTATATATTACTTTGGCTAGATTTTCTTCCCCGTTATAGCTTATCGGGCACACGAATTCGTCCCGGAACTTATTACATCCCTGAGTCACTCGTTAAAAAATCCGCCTTGCTCCAGGACATTCTGTCTTGCACCACGTTGTAGTTAGTGTTCCGTCGTTTGGTCTCCCAAGATCTCTTGGAGATTCGTCAGACTAGATCTTATAGTCCTTTCGGGCTCAGCTGTATGAGCACTGGCACCTGTGCGCGTCTGTCTTTAAGTTCTTTGAAAACTCTTTGTGGACCCGCTTTGGGTATAGTCGATTTAGTGGGAAGTGGCCTCCCACGAAGCGTCTGTAGTAGCCTGACCGTCCTAGGAACGCTTCGGTATCTCCGAACGTTGTTGGCCGAGCCCAGTTGGCCACTGGACTCGATCCTCCTCGGGATCCACTGCAATTCCAGACGCGAAACGAAATGCCCAAAAAGTCCACCTCCGGAGCCAAAACTCATACTTATGAGTTGCATTATGGTTGCTGACCCTGGAGGGTCTAGGGGATACTCGCGAGTGTTCCCCTTACCCCTTGTCTGGTGTGAGAGTAGATCGGAACGTCCACATTAGACCATTACCGACTGGTCTAAGGAGGGCTTGAGTATCCTATTCATCAGCCCGTGAATACAGCTGGTGCGTTTAACGAGTCTAAACGGTATGAACGTGCATCATGTCGACCACCTCCGAGTTCGTAAGGCTGTTTTTCGGTAAGTCCGGTTCCCGGAGACGCACTTGGAACTTCAAGCAGTCAGCTACACTTAAAGATTGCCTGGCTGTCGGCCCCAACGTGATGCCGTTAACTTTTAACGGAGCCTCATTAGTCTTAGAGACTCAGAACCCGTCTCGCCCTCGCTGGGCAGGAAGGAGTACTAGCCGCCTGCCTCGAGGGGTAGCCGGAGGATACGACCGAAACTTATTTCTACGATGGATTTCTTCTAATATCTATGGTAGGGAGCAAACATGAAGCGAGGGGGAGGGCTGGGATCCTGCTAAGGGTGATCCATGTTTCCGAGGGCCAGTTGAAAACAATGGCGCCCCGGTTTGCCGCATCGAAAACGGTGGTCTTACTTCTGGGGACATTCGGTCACTTGGTGTATTCCACCGCAATGGATGCAAGACTGTCCACCGACCATTGACTCCCGCGGCGCATTCGGGTTCCTTATTGCACTCCAGGTATTTAGGAGGCCGGCTCCTATTGGTATGCTCCTTCCCAAAACAAGGTCGAGCTCGTTTCGTGATCCCCGCCGCAATCGAGCTCTCCCGTCGGGCTCGTGAACTCGCAAATCGTGCTCCACTGTGGTGGCCTATCGACCACCTCCTAGAAGGGTGCAAATCCGCCGTTTGCACCCCTTGTAGATATCGCTCGTAAACATTCACAAAAGACGGGCTTTGTGAGATTCATCTCTGATAACAGGGTGAACACATTTGGTCAACCTCACAATTCGCCCGTTGATAACCCGTAACTGTCTGACTTCCTTCTTGATGTGCTTCGGTCATCTTCCATCTGCTGTTTGATGCTGTCGGAGAGAAATTCCTCAAACAGTTTTCTCGGAACGTGGTCCAAGATGGAAGGGCGGTGCCCTCGCAGTAACGGCGGTCATCTGGGGATAGGTGTCACCACGGTCTCTCCCAAGGGAGCTCCAACAGTGGCCCCCGGCAAAGTCCGAAAGTTGGGTGTTAGTGCTGCTGAAGGCGTCGTCGGATGAACCTGCGGTATCTCGGTCACCGAGGTCGGAGAAGGGGCAAACCGTAGTCTCGCTGACCGCCACCGTACGGTCTGTCACTGGTGCGGTTGGTCCGGGCAAAGAAGCCTGGCGCGACCTCCATTGGTAATGTCGACTGTTGCGCCCACTGCCGCATTTGTTCCATAAGGGTTGCCAACTGCCCGGCCACCTCTTGTAGTTGTTGTCGGAGCAGCTGATACTCCGCCGCTATGGCACCGTACTTTCTGCCCCTGCGTCCTCCGCTGATAACCCCTTTCGGCCATTAATCGCTACCATACAAAGAAACCAAGTCAACCCTAGACCTATCGGGTCTAGCACCCCGACCTACAGACGTACTAACAATTAAATCCCCCAGTTCACTTTATTAATCAGTAGTTAGTGTATCGCGCCCCGTGGATGTTGGGCCCCGACTGTTGTGGTTAAAGTTTACCCGCTCTGATACCATCTTAATCTGTCACGCCCCGGGGGTTCGAATCGCGCGGAAGAGGAGCCACCAATGCCCCTGAATCAGCCATATATTTTTTTTTGTATAACATTACTCCCCGACGCGTGCCCAGACCCGCCGCATACACAAATTCACTCTGCAACGGGCAGAGTCTCCTTTGTATATGCACGGCGTCTCAACTACAAAGTGTCTCACAAGGCGTAGCACACACAATCTCTAACCACATCAGTTGGGGTCTCGTACACATACACCAAAACAATTCACATGATATTCTAGCATTCACTTAGAGCATAGAGGCCGGTGTTTTGAAAGGATAAATAATCACAAGGTTTTGAAAGCGGCATCCACACGACGCCATCGTTTATGAAAAACAGTTCGCAAACACATAAATCCCATAAGGTTTGTAAAGCTCGGTGCCCACACGACACCCACGTTTTAAAAGTAGTTTTCGTAAACGGTTTTCTTTGCTTTTCATCGTTCAAAACGGCCAAGTAAGAGAGAACGTAGAATCATTCAATTATTCAAAAAGGAAAAAGGCAACATCCACTTCGACCCCACGGGGGTATCGCAAACCACAACTAACTAACATGAGTAATAAAATATAAAGGGAAAGAAAGGTCACTGTGTCTGAAGCTCGATCAAAGTCAGAGCAGCACTCTTGCGGCCTCTCCGGCGCCCTAGCGCTCGACCCCGGACGGTCTGGGTGAACCTGTCGCGGAAGTGGGGAGTCAGTGACAAGAAAATACATAATAAGCAAATAGGGCTAAAGTCAGGCAAACCACGATAGAAACCAGAGCAAACCAACAATGAAGCACCATGTGCAAACCATACAATGCTGAACCCCGTGCAAACAATATAATGCAGAACCTCGTGCAAACCAACACCGGGCACCTCCCCCGGCAACCACACCGAGCACCTGCCTCGGAGACCCCTACCGAGCACCTGCCTCGGCCGCACGAGCACCCACCTCGGCATCATCCACCATAACCACACCCTGTATCAAAACAACATCGGGCACCTTCCCCGATGCCCACCGCCGAGCACCTGCCTCGGCCGCCGAGCACCTGCCTCGACATCACGCTCACACCCCCCACCCATGGGGGCCCCCATTCCTAACGCCCACCGCCGCGTGGGGTACACGGGTCAACGTACCACTTTTCCGGAAAATCACACCCTTTGCGGTGGCCAAACCGCGGGTGTGCGTGTAGCAATCTCGAGCCTCATCCGAGCACCATCCTCGGCAAACCAGACCGAGCACCTGCCTCGGCAACCAAATATCCACACAATAGCTTTAACAGGGTTAGCAAATGTAAACATGCAATTACTAAGATCTTTGTGCGTGTAGCAAATCTCGAGCCTCATCCGAGCACCATCCTCGGCAAACCAGACCGAGCACCTGCCTCGGCAACCAAATACCCACACAATAGCTTAACAGGGTTAGCAAATGTAAACATGCAATTACTAAGATCTTTGTGCGTGGTAGCAAATCTCGAGCCTCATCCGAGCACCATCCTCGGCAAACCCAGACCGAGCACCTGACTCGGCAACCAAATATCCACACAATAGCTTTAACAGGGTTAGCAAATGTAAACATGCAATTACTAAGATCTTTGTGCGTGTAGCAAATCTCGAGCCTCATCCGAGCACCATCCTCGGCAAACCCAGACCGAGCACCTGACTCGGCAACCAAATATCCACACAATAGCTTTAACAGGGTTAGCAAATGTAAATAGAAGGAGACTGACAATTCCACCTTGCCCCAACATGCTATTTCTAACTGTTAAACCCCATTCCCGAAATCCCCGGGAACGTACCCACCTTGTGTGCGCCGTCCTCGCGTTCGTCCAAGTCCGCGTCTGTGCACCAGTCGCCAACAGCGTCCCGCACTCCTGAAGGAACAAGGGCAAGTCAAAGCTTAAAAGTCCGAAGCTTACAACGACCCCCCAACAGCGTGCAGCGGAGTTCTTTCGCACAGCACCGGCCCTGCGACGAACACTCTGCCTGGGCGCAGCCCCGCGCGGCACCAGCCCGCGCGGGCGCCCCTCCTGCGGTGCGGCCCCCGCGCGGCCGGGCGCCGCGCGGAGCGCGCTGCTCGCGGAGCGGTGCGACCCCTGCGCGGCACCAGCCCGCGCGGGTGCCCCCCTCTTGCGGGCGGCCCCGCGCGGGGCCGAGCGCCGCGCGGCGCGCTGCCCGCGGTGCGGGGCGGCCCCGCGCGGCACCAGCCCGCGCGGGCGCCCCCTCTTGCGGGCGGCCCCGTGCAGCCGAGCGCCGCGCGGGCGCGCTGCCCGCGGTTGCGGGGCGGCCCCGCGCCGGCACCAGCCCGCCCCTCGGGCGCCCCCTCTTGCGGTCGGCCCCGCGCGGCCGTAGCGCCGCGCTGGGCGCGCGCCCGGTGCGGTGGGCCCCGCGCGGGGCACCAGCCCGCTCGGGCGCCCCCTCTTGCGGGCGGCCCGCGCGGCGAGCGCCGCGCGGGCGCGCTGCCCGCGGAGGGGGGCGGGCCCCGCGCTGGGGCACCAGCCCCCCGCTGCGGGAGCCCCCTCTTGCGGGCGGCCGCGCGGCCGACGCCGCCGTGGCGGGCCGCTGCCCGCGGTGCACCGGGGCGGCCCCGCGCGGCACCAGCCCGCGTCGGGCGCCCCCTCTTGTGGGCGGTCCCCCCTTGCGCGCGGCCTAGTGTCGCGCTGCGCGCTTGCCCGCGGCGTGGGGCGAACCCCGCGCTGGCACTTGCCCGCACGGCGCCCCCACCGCGCGGCCGGCCCCGCGCGCAGCGATGCGCGACGGCGCCGCCCCCCCCCTCCTCCCTCCTCGTGACCAACAAAAGAAAAAGAGAGGGAGATTCCCCCAAACGGAAACGTTTCCGACTCACCTCGATGTGCGAAAGAGGAGGAGAAGGAGGGATCGTCCGCTTTGCCTCCACCGGTCCACCCTTGCCCGTGCGCTTGGTTATTCTTTGCCGGCGGCTACGAGGGAGGAAGAAGAGGAAGAAGAAAAGAGGCGGCCACCAAAAGACAAAGAAAAAGAGGAACCCTAATCCTCTTTCCCACACGGCTATATTTATATACTAAAGGAATTAGGGTTTACCTTAAAAGGTGTGCGGGCTGCCGACACGGATCCCGAGGCGTCTAAGGGGGGCCCCAACTTCGAGAATTAATTCTGGTCAGACCGGGAGTCGGAAAAATAAACCGATCGCGCCCACGCGCTCCGTTCCGCGAGCTCTACCGCCTAAAATTATTTGCGGGCCCCGACGGTCTGTCCGGAAAAACACCAAAAATGAGGCCCCCGGTCAGGCATTACAAGAAGAGGGTGACCAGAAGGGTTAAGGAAAAGCCGGGTCTTACACCACCGAACTCAAGTATCACATCTGTCTCACTGTCTCAAATATGCGGCACATGCAGGCTATAATCCACGATCAAACAGATCGGTATCTCAAAGCTCAGAGCACAACTCAGTCGGAAAAAGAACCTCGACTCAAAAGGAATAGCCCAAATACTCTCACAGCTATGTCGGAGAACCCTCAACGACTCAATCTGATAATGCACGACCATGGCTAAGTCGGGAAACCTCCGCGACTCGATCTACCAGAACCCCAAATATCCTCAGAACTAAGTGGGAGAACCATCTCCACCACTAAATCAGATACATAACCCATGATCTAAGATAAACCCCATCGATCCCCAACAAGGAAGAAGAACTCACAGGACACTAGAACTCAGCACACATGCTCTAAAAATCCACTCGGCCCCCCGGCACGAGTACACAAGCACCCTGAACCTATGCCAGACTTTTGGCAACCCATAACTTAAAAACCATCTTTGAAAACATTGATTTTTCCTTAAAACGGACTTTTCGATTTTTAAAACGGTTCAGGTGCAATCACGATGCAAACAAAGTATGAAACCTAGTGTCATGTGATATCAGGAGTCTACTAAAAATAATCCGGGGTTCCAATAAATTTTAGAGAAAATTCCAGGCAATTATCAGATGTAAAAACAGCGAAAATGCTAAATAAACATGAACAACTTGCATTCAATAGCATTAAGGGGCATTCCATAAATTTTGGAGAAATTCCAACCCACCTGGAACGCATTCCGTAGGCAACGCTGAAGTCGGTGGAGTGCCGAACCCTCGAACTGATGAAACTCTGAAAAACGCGCCGTGCGCGCGTGCACACCGTCGCGAACCCGGAAAAACCCCGGAAGCTTAAATGAATTCCCTCGAGTCTACACAGTCAGATGACGGCAACGAAGAACCCACAAGATCCTTTTCAAGCTCCAAAGAACGCACTCAAATAAATTCCATAAAGCCCACAGCCTGCTCTCATATACATAATTAGCATAAATCTGCATACACCTTACAGCTCATACTCCATGTCTCCTCTACACACATAGTATCTCCCGGCAACAAGCAGCACACTAAACAAAGGTTCATCTAACCACAATTACACATTCACCAAATTTTCATGTGCATCTCTCATGTACAATCCACACACTCACAGCACTCAAGCTCCAATCACAAACTCTTAAATTCCCATTACAAATAAAACTAATGTGTACTTAATCACATACACAAACTACTTCACTCACAGCTCAAATGCACTATGCCAGGCTCCAAAAGCACAAATTAATTCACCCTCAGTCCAAAAGCCACATAAGGCACACAGCATACAACCACACCACAATACTAACACAAAAGAATTCCCACATAAAGCACACTAACAAGCTCCAACAGCAGCTACAAGATCAACACTACCAACAGCAAGCTCACAACACACCCACACATCTCATTCACTAAGGTTCCAACACAACAAATAAATCCCAACACACTCTCAAGCTTCATCACCTGAACTCACTACATACAACCAATAAAAACCTCATATGATTCCTTTCCAAGCCTCCAAGGACACATACATTACCCATAGTACATACTACACACATCATCACCACCACTAATACATTTACAAAAACCACAGTACACATCCTGCACACATAACATAATAACACACTTATACCAATCCATCTCTCCCAACATTACGTCCATTACTCACAGCACACAAAGCATACCAGCTCTCCAACTCCACCTAAACATAACACCCCACTGTCCAAACTGCTGAAGTAAAGACCGCATACCGCGCACTCGATCTGAGCTCCGCGTGGCACTTCGCCGAAGTCCGCGCAAACCGACGGTGTCCTGAGAGAGCAAAAGAAATAAAAGCCGCATCAAAACGGTCAACAAAAGTCCACGCGACACCGGGGCTACCCACGGCCTCGGCGTACGCGCACGCGGCCCACCGGCAGTCGAAAACGCCGCTCGCCCACACGAGAAATGCCATGCTTGCATCGCTGCGCGCGGCGCTGCCGCTGCTGCCGCTGTGCCGTCCGGGCCCGCCGCGCGGCCTGCTGCGCGCCGTGCACAGCGCGCGGTGCGCATCGCGCGCCCGCCACGCGCTGCCGCTGCACGCAGCGCGCTGCCGCTGCACGCTGTGAGCAGCGCGCGATGCCCAGCGCGCTGCCGCTGCGCGCTGTGCACCGCGCGCGGTGCGCAGCACGCGCCCGCTGCGCGCGGTGCGCAGCGTGCCCGCATGCGCGCCCTGCGCACTCCCCCAGCCAGCGGCCACCTGCGGTTCCTCCACGGCCAGCAAGCCCCGGCAACCACAAAACACAACAAAAAAATCCAAAGAAAAGAGCAACTCGATAGAAGAAAAAAAAACTGCACTTACCTCCTTCACAAAACCGTCGCGCACGCCGCTTGCCGCGTTCACCGCTCGGCCCTCACGGCTCCAGGAGGGAGTTCCAACATCAAGCTCAATCCTCATTCTCTTTTCTTCTCTTCCTTCTTCTTCTTTCTTTCTCTCTTCCTCCATTTCCTCTGCTCACCTCATTTTCCTCTGTTTCCTAGCAGGGGAGAGGGTGATGTGGCGTGTAATTAATTAAGGTGGCCTCAAGTGGGAGGTAGTAGGTGAGGGCATTAATTAGACCTCCAACTCATAAAAAAAAAGAATATCTCAAACCCCTTAAAAGAAAACTCATCTCTTACTTTACAATAGCCATAAATCAATATTTAAATAAATTAATCAAGTACTCTAATTAATGCCCACTCCAAGTCACTTTTTGCCCTCGGGTCCTCCGCGTCAGTCCGGGACCTCCCGAACTCCGCTGTAAACATAAAATACACCTGTTTCAAGTATTTCCAAATTTTTCTGCACTCCACTGTGAAGTCGAGGCTTCCCCGAAGCCAATCCTCTAACGGCGGACAATGCCCGGAAAACCCCGAATCAACCTGGGGCTTCCGCGAAGATCCGAGTCGACCCGAACTCATCTGTAAACACATATGGGACACGCTCGAGGCAATTTATACGCACCACGCCATCTTGCGAGGTTGGTGCGCTAATCCGAAATCCCGGTATTCTACAGCTATAGTATCCTTCTTTTTGTAGGTTAGATGCTTCGTCTATACGGGGCTTCCCGTATGGGCAGCGGATCTGTTGGCGGGTCCGGGTCGCAGTTTCGACCCCGGGGCGTGACAGATTGACTGGACCCTATGAGACAGTCAGTTCGATTGGGTCGATTGAGCACCTTGGGTGTGAGTGGTTACATATCTTTTCATCTGTATCACCCATTGAGCATTTAGATAGAGGCATGGTAGCTGTAGAGTATCTCCAGCTTTTCTTATTTAGTTTTTACTACATCGTTATCTTATGCCTCTAGTAGACTTCGTAGGCAGACCGTTGTTCTTGGAGACGGTACCGACTGGGAACTACGTGTTGGTGTAGTTCTCACACCCACTGTCGGTGACAGTTTTGCAGAGGCACCTTCACCCGATCCTACCCCTGTTGTTGCTGTTTCTTCTGATCAAGGCGAGGGAGTCGCGAGCTAGATCCCTACTTGTCCTTGGAGAGTAGCTGTACCCCCTGTTCTTGGAGAATTTTAGTACAGTCAGTTGGATTTGTATATTTTTCTCTTTTGAGAGTTGTCTTTATTTTGAGAGACTGATGTATTATGAGGATCTGACTTATACTCTGATCTTGTACACTGATGTATTATTATCAATTTAGTTTACCTCCCTTTTTGGACTCTTAGATATTGTATCAGAGGATGATGTATGATGATTATTTTTGGGATATGGATACTGTATTTTATTTCCAGTTGTACACTGGTTGGACTTTAGTTTTACAGCAGTTTACTTTTCAGCTTTGATACCTGTTTAGCTATAGTTTTATCTTTGCAGGTTGGACGCTTCGCCTATGCGGGGTTTTTCGTATGGGTGGCAGATCTGTTGGCGAGCCCGGGATGCGGTTTCGACCCCGGGGCGTGACAGATTATAGTGGTATCAAAGCCTAGGATATAGGTCATTGTGAACTTAGAAACCCTAGGCTTGTGGTTGGACCTTAGGATGATTACGTGAGAGTCGTGACTTATAGCGAGAGTCCTGATTATGTTTTTATACCTCTCCTGAGGGACGGAATGAGTGATTGGCATGTTTATCCTCCTAAGCGATTATGTTGGCTGCAGACAACATAATGCCGTGGAATGAGTGACATGCTCTAGACTTTCACTGGATTGGGTCGTGTGTTTGTTGTGTGCTGTTGTGAGTTTTGTGTCATGGTGAGCGGTGTCTCCCCGACGCTGAGTTCTAACCCGTGTGCACCCCATCTCCGCAGTTGAGCCAGAGTAGGCAGATTCGGGTCGGATACCCAGATTGAGGCCAGTGAGCTCCGGCCTCAGTTGGCAGGATTGTCATTGGCATGCCAGTGGCGGAGTGAGCAGCTGGATAGGATGATACAGTTGTTGGAGCAGTGGGCATCCTCGACAGTGCTTCCCGTCGAGACCACCTCGGATGCAGTATCCCCTGTTGCAGTATTTCCAGTGGCGTCGGTGGAGCGAGCAGCCCCTCCATGCCGACGTTTAGTACCGAGGCACCGAGGCAGGGTAGACAGCTGACAGCAGATGAGCTGTGGGATATCATCGATCGATTGAGCCAGTTTCGGCAGTTAGATCCGCCCCTATTCGTAGGATTGAGTTTGGAGCCTCTAGAGGCAGAGTCATGGGCGGCGGTGATGGAGAGACTAATTTAGAGCCTCCTTGTGCCAAAGAGTTTACGTAGTTACTGCACTGTGCTCTCAACATTAAGAGGGACGAGGTGCATAGGATATGAGTGTTTGAGAAAGGGTTGCGCCAGGATACCTTTCAGCTTGTCGGTCCCTCTGACTACGTATTTTGGATGCCTCGATGGAGTAGGCGCTGTATTTGAAGCGTGGCACTGCAGTTCCTGTGGGCAGGGACTTGCCGCCTGGGGCGAGTTCTGGAGAGAAGCGCCCGGCGCCAGATGATGGAGGGCAGATCAGCAGGCTGAGGCCTTCCCGATTCATTTCCCCAAGGTCGTGGATTTATGAGGCGCCAGAGGTCGAGTGGACCCCGATGGCAGCATCAGCATCAATATCAGCAGAGGCGGTAGCATGGATGTGTTTTCTACGGAGGGCCACATTCGTCGCCCCAATGTGAGCAGAGGCAGGGGCCATGCTCCCTATGTGGATAGTCTAGATATTTTCAGGCAGGCTGGACTTTGACGTCGAGGCAGACTGAATGATGACCACCTGCATCAAGCGGATGAGTCTGTGCCGCCCAGTTGGAAGGCGCCACGACGGTGGATCGTGTTGTCGCAGGTATGATTTTATTACAGCAGTCTGAGTTAGAGCATTTTGCATTCCTGCATGGACTAGAGGTAGAGTCATTACCACGTGCACTAGAGGTACAGGTTCCTGTTGGTGTTATGCACATGGAGGAGGCTTGTGGATCATGTCCAATGCAGTTGGGGCCACGAGGTACCACGTGATGTTTGACTGCGAAAAGAGAGGACTATGACCTTCTGCGAAGCAGACAAGAGGAGGTTTGTTTGTAGAGACTGTTAGAGCACACAGGTTACAGCGACAGTGTGAGAGGTGCCTACGGCAGCACCGGGACTCAAGGATATTCCTATTGTCGGCGAGTTCCCGGGTGTGATTCCACCTGTGCTGACGATGATGCTGCCGGATAGAAAGATTGAGCTTGTGATTGACGTGGTTTTGAAAACCGCGCCGATCTCAAGGGCACCCTATTGGATGGCACCAGTACAGCTAAGAGCAGATGGTACAGTTACATAGTTTGATGGATAGGGGTTGTGAGACCTGGCATTTTATATGGTGGAGGAGATGATGGATCTTTGTCCTATCAGTAGAGGTTGAATTACGGTGACGCCCCCACAGTGGCTTGGATGTGTGCAGATGTTTTGGGATGGGGTACAGTGCAGAGTTTGGGCATTGTTTGTGCGGTAGGCGCTATTACTGGAACAGATGAGATGGTTAGGGCCAGAGATTGTGCCCTAGAGTGATCTCTTTCTGATGGTAGTCTTTGGTTGAGCAGCCCACATTGATGGACGAGATCAGAGAGTGATAGATTGGGGATCCCCGGTTTGATGAGGAGCGAGATCAGAGTGATAGCCATAGCAGGAACAACTTCAACCTTTCCCTCCTATTTTTCCACTCTATTATACCGTGGCTTCGCGAATGGGCCGAAAACACCGAAAGGCGGTTCCAGAAATGGAAACAGTGTCGGAGCCTGTTCTTGTTTGATCGGGGATAAGGCATTGGCCTTTCGAGATTTTCGGACTTTTCACTGTTTTCGGCGGTTTTCTAAGTTGAGAGATAGGATTGTGATGTTCATGATGTTGGGCTCCTTTCTTACATGGATGGTTGTGGGAGTGTACTTCAGGGTTCTGAGATGAGTTGGCAGTGAGGATGAGATTTGTGGAGTGTTTAGGTTCAGTGGTTACAGGTTTGTTTCTCTTTTCCCCCGACTTGTTGGAGTCCTTGATGTTTTCCACGTCTCAGCTCAGAGGTGATATGTTTTGGATTCCTCGCCGGTGATTGACTCGCTCTACTTGAGATCAGTGAGTGTCTGGAGTACGAGGGATGCCCGTTGCGAATTCTGGCTCGATAGATGAGGGAATTGCGCAACTAGGCCATGCTGTACGTGTTGTTGTTGATGTTAGGGAGTAATCATGGGGAGCGGGTGGCGATGTGAGAGCTGGTGATAGTGGTAGTGGATACCCACCCTTTTGGTTTGAGACTCTCGTTGAGGTTTGTTAGTTTCGAGGATGAAACTTTCTTTTAGTGGGGAGAGTGTGATGTGATGATCCGGACCTCCGATATGGATTTACAAGGTGAGTAGTGGCTTCTGGAGGCCGAAGATGAGTAATCAAGTTGTCTATGTTCAAATCGGATCCCAGATTTGGAACCGGCGCGAAAATCAGATCAAGTTTGCTTTTTCAGGGGCTTTCGGCAAAATTTCGGATGAGAATTTGGAGAAACGGATGGCGGATTTGGACTCAGCGTGCGAAAACGATGAAAATGGGCTATTTACTTGTATTTTTCGGACTTCGGCGCAAAAAGTACTGTTCCGGCAGCCGGAACAGTGATTCCGGAAACGGCGGCGACCGGCAGGCGGCGGAGCACGGTGGAGCGCGGCCGCGGGCAGCGCGGGCAGGCGCGGCGCGCGCGCGGGCGGCTGGTCCACAGGAAAAGTGTGCACCGGGAGCACCGAGAATGGTCTTGCCACATGGTATCCTCTCATTGGTCGGGCGGTGTCACAGCGGGTCGGCGACACGTGGCGGCTTTTGGTTGGTCGACACATTCCGGAAGACCTGGCGCGTACACCGGGGGCGTGGACCACGTGAACCGCGTGGGGACACGTGGCATTTCGTGACATGTGCGCGAGGCACGCGGAACACGTGGGCGGTGCGGACACGTGGCGCTTCCCGAAGGCCCTTTCACGGCTGTTTCGTGTTTTGAGACGCACGGCGCGACCTGATTGGCTGGTTTCGCTCTTTCCTGTTCGGCCTGGGATTTGGTGTGGAGCCCGAATGCTTGGCTATAAATAGGCCATTTTGGAATCAATTTTGGAGCCATTTTTCTGGGGTTTTTGTGATCCGATTTGAGAGCCACTTTTTACAATGTGATTCTACATCAAGTCTTCTTCAATATTTGGGGTTTTGGAGATTTTTTGGAGATCGTCTGCTATTTTTCCCTGCGCGATTTCGAGAGTCGCGCTGTTTCTTCGACATCAGTTTCTTCCATCGGCTTTTCGTCGGAGAGCTCCCATGAGCTGAACTTTTGGAACTTTTCGCCGATTTTTGCGGCAGCGTTTCCGTGACAGGTAGACCTTCGATTTTGATATTCATCACTCAGCTCCGTTTCGAGTTTTATGGGAGTTTGTGCAGCATCTTTAGACCCCCTTTTTCTGCGACACTTTTTTTGAACAGTGGAGGAGTAATCTTGCAATTTCTCGAGCTACGGTTGTCGGAACTGGGAGTTTAAGCACTCGATTGACATCTACACTTCGGGAGGATCGCAACCGTATTTTTGTTGGAATTTTTAGAGGGCATCTCGCAAGAGGTAATTTCCTATTTTATGGACAGATGCGCGATGAGATTACTGTTTTGAGTGATTTGACCTTACCGCAGTGTTTGGCTCATATCTCGGTGACCGGGAGGACTTTTCTGATGATTTTTGGTGCGTCGGAATCGTGAGAACGTGAGGATCGCACCCCTTAAGTTTCAGCTCTTTTGGACTCTAGATCGATGCGCACATCCAGATGGGTTGGATTTTCCTCCAAGTCTGCGAACTTCCTCCTAATTCTAGTAGTGTAGCTTTGAGCATAGTAGAATTGATGTTATCATTGATATTTGTGATAGAGTTATGTGATTTGACTAGCACCCTGACATATGATTGCATTTATTTAGCCAGACTATTAGAATATGTTCACATGGGCAAGGTTCTTGTATGTTCTAGTCCCCATCCTTTTGCATTCCTTTTCTTGGATATAGAGCTTTTTCTCGCCTTGATAGTAGGCTGAGTAGTTGGGATAGTGTGGGATGCATGTTACACTCGTGCCCGGGGGCTGAGTGGAGTCTGGTAGTTATGGCTGCCTATGTTGGGAACCGTTTTGGGTAAACGGGGTCCCGTGTCGTCGGGTATTCTCTGTGTTGTTACCGTCACCTGGGTTGTGGCCATAGAGTGCATGTGATCTCAGGACCTTGAACCCAGAATGTTATTTTTGGACACTCATGATTTTAGTAAAAAGTGTTTTTCCTTCCGAATTCGAGGGGTTGCTGGAGTCTGTTCTCGTTTGATTAAGACGAAGGCACTAGCCCTTCGGAGTTCGGAAAAATAAACTTACTTTTAACTGATTTTCATAAGAACTAAAATCTGTAAAAGTGGTTTTCTAAGATCAAGATGGTTTTCTAAAAAGGCGAGCTATTTTATCCTCACCCCGAGAGTGTTTGAGTGGAAACAATATTTAACAACAAAGATCACAATTTCTTACAAAGCTACTCACCCAGGAGGGTTGAGTGATCTGGGTTCCAAGGGTTGTTTCTTTCTCGGGTCGAGAACAACGGAGGGCTATGCCTATAGCCTGTTCTTGTTTGATTGGGGTTGTAGGTATTAGTCTTTCGGGGTTCTAGGACCTTTCATTGGTTTGGCTGTGGAGTATCTCCAGCCAGTGAGTTATAGTGGATCGAGTAGGATTCCTGTGTTGGGAGCCGTTTGGGTTGACGGGGATCCCGGCTGTTGAGTATCTCCAGCCAGTTTCTTTTATTGAGTGGATTCTTATTCTGGGAGCCGTTTGGGTTGACGGTGATCCCAATTATTGAGTATCTCCAGTCAGTGGTTGATCTGATTGATCGTAGATTTGGATTATAGCTTGCAGATGCCACTTATTGAGCCAGATGAGACACGCTTATTCCTCGGTAGGGTAGCGCCCCTCGAGAGCCGCTCCGGATGCAATGATGATGATGCACCTGATGAGGCTGCATGCGCCTGATGAGGCTGCCTTGCGTGATATTATGATAGTCCGATTGGACACCCTAGTTGATACACTAGGAGCCCTAGTTGATACACTAGGGGGCGCAGGCTTGACTGGACCAGATTTGGTAGTTAGTGGGATTGGGTTGATGTGAGCACCTCGTGAGCGAGTGGATGCATAGCATGTTCATAGTTGAGTGTTATTCCTTTGAGCATGGTAGCTAAGGGCATGTTAGCTGTATATTTCTTTCCAGCTGAGCTATTCTTGTTTACAGCATTCCCTATTATCTTATGCCTCTAGTAGACTTAGTGGGATGATCGTAGAGTTGGAGACGGTACCCACTGAGAACTACGTGGCGGTGTAGCTCTCACACCCGCTGTGGTGACAGGTATTTCTGAGGTAGCTGTTCCAGCTTCAGTTCGAGCGGAGGCAGCAGATCGAGGTAAGGGCGTGGCCGAATAGTTCCTTACCAGTTTATTTGAGGGTCAGAGATAGATGTACCCTGTATATATGAGATTTTATTTTGTACTGGACAGTCTGAGAGATTTATTGTATCATGTTCATAGTGGGAGATGACTATGTATTTTGGATTATGTATTTCAGATGTTCAGTTTATGATTCTGTAGCTACATATTCTTATTCAGCTCTGATACATGTTTAGCTATAGAGATGACTTTTCAGGTTGGACGCTTCGCCTATGCGGGGTTTCCGTATAGGTGGCGGATCTGTTGGCGAGCCCGGGTCGCAGTTTCGACGCCGGGGCGTGACATGT
This sequence comes from Tillandsia leiboldiana, assembly GCA_029204045.2. Lineage (NCBI taxonomy): Eukaryota > Viridiplantae > Streptophyta > Magnoliopsida > Poales > Bromeliaceae > Tillandsia > Tillandsia leiboldiana. The sequence goes on from CM055065.1 coordinate 15,065,905, forward strand.
GATGACCCGGGTCTCCGCTGAAGGGTTACAGCATGATCAGCAGCTTCTGGAGGATTTTTCTGTGTGATGGTGGTGTTTATGCGCAAATCGGACCTTAGGATTGGACCCAGCGCGAAAATTGGATCAAGTTTGCCTATCCGGATGCCTTCATTAAATTTTAGAAGTGGATTTTGGCAAAACGGAGACCATATTTGGATTCAGTGCGAAAAAACATTGGAAAATGGCTATTCGGATGTATTTTTCTGAGTCTGGACACCCAAAAATGGACAACCGAAAGTTTTCAGTGTATTCGGGTGCACGGGGGAGTTTATATATATTTTTTATAATGGGATAAACATAGGTGTCGAAACTATCGCGCCAGACCTGGCCTTGTCCATACAAAATTATCTCGTCCTAAAATCAGGCCCAATCTTTCTTTGCAAAGCTCTTATTTCATTCTACTGATTATGCTTTATTCATTTAACCGACATCTAAGACCTAAAGGCAATGCTAGTTGTGTTGTACATTCAGCTGGAGCTCAACAAATTTTCATGCATATTATGACCTGTAGTTATTCTGGAGATGACTTATAAAGAGAAAGAAAAATTACAAACAATTAAACATATTGTGGCCTTTTATGTGAACTTTAATTGATAGGTAAACTGTTATGAGCCTGAAACTGGGTTATCAAAGTGTTGTTTTGTGGTTTTAGTTGATCTGCCGATAATTTTTCAGGCCCTTCACAACATAGCTGTTGCAGAGTACTTTCAGGTCCTTCACAACAATCATGCCTCACTGCTTGTTGTGATAGAACTTCTGATAAATACTAATTGAAGGGGGTTTCATATCATCAGAACCTCATGCCATCATGCGTTTGGCATATATTAGTGCACTTTCATTATGTTTTGTGATGTTTTAATAATTAGTTTGCTATTTGTCTTTATGCACCAATTGACGGTTATGCACGAGATAAAGTAGCAGGATTTAGTAATTATATCATTGTATTGTTATTTGTTAATTGACATTCAAGCGAAAAAAATATGATCTCAGAATATACTATGCAGATTATATACTTTAAGAGAGTTTTATTTGAGAAAAAAAGAATTTGAGATCTTTCTGTACATGATTAGAAGCACTGATAATATAGTATGTATTATTTATTTTGATTGTATGGTTGCTTGAAAATCTGAAATACAAAAAAATAACGAAATATCTCTTGCATTATTGCTATAGTTAGCACCTGAATTTTCCAATCTGAACTGCTTAACCATTGCCTAGAAGAGTGAATTCTGTATCTAATCTTCCTAAGGAGCAGTTGAATGATCTTATTCAACCTTACCGCTTGAGCTAACCAAAATTACCAGGTGATGGCTCATATTCTTTATTAAACCTGTAACAACACCAGAGGATTATTCAGCATGGAAGAAGATTATGGACGATGACATCTATTGCTTTTACTAGACTTCCACCCATCTAATCTTTCATTCCAACTGGGCAAAGAGTTAGAATCCCACAAATAGGTCGTTTTTTCCCAAAATGGAATTCACATGTTAATTTCTTTTTCAGATTCCTGGTTAGTCCTTTAGCTACATATTCTGCCAGAGGGGTTTATTGTGGTCGTCTTTCATTCTTGGGCACTTATTGTTGATTCTTACTCTAATTATTTATAAAGTGAATCCAAATCTAATAAGGCAATAAGGTATGTATTTGGATCCGAATTCGACCTGTTGTTATGTTGTTTTGCAAGTTCTTTTGTTATCATTATGTGCAAGATATTGTCCTTATTAGATAGAGTATCTAAAATAGTAAGATATCTATTTAGTATATTACTTGGTCGCGATTCCATTGTACATATTATTGTACTATGCAAGAAGATACATGTACATGTAATTTGATGTTAAAATTGTTCTATTAGTTAATTTGCATATTAACAAGTGAAACAAAATGTCTCATATAGTTAATTATAAGTAACCTCATACTAACAAAGTTTGTTTAGGATTCTAGATAAATGATTTATATTGTAACTTCTATACTTCTTGTTTTTCCTTTGTGACATGTTGTAGACCTTTCAAATAGTTACAAAAATACTTATTTATTTTTAAGTAGCTTCTCTGTATCTTGCAGATTATAATATGCCAAGTTGCTGTTAGTCCGAGTGAGATGCTTTTGAGATGGACCAGAGAGAAGTATTTCATCTACACCAATCAACTGAAGTTTTGAATACATTTTATCTTCTTTGACTAACTAATAGATTTAATTTTTTTTCTCTTTATTGAACTAATATTTGGGATTGGCGACTAAATGAATTGTTGGAGAAACTAATGTGTGACATTTTGAAGTGATTTGGTTTGTTGGAATTTCATTTCAATATTTTTTTTGTTTGTGATTTTTATTATTTTGTTGAATTATTTATTTTTAATGAAATAATATATTTATATAGTGGCAACAAAAATAATAATATTATGTGGCAAATTTAATGGCGAGAAATATTTGTCACCAAAAGTCACCTTTGGTGGCAACAAATATTTGCCACCAAATGACAAACTTTCGTGGCAAATATTTGTTGCCACCAAATCCTGAAAAATCAATGGCAACATATGGTTACCATGAAATATAAGTATCGAGTGGCAACAATAATTTGCCACCAAAGTAAATATATGGTGGCAACTATTTGTTGCCACTGATTAACAAGATTCAATGGTGGCAACTATTTGTCGCCACTGATTATCGAGATTCAGTGGCAAGATTCTGTGGCGACAATATTTTGCCACCAAAGTTAATATATGGTGGCGATTATTTGTCACCACTGATTATGAAGATTCGATGGCGACTACAGTCGCCACAAAAGATTATGTTTAAAGTGGCCAAATTTATATTTAGCCACTGATACATGCGCCGACGGGATCTATTGCGGCAACATGTGGTGACATTTTTTATCGCCACTATATGTATTTGGTGGCGACATTTTATATATTCGGTGGCGACTTTAGTCGCCACCATTTGTATCACGCCCCGGAGGTTTAAATAAGTGGAAAACGTATACTTTTTTTTTTTTGAAATAACTCCACCCTCGGTACGTGCCAGACCCGCCACATATACAAATTCACCCCACAAACGGACAGAGTCTCCTTATTTTAACCACAACAGTCAAGATGAGGACTAAAGGAAAGAATCACAATCGATCACATCTACCAACGCAAGTTTAAAGGGATAAAGCCGCGGGTTTGCCAAAATGGTGTCAACACGACACTAGGTTTTTAAAACGTTTTCACAATCTCTTTTCCAAATGGCAATATAACGTTGAAAGGGTAAATCCACAGGTTTGTAAAATAGTGCCCACACGACACTTAGTTTTGAAATCATTTTCGCAATTACTTTTTATTTTAAAAACTGTCGCACGCAAGCCTAGTAGAAGCATAATGAAAAACGTTACATCACTGAGTCGAAAGTCCATTCCAACATCCACATTGTTCCACAATAAAGGCAATCACATACTCACTAACTAACCGAGGTAACCAAAATGTAAGTAAAAGAAAAATCACCATCCCCCAAACGGTGCTAAAGTCCTCTAGTCGCAGCCTTACCGTCGTCCCGAATCCCACCCCTGAACGGACCTGTCACAGTGTGGGAGGTCTGTGACAAAAAGAAAATGAAGTAGATGTAAAATAAGTAAGATGCTACAAATACTGAAAGAAAAGCAAACCGATAAACCAGAGCATCCAAACTCCCCCTCATGAGTCCACAGTACCCCCTGTTTAGTCAGAACGAAGCACCTGCCGGAAGGTTTAAAGACCCCCAGCGAAAAGAAACACCTTGCTCGCACCTTGGTGCCATTAACCCCTCTACGGTACTTGTGCGGCACCTTAAGTAACCGTGAGGGGTCCCCACTACGTCACCTTGTGGGGTACACGGGTCAATGTACCACCTCTCCGGAAAAGTACATCGATGCGGTGGCCAAACCGCTGGTGTGCGTGTAAGCAGCCATGAGCATAAATACCGAAATCGGCGTGTAATAAAGAGCACCGCAACATCCAGTCGCCACAGATAGTAAATAAGAGGGATACTCATGTAAAAAGGGGTTAGAGAACAACAATTGGCACATCTACTTTACTCTTACTTATTACATGCTGAAACTTTACTTCAAAACACCGACGAAGGTACACCCACCTCGAATCACGTCGAACAGAACACCTGAAACCGTCCTGCGCCCTTGTACGACTCTCGGACCCCTAAAAGTCCCCAATAGAAAACATCAGTATCACTTAACTTGAAACCCCAGACCACCAGAGTAGAGAACAGAACTGGAAAACGCACGGGTGGACACGGCGACCGGGCGGTGGCCTTGACAACCCCGCGCAGTCGGTTTCCCCCCGCGCAGCGCGCGCTGCGGAGCAACCCCGCGCGGGCACCAGCCCCGCGCGGGCACCAGGCCCGCGCGGGTAATTTCCCCGCGCGGCTCACGCTGCGGAGCAGCCCTGCGCCGGCATGCATTGCCCGCGGCGCCCCGTGCGACGCGCGCTGCCTGCGGGCGGCGCCCCGCGCGGCACCAGCCCACGCGGGCGCGCCGCCTGCGTGCAAGCACTAGCCCGCGCAACGTACATGGTGCGGCTCCGCGCGGTGGCGGCCCGTGCGCGGCGCGCCGCACCGTATGTGGTGCAGCCCCCGCGCGCAAAGAAATGCGGAGGCGGCGGTTCTCCCGGGCGTTGCGACGGTGACAGGACGAACGGCGAAACCCTAAAACCAAAAACGCCCAACCAAAAACGACGAGACACAAGAAATAAACGCCGCTTACCTTTATTTTTCGGAGAAGACGATCCGCTCTCATTTCTCACGGTAGAGAGGATCCAGATCCGTTCCCCGATGACGGTAACGCCTCGTTTCCGGCTTCCGGCACGTTAATCGAAGGAGATCGGGGTTCCCTCTCTTTTTTCTCTCTTTTCTATTCGGTTAGGGTTTTCTTTTTTCTTGGAAGAAAAATATTTTCTTTCTTTGTACGTACGAATAAAAACCCCCAAATCCAGATATTTATTTATTAAAAGATAAATTCCCAATCCGAATATTTATTTATTAAAAGATAAATCCCAATCTCCTGGAAAAGCGTGCCAAACACTTAGCACGGATTCCGGCGCACACTATGGATACCGGGACCTTCAAAACCCCATTCCGGAAGATCTGTAAGTCGGATTTCAGATCCGGTCGCACTGTCGTTCACCGTTTTTCGAGCTCTATCATAGAATAATACCCGCAAATCACGACGGCCAACTCAAGAAAACTCACTTATTCATCTCCCCCTAACAAATACTTTATTAACAAGGAAATAAAAGAGTACAGGAAAAGTCATGATATTACATCACACACCCCTTAAAAGAAGTTTCGTCCTCGAAACTTGCCCTCAACCCTCGCTAAACAAGTCTGGGAAACTCTCTCTCATTTTCGATTCTAGTTCCCAAGTCGCTTCGCGCTCCTCGTGATTACTCCATTGTACCTTCACGTAGGGGATAGTCCGGTTGTGCAGCTTCTTATCTTCACGCGCCAAGATTCGTACCGGCATTTTCTCAAAGCTCAAGTCCTCTCGCAGCTCGATAGCAGAAACATCGAGAACGTGCGACGGATCGGGGAGGTATTTCTAGAGCATCGAGACATGAAACACGTTGTGTATCCGATCGAGATTTGCCGGTAAGGCTAAACGGTATGCTACTGGGCCCACGCGCTCCGAGATCTCAAACGGTCCCACGTACCGTGGGCTCAACTTGCTTCTCAAGCCGAAACGTCTGGTCCCTTTGGATGGCGAAACCCGGAGCAACACGTGCTCTCCTACCATGAACTCCAAATCGCGTCGCCTCTGGTCTGCATAGCTTTTCTGCCGGCTCTGGGCAGTCATCAACCGCTGTCTGATAAGGTGCACCTTCGCCTCGGTGTCCTCCCCTAGGTCTGGTCCCAAAAACTTCCGCACCCCCAAGTCATCCCAACATATAGGGGATCGACATCGGCGCCCATACAGGGCTTCATACAACGCCATTTGAATACTTGCTTGGTAACTGTTGTTGTAGGCAAACTCCACGAGGGGTAGATAGCGCGACCACCCCTCACCCAAATTGAGCACGCGGCTCGGAACGTGTCTTCGAGGATCTGGATCACCCGTTCTGATTGTCCGTCGGTCTGGGGGTGAAAAGTCGTGCTAAACTATAGTTTGGTTCCTAAAGCCCGCTGCAAACTCTGCCACAGGTCCGACACCAACCGCGTGTCTCTACCTGAAGTAATCGATGCCGGCACCCCGTGCAATCTCAGAACCCCGTTGATGTAGGCTTGCGCCAAACGGTCTCGAGTCCACGTCGTATGGATAGGTAGGAAGTGAGCCGACTTCGTCAAACGGTCCACTATGACCCAGATCGCGTCGTGACCTTGTTGTGATCGGGGAGAACCGATGACGAAAACTATGGTGATCCGCTCTCATTTCCATTCCGATGATCTCCTTTTAACCCCAAAGGGGATTCTTCAACCTCACCTATACTTTGCCCAGGTTGCAAAATTCGGCTGTAACCTAAAGCCCACAGACCTAGGAGACACCCCTTAGTCAAAGGTCCACCCACATCACTCGCGACCCAAACTCAGGTGGGTACGCCCCTTGCTGTCGCATAACTCCTCCCACCGGTCAGCAGCGGCGCCCTCTCCTCCCGTCGTGGGGTCGAAGGGCGTCGGGTCGATACTATCGAGGATCTCCCAATTGGAACAAGTTAGGGTATCCCTCCCTCAGAGTTAGAACGTCGGGCACACAATACTGTCCTCGAAAACGTAACGCGTCGTCTGCTCCAATCGAAAAGTCGCCCTCCTGGTCTGAAGTGATCCTGCCCCGTACAAGCTGCAACCGTGCGTATGTCTTCTGACCTCCCAGAATTTTTCCCAAGCAACGTAGGCTTTGACCACAAGGGTTAAGAATCGGGCAACCACCCCCTCCGGTACCACCTCCAGTCCCATTCACTCATAGTCCTTGAATTGTCTTGACGCAAAAGCTACAACTCCCCCCTGCTGCATCGGTACACTACGTCGACCGTTCCGCGATGCATCACGATAACCCTCAAAATCCTCACCCGGTCTCGGTAGTGCAAGCGCGGGTGTCCGTGTTAGCTTGCCCTTGAGTTCCTCGAAGCATTTCCCGGTATTGAGGCGTTCAAACCAATCTCTCCCCCTTCCGGATTAAACGGTTCAAAGGGGTGGCAAATTTACCCTCCACAAAACGGCTATGAGATGCCCATAACACAAGCCGGGTTACTAACTATCCTGTAGAAAGGGATACATACTGGGTACTCCAGCCGAAAACGATCAATGCCGGAATGCCCTGTAGTTAACCGATCCCGTTGGCCTACACTTAACATAACCCAAACTTGCCTCAATCCACGCCCTTTGTATGGGGAACTGGTAATAACCACCACGAGATTTGGTCCCACTCCCACAATACTCGCGACCGAGGCTTCCGATGGGTCCGTGCTCGGCCGTAGCATAGGATGAATCCCCCCATCGGTTAATAGTGGTGCCCTCTCCTTCCATCGTGGGGTCGGAGGGCGTCGGGTCGGTACTAGAGGTGGTTTGCCCGACAAACCAGTTAGGGTATCCCCTTCCCAAATACCCATGACCGATAGTACCCCGACACCTCCTACAATCCTTCGGCGGATTACCTCCCCGCCAGCCATTGATATTAATGACGACGAGAACGTCGGAAGGTAAGGCTCTAGGTCGGGAGGTCGGATCTACCGAAATTGTGTACGCTACTCGACTACCCTTCCTCAATCTACTTGCCCGTGACGGGGAAAAGAAAAGAGAGCCGCAAACGTTCTTACGAGTTAAGCTCACACGTTTCAGCAGGCCCAGTTCCCGGAGATGCACTTGGGACTTCAAGCAGTCAACCACCGCTTTAAGATCGATGTGACAGTCGATCCCGAGCGCCACGCCGAAAACCCCAAGCAGGGATCCCATTAGTTCTTAGAGCATAAGAACCTGCCCGACCTTGCTGCTGCCGCGCCGCCCGCGCGGGGCGCCGCGCCATTGCCGCTGCCGCGTCGCCCGCACGGGGCGCCCTGCCGCTGCTGCTGTCGCGCCGCCCGCGCGGGGTTTGTGCCCGCGCGGGGCGCCGCGCCGCTGCAGCTGCTGCACCGCCTGCGCGGGGCCTGTGCCCGCGTGGGGCGCCGCTGCCGCGCCGCCCGCACAGGGCGCCCTGCCGTTGCTGCTGCCGCGCCGCCCGCGCGGGGCCTGTGCCCGCTCGGGGCACCCTGCCGCTGCTACTGCCGCGCAGCCCGCGCGGGGCGCCGTTGCCGTGCCGCCCGCGCGGGTCCTACGCCCGCGCGGGGCACCCTACCGCTGCTACTACCGCGCAGCCCGCGCGGGGCTTCTGCCCGCGCGGGGCCTCTGCCCGCGCGGGGCCTGTGCCCGCGCGGGGCTTCTGCCCGCGCGGGGCCTGTGCCCGCGCGGGGCGCCGCGCCGCATGGCGCCGCAACGCCGCGCGTGCCCGCGCGGAGCGCCCTGCTGCTGCTACCGCCGCAGCCTTGCCGTGCCGCCGCCACTCGTTTTTGCTTCTGCCCTTATGTGTTCATGTCTCGACTTTTACTCGGGTATTTTAGGTCTTTTGGGTGTCGGCTTTTCGCAAGCGTGTTTGGTCATAACCGTTGCTTTCTTTTGGGAACTCCTTAGGTCTGGGTGCCGTTCGAGGCCGCGGGTCGGTTTCAAGAGTTCCGATGGACACGAGTTGAGGTGGGTACCTTCTCTATCGTCTTTGGAATTTGGTATATTATGTTTGTGCATGAGTAAAGCGAATATACATTGTAATCTCGTCTAACCCCCTTTTTCGCATATGGATCTTTATTGTCATTATCCTTAGCGACCTAGTGTCGTGGTGCTCTGTAATACACTTATCTTCGATTTCTAAGCCCAAGGTTGCCTGCACGCACACCGGCGGTCTGGCCACCACACAGGGTGTATTTTTCCAGAAAGATGGTACGTTGACCCGTGTACCCCACGAGGTGCTTTAGTGGGGACCCCTCGCGGTTACTTAAGGTGCTGCACAAGTGCCGTGGAGGGGTTATAAGCAACAAGGTTAGGGCAGGTGCACGTTTTTTATTTACAGGGGTACTGTTGATTCACGAGGAGGAAAGTGGATGCTTGGATGCTTCGGTTTGCATTAATTCTCAGTTTCTCGTTTATAGCATCTTACTCGTTTTATATATATATACTTCTTACTTGTAGTGTCACTGACTTCCCACACTGTGACAGGTCATCGACGGGATCTGGGACGACGGTGAGGCCGCGACTCGAGGATTTAGTTTGTCTCCGTCAGTGACTTATGTTTGAGCTCTCTTGTTAGTTAGATTTGCGCGTGTGGTGGTTATCTGTGTCCGATGTGGATGTTGGAATGTTTTTGACGAATATTTTACTTTCATGCTTGATTTTCTTTTTAGCCGATTTTCAAAATAAGAAAAGACTGCGAAAATGACTTTTGAAAAATAATAGGTGTCGTGTGGGCACCGTTTAATAAACCCGTGGATTTATCCTTTCAAAATGTCGGTGGCCGTTTTGGTTATTGCTTATGTTATCCTTCTCCTCTACTCAGTTGTTTCAACCGATGTGGTTAATATATATATGTACCGTGACTGAGACGCCGAGCACATACAAAGGAGACTCCGTCCGCCGGTGGAAACGAATTTGTATGTGTGGCGGGTCTGGCGCGTGTCGGGGGACGTTGAAAAGAAGAAAATTTTAATATTTCACGTTTTCCGTTTAATTGAAAAACCCCCGGGACGTGACAGATTATATGGTATGAGAGAAAAACGATTTTAACCACGGAAGTCGGTATCCAACATCCACATAATACAATACCACTAGCAACTAATCAATGAGATAACCAAGGTATAGGTGCGTAGAGCGCGAGTGTGTACGGGGAAAAGGGGATAGAGTTTCAGTGTCTTCGCAAGTTATGGTGCTAGACCAGTTAAATTTAGGATTAACGCGGTTTCTTTGAGTGCAGTGGATAATGACCCGGACTTGGTCGTCGACTGATAACGCATGAGCAGAAGGTACGGCCCCGACGACTACAGAGAATGGACTACTCCGTCGACGGCTATAAGAGATGGCCGGGCAGTTAGCGACCATCACAGAACATGTACGTCAATTGACGCAACAACAGCCGGCCACGTCAGTGGAGGTCGCCCAGGTTCCTCTTCCCGGACTAACTGCACCAGCGACGGGACCGCCGGGGACGGACGGCGGGACTGCGGCCGCCCCTCCCCAGACCGCAGCGACCGGTGTATCGACGGATCAGCCAACGGCTCTTTCAGTCACTCCAACCCCAGCAGTTTCGGGACCTGCGCCGGGAGCCACAGCTGGAGTCGGGCTGCCCCAGAGGACGTAGTAGCGGGTATTAGCCTACCCTTAGTTCTCTTTTTCGAGGTAGGACCGTGTTAGACACCCCAGAGCATCCCACTCTGTTATTTTGTTTCGCCTTTATCCATAGTTATTAGAAGAGACCCCTCTTCGTAGAAATGGGTTCGTCTAGACCCCTAGATGACCCCTCGAGGCAGGTAGCGTTGTTCCCCCCTACCCGGTGAGGTTGGGCCGGTTAGTATACCCTTGGGACAGGTGGTAACCCCACTAGGTGATTTTGGCATAGTGCTCGGGATAGACTGGCTTACCAACCATGAGGCGGTGTCCGACTGTTTGAAGCACCAAGTGCGTCTTCAGGAACCTGGTTTTTCGGAACACGTACTGTTAGCATATGGGAGTGTTTTCCTTCTCATCTCTCACTTCTGTGTCACAGGCAAGCGGACTGGTAGGGGGATGCATCCTATACTACGGCAAAGAACGATCCTACCTGATATCTCAGTCGCGAGTACTGTGGGGGTGGACTTTTATTTAAGTGGTACCTGGTAGGTCTTTGGGTTCTAGGTGACAGCCAATAGGCAGCCGAACCTTGCCTCTTAGGCAAGGTATAGGTGGGAATGAGGATCCCTCCCTAGGGTTAAAAGGTGATCATCGGGTTAGGTGTACCTTGTTCAGTTGGGTTCTTGTGTACTGCACAAGAAGGTTCTTCAAATTGCCACCCCTTTGAATCGTTTAATCCGGAACGGGGAGAGTTTTCTTTGGATGCTTCCATGTCGGGAAAGCTTCGAAGGAACTCAAGGGCAGACTGACACGACGCCCGTACTTGCACTACCGAGACAGGGCAAGGATTTTGAGGGTTATGGTGATGCATCGCGGAACGGCCGAGGTAGTGTACCGATGTAGCAAGGGAGAGTTGTAGCTTATACGTCAAGACAACTCAAGGACCAGGGCGAATGGGACTGGAGGTGGTATCGGAGGGTGTGGTTGCCCGATTCTTGACCCTGGTGGCCAAGCCTACGTTGCTCGAGAAGATTCTGGAAGGACGAAAGACAGATGCACAATTGCAATTTGTACGGAACAAGATCACAGTGAAAGATAAGTACCCCTTGCCTCGGATTGACGACCCGCTTGACCCATCGCAAGGAGGAACGACGTTCTCAAAAAGTGAATTGCAGTCCGGCTATCACCAGCATAGAATTCGGGGTGAGGATGTTCCTAAAATGGCTTTCCGAGTTTGATACGGCCATTGCGAAATTACGGCGATGTCAATTGGACTTACGAACACTCCAGCAGCGCTCATGGATACGATGAAAGGGATCCCCAGACCGTACTTGGACCACCAGAGCCTTAAGCATTTATCTACTCAGAAGGAACCGAACTTGCGGAAAGGCGCAGGTTAGAGTTGTCGAGGGACTATGATCTGGTCAACCAATATCATCCCGGGAAGGTAAACGTAGTTGCAGATACCTTGAGCAGAAGAGGTCAGACAGAAAAGCTACGGATCGGATACATCATGACCGGGAGTTTCAGATCGGGGAGAATGTGTTGCCTCGGGTCTCGCCATCCAAAGGGGATCAAACGGTTCGGTATGCGTGACAAATTGTGTCCGCGGCCTGGTAGACCTTGTGGAATCTTGGAGCGTATTTGGCCCGGTGACCTATCGTTTAGCCTTGCCACCGAATTTCGATCGGGTGCATAACGTCTTCCACGTATGAATGTTCCGGAAATACCTCCCTGACCCGTCACACGTCTTGGGCGCTTTTACAAATGAGCTTCGAGAGGATTTGAACTACAATGAGACACCAGCACTGATCTCGGCACGTGAAGACAACCCAGGGAAGCTATAATCCTTCCCAACCGGCAAGGTTAAATGGACCCTTAGGCTCTTGGAACTTGTGAACTCAGCTTATAACAACGTTTTATGCCCGTTTCCCTTATCCCTTATCGCTAACAACGTTTTATGCCCGTTTCCCTTATCCCTTATCGCAAGCAAAATGTATTGGTGGAGGGTAGTTGAGTAACGGCCACGACTCCAGTAGAGCTGATCTCCTGGCCTAGAACCTCACTCTCCGACATTCGTGTCGTCTTTAACGTCAGGGGCTGGCGACGGGGCAAGCCGCCGGTGGGTGTTTGTACGTCGCCTGTTCCGTCTACCGTGGGCCCATGAGAGGGGGATGACCTATCTTGTTGTTTGGAAGGCCCCTTAACATCGAACCGACGCCCTCCGATCCCATGACGGGAGGAGAGGGTACCACTGCTAACCGGTGGGTGGAGTTATCCTACGCTACGACAAAGAGCACACCCACCCGAGCTTCGATTGCGGTTAGGGCGAGTGTAGGCTCTAATCTAAGTCGTACCCTGTAAGTTTTTGGATTCCAAGTACAACCGTTTCCTTGTGAGCTAGGCGTAGGACGGAATGATGTTTCCTCCTTTGGGTGAAAGGAGATTGCATGGGAGTGAGGTCGGATCACTGGGTAGCTGTTACCTGTCCCCCCATAATTAGGGACGTAGCTAGTGGCTAGCTTGGGTTGTGGTAAGTGTAGGTCGACGGCGCCGGGTAACCTAAAAGCTCTCCGGTAAGGAGCACGTTCGTCATTTATCGATGCTCCGGAAATACTCCCCTAAGCCGCTGCTTGTGCTCGAGGCTTCCGCTATCAAGCTGCGAGAGGACGTGAGCTTCGATGAAACATCTATACGAATCTCAAAATTTGAATCATTATAAGTGGGGATTTTCCTGACCTTTGTTTAGCGCAGTTTGGTGTTAAGTTTCGAGCACGAAACTTCTTTTAAGGGGTGTGTGATGTAGTATCCTGACTTTTCCTGTGTCGTCGTTGACCCTTGTCGGATAGTGGTAGTTGTAGCAGCTCATTCCTATCGACTTTTGTGAGTAGTGTTTTGGCGCTCGGTAGTATTTTCCTGTGTTGGAGCTCGAAAAATGGTGAACGGCGGTGCGATCGGATCTGAAATCCGACTTACGGATCTCCCGGAATGGGGTTTTGAAGGTCCAGGTATTCGTAGTGTGCGCCGGAATCCGTGCTAATTGATCGGCACGCTTTTCGAGGAGATCGGGTTTTGTCTTTTTATTTATATCCGGCTTTGGGGTTCGATGAGTACGTACAAGAAAAAAAAAAAAAAAAAAAAAAAAAAAAAAAAAAAAAACCCTAATCGGTGAGAAAAGCAAAAAAAGAAAAAAAAAAAGAAAAAAAAAAAAAAAAAAAAAAAAAAAAGCGGAAAACCCATCTCCTACGTTCAACGCGCCGGAGGACGGGGAGCGAGATCGGGTCGTCTCCCTCGTTTGTGTAAGGTTAGCAGCCTTGATCCCTCTCTTTCTTTTAGCAATTTGCTTGTCTTGCTTATTAACCAAGTTTTAGCTCTATCTTGAACGATTTGCTCGTCTTGCTTATTAACCACTTTTTCATCCCTTACCCTAGGTCTTGCCTCACGGGTAACTAGAGAGTCTCCTGGACTCTTTAAACATTTCTCTTTTATTCATTTAACTCAAATTGAAGTTAAAGTTATTGTCCATTTGCCCAAACACCCTATGACTTTCTAGGGTTATATTTGTTTGATTCTTTAACCTTGGGATCTTGTCCCACTTTCCTGATTCCTCACTGAATCCTAGAGTTAACTTAACTCTATTGTCCTGTTCCACTTTTAACTTAGAGTTACACTGGCTCTAATTCCTGTTTGTGAGTTTAAACTCTTCTAGTTCACCTTAGGTTCTCTTTACCTAAGTTCCATGTCATACTCATCCCAGAGTTCCTTGACTCTATGTTGATCACTAGTTCATCTTAGGTCCCTTTTACCTAAGTTCTATGTCATACTCATCCCAGAGTTCCTTGACTCTATGTTGATCACCCTATCCAGCGTCCTTAGGTTACCTCCTAAGACAATGCCACTCGTTCAATCATAGGATAAGCTCCTAAGTTTGATGTCACTCAGTAAACCCTGATTCTAGGTTTTCTCCTAGTCTTACTAGCAACATACTATTTTCCCTTATGTCACATGATTCCTAGGGTTATACCCTAACATGATCACAATCATAAATGGCTAATCACTTTCATGCATGCAATTATTTTCATCTCATTCATAAAATAGTATCAACCACTACGTATGCATCTTTATCATATATCTTTGGCAACCAACAGTTGCACTTTTCCTCTGTGTCCATCTACACATGCATATTTATCCTCTATATTTGGCAACCAACAGTTGCACTTTTCATCTGTGTCCCTTTACACAGGTGATCTTAATCATAATTACCTAACGCCTCTAGCAGGCTACTATCATGCTTCTAAATCGAAAAGCAAAGGAGCAAGGGGAGAGGTCACCCAATTTCGGCAGAATCCCCCACCTTGGATTGCCCCCAATTGCTTGTAGACACTTGCAATTGGTCTCCGCGCGTTTCCTCTTGTTTCCTCGAGCTTGCACGTAAAACGGTGCACACCCCTCGAGTCCGCACGCAAAATGGTGCACGCTTCCAAACCTGCACATAAAACGGTGCACGTTATTAAAACCCATACGCAAAACGGTGCGCGTCATTTCAGCCTACACGCAAAATGATGCGCGTCAATCCAACCTGCACGCAAAACGGTGCACGTACCTCAAATCTGCACGCAAAACGGTGCACACTTTACTGTAGGGTTGCACGCAAAACGGTGCACATTCTTCTAGCCCTGCACGCAAAACAGTGCGTAACATTAAAGACTGCACGTAAAACGGTGCACATTAGTTCAACCGGCACGCAAAACGGAGCACGTACCTCGGATTTGCATGCAAAACGATGCACGCTCCTTTCTCCATGCTGCACGCGAAACGATGCACGCTTCTCGGGTTTGCGCCCAAAACAACGCACGTTCGTCGAGTCCGCAGGCAAAACGGTGCAAGTCTTTCACGAGCTTGCATGCAAAATGATGCGCGCCAAAATGTTCGGCAGCACTTCGCGTAGCAAAACGGCACAGTAAAACTCGGTCCCTATCACGCACAACGGCATGGGGTCAAATCCAAAATCCAAAAGGAAACCTCGAAACTGTGCCAAAATACCGCAAAAACAACACGCGGGACTTACCTCGACATCGTCGTGCCGCCCATCGCGTCCACTAGCCTCTTTGGAACACCTTGCGCGCTCCACGGGGTCCACGGCGCACTCGTGCGCCCTCGAAATCCCCCCCACGAATCGCCCTGCTCCCCTCCTGGTACGCTCGGGTGAAGCAAAAAAGGGAAAAAGAAGGAGAAACGGGACCATTCGGGCCCTTATAGGCCAAAACCCGACTTTCGGGCGGCTACAGTAACCGGCCCACCGCGGTCCACGCGTCCACGCAATGCCAGCTGGGCGCCACCTCACCATCGCTAGGCCAACCAGGGGACGACACGTGTCCCTGGACCCGTGCACCGCGACCACTGAACAGCGGCGGCCAATCGATGGCCGCCACGTGGACCGCACCCACGCCCCGTGATGACGCCGGCCGCAGCGACGCGTCGCGTCAGCGCGTCGCGTCGCGCTGACCGACCAATGGGAGGCCGACACGTGGCCTCCCCGCTGACACCACGCCAGCGCCCGGGCGCGTTCCCCGCGCACGCCTGCGCCCTCGGTCGCCGCGACCAATGGGGAGACGCCACGTGGCGTTCCCCAGCTACCCCGCGCGTCTCGAGCCGCGCGTCCCAGCGCGCTGCGCGCGCAAGCCTTGCCTCGGGATTCGCGCCCGTGCCTCGGTATCCGTGCCAACTGCCTCAGGATCCGTGCCAACAGTAACTTTCGGGCATGCTACAGTAACATTCGGGCGCTCAACTGACTAGACCGGGCTGCTACAGTGAACCGGGTTCGCTACAGTGCAGCCCGGTTCGCTGCAGCCCAAAAATCGGACTAGCTACAGTACTTTCCGGGCGCCCGGAACCCACTTTCGGGCGCCCGAAACTTAGGCCCAAGCCCAGTTTCGCCCGTTTTCGTCCGTTTTCGCCCGTTTTCGTCCGTTTTCGCCCGTTTCTCGCCCGTTTTAGCTCAAATTTGATGGGCTGCCACAGTTTAACTTGATTTACCTCATGGTACTTTAAATTTTCAGTTTGGACCACCTCTGGGTCACCAAAAGTCCCACTGTATTCGAATTCGCCGGCGGAGCCCGTTCTCGCTATCCGGGTGTCCGATCAACACGAAACTTTTACTGTGGCCCTAAAACATATTTACGGAGCTCCCGTAATTTTTTCGGAATTTTCCGACACTGTGAATTTTCTGCTAAAAATCTGGGCCCATTTTCTCATATAAAATTCCCGATCTCTTATTTTAATCCCGATTTGGGCCCAATTCACTTCCAAGTCATTCTTTACTTCTCTAAGCTCAACAAAAATGGTATTTCCTACCATTTTTATTTATATTTGCTAATAAACCAAGATCTGGTACACTACATTCTACCCCCCTTAAAAGAGTTTCGTCCGCGAAACTTAAATCGCATCTCAATTCAAAATTGATCGAATAAGAGGGATTATGCCCCTAAACGCTAGGCTCACCAAAACTACACGAACAGCTCATTCGTGAATCCCTATCTCCACTCAGGGAAACTTCAGACCTTGTGTCTGGCCACTTTCACTAAGTAGGTGAAAGACATAGTCGAGCACTTGCTCCCTCAATTGTCACGAATGACCCAATCTTTGCTTGCGAAATTCCATATTAATTTCGCCATCATTTTTCCACAACGAGGCTGCATCTGCAACCGATTACATTTACCACATTTTTCCCTGCCACTCCGTTACCTGATGTGGAGGGCAAAGGCCAATCCACGTGTTCTCAGCTATTCCACATGCTACCAGCGCTCTAAGTCCACGAGTTATCAGCTAACCCTCCTATTTCGAACTACTAATAGGTCCACAGACCACGGTCCAATATAGGCCTACAGCCCAACCTCTAACCTGACACCGTGCAATAACTCTCGTTTACACGAATAGACCCTATCATCACACGGTAGATCCTCAATCAGGATAACTACACCCACACTCCCACTAGGAGTTATAGTACCTCAATCATCACTAGCACTACGGCCTGGTCACATCACACTCTTAGTGTACTAATAGCCTCAATGCTCACACGTGGCATTCCACATTCCCGGGTCATCGCTCGGACTACCGCCCCGACCAAATATCTATCATGCCCCGCCCTCAGGTCTCGGGCCGCTATCTCTCACAGCCGACTGCGCCTGCCCACTGGGCTACAGGCCCGCAGTCCACAAACATGGTCCAGGCAAGGATCGTCCCCAAGCGAACCCGCGATTCGTCGCCACGCGACCACTACGCTCCACTGAGCAAAATCCACTAACCAGTCGTCAATCCACGACCCGAACTCTCTATCGACTCTGGCCACACTTAGCAAAAGCTAAGGTGCCACCAAACCAGCTCTCTCTGGCTGAACAGCACTTGTGCTCCACGAGCACCCAAACGGTTGGGCGTCCTACGCCCCCACGCTAACTTGCGTAATCCAAAGTGCTAAGCGATTGCTTAAACTCACCCACGGCTCTTGCATATCTCTCCCAACTGGGTTGAGGCATCACAATAACCATTCACCAACACGGTGATTAACACGCGAACCCTACGGTGGCAACCCTTGCCGTTATACTGATCCGTCGGATCGGTACCACAAAATTCCCGCTCATTTGCGAGGCTTTCGAATCTCGAAACCTGTCCTGGGTCTTACCAGTCCCACTATGCTGCACTTAGCCACGAAGACATGCCACACGGTCACTACCGTCATCAGGGGCGAACTTTCGCCACTTGGCACGTCATTCTTTCTTGCCCTAGCCTTTAGGACATAGCAACTTGGCTCTCGCAACATAGCGATCACCGTCACTTCGGGAGTCGGTCTCTCACCGGAATTCATCAGTCGCGCTTTGTCAGCAAATTAGCCGACACCCACTTGTAACACCTCTCACTGTAGGTGCAGGGCGCGCCGACATAAGCTCGGCGGCCATTACCACTCTTTTCTACTGTCGCCCCTACATGCGGCGACACCAGGCGCTCAGGTGTCATTCACGCAGCCTCAGCTTGCTGCGCCATCAGCCACTGGAGTCTATTGATCTGCTCCGACTGTCGCCTTGACGCCACTCCTAGGCATCGGAACTCGCCTCCCAGCCGGCGGGAAATTTCCGCCTGTCGGCAAGAAGCATCAGTCTGCTGCTGGACCACACCAACAAGTGCGGCCACCTGCTACCGCAGCTCATGTACCTTGTTCGACCCAGAGCCCCCTCGTGGCTCGAGTAGAAACAAGCGCGTCTCCCTACGTGGTATCCTCGCTAATATGCACACCACCACGAAACGATTAGCCCAAATTTAGCCATTTGAGCGACGCGTAAGTTAAACACCGACAAAAAGGCTGTCGACCCTATTATGCGAAAGTATAAGAGGGCACTCCCTTTCATCTCCAACATTACGTTGTCGGCCGCCAACGCAATAGTCCGAAGAATGAAAGCTCATTACCCTCGATCAGTCCCAATATCCTTTTTGGGAACTACAACACCCAATCAAGTACTCTCGCCCCCAAATCCACGCACTCTCTCGTGCCTAATCCTAGGGTCTCCCTAAGGTTTGCTAACCACCTAGGACTATTCCTAGGCTCTGATACCACTCCTATATCTGTCACGCCCCGAGCCCGCCAATTTGGTCGGTTCGGGCACGCCAACAGACCCGCCAATCGGGCACGACCTCTCGCTACCCGAAAGGAACGGTAACAATCGTCTCGAATCAAAACAATGTGTATGATGAGATATAATATCAGAGTAAGATCACTACTGTCGGGTTATATTAATAATGATCTAAATAGAGGAAAAAAATACCTAGAGGGGGGGTGAATAGGTGTAAACAATAAACACTCAAAAATCTTTGCGATATAAAACCCAATGCGGAAAAATAAATAGCACGCAGAGATTTTTACGTGGAAAACTCCGTCACAGGAGTAAAAAAACCACGGGACCGATAACACGGCGAAATCCACTAGAATTATAACATGTACAAATGTGATATACCGTACTCACAGACGACTCGACCTTTTTCCATACGCTCCTAGTTGATCTTCTCCGCTCGCTCCGCAACGCTTCTCGAATCCACGATCTGCGTCCAACGCCGAATCCACGACGTCTGACCGAATCCACGGTCTTCACCCAGTAGCACGTCTCGAATCCACGAACGTACCTCGCTCCGAATCCACGTGAGCGGTAGCACCTTGAATCCACAAGGCCACGCGAGTCCACGCGCCGATTTTGGGAAATCGTTGTTTTTGGGTGGTGATGATCCGCCGAATACTTAGATTAGAAATAGATCGGAAATACCATCTAAGTATTCATTAATTTGATTCTACTCAAGATCTGAGTGTGAAAACCTAGAATCAAATCAATCAATATAGATGAAGAAACATAGGATCAAATCTATTGATTTCCTTTCTTCTCTATATGTGGATTCTTCTTTTTATGGCCGTATTTTGATTTATTCGGATTATGCGGCTTGTACGGCTTACCCTAGAAAAAGAATCATAGGGTTTATTTATAGGTTAGAAACCGTTGGAAGAGGATAAGAATCAAAAACTAACCTTTTCTGGAATTTTACAGGACGACGATCCGGATCGGATTTACGGCGATCCTGACTGTCGTAACGAAACAGACAATTTCCAGAAAAACAAAGGTTCGGGATCCGGATTGAAATACCTGATCCGGACTGTTCATACTTTTCAGTAAAAACCAATGTTCGGGATCCGGATCAGAAATGGCTTGGATCCGGATTGGATTTGCGTATGAACCAACACCCTTCGGGATCCGGACTGCCGTGTCTGATCCGGATCCTGAACATGTCCCATGTCCAGTTTTTGATTTTTAAGCAATTAGAAATTCATCCAAGTGTTTCAACACTATAAGAAGTATTCGGATCACCAAAATTAATTAGTTAAACATACCTGATCCTTTTGAATTCTTCTTTCTTGAGATTGAGGTATATGATCCAACTTTCTTCATCTTCAATCTTCAAGACTTAATACTTTCACGAAATGCGCCAAAACAAATTCCTTAACAATCTCCCCCTTTGGCGGTTTCGTGACAAAACACAAATCCACTTAAGAAAATTGAAAAAGATATTTTTGTTGCTATCACCATACAACAAAAATTTACAATGGAGATCCAAAATTAAATACATGAGATAAACTCCTAAAACAGACTCTAGACTTAGACATCTGCACTCTCTGCAAAAAGAAATTATTCTTGACAAAAGAGATCGTTAGATACCTCAAGAATATTTAGCATTCAAAACCTAACAGAGATAGAGTTTATACTCACCATGACATTCACGAATTCAGATATGTAATAAGATCACAATCAAACATCGACATATCTTCTAAGCAATAAAATTCAAAATGTCATAACTTTGTTAGTAATCAAACAACTTGTTAGTAATATTACATGCCCAAATAGTTAGTCGAATAGTTAGTCGAGGCATGCATTGAAACAATAAAAAATCCAAAGTTGAAGTTATACTTACCTTTCAAGTTTCAAGTTGAGGTTATACTTACCTCCATAGTTTCTCACAATCTCAAGCATTGTAAAGTAACATTAACATTGTATCATTGTTTATTCTTCTCTCCCCCTTTTTGTCACTAAAGGTAGCCAAAATTTCAAAAGAAGGAAGAGTTAAAAGTTCAGAAAATGTGAAAAACCTGAGAACTAAACAAAAAAAATACTAAAAGCCTGCAAAAGAAAAATGAAAGTTAGAGCACAAATCAATCATCTGAGTCTGATTCATCTGAGGCGTTGCATCCTAGTTTGTTCAAGATTCCTTTAAGCATTCCCGAAATCTTAGAACATTCTTGTTTCATCTGATGTATGTCCGTGGACATCTTTCTTAGTTCCATAGTCAGTTTCTCTTGTTCTTGTTCGATGAAAGACAATAAGTTTGCTTTTCGGTCGGTTCTTATGGAGGTTGAAGGACGTTGTGTGGATGCTGACGGCGCAGTTTGACCTTTATTCCAAGGAGAGCTTCTTGGCAGAGAATGTGATCTGTCGAGAGGTTCATTGATTTGAATTCCACTGCCTCGCGAATTCTTTTTCCTTGTGTACTGCTTGATTGTTGAGGAAGACTTCATCAGCTTCTTGTTCTTTAGATAGAACCTATTTTCGTCATCAATAGCTTGTTGTACTTCATTAAGAAATGTGTCCCAATCTTCTTCGTCTTCTGATTCAGTTTCAATTTGAGGGATATTCTTCGTTTCCTCTTGACATGGTTCAGCTTGTTCCTTTTTCATAGATGCTCGAGTTCTAACCATTGTCACAATTAGCGCAATAATCGAAGCAAAGGCTATTGTAGCTAGTGCTCAGATAAAAGACAAACCTGCGAGCAATACCTCAAAAACACGAAAAATTGTTTATTTTCAAAAATTTGAAAAATTGTACCTAAACAATCATTATCATGTAGAGAGACTAAGAATCAAATTAGTTTTCCAAAAAGAATTTTGAAAATAGATCAATCCCATGATTTTCAAAAATTCCTATTATATGCCCTAAAACCGAATTTTTAGAAATCGAAGCCTAAAAATCCGTTAATCAGGAGAATACCTAGCATATAATCAAAACTAATCTACCCAGAGTTCTTATTTCAAAAGAAATTTGATCAAAAACCAATCCAAAACGAAAAAGATACAAAATTTTCATCACGTTTTGAGGAAAAACATGAAAAACTGTGAAAAACCGAGATTTTGATCAAGGAAACTTACTTAGAATCGAAGAACTTGAGTTTGGAAGCCTCCAAAATGGATGGATTCTAGAGAGAGAAGCTCTGGAGACTTAGGAACAAAAGATTGAAGCAAAAAGAAATCAAAACCCTTTTGTTCTATATAAAACCCTAGCCGCGATCCGGATCGGATCGTGAATCCAGTCAGGATCGGCTACCCGCAGGAAATACCTGCGTTCGAGATCCGGATTGGCTTGTCCAGTCAGGATCGGCTCCAACTTTTTCTTTAGAATAATTCAGAGAAATTTCACAAAATCCAGAAAAAGTATGTAAGCACTTTTGTGTATCAACTTTAAATGAAAATCATCGTTTCATACAACAAGAAATAGATTATGTCAAATCTATCAACAATATCCAACAAATGAAACGAAAATTTATAAAAATTAAATCCCTTAAAGTTGAACAACTTCAATCACATCTAACATGATCTTATGAGTAATGCCTTTATCAAATCATCAATTTGGTAAAGAAAATGAAATACCAAGATCAATAGATGTTTGAAATCTCAGATAAGTTAGATAATTTATCTAGTCAAATTATAGTAAGGAGTGGCTCTTTGAGCATCTTTCAATAAAATCCCCACCTTATACCAACCTTGGAATTTGACAGAGTCAAGTATTCCAAAAAGAATTTTATCTAATAAATCTTGAAAAAACCATGCTTGGTATTCATGTGGTAGCTGCACACAGTACTCGGACGACCGAGGTGGTAGCTCTTTCCTCCATTTGGTGGTAGTTTTCACACTCCTCATTGGGATGTAACTCTTTCCACATCTTTTGAGCATAACACTTTTTCTTTGACTCCCCCTCAATTGGCTATCAATTATTTAAAATATAAAGTATTCAACCAAAAATTGATCTCAATTTCATACTCGACTCAATTGTCAAATAAGATAAAAACTAAACCAAGAGATCATTTGAGAGAGAAATTGACTTTGATCAAAACAAAGATGATTTAATTGACATAAATGATCATTGCATCAAATGAATTATTATGATATACAAAGCATAATAAATTTCTAAATAAACGAAAAGATGCTATTAAAGTCAATAATACACATGCTCAATTAATGTTCTATGTACAAACATAGATATATGAACAAAAACACAAAACAAAACCTAACCTAAGCAAAAGTTTCAAAAAGAGGTTATTTTAAGGAAAGCATTCCTATTGCTTTACGCAAATGAATAAAACGTTTTTGATCCAAAGGTTTTGTTAAAATGTCAGCCAATTGATCTTCAGTTGAAATGTAGAAAATTTGAAGAACATTTGATTCAACTAGCTCTCTTAGAAAATGATATCTAAGTTCAATGTGTTTTGTTCTCGAGTGCAACACAGGGTTTTTAGAAATGTTTATAGCACTTGTGTTGTCACAAAGAATTGTTACCGAAGTTGCTAAAATTCGGAAGTCGCTCAACACACTTTTCATCCAAATGAGTTGGGTTGAACAACTACCTGCTGAAATATATTCCGCTTCGGCAGTCGAGAGTGCAATGCAGTTTTGCTTTTTACTATGCCATGCAACAAGGCAATGGCCAAGATAAAAACATGCACCACTCGTGCTCTTCCGATCATCCACAGATCCTGCCCAATCGGCATCTGAATATCCTATAATGTCAAGCGTTGTTCCCATAGGATACCAAATTCCGAAATTTACAGTTCCTTTGATGTACCGGATGATCCTTTTCACCGCTTTCAGGTGAACCTCCTTTGGTGCTGATTGATATCTCGCGCAAATCCCAACACTAAAGGATATATCCGGGCGACTAGCTGTAAGATAGAGTAGACTTCCTATCATGCTGCGATAAAGCTTCTCGTCTACACTCTCACTAAGAGATTCACTTTCTAATCCCTTATTGCTAGTTCCCATAGGAGTCAGAAAATCTTTAGAATCTTCTAATCCGAATTTCTTCACCAACTCCCTTGCATACTTGGATTGACACAAATGGATGCCATCATCATTTTGTTTCACTTGCAATCCAAGAAAATATGTCAGTTCGCCCATCATGGACATCTCGAATTCGCTTTCCATGGTTTCAGCGAATTTAGAAGCATCATTGTCTCTAGTTGCACCAAATACAATGTCATCGACATAGATTTGTGCTACAATGAAATTATCCTGATAATGCTTCACAAAGAGAGTCCGGTCTGCTCCCCCTCGAGTGTAGCCCTTTTCCAATAGGTGCTTTGTTAGCCTTTCGTACCACGCTCGCGGTGCTTGTTTTAGACCGTAAAGAGCCTTTTTCAAACGAAAAACATGGTTAGGTTGTTTACAGTCTACAAAACCTTTCGGTTGAGCCACATAAACTTCCTCATTTAAAAACCCATTTAAAAATGTGCTCTTGACATCCATTTGAAAGAGTTTGATTTTAAAATGACAAGCAATAGCGAATAAAATACGAATTGACTCGAGTCTAGCTATCGGGGCGAACGTTTCATCAAAGTCTATACCTTCTATTTGAGAGTAGCCTTGAGCAACTAAGCGTGCTTTATTCCTGATGATGGTACCATCCTCATTCTTCTTATTCTTGAAAATCCATTTAGTACCAATCACGTTGTGTTGCTTCGGAGGCTTTGTTAATTCCCAGACTTTGTTTCGTTCGAACTGATGGAGCTCTTCCTGCATAGCTTCAATCCAGTAGTCATCCTGAAGAGCTTCATCGATGTTCTTTGGTTCAATCATGGAGACGTAGCATGCGACTCCACAAACCAACTGTCTCCGAGTTCTAACTCCTTCTTGTGGGTCTCCAATAATGTTAGATTCCGGATGATCCTTGGAGATGCGTAACGTTTGCGGTAACGGAGTAGTCGGAGGTACATGTGATAATTCCTGCACATTAGATACGCTTGAAGAACCATTAGATGCATCAACTTTATTGAAAGAGTTATTACGAGAAGATGCATTTACAGGAGTATCATCATCTAGAGACATATCAAGGGTAGATTTATCAGATGCAAAGTGGAAAGCTTCATCTATTTTAACATTTATAGATTCTATCATCGTTTTAGATTCCAAGTTAAATACCCGATATGCTCTACTGTTAGTAGAATAACCCATTAAAATCCCTTCGTCGCTTCGAGAGTCGAACTTACCAAGGTTTTCGCGATCACGGAGAATGAAACATCGACTCCCAAAGATACGAAAATATTTGATATTCGGTTTTCTACTAAACCACAGCTCATATGGTGTATTTAAAGTTCCAGGGCGCAAATACACTCGATTAATTACATAGACAGCGGTGTTCACAGCTTCAGCCCAAAAATATAACGGTAAATTCCGGCTATGAAGCATCACACGCGCCATCTCTTGAACAGTCCTGTTTTTGCGCTCAACAATACCATTCTGCTGAGGTGTATAGGGTGCTGAGAATTCATGTTTTATCCCATTGGAAGTGCAAAAATCAATGAATTTAGAATTAATGAATTATCCACCTCTATCACTTCGAACACGAACGATCTTTTCATTTCTTTCATTCATAATACGATGACAAACCTCATGAAAAGAGTCGAAAGTATCCGCTTTCTCTTTTAGAAAAGTTACCCATGAATACCTAGAGAAATCATCAACCAAAAGAAAAATATACCATTTACCTCCCAAAGATGGTTGACGAGTCGGCCCCATTAAATCCATATGCAGTAATTCCAAGGGCCGTTTGGTACCGACGTGGTTCAAGTTCTTGTGTGCAACTCTTGATTGTTTTCCCTTTTGACAACCACCACACACAATGTTTTCTTTAAATAAAAGTTTAGGAACCCCCTTAACCACGTCCTTATTTGAAATCCTTGCTAGTTCTTTAAAATTCATGTGACCTAGTCTTTCATGCCAAACAGTTTCATTATCCAAAGAAACTAGGTTACATTTTTCAAAAACTTTGTTTGAAACATCATAGCAATTATTTTCAGATCTAACCCCTTTTAAAAAGAATACCTGGTCCTTATCAGTTACAACACATTCTATAGAAGAAAAATTAACTGAGAACCCATTGTCACAAAGTTGACTTATACTAATGAGGTTAGTCTTAAGGCCTTCAACAAATAAAACATTGTTCAAAACCGGGCCTTCAGGAATAGCGATTGTTCCCTTTCCAACAATTTTGGAAGAACGACCGTCTCCGAAAACAACATGTCCTCCGGAGATTTTCTCTAAAGTTTGAAAACTGTTTTTGTCACCGGTCATGTGACGAGAACAACCACTATCCAAATACCAAGACGAATTATCATAAGCGTGTAAAGAAGTATGAACAACAAGACAAGGGAAGATTTCACCTTTGCATACCCAAACCTTTTGAGTTTTGGAGTACGTCGGAAATGATTGTGAAGTTGATACCTTTGGTGAAAGCGTCTTGATTGATCCATCGCTTTTCCTTGACGTCGTCGTCTTGTTTGATGTACTACCAATGTTCTTTCCTTTTGAAAAATCCTTCTTTGATTTGCGGGAAATGAACTCATTGGTAGTAGTTGCAAGATGTGCTTGATTTGATCTTAGCGCTCCATTCTTGCAATTTCTTCTTATGTGCCCTGTATAACCACAACGAAAACATACCTTAGTGCTTGACGATCCCGAAGAGGGGGAAGTAGGTTTGTTGTCGTTGTTTGTCATCAATTCCGGTGTCGGAGGAGGAGATACCGACTGGGGCACAAAGACTGTCCCAACCGAACTAAAATTGTCTTCAGTTCGATTGTATCCGAGGCCGAATTTGTTTGTTTGACCAAAACCAAGCATCTTATCCAACTTACTCCTTCCAAAAGAAAATTGCTTTAAATCATCCTTGAGTTGGAAAATGGTCTCCGTCATTTCCATTTTTTCTTGTCGAGCCTCGCCATAGAGCTTCAAGAAGTAATTCGCTTTGTTCACCATATCTACATAATTCTTCTCGAAATGCTCATTGGACTCTTGAAGGGAAACATTTACTTTGATCAGACTATCCCTTTCCACTTCAAGAGCGTTTGAGAGAGAAGTTGCCATTTTTGCTTCTTCTTCGAGATCCTGCAATCTCCCTCTCAAACTCTTGTTTTGCTTAGCCAGTTTCTTTGAATCCCTCAAAAGTCTGTGGTAGGCTAGAGCAAAATCTTCACCTTCAGAGTTACTCGATTCGTCGTCCGTTGCAGTTTTTTCAACCTGGGAGGAGTTGGACAATGAATCGGATGTACTTGCCATTAAGCATATGAAGGGTGAAGATGTGGACGCGTGGAATGCCGTTGCGTTGTTCTCTTCATCACTTGAAGATGACTCATTTGTCGTTGAGGTGTCATCCCAAGTGACGGCTTGCATCGCCTTCTTCTTGGACGGATTCTTATTTGGACACTCCGTTGAGATATGGCCGTATCCTCGGCACTTGAAGCATTGGACCTGTCCTTCTGAGCTTTTCTTGTCCTTTGAAAAACTTTCTTGCTTTCTTGACTTTTGGCTTGAAAAACCTTTGCCTTTCTTCCACTTTCCAGAGGATGAAGTTTTACTTGAATTACCCCTTCGAAAGTTTCGGCGGAAATTTCTTGTCAAGAGAGCAAGCTGCTTCTCAAAGTCCTCCATAGATAGGTTCTCGTCATCGCCTGAGGAGGATGAATCCGCGTCTTCTTCTTTTGTAGTTTTCAACGCAAAACCTGAACACTTAGAAGTAGATGCTTTTCCAGAAGAATAGTTAGTAGGAAATGTCATTTCATATGTTTGTAATGAACCAACTAATTCTTCTACACGGATTTTGTCCGGGTGTTTAATAGTTTCAATGGCCGTAACCTTGGAACGAAATCTTTCAGGAAGAGTTCTTAAGATCTTTCTTACAATTTTAAATTCTGGAATCTTCTCTCCCAAGTTAGCACATGTGTTTACGATGTCTTGCAATCGTGTATAGTAGTCTGTGAATGATTCATTTTCTGCCATGAAAATAGAGTCAAATCTGCTCGTAAGCATTTGCAGCTTTTGAATCTTCACAAGGTTAGTTCCCTCATGTGTAACTTGAAGAACATCCCAGATTTCTTTCGCAGTCTCACATGCCGAGACTCGAGAGAATTCTGTTTGAGACAAGGCATTAAATAAAGCATTGATTCCTTTGCCATTGTAAGAAGATAAGTCTATCTCTTCCTTGGTCCATTTCAACCTAGGTTTGATGGTGTGAACATCAACAATAACTTCAGTTGGATTTGACCATCCTAACTCGATAGATTGCCACACCCGTTCGTCGATGGAAATAAGAAATGCTTTCATCCGTACTTTCCAGTAGGCATAATTTGTTCCATCGAAAAACGGGGGTCTGTTGATGTTTCCACCTTCAGCCATTGTTTACAACCCTACTCCCGCTCTGATACCACTTGTCGGGTTATATTAATAATGATCTAAATAGGGGAAAAAAACACCTAGAGGGGGGTGAATAGGTGTAAACAATAAACACTCAAAAATCTTTGCGATATAAAACCCAATGCGGAAAAATAAATAGCACGCAGAGATTTTTACGTGGAAAACTCCGTCACAGGAGTAAAAAAACCACGGGACCGATAACACGGCGAAATTCACTAGAATTATAACACGTACAAAGGTGATATACCATACTCACAGACGACTCAACCTTTTTCCATACGCTCCTAGTTGATCTTCTCCGCTCGCTCCGCAACGCTTCTCGAATCCACGATCTGCGTCCAACGCCGAATCCACGACGTCTGACCGAATCCACGGTCTTCACCCAGTAGCACGTCTCGAATCCACGAACGTACCTCGCTCCGAATCCACGTGAGCGGTAGCACCTTGAATCCACAAGGCCACGCGAGTCCACGCGCCGATTTTGGGAAATCGTTGTTTTTGGGTGGTGATGATCCGCCGAATACTTAGATTAGAAACAGATTCGCGCGGCTAGAGTAACCGGCCCACCGCGGTGCACGCGTCCACGCCATGCCAGCTGGGCGCCACGTCACCATCGCTCGGCCAACCAGGGGACGACACGTGTCCCTGGACCCGTGCACCGCGACCACTGAACATCGGCGGCCAATCGGTGGTCGTCACGTGGACCGCACCCACGCCCGCTCTGACGCCGGCCGCAGCGACGCGTCGCTTCAGCGCGTCGCGTCGCGCTGACCAACCAATGGGAGGCCGACACGTGGCCTCCCCGCTGACACCACGCCAGTGCCCGCGCGCGTTCCCCGCGCACGTCTGCGCCCTCGGTCGCCGCGACCAATGGGGAGACACCACGTGGCGTTCCCCAACTACCCCGCGCGCCTCGAGCCGCGCGCCCCAGCACGCCGCGCGCGCAAGCCTTGCCTCGGGATTCGCGCCCGTGCCTCGGGATCCATGCCAACTACCTCGAGATCCGTGCCAACTACCTCAGGATCCATGCCAACTGCCTCAGGATCCGTGCCAATAGTAACTTTCGGGCGCGCTACAGTAACATTCGGGCGCTCAACTGACTGGACCGGGCTGCTACAGTGAACCGGGTTCGCTACAGTGCAGCCCGGTTCGCTGCAGCCCAAAAATCGGGCTGGCTACAGTACTTTTCGGGCGCCCGGAACCCACTTTCGGGCGCCCGAAACTTAGGCCCAAGCCCAGTTTCGCCCGTTTTCGTCTGTTTTCGCCCGTTTTAGCTCAAATTTGACGGGCTGCAATAGTTTAACTTGATTTACCTCATGGTACTTTAACTTTTCAGTTTGGAACACCTCTGGGTCACCAAAAGTCCCACTATATTCGAATTCGCCGGCGGAGCCCGTTCTCGCTATCCGGGTGTCCGATCAACACGAAACTTTTACTGTGGCCCTAAAACATATTTACGGAGCTCCCGTAATTTTCTCGGAATTTTCCGACACTGAATTTTCTGCTAAAAATTTGGGCCCACTTTCTCAGATAAAATTCCCG
This sequence comes from Tillandsia leiboldiana, assembly GCA_029204045.2. Lineage (NCBI taxonomy): Eukaryota > Viridiplantae > Streptophyta > Magnoliopsida > Poales > Bromeliaceae > Tillandsia > Tillandsia leiboldiana. Next base: position 15,095,828 of record CM055065.1, read on the forward strand.
ATCTCTTATTTTAATCCCGATTTGGGCCCAATTCACTTCCAAGTCATTCTTTACTTCTCTAAGCTCAACAAAAATAGTATTTCCTACCATTTTTATTTATATTTGCTAATATACCAAGATCTAGTACACTATAGAAAATATTAGTTTACAGAAATTATATGTGTCCAAAAACAGTCTGGGTTCTAGGTCCTGCTATCACTGGTATACTATTGCCACTAACATAGTGGCAACACATAAACAGGGAAACAAGACATCCGGGACCACCGTTCACCCAAACGTCTCCCGCCACAGATAAAAGACCAGCTACATCTACCAGACTCCACTCTTGCTCCCAAGCACGAGTGTAACATGCATCCTATACTAATAATAAATCCCGACCACTCGGCCCACTACTTAGGTGAGGAGAAACCCTAATCCAGGAATAGAGTATAACGTGTGGATGTCTAAAGCATAAATAAATCTAGCCCAAGTTGGAGTTTTCTACTAGTCAGGTTAAACATGTAGCATATGACGGGGTGCTAGGTCAAGTTTCAAAGATAACAATTAATTAACAGATTTTAGGAAGCAGTAAATCATATAATCATCAAGTAACACTGGGAACATCAATTCTCACATTCTAGCATGCTTCTTAATACATTCACAATCATGCATGATCCTACAATATAGAATTAATGTTCAGTCCATCAATCTTGAAGGCGAGGCAACCCACCTATAGCGCGCGTTAAACCAAGATCCAAATAAGCTAAAACTGCACGGGGATAAATCCTCAGATTCCCATGATTCCAACGGGCCTAAAAACACCCAAAAACTCCTCCTGGGTACAAAGATATTGCCCTAACATTACAAACAACACAATTAATCCAAGTACAGAATCTGCTGAATTTCAGTCCCAAAGATGCGAAATTTCCACCTGTAATATAATCTTTAAAAATTCCAATAAAAATACGACGGCAATCCTCGTGAAGCGTAGATGTCAATCGAGTCCTTAAACGTCGAATTCCGATACCCGAGTACTGAGATAAAAATCCAAGAAGGCTCTGCTGTCCAGAAGAACTACCAGCAAAACAGGGGCTTAGAGATGCCTCGTAAACCATGCCAAGAATTCAGAATGAAGCAAGATGATCAACACAAAAACCGAAGACCTACCTCTTGTGAATCCGACGCCGCAAAAATTTCCCTAAAATACCGTCGGAGTAGCCCTGTGGACCTCGCGGACCAAAATGCGACGATAACGGGCCTCCGATGAAAGAACGTCGCTCTGCGCTACGATGCCGAAGTCGCCGATGCCGCAGCTACCAAAAATTCCGGAACTCCACCACAAGATGCACAACAAGATGAAGAACAAACTCAGTAAAGGGCTTGAGGGTAGAGGAGCTCGGGAAAAAAGGGTACAAGGCCAAAGATTTCGGCCTATTTATAGGCCCACACCAAAAAAGAACCAAATGGGCTTTTGGGCCCAACTTCCGGGCGCCCGCAGTATTTCGGGCTGCTACAGTCTTGGGTCCGGCCCAACACTGTGCACGCCCGAAACACCAAGAACGCGCCACGTGTCCCCTCCGCATCCCGCGCGCCCGGCACACGCGCGCCCGCCAATCGCGGCGCGCCGCGTGGCCGCGCGGTCCACGGCGGGGACTGTGGGGCGCGGTTCACAGCGCCAAAGCCGGGTTGCTGCGCCGCCAACCAGCGGGCTCCACGTGGCCTGGCGGGGTCCACGGTGCACCGCGCCCGGCGCGCTGTCGCGCGTGCGTTGACCCGCCAACCAGAGCGCGACACGTGGCATTTCCAATATTGGCTGGTCCCGGTGCACGCCAAAAGTCGTGGACCGCGCTGCCCGCCACCGCGCACACGCCTGCCCGCACCCCTGCCGCCGCCGGCGCTGCCCCCCGGCCGTCGGAATAGTACCAAACGCCTCGAAATCCGTGTTTTGGCATTCGGGCTCCGAAAAATACAAGTAAGTAGTCCATTTTCATCGTTTTCGCGCGCTGAATCCAAATCCGATGTCCGTTTTGCCAAATTCCACTTCTAAAATTTGTCGAAGGCATCTGGACAGATATTCTTAATCCAAATTTCGCGCTGGGTCCAAATCTGAAGTCTGATTTGCGCGCAACTAACTCCAACATACATCATAGGCCTCCAGAAGCCACAATTTACACTGCAAAAGCTCTGCGGAGATCCGGGCCATCACATCCTCCCCCACTAAAAGAAAGTTTCGTCCTCGAAACTAACAAACCTCAACGGGAGTCTCAAACAGAAAGGGTGGGTATCCATCAACACCGACTCCAGCTCCCCAATCGCCACTCACTCCCCGTGATTGCTCCTCAACAAAGACAAGTACGGCATGGCCCTGTTGCGCAATTCTCTCATCTCACGAGACAGGATTCGCAACGGGCGTCCCTCGTATTCCAAACACTCACGGATCTTAAGTGGAGTAGGTCAATCACGGGCGAGGGATCCAAAACATACTATCACTGAGCTGGGATGTGGAACACGAGGACTTCCAACAAATTTGCGGGGACAAGCAACAACCTCAAAAAGCAAACCCACGGTACTAACTCGTCCAAATCTACTCGAAGTACGCCAACACAACCAACAAGAAAGGTAAAGGCCCCACCATCAGGAACGTCATCAACTCCAACTCTCAATTTGGAAAGCAGCTGAAAATAACGAAAAGTTTGAAAATTTCGAAAGGCCGGTGCCCTCGCCCCAATCAAACAAGAACAGGTTTGGGCACTGTCCCCATTTCTGGAGTAGCCTTTCAAAGTTTTCATCCCGTTCGTAAGTTTCAGCACAAAGGCAAGAAAAATGGAGAGAAGTGTTGAAGCTATTCCTGCTGTGGCTACAAATACGAAAGCAACGATCTAATCGTGACCCCTAGGAACACAACCTCTAGTCCTAATCGTCACACGCTGTAGTGGTGGCGCCTGTCCATTGCCGCTGAAGCCATCGCTGCATGAAGGGTACCTTGGCAACTTGTGAAAATGAACTCCTCTAGTCCAGCTCGCGGAAGGGTCACTGTTCTCAATCCACAATCAGTCGTTGCATGATAACGCGCCAACCGGTTCATCCCGTGTGCTTGATCAGAGTCTTGAAGCTGCCACCAAACCGTCTCACCTGCCGGTATAATCCACGGTCTCACTGCATTGGACATGATCCACAAGCCTCCTCCAAGTGCACAACACCAATAGGAACCTATACCTCTAGTGCACGTGGTAACAACTCTACCTCTAGTCCATGCAGGAAATCAAAAATACTCTAACTCACTCTGCTGTGATGAAATCATGCCTGCGACAACCCGGTCCACTGCCGTGGCGCCCTCCAACCGGGCGGTACAGACTTATCCGCTCGATGTAGGTGGTCGTCGATCAATCTGCCTCGACGTCAAAGTCCAGTCTGTCGGAAAATATCTAGACTATCCACATAGGAAGCATGGCCTCTGCCTCTGCTCACACTGCGGCAACAAATGGGGCCCTCCGTAGAAACACATCAATGCTACCGCCGCTGTTGCTACTGATACCGCTGCTGAAACTGCTGGTACTGCGGCTGCTGCCGATCTCTGGCGCCTCTAAAACCTACGATCCTGAGGATGGAATCGTGGAGGTCTCGGAGGCTCCTGCCTACTCGTCTGTCCTCCGTCATCAGGCGTTGGGCGCTTCACGCCCAAACTCCCACTGGGGCTATATTCCACTCAGTCAAAATCACATTCCCTCGTTCCACATAAGGGCCTGCTCCATCGACGTGTCAAAAGTCTGCAGTCTGCGTGACCGAACAAACTGATAGATATATCGGCGCAAACCCCGCTCGAGCAAGCAAATCCAATGCGCCTCGTCCCTGGCCGCGTGTAGTATACAGTCCAATAGCCGGTTGAAATCCATGATGTACTTCTATATAGAACAGTCCCCCCTATTGGAGGTTCCTCAGATCCTCTTCCAGCTTCTATCTGACACTCTCGGGGAAGAAAGCTTCAAGAAGAATGCTGCAGAACTCCGCCCAAGTAAGCAGCTGGGTCCCAGGCGGACCGATAGTTGCACTCGGCGCCACCAAGCCTCGGCAATATGCTCCAACGAACCTGAAATCGCTCCTCAATAAAAAGGGTCTCAAAGAGTCGCTCCATCGCTGTGATCCAAGACTCTGCCTCCCACGGCTCCAAGCTCAATCCTGCAAATCGGGGTGGATCAGACTGCTGGGACTGGCTCCATCGACCGATGATGTCCCAAAGCTCATCTACTATCCGCTATCCACCCTACCTCGGTGTCTCGGCACTACTCGTCGGCACGGAGGGGGCTGCTCGCTCAATATCGGTGCCACTGGTATAGCTGGAGATGCCACTGCACAATAACAAACATCAGGACACAACAACCATTCGACCCAATCCAGCGAAAGTCTAAAATATGTCATCCATTCCACAGCATTATGTTGTCTGCAGCCAACATAATGGCTCAGGAGAATAAACATGCCAATCACTCATTCCGTCTCTTGGGAGAGGTATAAAACTCAATCAGGACTCTCGCTATAAGTCACGACTCTCACGTAGTCATCCTAATGTGTTACGGCATTTTGGTGTTGGCATATTTCGTGAGTCAAGTCAGTGAGTTGAGTCGGAGTCTTAAAGGGATCAAATTGTCAATCAGCAATCAAAGACTTAGAAAAGATTCAACAAGAGCTCAAGTTGGCACTCAGTGTCTTGAATCTTGAAGATTGAAGTTGAAGAATTGTGGATCAGTTACATCAATCTCAAGAAGAAAGTATTCAAAAGGATCAGGTATGTTTAACTAAATAATTGTGGTGATCCGAATACTTTCTTATAGTGTAGAAACACTTGGATGAACTTTTAATTGCATAAAAATCAAAAACTGGACATGGGACATGTTCAGGATCCGGATCAGACCTTGCAATCCGGATCCCGAAGGGTGATTGTTCATTGGCATTTTCAATCCGGATCCTAGGCCATTCCGATCCGGATCCCGAACATGGGACTTTGCTGAATTGCATGAACGATCCGGATCGGACCTTGCAATCCGGATCCCGAACCCTTGGTTTTCTGGAATCGTCAATCTCGTTACGACGATCCGGATCGCAGTAAATCCGATCCGGATCGCCGTCCTGAAAATTTCCAGATAAGGTATGTTTTTGATTCTTATCTCTTTCCAAAGGTTTCTAACCTATAAATAGACATTTAGGGTTTCTCAAAAACGTGGGAGCTACGGCCGATCATTTTATAAAACACTTGAGAGCAACCCTAGAGGCTAGGTTTTCTTTGTTCTTCTTAATAGCCTCTTTTAGGTCAATTCGATGGTTCTTTCAAGAACATATCTTTTGTCGAATTGATCTAATCTTTGCTTAGAGATTTCTTCTACGGTTCCTCAATGAGAATCTAAGCAAAGGATCACCATCGAAGTCAATATTCTTATCGACTGAGTTTGCGTCGTGGATTCGACGTGGCATCGTGGATTCGGTGTGCTAAAGGCGTTTCGTGGATTCGAAGCGTGCGTTCGTGGATTCGAACGTGAGCAGTGGACGGGCAAAACGGTGGAGCGCGAGGTCCAAGAAATTGAAGGAGGGGTTAAATCCGTCGAGACGGTAATCACCTTGTTATTCTTCTTTTCTTAGGGATTGTTATTGCGTGGATATCCAACCGGTCAGCGCAAGGTCCGAAGAAGCTGAAGGAGGGGTTTGAGTCCGTGGAGTCGGTAATCACCTTGTTATTCTTCTATTCTTAGTGGATTGTTATTGCGTGTTGGTCCCGTGGTTTTTCTCCTGGATTGGAGTTTCCACGTATATCTCGGTGTGCTGTTTTTATTTTCCGCATTGGTTTTTATTTTGCACTGAGATTGAGTTTTTAAGTATTACACCTATTCACCCCCCCTCTAGTTGTTTGATAGTACCTATTTAGATCCTTTGGGATTAATAACTCTACAATTGGTATCAGAGCCGGTTTTAGGTTTATCTATCATGTTGGGTGAAAGTGGTAATATTTATAGACCTCCTCTTTTTGATGGGACTAATTATGCTTATTGGAAAGTGCGGATGAGAGCTTTTCTCATCGCAATTGATGAGCGGGTATGGCAATCCGTGGAATACGGTTGGGTGCATCCTGTTGAGGAAGTAGGAAATTCTACTACCCCAAAACCACGCTCTAGATGGTCCAAAGAGGAATTTGAAAGATCTTCTTACAATGGGAAAGGTATGAACGCTTTATTTAATTCTCTTTCCTCGACTGAGTTCACACGAATTTCCGCGTGTGAATCCGGAAAGGAAATTTGGGATATTCTCAAAATTACACATGAGGGTACTAATCTGGTAAAAATTCAAAAGCTCCAGATGCTTACAAGTCAATTTGACTCTATTCATAAGGAAGAGCATGAATTGTTTACAGATTATTACACTAGACTTCAAGATGTAATAAATACATGTGCTAATTTAGGAGAAAAGATCCCGGAGTCGAGAATTGTAAGAAAGATACTTCGGACTCTTCCGGAACGGTTTAGGGCAAAAGTTACCGCCATTGAAACCGTTAGTCATCCGGATGAGATGTGTATAGAGGAATTAGTAGGTGCTTTGCAAACTTATGAAATGACTTTTCCTACTAATCAAGTTTCTTCCAAGTCTTCTTCTAAGCTTACAGGTATTGCATTCAAATCAACAAAGGAAGAAGATAGCGAATCTAGTTCCGACGATGAAATCTCTTTTGCCGATTTTGAAGAACAATTGGCGCGGATCGTAAAGAAATTTCGTCGGAAGTTTTGGAAGAATCGAACCGATGGATCTTCATCCACGAAATCTTCTAAAGGATCATCGGGTTCTAAATCCTCTAAACTCAAAAGCTTTGCAAAACCTTCTAAAGAAAAAGAAAAAGATGATTTCGAAGGGGAAATCCAATGCTATCGATGCAAAGGCTACGGCCATTTTTCAATGGATTGTCCTTCTAAGAAATCATATAAAAAGAAGGCTTTGCAAGCGAAAACTTGGGACGATTCTACTTCTAATGAATCAACCTCAAGTAAAGAGGAAAAAGGAAAAATCGTTGCTTCTCATGCCTCTCATTTTCCCTCTTCTAATAATTGTTTATCATCTTTAGTCACTGACTCTACTCCTTTGATTTTGTATGAAACATCAACAACCGGCGGAGAGTCATCAAGTGAGGGGGAGTCGGACGAGGAAGAACTCGTTGAGGCATATCAACAACTTCTTACGGAATCTAAGAAGATGGCCAAACATATCAAGAAGTTGAGGAAGCAACGACTTGAGAATCAAGACGAGAATCATGCTTTAAAGATCAAACTTCATGATCTCGAGGAGGAACGAGAGCTTTTATTGAATAATAATAAAATCCTCCAAGAAAAGATAAATCAATCGGAAACGGTCGTTAATTCCCATATTAACAAGATTGATTTTCTTGAAAAGCAGTTTGAGGAAATTCATGTTACCAACCAAGCTTTGACCAAGCAAGTCCATGAACTCAAATCCGACATACAAAGGCTTTCAACCGTTTCCAAGAAACTAGACTGTATGTGCGGATTAGGTCAAACAAGCAAGGTTGGTTTGGGATTCAAAAAGGTCCAAACTGTGCATGCTTCAAGTTCCACAATGAAATTGAAAGGAAGAACTTGTCACTTATGTGGACTTGAAGGACATTTGGTGAAGAATTGCCCGAAAAAGAGAAAGAAGAGTCCTTCGGCAACTTCATCTACAGAGCGAACTCAACGGAATCAAAAGACACATCAAGTCAAAGGAGTTCACTCAACCCACCAAAGGTCCGAGCCACAATATCAATCATACAAGTGGATCACTACGAGGCAAAGACCTAAGGTGGACCAACAGTCAAAGCGGACAACCCCCGGCCACAACGAATCAAGACAACCCAAAATCAAGCGATTTTGGATTCGGAAAGGTGATATCTTTCCTTGTCTTAAGTTCTAAATAGCTTATGACTGTATGTAATGCTTTGATTGGTTTTCCCTTCATATCTTTCTTAATCTTTGCATTACATGTTTTTCAATGCTCTTCGTCTTTATACTTTGTTTTTGAACAAAAGGGGTTTTACTGAACAAGTGCATTGAATAAAAGGGGCTTCACGTTTATTCACTCCAAATTAATTTTATTTGGATTATCAACTTTACTCCATAATCATAATCTTGAAGATACTTCATTATAGGAGTTTTTGATATTATAAGCATCAAATTTTAGAAATCATGTGTGATCTTTAGATGCTTAATCTATCTCGGTTGTGTGAATTCATTGTGATAAACGTGAGACAACCGATAGACTAAAATTTGGGATTTAATTCTTTCACGTAAGAGATTGCATTCTTACAAGGGTATTGAAATGATTTGCAAAAGATGTGGAAAGAGTTACATCCGAAAGGAGTGTGAAAACTACCACCACATGTTGGAAAGAGCTGCCACCCCGGTCGTCCGGTTTGTGTGTGAAGCTACCACATGTTATGGATGCTTGATAGTATTTTATGAGAAAATCTTTAGTTGAAGCATTTGGAGATTTATATGCAAAACTCTTATATTTTGAACAATCTCCTGGTTGGTATAAGGTGGGATAGTTGAAAGATGCTCAAAGAGCCACCCTTAGGAATTTTAGTGATTATCTCAATTTGAAAGGGTAGAATTCAAGATTGATGTCGTTTGGAAATCTCCGTATGTCATCTTTGTAAATCCGTTACATCTTGATAGACTTTGGATCTCAAGATTATTTTTGATGACTTGTGTTTGATGAATATAACATGAAAAACGGTTTATAATGTTTTACCTTTATTTTTCATGATTTTGGAGTAAATCTTTTTAATTTTGTGAAATTAATTGGATTGAATGACATCTGTGTGAATTCACTGTTTAAAGCACTTAAATTGATTTCTTGATGGAATACAAATCGTTTTTTGAAAAGATTCTAAAATCTGGATTTGTTTCAAGAAATTATTTGATTTTTGCTTTCTGGTACAGGTACGGAATCTGCATTTTTGTTATATACCAGAACTGAGCTTTTATCTCTCTTTCTCTATGAACTAATATTGTTAGTGATTTCCTTTTGTCTAGTATGTTCACTGTTTGACAATTTGTGACAAAAAGGGGGAGAAGAGAAATGACGGAGATGAGATCATCAAGAGAGGATAAACGAAACGAAAATGGAAAAATGGGGGAGAACGGAAAATGATGATCGTATCACAAAGGGGGAGAACATAGATGCTCAAGAACATGGAGAACATGTTAGAGATGCTCAAGATAGGGGGAGACAAAGAAAAAATTGAAAGAGCAGAAAAACAAAAGAACCAAAAGGAAGACGGATCAAATGTAGGATTTTAATTTCTAACAACTAACGTTTGATTTTGTTTGGAGTTTTGTTTTGCAGGAATTACATCACTTTAAGACTCCAAGTCCTAAGTCATAGAGTATGTTCTAGGACTGTTTGGTTCAAATGTAATTTTGTATTTATTGGATCTTTCACGCAAAGAAAATCAATGTTTTGGTGATGACATTGAATTTCGATTTTTTTGGTTTAAGATGAGTGACTTGAGCGCTTTTATGTATTTTTGGGTTTTGTCACGAAATTGCCAAAGGGGGAGATTGTTACGGCATTTTGGTGTTGGCATATTTCGTGAGTCAAGTCAGTGAGTTGAGTCGGAGTCTTAAAGGGATCAAATTGTCAATCAGCAATCAAAGACTTAGAAAAGATTCAACAAGAGCTCAAGTTGGCACTCAGTGTCTTGAATCTTGAAGATTGAAGTTGAAGAATTGTGGATCAGTTACATCAATCTCAAGAAGAAAGTATTCAAGAGGATCAGGTATGTTTAACTAAATAATTGTGGTGATCCGAATACTTTCTTATAGTGTAGAAACACTTGGATGAACTTTTAATTGCATAAAAATCAAAAACTGGACATGGGACATGTTCAGGATCCGGATCAGACCTTGCAATCCGGATCCCGAAGGGTGATTGTTCATTGGCATTTTCAATCCGGATCCTAGGCCATTCCGATCCGGATCCCGAACATGGGACTTTGCTGAATTGCATGAACGATCCGGATCGGACCTTGCAATCCGGATCCCGAACCCTTGGTTTTCTGGAATCGTCAATCTCGTTACGACGATCCGGATCGCAGTAAATCCGATCCGGATCGCCGTCCTAAAAATTTCCAGATAAGGTATGTTTTTGATTCTTATCTCTTTCCAAAGGTTTCTAACCTATAAATAGACATTTAGGGTTTCTCAAAAACGTGGGAGCTACGGCCGATCATTTTATAAAACACTTGAGAGCAACCCTAGAGGCTAGGTTTTCTTTGTTCTTCTTAATAGCCTCTTTTAGGTCAATTCGATGGTTCTTTCAAGAACATATCTTTTGTCGAATTGATCTAATCTTTGCTTAGAGATTTCTTCTACGGTTCCTCAATGAGAATCTAAGCAAAGGATCACCATCGAAATCAATATTCTTATCGACTGAGTTTGCGTCGTGGATTCGACGTGGCATCGTGGATTCGGTGTGCTAAAGGCGTTTCGTGGATTCGAAGCGTGCGTTCGTGGATTCGAACGTGAGCAGTGGACGGGCAAAACGGTGGAGCGCGAGGTCCAAGAAATTGAAGGAGGGGTTAAATCCGTCGAGACGGTAATCACCTTGTTATTCTTCTTTTCTTAGGGATTGTTATTGCGTGGATATCCAACCGGTCAGCGCAAGGTCCGAAGAAGCTGAAGGAGGGGTTTGAGTCCGTGGAGTCGGTAATCACCTTGTTATTCTTCTATTCTTAGTGGATTGTTATTGCGTGTTGGTCCCGTGGTTTTTCTCCTGGATTGGAGTTTCCACGTATATCTCGGTGTGCTGTTTTTATTTTCCGCATTGGTTTTTATTTTGCACTGAGATTGAGTTTTTAAGTATTACACCTATTCACCCCCCCTCTAGTTGTTTGATAGTACCTATTTAGATCCTTTGGGATTAATAACTCTACATAATGTCCAACCACAAGCCTAGGGTTTCTAAGTCCACAATGACCTACAACCTAGGCTCTGATACCACTCTAATCTGTCACGCCCCGGGGTCGAAACTGCGACCCGGGCTCGCCAACAGATCCGCCGCCTACACAAAACCATGCATAGGCGAAGCGTCCAACCTGCAAGAAAATGTACTACAGCTAAACAGATATCAGAGCTATAAAGAAAACTACTGTAAAACTAAAATCCAATCACTGTACAACTGAAAATAAAGATACAATATCCATCTCCCAAATACGATCAAATACAATATCCTCAGAATACAATAACCAAAACTAAACAGGGAGGTAAACCCAATAATACATCAGTGTACAGGCTCTCAGTACAAGTCAGATCCTCACAATACAAATGTCTCTCAAAAGTCAAAATAAATAAACCAACTGCTGACTGTACTAATAGATCTCCAAATGAAAGGGTACCGCTACTGCTACTCTCCAAAGACAGGTAGGGATCTAGCTCGCGACTCCCTCGCCTCGATCAGCAACAAAAGGATCAGCAACTGGAAAGTAGGTCCCTGGGGAAAAATCACCATGGCAGGTGTGAGAACTACATCCCACAGTAGTTCTCAGTGGGTACCGCCACCAATCCCGACGGTCTGCCCACTAAGTCTACTAGAGGCATAAAGTAACAAATGCAGTACTGAAAGGAAAGGAGCTGGAAAATAACTCTACAGCTACTATGCCTCTATCTAAATGCTCAAGAAGTGGAACAGAGGGAAACATAATGCATCTACTAACTCTCAAATATAATCACCCAATATACACTGACTACCACATGGGGTCCAGTCAAACCTGCGCCCACCTACTGTCGCACATCCACAAGTGGACGGGTCTACCGTAGGGTGTCCGTGACTGCCAAAACTGGCCCAGCCAGAGGGACTGCGTCGACAAGTCGCGATAGCAAAGTAACAGGCCCAACTTCGGAGTGTCACTCGAGGGGCGCGACCCCACCGAGGAAAGTATCAGCGCATCTCTGTCGAGCTCAATATGGCTCATGCAGGCTATAGTCCAAATCCACGATCAACAAGATCGACAGTAACTAACATCACATCTCTAACTCACTGGCTGGAAATACTCACAGCCGGGACCACCGTCAACCTGACAGCTCCCACAACAGAACACCAACTCACAGATAACACAGGAAGGACCGACACCATAAGGGTTCAGAAACCCCGATAGGTCGGCGCCTAGAACCCCAATCAAACAAGAACAGACTCCAGGCTCCGCCTATCGAAGTTCCCGATCCGCTTACAGTTCGGGAACACGACAACCTCGATACAACATGCGGAAAACACCAACCAGGGTGTCACGCCCCGGGTGTAAACCAGAACCCGGGCCCGTCTACAGATCCGCCGTGCACACGGTATTTTCCGTGTACACGAAGCACCAAACCTGCTCAGATAAAAGAGATAACAATAAAAGAGCAATAAAACAGAGCTGAACTAAAACTAATACATCTCAGACTGAAGCTGGAAATAAAATACAATACATCTGTATAAATGATACATCTGTCTCTCCCAGCTCACCAAAATGAATACAACCTGCTGGCAAAAGCCAGTCCCAAATGTAAAAGTACAACCGTCTGAGGAAACCTGGGTACACCAACAGTCCAGCTAACACGCTCATCCTGCCTCGAGATCTACCTACTCAGCCGTCCTCTCTCCTCGACCCGCCGCTGAAAGCCCAGCAGCACCCGCAGAAGTCACTGCAAAACAAAGAAGAAGAAAAAGAGGAAAGAAGAATGGGGGGTGAGAACTACTAGTAAACCAGTAGCCTCCCCTAGTGGGTAAAGCCTCAAACTCTGACACCCCCACTAGGCCTACCAGAGGCAAAAAGGAAAGAAGAGTGGTAAGAAATGAAATCGCTGCAAAAGGGAAATCTACCACTACTATGCCTCTAAAATACAGTCCTAGACTGGAATAACCGTATGCCACAATAACCAACCGTCCCAGATAAACCCAATCTGTACCGCCCTCATCATCGGGCAAGAAAGCCGCGCCGATGTGATAGCAAAATTCCTGCTGCCGCCCTCATCATCGGGCAAATAAGCCGCGCCGATGTGATAGCAAACCTGTCCATAACTGTCCGGCCCCGGCCTCCGAAGGGGATCTCGAGGGGAGCTACCCACACGAGTAAAGCACCACCGGGCAATAACCGCGCCGGTGTAATAAAAGCATCACCGGGCAATAACCGCGCCGGTGATAAAAGCAGGATTGGATCACAACTAAAAAGCCCCAGTGGAACACAACCCTCCACTAAAAGAAACTGATTCCCAATTAGATGCAAGAGTAACCATCCGGTCAATCGCCCAATATCCGCGATTGCCGCAATACCCCACAATCCACGACCAGGTCTAACAACCGACCTCCGGTCAACCGCCCAATATCCGCGGTCGCCGTAATAACCCACAATCACAATCATGTCCCACCTCCGACATCTGGTCAACCGCCTACTATCCGCGGTTGCCACAAAACCCTCTAGTCCATAATCATGCCTTATCACCGATGTCCTATAACCGACATCCGGTCAACCGCCCAATATCCGCGGTCGCCGCCAAAACCCATGATCCATAATCCAGGCCCCGGCTACACTATCCCAAACCCCTGCTCAAACCCGAGCAAACCCACCTGACTAACGAAAAGGAGAAAGAAGCAAACAAGGTTTCTCCTAAGTCAAGTTCCAGCATGAAAGTGTAGCGATAAAAGATGGCCTACCTAGATGTCCAAACAAGCATGCAAGTGTTCTCAAGGAAATAAAGGAAAAGGTGTCCAATAGTGGTTCCACATGTGTAACAATTAATAGATCCGCATAGATATAACCATCATGCTAAAACATTATCCAACCACACATGTCTATGATCCATAATAAAGCGTCACTATCCACCTATGCATGTCATAAAGTCCTCAAATAGTACCAACCACTAACAGGATAATCATAAAGCCCATGATAATTAATCCAATCCACATGCAAGGTTAAACGCTAACATTCCATCCATACAAACATGTATAAGTCCCAACCACTATCAAATATCCACAATAGTAATTTCCATAGGAAAAGCTCACAATTTATATCACTTAAGCATGCATGTCCAAATAAAGGGATCACTCTAATATTCCTAGTGAGCATGTCAGAATAGAGGTAAACAACAACCACCCACCTCGATCGCTAATTCCAAGTCCAAAAAGTGCTCTCGCCCAAACCGATAAGCCGCCGCGATCGCTGTACAAAATTCCCAAAAGAACATACATAAATAACATACAATGCTCACACAAAACTGTCCCAAACACAACAGCCCACAGTTCCCCTGTTTTTACCTGCGAGAAATGCCCGGAAAATTCCAAGAAAAATACTGTCACGATCCTCGCGACGAACCCGTCGAAACGACTACCTGCACACTCAAATCCGAGTTTCCTACACTGAGAAACAAATCCGACAAGGGTACCACCCCGAAATAAACTGCTCTCAAAAACTGAACCATAAGGTTCTGTAAACAGGTATATTCACCTTCGGGGCAAAATTCATAAAATTCCAAGAAAATTTGGAGATATTTCTCGTGATGTGTAGATGCAAAACGCCTCTTGAATAGCCCCAATCCGATGCCTGTGCGCGAAGATATCGCCAAAATACCGCACCGCTGTCCCAAAACTCCGCCCCAGAAAATGAGGTCAAAAGATGATCCGAAAAACCAATGAAAAGCTCGGAATGGGAAAAACCAGTAAACATGGGAAACGTAGCCCTACCTGTCGTGAAGCCAACGGCGCAAGAACCGCCTCATTCGGAGGTCGGAGTAAGCCGGGGGAGTCCTCGCACCGAAATGCGACGAAGAAGATCACAAACGAACGAGCGTCGCGCCGCGCCGTAAAAATGGTAACCTTGGGATGCGTGCCGCTGAAAAATCTGGAAATCTGCAGATGGAATTGCTACAGGGAGAGGAGGATTTCTTGTGAAGGTTGCACAGTGAAAATCCGCGCAGAGAAGAAGTTCTTCAGTGCTGAACTCGGCCTTTTATATGCTGGGAGAAACAAATCTGAAAATACCCAACATGTCCCATTTTCCGGGCGCTCCAACTTTCGGGCGGCTACAGTGTTGGGTCCGGCCCAACACTGTGCGCGCCCGAAAGCCCACCGGGCCTCCACGTCGCCCCCCGCACAGCGGACAGCCACGCTGGCCGCCCACTGCGCGACGCGTGGGCCAATGCCGCGGCGACACGTGGCGCGCACCCAGTCAACGCCCGCCTGCCGCGCCCACGTGCCCGCCTGCGCCCGCCGCATGCGCCCCCTGCCAGGCGTGAATCCCGAGGCGCCCCGGTTCACCTCCGTGGACCCAGACTCCATGAGCCCACCAACCAGAAGACGCCACGTGTCCCGCCGGTCCATGCACCACGCCCGCCTGCTCCGTAGACCAAGTCCACTGCACCGACCAATCCAGTAATGCCACGTGTCCACCCCGGTCCACCGTGCGCCCCGCACTCTCCGTAGACCCCGCCCCGCGGACCGGCCCACTCCTGAGCCGCCATGCGTCCCGCCCCCGGTGCACGCCTGCCGCGTGGACCGGGCGGCCCGCGCCTCTGCCCGCCGCGCTGCCCGCGGCCGCTCCGCCGCTGCCCGCCGGTTGCCGGAGACACTGTTCCGGCATGAACAGTACCCGATGCTCAAAAATAACAAGTGGGTAGTCCGTTTTGACCGTTTTCGCGCGCTGAATCCGAATTTGATGTCCATTTTGCCAAATTCCAACCCCAAAATTTGCCGAAGGCATCCGGAAAGGTAATCCTTGGTCCAAACTTCGCGCTGAGTC
Organism: Tillandsia leiboldiana; assembly: GCA_029204045.2. NCBI lineage: Eukaryota > Viridiplantae > Streptophyta > Magnoliopsida > Poales > Bromeliaceae > Tillandsia > Tillandsia leiboldiana. Next base: position 15,111,606 of record CM055065.1, read on the forward strand.
TATTTTTAATATCCGCTTCGCGCGAAACCACTTCTAACGATCCGACGGAGTCCACTGATCACCCACGTGATCCAGTAAGCCCGAAGTCCGCCACTTGTGTCCAATTGGTGCACAAACACCTCCGACACACAAAACAGGCTCCCAGATGTCACCAATGACTCTACCACAGCTCTGCAGAGATCCAGGTCATCACATCCTCCCCCACTAAAAGAAAGTTTCGTCCTCGAAACTAAAGTTATTCCTCACTCCGAAATCTCAACCAAATAGAGGGGGTAAATATCCAATCATCCACCACTCAAGCTCCCAAGGCTGTCTAACACCTCCTCCAGAGACGCGATACAACCCTCGGGTCTCTAACTAGAACAAAATAGAGGCGGGCATTCCAGAAAACCGCACCACCTCATCCAAGTACAGCCTGGCTAACCGCTCGAGCTACCAAGTAGTCTGCATCGGTACAAGCATCCGCTCCTCCCAAGGTCTCAGATAATCCAACCACAAGTCCATCGGCACAAATGCTCGATCCCAATACCTCGGTACCCCCAAGGGATCCTATATAAGCCCCCCCCAACTGATCACGTAGACTCTGCTCTCTAATCTCTAAACCGTCGGGATGTAGAAGCAATTCCCTGACTCTCCGGCATCAACACCCAGCCAAAAGTCTACTCATCCACTGCGAAACATCCGCCTCGCTCCCGAAGTCAAAACTATAGAGGCGAAGATAAACCTCAAGCAACCCAAGCACACCAACACCTCCGGGCCTGGCTCCCCAAGAAAACTGTCCTTGCGGCATAATCAACCGCCGCGAAAGAAAACCGAACCCGCCAGCCCAACAAGTACCACTACACCGACCGCTGTAACATATGTTCTCCAACAGTCTCAGAAATCCACTATCCTGGAAAAAGAAATCGGGAATGCCTCCACCGACTGATCTGTCCTCCATCACCCGGCGCCAAGCGCCTCCATCAGAACTCACCTCAGGCGGTAGATCCCAATCCAAAGGAACTACAATACCACGCTCCACACCCGGCGCCTACTCCAATGAGGCGTCCTAAATCCTTACTGGAGGGACCCAACGAATTAAAAGGTATCCTGGCGCAATCCACTTTCAGACACTCATATCATATGCGCCCCGTCCCTCTACACATGGAGCGTGCAGTTCAGCAACTGCGTTAACTCTTGACACCAAAGGCTTCCAAGTACTCTCTATCCCCCACTGAACAGGACCCTGCCTCCAAGGGCTCCATACTCAATCCCACAAATCGGAGTGACTCATCCGCCAAAACTGGCTCACTCGATCAAAGCAATCCCACAGCTTACCCGCTGTCAACTGTCCACCCTACCTCGGTGCCCCAACACTAAACGTCGGCACGGAGGGGGCTACTCGCTACTCCGACAACTGTGCCACTGCGCCGATCCGACAACTGTGTCACTGCGCTGATCCGACAACTGTGTCACCGCTCCGACAACTGTGCCACTGCGCTGATCCGACAACTGTGTCACCGCTCCGACAACTGTGCCACTGCGCTGATCCGACAACTGTGTCACTGCGCCGATCCGACAACTGTGTCACTGCTCCGCTGATCTGCCTCCAACACACCTACCCTTCGGGTCCGGAACTCTCAGACTCCAATCTGGGTATCCGGCCCGAAACAACCAGCTCAGACCCAACTGCCGCACCAAGGTGCACCCGGGTCAGGGCCCAACGTCGGGGAGACACCGCTCACCACGACAAAATCGCAAATCAGCACACCCCAAACACTCGACCCAATCTAGCGAAAGTCAAAGACATCCCTCTATTTTTGTAACTTTATGTTGTCTGCAGCCAACATAACTGTCCCACAAAAATAGGATATGTCGATCCCTCTTCACTCACATGAAGAGTCAAACAAATAAATCACCGACTTTCGCAAAGTGTCGCGTCTCTCACGCACTAACATCCTAGGGTCCGCCGAAAAGCCTAGGGTTTCCTAAGTCCCAAATGACCTATCCCTAAGCTCTGATACCACCTAATCTGTCACGCCCCGGGTGTAAACCAGAACCCGGGCCCGTCTACAGATCCGCCGTGCACACGGTATTTTCCGTGTACACGAAGCGCCAAACCTGCTCAGATAAAATAGATAACAATAAAAGAGCAATAAAGCAGAGCTGAACTAAAACTAATACATCTCAGACTGAAGCTGGAAATAAAATACAATACATCTGTATAAATGATACATCTGTCTCTCCCAGCTCACCAAAATGAATACAACCTGCTGGCAAAAGCCAGTCCCAAATGTAAAAGTACAACCGTCTGAGGAAACCTGGGTACACCAACAGTCCAGCTAACACGCTCATCCTGCCTCGAGATCTACCTACTCAGCCGTCCTCTCTCCTCGACCCGCCGCTGAAAGCCCAGCAGCACCCGCAGAAGTCACTGCAAAACAAGGAAGAAGAAAAAGAGGAAAGAAGAATGGGGGGTGAGAACTACTAGTAAACCAGTACCCTCCCCTAGTGGGTAAAGCCTCAAACTCTGACACCCCCACTAGGCCTACCAGAGGCAAAAAGGAAAGAAGAGTGGTAAGAAATGAAACCGCTGCAAAAGGGAAATCTACCACTACTATGCCTCTAAAATACAGTCCTAGACTGGAATAACCGTATGCCACAATAACCAACCGTCCCAGATAAACCCAATCTGTACCGCCCTCATCATCGGGCAAGAAAGCCGTGCCGATGTGATAGCAAAATTCCTGCTGCCGCCCTCATCATCGGGCAAATAAGCCGCGCCGATGTGATAGCAAACCTGTCCATAACTGTCCGGCCCCGGCCTCCGAAGGGGATCTCGAGGGGAGCTACCCACACGAGTAAAGCACCACCGGGCAATAACCGCGCCGGTGTAATAAAAGCATCACCGGGCAATAACCGCGCCGGTGATAAAAGCAGGATTGGATCACAACTAAAAAGCCCCAGTGGAACACAACCCTCCACTAAAAGAAACTGATTCCCAATCAGATGCAAGAGTAACCATCCGGTCAATCGCCCAATATCCGCGATTGCCGCAATACCCCACAATCCACGACCAGGTCTAACAACCGACCTCCGGTCAACCGCCCAATATCCGCGGTCGCCGTAATAACCCACAATCACAATCATGTCCCACCTCCGACATCTGGTCAACCGCTTACTATCCGCGGTTGCCACAAAACCCTCTAGTCCATAATCATGCCTTATCACCGATGTCCTATAACCGACATCCGGTCAACCGCCCATTATCCGCGGTCGCCGCCAAAACCCATGATCCATAATCCAGGCCCCGGCTACACTATCCCAAACCCCTGCTCAAACCCGAGCAAACCCACCTGACTAACGAAAAGGAGAAAGAAGCAAACAAGGTTTCTCCTAAGTCAAGTTCCAGCATGAAAGTGTAGCGATAAAAGATGGCCTACCTAGATGTCCAAACAAGCATGCAAGTGTTCTCAAGGAAATAAAGGAAAAGGTGTCCAATAGTGGTTCCACATGTGTAACAATTAATAGATCCGCATAGATATAACCATCATGCTAAAACATTATCCAACCACACATGTCTATGATCCATAATAAAGCGTCACTATCCACCTATGCATGTCATAAAGTCCTCAAATAGTACCAACCACTAACAGGATAATCATAAAGCCCATGATAATTAATCCAATCCACATGCAAGGTTAAACGCTAACATTCCATCCATACAAACATGTATAAGTCCCAACCACTATCAAATATCCACAATAGTAATTTCCATAGGAAAAGCTCACAATTTATATCACTTAAGCATGCATGTCCAAATAAAGGGATCACTCTAATATTCCTAGTGAGCATGTCAGAATAGAGGTAAACAACAACCACCCACCTCGATCGCTAATTCCAAGTCCAAAAAGTGCTCTCGCCCAAACCGATAAGCCGCCGCGATTGCTGTACAAAATTCCCAAAAGAACATACATAAATAACATACAATGCTCACACAAAACTGTCCCAAACACAACAGTCCACAGTTCCCCTGTTTTTACCTGCGAGAAATGCCCGAAAAATTCCAAGAAAAATACTGTCACGATCCTCGCGACGAACCCGTCGAAACGACTACCTGCACACTCAAATCCGAGTTTCCTACACTGAGAAACAAATCCGACAAGGGTACCACCCCGAAATAAACTGCTCTCAAAAACTGAACCATAAGGTTCTGTAAACAGGTATATTCACCTTCGGGGAAAAATTCAGAAAATTCCAAGAAAATTTGGAGATATTCATCGTGATGTGTAGATGCAAAACGCCTACTGAATCGCCCCAATCCGATGCCTGTGCGCGAAGATATCGCCAAAATACCGCACCGCTGTCCCAAAACTCCGCCCCAGAAAATGAGGTCACAAGATGATCCGAAAAACCCATGAAAAGCTCGGAATGGGAAAAACCAGTAAACATGGGAAACGTAGCCCTACCTGTCGTGAAGCCAACGGCGCAAGAATCGCCTTATTCGGAGGTCGGAGTAAGCCGGGGGAGTCCTCGCACCGAAATGCGACGAAGAAGATCACAAACGAACGAGCGTCGCGCCGCGCCGTAAAAATGGTAACCTCGGGATGCGTGCTGCTGAAAAATCTGGAAATCTGCAGATGGAATCGACACAGGGAGAGGAGGATTTCTTGTGAAGGTTGCACAGTGAAAATCCGCGCAGAGAAGAAGTTCTTCAGTGCTGAACTCGGCCTTTTATATGCTGGGAGAAACAAATCTGAAAATACCCAACATGTCCCATTTTCCGGGCGCTCCAACTTTCGGGCGGCTACAGTGTTGGGTCCGGCCCAACACTGTGCGCGCCCGAAAGCCCACCGGGCCTCCACATCGCCCCCCGCACAGCGGACAGCCACGCTGGCCGCCCACTGCGCGACGCGTGGGCCAATGCCGCGGCGACACGTGGCGGGCACCCAGTCAACGCCCGCCTGCCGCGCCCACGTGCCCGCCTGCGCCCGCCGCCTGCGCCCCCTGCCAGGCGCGAATCCCGAGGCCCCCCGGATCACCTCCGTGGACCCAGACTCCATGAGCCCACCAACCAGAAGACGCCACGTGTCCCGCCGGTCCATGCACCACGCCCGCCTGCTCCGTAGACCAAGTCCACTGCACCGACCAATCCAGTAATGCCACGTGTCCACCCGGTCCACCGTGCGCCCCGCACTCTCCGTAGACCCCGCCCCGCGGACCGGCCCACTCCCGAGCCGCCACGCGTCCCGCCCCCGGTGCACACCTGCCGCATGGACCGGGCGGCCCGCGCCTCTGCCCGCCGCACTGCCCGCGGCCGCTCCGCCGCTGCCCGCCGGCGGCCGGAAACACTGTTCCGGCATGAACAGTACCCGATGCTCAAAAATAACAACTGGGTAGTCCGTTTTGACCGTTTTCGCGCGCTGAATCCGAATTTGATGTCCATTTTGCCAAATTCCAACCCCAAAATTTGCCGAAGGCATCCGGAAAGGTAATCCTTGGTCCAAACTTCGCGCTGAGTCCATTTTTAATATCCGCTTCATGCGAAACCACTTCTAACGATCCGACGGAGTCCACTGATCACCCACGTGATCCAGTAAGCCCGAAGTCCGCCACTTGTGTCCAATTGGTGCACAAACACCTCCGACACACAAAACAGGCTCCCATATGTCACCAATGACTCTACCACAGCTCTGCAGAGATCCAGGTCATCACACAGGGTCCAAAAGTTCCGGGAGACCAACACCTACAACCCTATCAAACAAGAACAGGTTCCAGTGTAATACCCGCCTTCTAAATTGGTAATTTTATTTTATTAATTTAATGGTCCGGCGGGGGGTTAAAGGTTCGAGAATTTTTGGGCTGACCGTCGGGGTTTGCGGGTATTTTTAGGTAATAGAGCTCGCAAAACGGTGAACGGTGGCGCGATCGGATTCGAATTCCGACTCCGGGTTCTCCCAGAAATAATTTTTGAAGTTCGCGATCAGTTCGGACGCGCCAGAATCCGTGCTGGCGATCAGCATGTTTTTCGAGGTAACCTGGACCCCTCTTTTGAATCCCGATGGACTAGGGTTGTGATCTAGGGACTTAGGGTTTTTCCGCATTCTCCTTTCGTTGCGTTAGGGCAGATCGGGTGCGATCGAAAAGGAAAAAAAGGAAAAATATCCCCAAATCCATACTTTCTCTCTTTTCAAGACGGCGGCGTAGGGATCCAGGCGGAGGAACAGGGAGAGGGAAGGAGAGCTATTCCGTTGCGGCAGGATCGTTCAGGCGAGGAACGGGCGATCCCTGTTAAGGATTTCGTTTTGCCGTATTTCGTGAAAGTGGTTAAGTCTTGAAGATTGAAGATGAAGATGTTTGAACCATATACCTCAATCTCAAGAAAGAAGAATTCAAAAGAATCAGGTATGTTTAACTAAATAACTTTGGTGATCCGAATACTTCTTGTAGTGTAGAAACACTTGGATGGGTTTTTAATCGCATAAAAATCAAGAAACTGGACTGTTATATGTTCAGGATCCGGATCAGAGTAATCCAGTCCGGACCCCGAACGTAGGTAGGTTCATGCGCAAATCCAGTCCGGAACACCCTTGGTTCAGTCCGGACCCCGAACGTGGATTCTGCAGAAATCGCATGAACAGTCCGGACCGTGGATACTTCAGTCCGAACCCCGAACACTGTTTTTTCAGGAATTCTCTGAAAAACAACGACAGTCCGGATCAAGCTAAATCCAGTCCGGATCAAGCTAAATCCAGTCCTAATCTCATTTCTTTTAGGGTAATCCAAAATAAGTTTTGTACTCCGGGTAATGACAGAAAAATATTAACGGAGAAAAACTTAGAAATCCACATATAGAGAAGAAAGGAAAAACTAGATCTACTCTATGTTTCTTCATCTATATGGATTAATTTGATTCTAGGTTTTCAAACTCAGATTTTGAGTAGAATCAAATTAATGAATACTTAGATGGTATTTTCGATCTATCTTTGATCTAAGTATTCGGCGGATTTTCACCACCAACAAAACAATGATTTTTTCCAAAATCGGCGCGTGGATTCGCGTGGCCTTGTGGATTCAAGGTGCTGCCGCTCTCGTGGATTCGGAGCGAGGTACGTTCGTGTGATCGAGACGTACTACTTGGTGGAGACCGTGGATTCGGTCAGACGTCGTGGATTCGACGTTGGACGCCGTGGATTCGGCGTTGGACGCAAATCGTGGATTCGAGGCGCGTTGCGGAGCGAGCGGAGAAGATCAACTCGGAGCGTATGGAAAAAGGATGAGTCGTGTGTGAGTACGGTATATCACCTTTGTACGTGTTTAATCTTAGTTGATTTCGCCGTGTGATCGGTCCCGTGGTTTTTTACTCCTGGTTTTGGAGTTTTCCACGTAAAATCTCTGCGTGTTATTTTCATTTTCGCATTGGGTTTTATTACGCAAAGATTTTTGAGTGTTTATTGTTTACACCTATTCACCCCCCTCTAGGTGTTTTTTCTCCTATTTAGATCCATATTATCATAACCCAACAAGTGGTATCAGAGCGGGAATAGGGTTGTAAACAATAGTTGAAGGTGGAAACATCAACAGACCCCCACTCTTCGATGGAACAAACTATGCCTACTGGAAAGTACAGATGAGAGCATTTTTAATTTCCATCGATGAACGGGGTGTGGCAATCAATCGAGTTTGGATGGTCAAATCCGACTGAAATTATTGCTGATGTTCGCACCATCAAACCTAGGTCGAAATGGACCAAAGAAGAGATTGATTCATCTTCTTACAACGGCAAGGGAATTAACGCCTTATTTAATGCTTTGTTGCAAACTGAATTCTCTCGCGTCTCGGCATGTGAGACTGCGAAAGAAATCTGGGATGTTCTACAAGTTACACATGAGGGAACAAGCCTTGTGAAGATTCAAAAACTGCAAATGCTTACGAGCAAATTTGACTCAATTTTTATGGCAGAAAATGAATCTTTCACAGATTATTATACACGATTGCAAGATATCGTAAATACATGTGCTAACTTGGGAGAGAAAATTCCAGAATCTAAAGTTGTAAGAAAGATTTTAATGACTCTTCCTGAAAGATTTCATGCCAAGGTTGCGGCCATTGAAACAGTTAAACACCCGGACGAAATCAAAGTAGAAGAATTAGTTGGTGCACTTCAAACTTATGAAATGACTTTTCCTACTAACTATTCTTCTGGAAAGCCATCTTCTTCTAAGTCTTCAGGTTTTGCATTGAAAACAACAAAGGAAGAAGACGCGGATTCATCCGCCTCAGATGATGATGAGAACTTATCAATGGAGGATTTCGAGAAGCAACTTGCGCTCTTGACGAGGAAATTTCGTCGAAACTTTCGAAGGGGTAATTCAAGCAAAACCTCATCCTTCGTAAAGTCGAAGAAAGGCAAAGGAAATTCAAGCTTTAAGTCAAGAAAGCAAGAGAGTTTTTCAAAGGACAAGAAAAACTCGGAGGGACAAGTCCAATGCTTCAAGTGCCGAGGCTACGGTCACATCTCAACGGAGTGTCCCAATAAGAATCCATTAAAGAAGAAGGCGATGCAAGCCGTCACTTGGGATGACACCTCAACGTCAAATGAGTCATCTTCCAGTGATGAAGAAAACAACGCAACGGCATTCCACGCGTCCACAATTTCACCTTACGCGTGCTTTATGGCAACTACATCCGATTCATTGTCCAACTCCTCCCAAGTTGAAAAGAATGCAACGGACGATGAATCGAGTAATTCCGAAGGTGAAGACTTTGCTTTTGCCTACCATAAACTTTTAAAGGATTCAAAGAAACTGGCAAAGCAAAACAAGGGTTTGAGAAGAAGATTGCAGGATCTCGAAGAAGAAGCAAAAAGGGCAACTTCTTTCTCAAACGCTCTTGAAGTGGAAAGGGATAACTTGATCAAAGTAAATATTTCCCTTCAAAAGAAGAATGAGCATTTCGAGAAGGAACACATCAAATTGGTGGATAAAGCAAATTACTTCTTGAAGCTCTACTCCGAGGCTCGTCAAGAAAAGATGGAAATGACGAAGACCATTTTCTAACTCAAGGATGATTTGAAGCGATTTTCTTCTGGAAGGAGCAAGTTGGATAAGATGCTTGGTCTTAGTCAAACAAATCGTTTGGGCCTTGGATACAATCGAACTGGAGATAGTCCTAGTTCGAGTGGAACAATTTTTGTGCCCTAGTCGGTGTCTCCTCCGACGACGACGGAATTTAATGCATTCAACGACAACAAGCCTACCTCACCTATTTCGGGTTCATCAAGTACAAAGGTATGTTTTCGTTGTGGTTTTGCAGGGCACATACGAAGAGATTGCAAGATTGGAGCGAAACGATCAAATCAATCGCCTCTTGCAACAACTACCAACAAGGTCATTCCCCGGAAATCAAAGGAGAATTTTTCGAAGGAAAAGAACCTTGGTAGTTCACCCCACAAGACGACGACGTCAAAGAAAAGCAATGAATCATACAAGATGCTTTCACCAAGGAGAATAACTTCTCAATCATTGCCGACGCATTCCAAAACTTGTAAGGTTTGGATGCGCAAAGGTGAATTCTTCCCTTGTCTTTAACTTGTCTGCGATTGAATGTCCTGTAACTTATGTAAACCATGTATTCTTTTTGAAAGGGGTTAGATCTGAAAATAATTGCTATGTTGTTCCAAACAAAATTTCTGAACGTTGTAACCTAGTTTCTTTGGATAACGAAACTCTTTGGCATGAAAGACTAGGTCACATAAATTTTAAGGAACTAGCAAGGATTTCAAATAAAGACGTGGTTAAGGGGGTTCCTAAACTATCCTTTAAACAAAACATTGTGTGTGGAGGTTGTAAAAAGAGAAAACAATCAAGGTCCGCGCACAAGAACTTGAACCACGTGGGAACCAATCGGCCATTAGAATTATTGCACATGGACTTAATGGGGCCGACTCGTCAACCAAGTTTGGGAGGTAAATGGTATATTTTTCTTTTCGTTGATGATTTCTCTAGATATACATGGGTAACATTTTTAAAAGAGAAAGCGGATACTTTCGATTCTTTTCATGAGATATGTCATCGTGTTATGATCGAGAAAAATAAAAAGATCGTTCGTGTTCGGAGTGATAGAGGTGGAGAATTCATCAATTCTAAATTCATTGATTTTTGTACTTCTAACGGCATAAAACATGAATTCTCTGCACCCTATACACCTCAGCAGAATGGTGTAATCGAGCGCAAAAACAGGGTAGTACAAGAGATGGCACGTGTTATTCTTCACAGCCGGAAACTCCCGTTACATTTTTGGGCTGAAGCAGTAAACACCGCTGTCTACGTAATCAATCGTGTGTATTTGCGCCCGGGAACTTTAAATACACCATATGAGCTATGGTCTTGTAGAAAACTGAATATCAAATATTTTCGAATCTTTGGGAGTCGCTGTTACATTTTACGTGATCGCAAAAATCTTATAAAATTTGACTCTCGAAGTGACGAAGGAATTTTCGTGGGTTATTCTACAAACAGTAGAGCATATCGGGTTTTTAACCTCGAATCTAAAACGATGGTAGAATCTTTTAATGTTAAAGTAGATGAAGCTTTTCATTTTGCATCTGATAAATCTACCCCTGATATGTCTCTTGATGATGATACTCCTGTAAATGCATCTTCTCATAATAATTCTTCCGATAATGTTGATGCATCTAATAGTTTTTCTAGTTTATCTGATATGCAGGAATCATCATACATACCTCCGAGTACTCCGTTACCTCAAACGTTATGTATCTCCAAGGATCATCCAGAATCAAATATTATTGGAGACCCACAAGAAGGAGTCAGGACTCGGAGACAATTGGTTTGTGGAGTCGCATGTTACGTCTCCATGATAGAACCAAAGAACGTCGATGAAGCTCTTCGGGATGATTACTGGATTGAACCAATGCAGGAAGAGCTCCATCAGTTCAAAAGAAACAAAGTCTGGAAACTAACGAAGCCACCGAAGCAACAAAACGTAATTGGTACTAAGTGGATTTTCAAGAACAAGAAAAATGAGGATGGTACCATCATCAGGAACAAAGCACGCCTAGTTGCTCAGGGCTATTCACAAATAGAAGGTATAGACTTTGATGAGACGTTCGCCCCGGTAGCTCGTCTCGAGTCAATTCGCATCCTCTTCGCGATTGCTTGTCATTTCAAAATTAAGCTTTTTCAAATGGACGTTAAGAGCGCATTTTTAAATGGTTTTTTAAACGAGGAAGTTTATGTGGCTCAACCGAAATGTTTCATTGACCATAAACTACCTAACCATGTTTTTCGATTGAAAAAGGCTCTTTACGGTCTGAAACAAGCACCGCGAGCATGGTATGAAAGGTTGGCAAAGCACCTTTTGGAAAAGGGCTACACTCGAGGGGGAGCGGATCGGACACTCTTTGTGAAGAATTTTCAGGATAACTTTATTGTGGCACAAATCTATGTCGATGACATTGTATTTGGAGCAACAAGAAATAACGATGCTTCAAAATTCGCGGAAACCATGGAAAGCGAATTTGAGATGTCCATGATGGGCGAGCTAACATACTTTCTTGGATTGCAAGTGAAACAAAATGAAGAAGGCATCCATCTGTGCCAATCCAAGTATGCAAAGGAGTTGGTGAAGAAATTCGATTTAGAAAACTCTAAAGACTTTCCGACTCCAATGGAAACTAGCAACAAGGGATTAGGAAGTGAATCTCTTAGTGAAAGTGTAGACGAGAAGCTTTATCGCAGCATGATTGGAAGTCTACTCTATCTCACGGCTAGTCGCCCGGATATATCCTTTAGTGTTGGGATCTGCGCGAGATATCAGTCAGCACCAACGGAGGTTCACCTGAAAGTGGTGAAAAGGATCATCCGGTACGTCAAAGGAACATTGAATTTCGGAATTTGGTATCCTATGGGCACAACTCTCGACATAATAGGATATTCAGATCCCGATTGGGCAGGATCAGTGGATGATCGGAAAAGTACGAGTGGTGCATGTTTTTATCTTGGCCATTGTCTTGTTGCATGGCATAGTAACAAGCAAAACTGCATTGCACTCTCGACTGCCGAAGCGGAATATATTTCAGCAGGTAGTTGTTCAACCCAACTCATTTGGATGAAAAGCGTGTTGAGCGACTTCCGAATTTCTGCGTCTTCGGTAACTATTCTTTGTGACAACACTAGTGCTATAAATATTTCTAAAAAGCCTGTGTTGCACTCAAGAACAAAACACATTGAACTTAGATATCATTTTCTAAGAGAGCTAGTTGAATCAAGTATTCTTCAAATTTCTTATGTTTCAACTGAAGATCAATTAGCCGATATTTTAACAAAACCTTTGGATCAAAAACGGTTTATTCATTTGCGTAAAAAATTGGTATGCTTTCTTTGAAATAACACTTTTTGAAATCATTGCTTAGGTTAGGTTTTGTTGTGTGTTTGTGTTCTTTATCTATGCGTGAACATAGAACGTTAATTGAGCATTTGTATAATTGACTTTACTTGCATCCTTTCATATTTTTGAGAAATTTATTATGTTTTGGATATCATGATAATTCATTTGATGCAATGATCGTTTATATCAATTAGTTCATTTTAAATTGATCAAAGTCAATTTCTCTCAATGATCTCTTGGTATAGTTTTTATCATATTTGAAAATTAAATCAAGTATGAACTCGAGATCAATTTTTGGTTGAATACCTCATATCTTAAATAATTGATAGCCAATTGAGGGGGAGTTTATTAAATTGTTTATTCTCAAAAGATGTGGAAAGAGTTACATCCCAATGAGGAGTGTGAAAACTACCACCACATGGAGGAAAGAGCTACCACCTCGGTCGTCCGAGTACTGTGTGTAGCTACCACATGTATACAAAGCATGGTTTTTCTTAGATAAAATGTTTTTTGGAATACTTGACTCTGTCGAATTCCAACGTTGGTATAAGGTGGGATGTTTATTGAAAAGATGCTCAAAGAGCCACTCCTTACAATAAGTTGACTAGATATATTATCTAACCTATTTGGGATTTCAAACATCTATCGATCTTGGTGCTTCATTTTCTTTGTTAAATTGATGATTTGATAAACGCATTACTCATTAGATCGTGATAGATGTTCTTGAACTTGATCAACTTTAAAGGTTTTAATTCTTACAAATTTTCGTTTCATTACTTGGATATTATTGATAGATTTAGCATAATCTATTCCTTTTGATATGAAACGATGTTTTTGTTTAAAGTTGATATACAAAAGTGCTTACATTCTTTTTCTGGAATTTCTGGAATTTTTCTAATTTTTTCTGAAGAAAAAGCTGTAGGCGATCCGGACTGGAATTTCTGTTCCGGATCCCGAACGCAGAACTTGTCTGCGGGTAGCCGATCCGGACTGGATTCTTGATCCGATCCGGACCGCGGCTAGGTTTTATAAGAAACGAAAGAGTTTTGATTTCTTTTTATCACAATCTTTTGTTTCCAAGTCTCCAGAGTTTCTCTCTCTAGAAAACAACCAATTTGGAGCCTTTCAAACTCGAGTTCTTCTGATTCAAGTAAGTCTTTTTGATCAAAACTCAATTTTTTCACTGTTTTTGCATTGTTCATCAAACGTGAGTGAAAATCATGATTCGAATTCAATTTTAGATGATTTTTGATTAAATTTCTTTTGAAATAAGAACTCTGGGTAAATTAGTTTTGTTTATATGCTTGGTATTCTCTTGATTAACGGATTTTTAGGCTTCAATTTCTGAAAATTCGGTTTTAGGGCATATAATGAGAATTTTTGTAAATCATGGAATTGATCTATTTTTAAAATTCTTTTTGCAAAACTAATTAACTTGATTTCTGGTCTCTCTACACGATAATGATTGTTTAGGTACAATTTTTTAAATTTTTGATAATTAAATAATTTTTCGTGTTCTTGAGTTCTTGCTCGCAGGTTTCTCTTTGACTAAAGCACTAGCAAAAATGACTTTTGCATGGATTATAGTGCTGCTTGTTGCAATGGTACATACACGAGCGACAAATAAACTGAAAAGAGCAAAGAAAACTCAGAAAAAGGGTGAGTATGTCCTTGTGGATGACTCCGAGACGGAATCTGTTGATTGGGACGAGCTAATGGAAGATGACGCAGCACCTGCTACATCAAAGAGGAAAGCTCCTAGTATAACAAAGGCGAAGACAGCGCCTACTGCTGCGGAGAAAGGCAAAGCATCAATGCCGCCAACATCCTATTCAATGAAGAGAAAAAGAGTAGCTCGACGGATGGGACGAGCACGAGGGATTGAAATTGAGAAACCAATGGCACATAATTCACCACCTCCAGAGGAACACGTGCCTATTAACATAGATCGACTGAAAGCCTTTGAGAACAGAGAGTGTATTGGGGAACGACACGTTAACATTGGAGCTCTTCGAGATCGTTCTCCTGTTTTCGGAACTCTAATTGAACAAGCTAATCTCTATCAAGTTTGCAAATTTCCTGAAACTCTTGGATTTTGTTTGCATCTGGTACGGACCTTCTATACCAATGCAGTGCAGCTTCAAGAACATGAAGACGGTCCAATGGAGTTTTATACGACAGTCCGAGGGACAAGACTCAAAATAACTCCACATCTAATTGGAGAAGTCCTATGGATGAAATCGAACATGACAGGGACCAATTATTTGAAAGGGAAAAGTTTAACAAACTTGTTATGGCAAACTGTTGTAAATGGGATATGCATGGCGGAGACTCAGTCATCGGAAAATTTTGTTTATTCTAAAGAACTTCGACCTGAGTACCGGTTCTTGAATTTTATAATCTGCTACAATATTCTTCCGAACATGCAGACGAGAGTCCTACGATGGGATCGTATGCTATTCTTATATCTGTTAGGACATTCATCAGAGGCAGTAGGGTTGAACATCAATATCCCATATGTCATTTGGTGTAGGATGTCACGGTACGTTGAACATCCTCATCCAACGGAAAGACTTCCGTTTCCATTAATCATAATGAGAATCTTAAGGAAATTCAAGGTTGATACTAGCTCTTCAAGTTATCAACGCAGTTTAGGTGTGATTAATGATTCGACAGTCGTAAAGTCTTTTCAGAAACTGCCTCATGCCACCCCGACTCCTCCGCGTGGCAAGAAACCGTCAGTCGGTACTTCTGCATCACCCTCAAAGCAAGCACCCGTGTCAGATGATGAAGCCTCTGTGACTTCAATTTATAAGGAGCAGCAACGGTTATCTTTTGAACAAGAACAGATCATAAAAGAACAAAAGTGCATCTCTGAGGAGCTCGAAATAATCACTGCAGCCCAAATCACTTTGACAAAGAAATTCACTTCGATGAAGAAGTTGGTAAAGAAGATGTTTTCAAAGATGGGATGTAGTAGCTCTGAAGACTCGGAGTCTGACAATTAATTTTTTTTTTGTTTTGCAGGTTTTAGTTTTAGTTCTTACAATTTCTTTTTGAACTTTTAACTCCCTTAATTTTTGTAATTTTGGCTAACTTTAGTAACAAAAAGGGGGAGAGAGATATGAACAATGATTTGGAATGACAATGGTTTGTGAGAACTTTGGAACACTTAAACCTTGGAAGGTAAGTATGACAACAACTTTGGTTCATATTGTGAATGAATGCATGCCTCGGCTAATTATTTGACTAACTATTTGGGCATGTAATATTACTAACAAGTTGTTTCATGACTAACATACTTATGACATTTGGAATTTATTGCTTAGAAGATATGTCTATCTCTGATTGGTATTTTAATACATATCTGATTTTGTAAATGTCATGGTGAGTATAAACTCCATCTCTCTGATTGGTTTTTTGATTGTTAAATTCTTGAGGTATCTAACGATTTCTTTTGTCAAGAATTACTTTTTTTTGCAGAGAGTATAAACGTGTAAGTCTAGAGTTTGTTTTAGGAGTTTAACTCATGTACTCATTTTTATTTGGATCTCTATTGTAAATTTTTGTTGTATGGTGATAGCAATAAAAATATCTTTTTGAATTTTCTTTAAGTGGATTTTTGTTTTGTCACGAAACCGCCAAAGGGGGAGATTATTAAGGATTTTGTTTTGGCGTATTTCGTGAAAGTGGTTAAGTCTTGAAAATTGAAGATGAAGATGTTTGGACCATATACCTCAATCTCAAGAAAGAAGAATTCAAAAGGATCAGGTATGTTTAACTAAATAACTTTGGTGATCCGAATACTTCTTATAGTGTAGAAACACTTGGATGGGTTTTTAATCGCATAAAAATCAAGAAACTGGACTGTTATATGTTCAGGATCCGGATCAGAGTAATCCAGTCCGGACCCCGAACGTAGGTAGGTTCATGCGCAAATCCAGTCCGGAACACCCTTAGTTCAGTCCGGACCCCGAACGTGGATTCTGCAGAAATCGCATGAACAGTCCGGACCGTGGATACTTCAGTCCGAACCCCGAACACTGTTTTTTCAGGAATTCTCTGAAAAACAACGACAGTCCGGATCAAGCTAAATCCAGTCCGGACCGTCTTGCGGGTAAAAATCTGTTATAGTCAGTTTTTTATTCTTATCCTCTTCCAATGGTTTCTAACCTATAAATAAACCCTAATCTCATTTCTTTTAGGGTAATCCAAAATAAGTTTTGTACTCCGAGTAATGACAGAAAAATATTAACGGAGAAAAACTTAGAAATCCACATATAGAGAAGAAAGGAAAAACTAGATCTACTCTATGTTTCTTCATCTATATGAATTAATTTGATTCTAGGTTTTCAAACTCAGATTTTGAGTAGAATCAAATTAATGAATACTTAGATGGTATTTCCGATCTATCTTTGATCTAAGTATTCGGTGGATTTTCACCACCAACAAAACAATGATTTTCCTCGACGCGTGGATTCGCGTGGCCATGTGGATTCAAGGTGCTACCGCTCTCGTGGATTCGGAGCGAGGTACGTTCGTGTGATCGAGACGTACTACTTGGTGGAGACCGTGGATTCGGTCAGACGTCGTGGATTCGACGTTGGACGCCGTGCATTCGGCGTTTGGACGCAAATCGTGGATTCGAGGCGAGTTGCGGAGCGAGCAGAGAAGATCAACTCGGAGCGTATGGAAAAAGGATGAGTCGTGTGTGAGTACGGTATATCACCTTTGTACGTGTTTAATCTTAGTTGATTTCGCCGTGTGATCGGTCACGTAGTTTTTTACTCCTGGTTTTGGAGTTTTCCACGTAAAATCTCTGCGTGTTATTTTCATTTCCGCATTGGGTTTTATTACGCAAAGATTTTTTAGTGTTTATTTGTGAGGACCCGGATCCCCACAACGAGATTACTGGTTGACCAGCAGCTTCTAGAGGCCTATGTGGCGTGTCGGTGGCGTTTGTACACCAAGTGGACACTAGTGATGGACTCGGTGTGTTAAATGGATCACGAGAGTAGTCAGATGACCCCGTCGAATGCTTAGAAGTGGTTTTGCGCGCAATGGATATTAAAATTGGGCTCAGCGCGAAGTTTGGACCAAAGAACACCTCTCCGGATGCCTTCGGCAATTTTTAGAGTTGGAATTTGGCAAAATGGACTTCGGATTTGGATTCAGCGCGCGAAAACGATGAAAATGGACTATTCACTTGTATTTTTCGGAGCCCGGATGACGCGCGCAATTTTCGAGGCTTCTTGGTACTGTTCCGGCACCGGCGGCGGCGGCGTGCGGCAGCGGGCAGCGGCGGAGCGCGGCGGTGCAGGCGCGGGCAGGTGCGCGGTCCACCGCGGAGGCGTGCACCGGGCGCGGGCCACGTGGCGGATCCCGGTTGGGCCGGCGCAGGGGGCGCGGTCCACGAGAAAAGCGCGGTGTACGGTGGACCGGAGGGTGACACGTGGCGGCGTGTGGTTGGTGCGGTGTAGCACGCTCGGTCCACGGAGCTGGCTAGGGAGCGCCTCGGGAAGCATGCGTGCAGAGGCGCAGGCGGCGGGCGCAGGGCGCACGTGGGCGCGTTGACGCGCTGTTCCTGCGCGTGGGCGGCCACGTGTCGGCGTCTGGGGGCGCCACGTGTCGCGTTGTGAGCGGCGGGCGTTGCTGTCGCCTGTTTGGCGGGCGACGTGGAGGCCCATGGGAGATTCGGGCTGCTACAGTGCGCGCCCGAATGTCCCTTGCGCCCGGAAATCGGGACACATTCGGTATTTTCCGGATTGTTTCAGGCAGCCTATTTAAAGGATCCGAGCCTCCTTCTTCACCCCTTTTGCTGCATTTTCGAGCCTCCCCTTGCCAAGGTGTCTTCAGCAAAGATGTTCCCCTTCGTGTTCTTCATCCTTTGGAGGATTTCTAGGATTTTTGGTGGCACGCACTTCGAGGTTACCATTTTCTTCGGCGCGGCGCGACGCTCGTCCATTTGGGTTCCCCTCCGTCGCGTTTCGGTGCGCGAGCTCCCCCGGCCTACTCCGACCTCCGTTTCAGGCGATTCTTGCGTCGTTGGATCGGCGACAGACAGAGCTATGATCTTGGTATTTCCTGCTTCCCCTCATTTCACGCTTTTCGAGGTTTTTTTCCGAGTTTACTGTGACACGGTTTTTCTGATGGATTTTCTGGACAGCGACACCTTGCCGGATTTTTATCTCCGCAACCAGGCATCGGATGGCGACGTGCTTATACACTTTTTTTATCTACTCGACGCGAGGATTGTCACTGTATTTTTATTGGATTTTTATAAGGCTTGCCCGAAGGTATATTTTTCGCCCTTTATCTATGCATGGAAATACAGACGTGTGGTTGTGTGTTTGTGAGCGCCCTGTGTTGTGGAATTTGTAACTCGGCCTACGGGGCTCGGAATTTGATGTGCAGGTACTCGTTTCGAAGGTATTGACGTGAGAAACGTGACAGTAATTTTGTTGGATTTTTCAGAATCCGTTCTGCAGGTGAAAACTGCACATCTTCGGGGCTGTTTTTTGATGTTGTATATACTTGGATATTTTGGGGAATAAACTGTAACCTTAGACCTTTTGTTGTCTCCAGGAGGGTTCGCGAGTGTTTCTGAACCTGTTGGAATTGAGATAGTGGATTCCGGGTATTTTCAGCTGACTGGAGCCGAGGCTTGCGCGACATGTACCGAGGGTGCAGCTTTAGCAGATTTTGGACTGTGAGCGTCTACACTCTTCACCGACTTCAGGTTTGCCTTGGTTTAAGCGCTTCAGGTGGGTAGGCTTAATCTGGTAACTGCATAAGGTTTTTATATTATGAGGAATGTAGGTGCACTTGTGGGAATGTCACCCCTCCATGACTGATAGCATGCATGTTTAATATTCAACCCATATTTAGCATCGAGAGGAAAAGCTTGAAGAATGGCCTAGATCATGTGGTTATTGTATGAGTTATTCATTAGCCTACTTGTGTGAGGTTGGTACGGCATAGTACGAACATTTTAGCATGCTTTGCTATTATATGTTTCACCCACTTTTATCGTTTCTGAGGACAAAAGCATGCTTGTATGGACATGTAGTTAGGCCATCTTTTATTGCTACACTACTTATTGGAACTTGACTTAGGAGAAACCATGCTTTTTCTTTCTCCTTCTTTGTTAGTCAGGTGGTCAGTGTTGCTCGGATTCGAGCAGGGATCTGGGTAGTGTAGTCGGGACTTGGTGTCTGGGACAGGTTGGATTAGTTGTTGGGCTTTGCGGCAACCGCGGATGTTGGGCGGTTGACCGGATATTTATTTATGCACCAGATTGGGTATCTGATTTCTCTAGTGGACAGAGTTTCCCACTTTGATCAGAGTCGTGATCCAGTCCTGCTTTTGTTACTTATCACACCGGCGCGGATATTGCCCGGTGATACTTTACTCGTGTGGGTCGCTCCCCTCGAGTGCCACACCGGAGTGTGCGATCGAACGGTTAGAGTTGCCGATCTGTTACTTACTTTTGGTTGCGATCGGACGGTAATAGTTGCCGATCTGTTACCTAAGAGTCCTTGAGACTCCTATCCCTGATACTTTACTCGTGTGGGTCGCTCCCCTCGGTGCCACTCCGGAGTGTGCGATCGGATGGTTAGAGTTGCCGATCTGTTACTTACTTTTGGTTGCGATCGGACGGTAATAGTTGCCGATCTGTTACCTAAGAGTCCTTGAGACTCCTATTCCTTATCGGTGTTATGCATTGGCCAGCATACCCGATTCGTCAGGCACAGCAGGCAGTACCAGTATTTCTGGCGTCACTAGATTGAGTTTATTACAGATGTTTACTTTACTGTTACACTCGTGTCAGGGGGACCGAGTGGAGTCCAGTAGCCGTGTTTAGACCAGTGCTAGTGTTGTTGGGAACCGTTTGGGGATCGACAGTTGTCCCAAGGTCATTGTGAGTTATTGACCGTTGTACGAGAGGCATGGCAGGCATAGCAGGCAGGCATAGCAGGCATGGCAGGCATGGCAGGCATAGTAGGCATAGCAGGCATGGCAGGCATGGCAGGCATAGCAAGCAGGCATGGCAGGCATGGCAGGCATAGCAAGCAGGCATGGCAGGCATGGCAGGCATAGTAGGCATAGCAGGCATGGCAGGCATGGCAGGCATAGCAGGCAGGCATAGCAGGCATGGCAGGCATAGCAGGCATAGTAGGCATAGCAGTCATTGTGAGGTCCCGGAATCCCCCGCGTAGGGTCGCTGGTTGTTGGGCAGCTTTTAGTGGCCGTTGGGAGTGGTTGTGCGCATGTCGGGCCCGAGAAATGGATTTGTGATGCAATTTGGAATTTAGTTGCATCACTAGAGGCCTGCGTGGTGTGTCAGTGATGTTTGCGCGCAATTTGGACACAAGTGGTGGACTTCGGGTTTAAAATGAGATCCCGTGGGTATTTGGAGGACCCGTCGGGTGTTTAGAAGTGGTTTCGCACGATTCAGATGTCAAAATTGGACTCCGGGCGAAGTTTGGATAAAAGATTACCTCTCCGGTCGCCTTCGGGAATTTTTAGAGTTGGAATTTGGCAAATCGGACTTCAGAATTGGACCCGGCGCGAAAATCGGATCGAGTGGGCTTTCGGCAAATTTTCGGACGAGAATTTGGAGAAGCGAACATCGTTTCTGGATTCAGCGCGCGAAATCGCTAAGAATGGACTATTTACTTGTTGGTTTTGGAGCCCGGTAGAAGTGCGCGTTTTTCGAGGCATCGCGGCACAGTTCCCGAGGTTGGCGGCTCGGAAATCGAGGCTTGGCGCGCGGTTCGGGGAGAGTACGGACGCGGCAGGGGCGCACTGTTGCGCTTCGGCGGGGGACGCGCGGGGGCCGCCACGTGGCGGGCCCCCGTTGGCGCCCTCTCGGGCGCGGGGGCGTGCGCCTGTGTGGCGCGCGCTGTGTCCCGCGCCCGTGTGGCGGTGTAACGCGCGCCCGTGTGGCGCGCGGTTTGCCGCGCCCTCGTGGCACGCGATGACGCGGCCACGTGGCGCGGGGGGCGCGCGCTGCGCCTGGTGCTCGCGCCCCTGCTTGTGGACCGACCGGTTGAGGGGCCCCCATTGGCTGGTCCACGGTGGACCCGAGGCCGTGGACCACTCCCTCCTTCTCTTTTTCTTCTTCTTCTTCCTTCTCCCCCGCAAGCCTTTTCTCCTCCATTTTCTTTTCTTCCTTCTTCAACCGCGAGAGAGGGAGTGAGGAGGGGATTTGTGGTGGTGCGGCGGTGCGTTGTGGACCTCGTGGAGCGTGCGCGAGGTTCCGATGGGAGCGTTTCGGCGGCGGCGGCGCAGTCCGGTGGGTCCCGTGTGTTAATTTTACGGTATTTTTGGCACAGTTTTGGGGCGTTCGTTTGGACTGTAATTAACCCCTTGTTCTTATCTGTGTTAGGGACTATTTTTCTGCACCGTTTTGCGTGCGGTCTCCGACGGCGTGCTCCGTTTTGCGTGCGGACTCCGTTTTGCGTGCGGATTCCGGCACCGTGCACCATTTTGCGTGCGGACTCCGACATCGTGCACCGTTTTGCGTGCGAACTCCGTTTTGCGTGCGAACTCCGGCATCGTGCACTGTTTTGCGTGCGAACTCCGTTTTGCGTGCGGACTCCGACACCGTGCACTGTTTTGCGTGCGGACTCCGACGCCGTGCACCGTTTTGCGTGTGGACTCTATTTTGCGTGCGGATTCTGGCACCGTGCATCGTTTTGCGTGCGGACTCCGTTTTGCGTGCAGACTCCGGCACCGTGCACCGTTTTGCGTGCGGACTCCCTCGGCGTGCTCCGTTTTGCGTGCGGACTCCGGCAGCGGACATCGTTTTGCGTGCAGATCGCGTGGAGGCCAATTGCAAGTGTCTACGAGCAATTGGTGGCACATCGAGGTGGGTGGCCTTATCTCCAAGTTTTATGGACTGTACAGTATTTCTACTGATGTAGGACTATGCATGATAGCTTTTTTCTTGTGTAGCATGCTAGATTGTAGGAATTGTTATTCCTTTTATCATCTGTTAATATAGTTATCTTGGAACTTGACCTAGCACCCCCATCATATGTTGCATGTGTAACCAGACCAGTAGAAAACCCTCACTTGGGCTAGGGTTACTTATGCTTAGACATCCACACTGTTCTTTCATTCCTGGACATAGTGTTATCCTCGCCCGGGTAGTGGGCCGAGAGGTCGGGACTTTCTTTTAGTGTGGGATGCTTTCGCACTCGTGCTGGGGAGCAGAGTGGAGTCTGGTAGTTCTAGTGGGTTGCTTATCTGTGCCGGGAGCCGTTTGGGTAAACGGTAGTCCCGGGAGGTCTTGTATCCCTGTTGTGCTGTCGTGGGAGGGAGCCGTTGAGCAGACGGTAGTCCCGGGCCGTCGAGTATCTTCCGGTCAGTGTTGTTGGGAACCGTTGGGGTTGACGGTGGTCCCAGGTCGTTGAGTGTTGTCCGACCAGTATTATTAGCCTGAGTTGTGGGTCGTTCCTGGCTGTGGAGTACCTCCAGCTAGTGTGCTTTGTGCTGCAAGCTGTTGGAGAGGCTAGTGTCTCGTGTTTCATGTGAGCTGATCAGCTGAGTCGTGGAGAGTGCTCCGACTGTTGTGCGAGATATTTGGGGATCTTGAGTCATACCGTTCTGAGAGTGAGCGTGGATCTTGACTAGAGCCTGCTTATGCCAATGTTGATACTCTATGCCGCACCGTTTTCCTCAGTTGGAGTCGCGTCCCTGAGATGCCGCTGTGGATACGATGGTTGGCCTGTTGAGGCAGTTTTCCGCAGTGGATGCAACGAGGGGCCTGTTGAGGCAGTTTTCCGCAGTGGATGCAACGATGGGCCTGTTGAGGCAGATTTGCGCGAGGGAAGAGGAGGCCACGTGTCGCGCGGTGAGTGGCCAGGATTGGTGTTTGCTGTGCGGGTGCCACGTGACGCGCCGTGAGCGGCCCGTTTTGGTGTTTCCTGTTCGGCAGGACACAGAGGTAATTTTTCGAAAAGATTTTCTGGTTTTCCCTTAAGTGGCAACCCGAGGGCTTTTGGGAGGAGGTTTTCGACCCCTTCGAGCCCTCTGCTCGAAGGGGGTTGAGAAGAAGAATTCTTCTCCTTGAAGTGAGGATTACACCCGTCAAGTTTCGGATTTTTCGGCGACACGGATTTCGGGATTTTGATTTTGCCGACGCGGCGCGACGTTTCTTCTTCGGTGTTCTTTTTCGTCGCATTTTGGTGAACGAGCTCCCCCGGCCTACCCCGAGCTTCTTTTTCTGTGATTTTTGTGCCGTTGGCTTCACGACAGGTAGGGCTTCAACTATCGTGTTTTGAGCTTCTGCTATTTCTGAGATCTTCTTGGAGTTTTTCGAGCTTCTATTTGACCCATTTTCTGTTGCTGAGTATTTGGACAGCACCGTGGTATTTTGGCGATATCTCCGCAACCGGGCATCGGATTGAGACATTCCAATAGGCGTTTTGCATTTACACATCACGAGGAACATGCTCGTATTTTTATTGGATTTTTCTAGGCACTTTCAGCAGGTGAAATAAGTGCATCTTTGGGACTGATTTTCAGTATGTGTATGCGTGGTTAGTTTTTGGGATTTAAGTGTAATTGTGAACTTTGTGTTGTACCCAGGAGAGTTTGCGGGTATTGCTGGACCCATTGGAGTTGGAGATTTGGATTTCCTGGTATTTTTAGCTGTGGGACTTGGACAGTCAGCTCTTCAGGTGGGTGGTTGTTGTATCCCTCTCCTTTGGTATGCTCACTAGGAATATCAGAATAACCCGATGTTAGAAATTGTTGATCAAATATTGATAACCTTGCATGCAAACAGGGACCACTTAATTGATATCCTATCCATAGAATTGAGACAATGGTATTGGAACATGATCATTATGCCATAATCACTCCTGTTAAAGTGTTTACTTATCTGGAACAACATGATCAGTTGTATGTTAGTACTTAGTGTATTCTGCAAGAATGGATCATCACTTTGAGACATTGGTATTGGAGTTCATTGTTATATCATGTTATCCACGTGAACAGATTGGTATATTGGGACTTTATGATGTATTATATGTGAGTACATTGTTGGACGCTTTTCCTTCTATTCTAGATGAGGACATTTGCATGCTTGTATGGACATCTAGATAGGCCACTTTTTCTGCTACACTATCATGCTGGAATTGACTTAGGAGAAACCCTGTTTATTATTCTTTTCTCCGTTCATTTGAGGCTTTGGGGTATTGCTCGGGTTGAGCAGGGATGTAGGATGGTGTAGCCGGGTTTGTTGAGTGGGTATGTCATACCAGATTGGGGTTTTGGGTTATTGCGGCAATCGCGGACATTGGGCGGTTGACCGGATGTTTACTTATGCATCAGATTGGGGATAGGATTCCTTTAGTGGACGGAGTTTCCACTTATTGAGCTGCATTAGATTGGGGGAGCGAGTTATCTTTAGTGGGGGGGTTTTCCCCACTTCGATCATTGTCATGATCCAGTCCTGCTACAGTGATACTCGATACAGAGATACTTGTGATACCGATGACTGAGTAACTTTACTCGTGTGGGTCGCTCCCCTCGAGTGCCACTCCGGAGTGTGCGACTGGACGGATCGATGCCGGTCTGTTACTTACTTTTGTGTGCGATCGGACGGTTCGATGCCGATCTGTTACTTACTTTGGGATGCGACCGTACCGGTCCGAAGTCGGTCTGTATCCCGCGATTGAGATCTGGAGTTCGACAGCAGAGCAGGCAGTACCAGTGATTACTGGTCTATCGATTAGGTTTATTCAGGTAGGCATTCATGTATTGACGCATACATTTAGCTATTCTTTTAGCTCGGCATTTTAGAGGCATACTTGTGGTAGCATTCTCATATGTAGTTATCTTTATAGCTTACCACCTTTTCTCCTCTTTTGCCTCTGGTAGACCTAGTGGGCGTGTCAGAGTTTGAGGTTTTACCCACTAGGGGAGGCTACTGGTTTACTAGTAGTTCTCACCCCCATTCTTCTTTCCTCTTTTGCTTCTCCCTTGTTTTGCAGTGTCTTCTGCGGGTGCTACTGGGCTTTCAGTGGCGGGTCGAGGAGAGAGGACGGCTGAGTAGATAGATCTCGAGGCAGGATGAGCGTGTTAGCTGGACTGTTGGTGTACCCATGTTTTCCTCAGACGGTTGTACTTTCACTTTTGGGATTGGCTTTTGCCAGCAGGTTGTATTTATTATTTGTGAGCTGGGAGAGACTGATGTATCATTTATACAGATGTATTGTATTTTATTTCCAGCTTCAGTCTGAGATGGATTAGCTTTAGTTCAGCTCTGTTTTTATTGCTCTTTTATTATATCTCTTATATCTGAGCAGGTTGTTGACGCTTCGTGTACATGGGAAATACTGTGTGCACGGCGGATCTGTAGACGGCCCCGGGTTCTGGTTTACACCCGGGGCGTGACATATCCTCTCCCCGAACTCTAAGCTGGTGATAGCCGGACTGTAGGTCAATCTTCGAGAACACCGTCACTCCTTGTGGTTGGTCGAACAGGTCGTCAATCCGAGGCAAGGGATACTTGTTTTTCACCGTGACCTTATTTATTTCCCGATAATCGATGCACAAACATAAACTTCCATCCTTCTTCCGAACGAAGAGCACGGGTGCACCCCAAGGCGACACTCTCGGCCGAATAAACTCCTTATCCAAAAGATCTTCTAGTTGCGCCTTGAGTTCCTTTAATTCTGCGAACGACATTCGATACGGTGCCTTGGTGATAGGTTGCGTACCTGGCAGAAGTTCGATAGCGAATTCGGTTTCTCGCTCGGGGGGCATCCCAGCCAATTCGGCCGAAAAGACGTCTGGAAAATCCCTTACAACAGGGATATCCGTGAGCGGTGCCGAGGGTCGAGTTATCAGGTCCACCGAGGCCATGTAGGCTACACATCCGCCCTCCATCAGTCATCTAGCCCGTGATGCAGAGATGATAGAAGAGAAGGTGGTGCTCTTACATGCTAAGTATACGTTATCCGGAAATCCAGGTTCCTGCAGCCGCACCTGGCGCTTCTCGCAATCGATCACCGCCTGGTACCTTGTAAGCCATCCATTCCGAGCACCACATCGTACTCCTTTAGCGAAATTATCACTAAATCCCAAGGGCATTGCAACCTTCCCAACCTTATTGGACAGGATGATACAAAACTAATCGCTTCTAAGGGTCCCCCAGGGGTCAAAACCGACATTACCCTACGAAGGGGCATCCCCTCTAAACTATGAGCACGTGCGAAATCACGAGACAGGAAAGAGTGGGATGCTCCAGTATCGAAAAGAGTTCTAGCACGATAATCAGAGACAAGAGTAAAACCTGCTACTACGTCCTCGGGTGGGTCCGCCCCCTGGTGGTTCATCGAGTAGACTCTCCTCCCTGGTTGTGGCCGCGCTTCCCCCTTCTGTCGAGCACGTGTAATCGCAAATCCTCGCTCCACTATTGTGGCTCTGTCGACCACCTTCTGGAAGGTGTGCAAATCTGCCGCTTGCACAACTTGGAAGATGTCACTCCGCAAACCATCCACAAAAAGTTGGGCCTTGTGAGATTCGTCTCTTACGACAAAAGGAACGCAGTTGACCAATCTTAGAAATTCCCGCTGGTACTCCATGACCGTCCGGTTTCCCTGCTTGATGTGCTTCAGATCATCCTCCATCTGTTGTTTGACGCTGTGGGAGAAAAACGCCCCAAACAGTTTTTCTCGGAACGTAACCCATGATGGGAGGGCGGTGCCGCTCGAAGGGTCCGGGCGCACCGTCTTCCACCACATACGGGCGTTTCCCTCAAGAAAGTGGACGGCCAAGGGGACCCGTTCATGCTCCTCCATCAACAGATCCTCGAACAGCTTTTCCATGGTATCAACCCATTTTTCCACGTCCCATGGGGCGGTCGTCTCTCCCTCGAAGACAGGCGGGTTATACTTTAAGAAATCCACCAAGTTTGCTCTCACTCTGTCCCGCTCGGTCTGCGGGATTGCAGCTTCTCCCACGGCGACGACGGGCACTACGGCAGTGGGTGTCGTCACTGGCCCTCTTGGAAGATCTTCGGCGGTGGGTCCTGGAGTAGGTCGCAAAACTGCCGGCGTTGGCGCTACAGAGGGTGCTGCAGTCTGGGCTAACGGGACCTCGGTTGTCGCGGCCTGAGGAGGGGCGGTCGTCGTCTCGCCATCTACTACCGTCGGTCCCGTTGTAGGTGCAGTTGGTCCGGGTGGAGGGGCTTGGGCGACCACCACCGACGTAGCGGGTTGTTGCCTTAGACTACGTACGTGTTTTGTGAGGGCCGCCAGCTATTGGGCCATGTCCCGCAGTTGTTGCCGAAGAAGCTGATTCTCCGCAGCCGTCGGTGTTGTTCCCTCTGCCCCAGCGTCATCCGTCGACGATCTAGTCCAGGCCATTATCTCTACATACAGAGAAACCAAGTCAACACTAGACTTAAATGATCTAGCACCATAGCCTACGGTTGGACCGGGACTCTATTTTCCCCCTCTCCGAGACACTCGCGCTCTACGCACCTATTCCTCGACTATCTCATTGATTAGTTGCTAGTGGTATTGTACTCCGTGGATGTTGGATACCTACTTCCGTGGTTAAAGTCGTTTTCTCTGATACCATCAAATCTGTCACGCCCCGGGGGTTTAATTAAGCGGAAAACGGGCAATAATAATTTTTTTTTTTTTTAAAAAAAAAGAACAACCCCACCCACCAGCGCGTGCCCAGACCCGCCACACATACAAATTCGCCTCCTCAAGCGGACGGAGTCTCCTTTGTATGTGCTCGGCGTCTCAACCACAATATACACTTTAACCACATCAGTCAAACAGCCGAATAGAGGAGAAAGACAACATAAACAATAACTAACGCGGTCGCCGATATCCGCCGATATTTTAAAAGGGTTAAATCCACGGGTTTATAAAAACGGCACCCACACGGCACTTATTCTTTTCAAAAGTCATTTTCGCAATCCTTTTATTTTATTTGGAAAAATGGCCAAACTAGAGCAAGGATGAAAGTAAATCATTCGTCACAATAATCCAACATCCACAACACTCACAGATAAATACCACACTCACAAATCCAACTAACTAGAGAGAGCGAATGTAAACTAAACATCAGTCACTGACGGAGGAAAACTAGATCCCCAAGTCGCGGCCTCACCGTCGTCCCAGATCCCGCCCCTGACCTGTCACAGTGTGGGAAGTCAGTGACACTACAAGTAAGAGGTATATATACATAAAACGAGTAAGATGCCATAAACGCGAAGCTGAGAATAATGCAAACCGAAACACCAAAGCATCCACTTTCCTCCTCGTGAATCCACAGTACCCCTGTAAATCGAAAACGTGCACCTGCCCTCACCTTGTTGCTTATAACCCCTCCACGGCACTTGTGCAGCACCTAAAGTAACCGCGAGGGGTCCCCACTAAAACACCTCGTGGGGTACACTGGTCAACGTACCATCTTTCCGAAAAATACACCCTATGCGGTGGCCAGACCGCCGGTGTGCGTGCAGGCAACCATGGGCTTAGAAATCAAAGTTAAGTGTATTATAGAGCACTGCGACACTAGGTCACTAAAGGTAATGACAATAAAGATCCAGGTGCGAAAAAGGGGTTAGACGAGATTACAACGTATATTCGCTTTACTCATGCATAAACATAATATCCCAAACTCCAAAGACGATAGAGAAGGTACCCACCTCAACTTGTGTCAACCGGAACACCCGAAATCGACCCGCGGCCTCGAACGACACCCAGACCTAAGGAGTCCCCAAAAGAAAACAACGGTTACGACCAAACTTGCTTGCAAAAACCGAAAACCGAAAGACCCAAATTACCCGAGTAAAAGCCGAGATATGAACACATAAAGGCGGAAGTAAAGAAGAGCGGCGGCGGCACGGCAAGGCTGCGGCGGCAGCAGCGGCATGGCGACCCGCGCGGGTGCGAGCCCCACGCGGGCACGCGCGGCGCTGCGGCGGCATGCGGCGCGGTGCCCTGCGCGGGCACGCGCGGCGCTGCGGCTCGGGCAGCGCTGTGGGCGCAGGTAGCGCGCCCTGGCCGCGCGGCAGCGGCGGCGGCGCGGCACCCCGCGCGGACACAAGCCCCGCGCGGTCGCGCGCGGCGCTGCGTGCGGCGCGGCGCCCCGCGCGTGTGACACCCCCGGATTTTGGATTAGTCCTCTATATAAATGATATAATAGGACTAAATCTCTAACCCGGCTATAGCATTTTGGATGGTAGCAAGATCCAAGAGGAACATGAGAGTTAAGCGTGCTAGAGCTAGAGTAGTTCTAGGATGGGTCCTATTATATCATTTATATAGAGGACTAATCCAAAATCCGGGGGTGTCACAGCGCGGGCACAAGCCCCGCGCAGGCGTGCGCGGCAGCGCTGCGGGCGCGGGTAGTGCGCCCTGGCCGCGCGGCAGCGGAGCCCCGCGCGGGTGCGCGCGGCGCTGCGACGCGGCAGCGCTGCGGGCGCGGGAAGCGCCCCCTAGCCGCGCGGCAGTGGCAGCGGCGGCGGCGTGCGGCGCGGCGCTAGCAGCGGCGGCAGCGGCGGCCGCTAGGGCATCCTAACCCCGCGCACAACAAAACCCTAACCCTAAAAACCCCCACAACTCGACTCAAGAACGACGAAGGAAAAGAACGAGATGGATCATGGCCGCTTACCTTGAACTCGCGGGGAAGAAGAAGAACCCTTTTTCTTCCGTCTCTGGCACGTCGATCTGCAAAGAAGATAGGACCGCTCTCTTTAGATCCCTTCGAATCCGACTGGGGTTTTGTTTTTCCTCTCCCGATCCCTTCCTTGAAATAAAAGTACTAATAACTACGTAATAACTAAATAATAAATAAATTCCCTTATTTCCTTTTGTACGTAACCCTAGATCCCCCTACTCGGGTTAGAAGGAGATCTAACTCAAATTCCTCGAAAAGCGTGCCAATCGCAAGGCACGGATTCCGATGCACGCTACGGTTACCGCGAGCTTCAAAACCCCATTCCGGGAGATCCGTAAGTCGGATTTCAGATCCGATCGCACCAACGTTCACCATTTTTCGAGCTCTAACTTAGAAAAATACCCGCACCGCACGACAGTCAACTTAAGAAAGCTCGATTATTCGATTTTCCCTAACATGTATTTTATTAGCAAGAGAGTGAAACAGTACACAAAAAGTCACGATATTACATGCGGCGCCGCCTGGCGCCCCTGACTCGCACGTGGCCCGATGTAGCCTCCCGCGCCTCCGGGACCGCGCCCTCAGAGCCATCCAATCAACAGCTGCCACGTGTCCCCTACACCCGGTCCACACACCCGCTTTTGGGTTCCGTGGACCGCGCCGCGTGCGCCGACCAACCGGGAGGTGACACGTGTCCCCCCGCCCTGGTCCATGCACCGCCGCGCAAGCTCAGTGGACGGCGCGCTATGAGCCGGCCAATCCGCGCCTGCCACGTGTCCTGCGCCGGGTCCATGCACCCAGCCGCGCCGCTCTGTGGATCGAGCTCTGCAAACCGACCAATGACAGGCCGCCACGTGGCATGCCGGCAGTCAACGGTCCCCCCCCATGCACCGAAAATCACTGAAAACTTTCGGGAGTCCATTTTTGGGCATCCAGACTCAGAAATAAACAAGCAAATAGCCGTTTTCAAGCGTTTTTCCGCGCTGAATCCAAATCCAACATCTGTTTGGCCCAAAACCTTTTCTAAAATTCGACAAAGGCAGCCGAAGGCCAATCCAGCTATAAATACCTCACTGGGTCCATCTGTGGCATCCCTTTGATGCACTATGGGCCAGACACACCATCAATAGGTGTTTTACACAGTGAATTCACGAAAAAGACTGCATGGGGACCTGGACCACTACACTGGTCTAACCCTAATCCAAAATTTTGCCTCCATCTCCGAGGATAAGGGAATAGACAGGAAACATCCTGTTCTTTTGCAGATTGCGCACGAGAACGAATCACATGGAAGAACCATCATCTACAACCAATTCTGAAAATTGAAAATCATGACAGAATGTACTATCTAAAGATTTTATTTGATTTAACTATATTTTTTCTATCCATATATCTATACCATATAACCTATAGTATAGGTGTAAAGTTTACATCCTAACCCAATACTATTCATTTGAGGTGTATGATGTACTCTCCATCTATCATAGGATGGATCCCAAAGAGGTGTTAAGATGTACATTTTTTTGATATATACAAGTAGTATTTTCTCCTTTCTTGTGATGATCTATATTAACTCACTCTTTAGTAATTTTTTTTAACTAAAATATAAAACAAATAAAAAATCATTTGTTAATCCAAAAATATAAAATGTACATTCTTGTACGTAGTGTACGGGCAGTATTTTTCGTTGAAGTTTAAAACGATCCATGACCGTCCGATTCCATTTTCACTTCCCACGTGAGTTCTGGGAGGCATTCTACCATCCCGCCCCTTATCCGCTCTTCGGGCTACTACGCTCTTCTTGTCCGTCTCCCTCTCCTCACTGCCGACATCAGACCCTTCCGCACAGGATTCTGACAGGCCCAAATGGCGTTTCAATCCTTATCGCCCGCCGCCGCTCGGTCTCGGCTGTCCCCTTCCTCTTTCTTCTCCCAGCGAGCAGGTAAACTTTTCTCCCTGGATTTACTCCTGGAACCTTCAATTAGTTACTTCTTCTGGAACCTTCAATTAGTTACTTCTTCAAGTGCTTTGTTTATCATATCCTTGGATAAAATTATTAGGCTAGTTTATTATGGTTCTAACGGTTGGCCTATGGAACATGTTAGGTCGACATACGAAATAGAGTTGGGAGGAAAGTAGTCAAGGTGTCATTGGGATAAATTATCACTGTTCGGGCTACAAATGTGACGCTCCACTTTCCAGAAGGTCATCCATCTTAGAACTACTCTAGCTTTAGCCTGATTAACCCTCTTAATCTCTTGGGTTTAGCCATCGTCCAAAATATTATAGCCGGGTTAAGTAATTTAGCTCTATTATATTTTATATATAGCAAGCATCATCTCAACTCCTAGGATGTCACATTCTCCTCCTCTTTAAGTCCCGGCGTTCTCGTCAGGCTCAAGCACACTGACAAGCACTAGGCGATGTGAGACTCGCCTCGCTAGCCTTTAACCGTTCCTGTGAGAAGCTGCACTCCACAACAATCAACAATCGTTAGTTGGGGAGTCGCGCTCTATCAGTTGTATAACCTTAGCTCAGTTGAGACTCATCTCACACTTCCGATTGATAATTGGCTCTAAAACCAACTGTGACCCCCTACTTCCCAGGGGGTCATCCATTCTACAACTATTTTAGCCCTAGCACGCTTAACCCTCTTAGTCTCTTGGGCCTGACTACCGCCCAAAATACTATAGTCGGGTTATGATGTTTAGCCCTATTATATCTTATGTATTGAACTTTTCTACTCCTAGGATGTCACAAGGAAGATTGGAACTTACATTTTAAATTGAGAATATATTTCTTTGCTTTTTGGGTGAGATTGGCATCAAGAATAGATTGCAACATAGAATTTTCTTCCATCACCATTAATGGAGTGTTTGAATGTGTACCAACAAAAGAAGTAGATCCCTTCTTACTCTGCATGAGAGATCAAATACACTTATTTAAATAAGGGGAACTTTAGAAACCCTCTGTTTTTTGTCTGCCACAATTTATATAGGCTGATTTCACTCGTGCCTCGTGGCTGACATTCCTACAGATTAAGCAATTAAAACCTTTATTTTGAAAATCTTAACATGGTATGTGATATTCACATGTCAATTGTACAAGATTTCAAGGCAAATCATGATGGGCAACCAGAACAGTGCATCAGCCATAGCAACGAATTATGCTCTCTATTTTCCAAGAAGATTTGTAGAGTTTTAGGGTAGCTTGTATATGTATTTTTTGTTTTCAGAAGACCTTTGGTTGCTACAACATGTAATTTTGTATATCCTGCAATGGTTGTAACTGTTAGGATTTGGCAACTATCTAATGTGTGTGCTACTTTTGGTGGGGCCCAGATGCCTCCATTTGCTTCTCTTCGAATGTAGTAGCTTCCTTTTCTAAATATATATTCAACAAATTTATATAGTTGCTTAGCTCCTACAATATATAATGCAAATTCTCTTCTATAACATTTATATGAATATTGAAACGTACTAACTCCACTAGAAGTAAAAGCATGTTGTGATTGTTTTATTTCTTTACCTTCTTTTGCCATATGTTTATGAATATATCAGTTAAGATGACCAGTTCCACAAGAACTAAAACAAGAATAGTAAGTCTCATATATTGTACAAGCAGCTCGCAAATCACACCCTTCAATTTTTTTGATTTTGAAACATTTTCATACTTCGCTTGGTCTTCATTTAGACTTTTTTTTAGAGCTTATGTCCAAATTTTATGGAGATTGCGAATTGTCACCACCCTGTGTAGAACAACTGACTACAATTTCTGATTGATTGATAATATAGTACTCAGGAGTATAATCAGTAAAAAAGAAATTTATATGAAAAAATTCGCCTGACATTGTTATAAAAAAATAATACAAGAAATACTAAAATATAATTAATTAGAAAATATTTGAAAAATTATAAAACTAAAAACTGAGAGATTAAATTTTGTCTTGAGATTGAGTGATTGTTTGGAGAGGTTGCGGAGAGATTTTGTAGGAATATTTGTTGAAAAAGTTAGAAAGTTTTGTAAAGTAAATTTGAGAAAAGGAAAATTTTAGATTGAAAGTTTGGGAGTTGAGAGAATTAATGATTGCAGAAGAAATAGAATGAAAGATTTGCTTCTTGTGATGAAATTGGAGATTTGTAGGAGTATTTATAGATGTAAAGGTTTTTCAAATTTTTTTAGAAAAATTATAGAAATTTTAAATTTATATTTTTTGGACCCGAATGCCCCCTCTGACAGTTAAAAAAAATTGAATGTTAGAGAGGGCATTCTAGTCATTTTGACCAAAAGTGGCCCTTTTAGTCTCTTACAACTTTCTTTCAAAAGAATAAAAAAGAAACAAAAAAAAAGGTCACCAACGACTATTGAGCCATTAGGCCCACTCCCCAAGGGTCTGTCCTTGGGGATAGGGATGGTCCTTTATGCCTTGTCCTAGGGCCAGGCCTAAATCCAATATTGGCCGGGCTCTAGGGAGAGCCAAGTTTATATTGGTGTCCAGGCCAAGGCTAGGCTTGGCTTGGCTTTAAAGATAACTAGGACAGTAACCCGTGCGATGCACCGGATATTTTATAATCTTAAAAAATACTTTTGGTCTGAAAGGATTTAATAAATTTTTTTGGAAAATAAAAAATTATGTTCATATATCGTTACTATAGAGTAAACAAACAGTTGCAGTTCACTCAGCACGACAACATATAACACACTGCCATATGCATCAAGAAATAGAGAAAAAAAACATATCGAATCTCCCAAAACATTGCAAACGCAAAGGAGAAATAAAAAAATTTCAAATATGAAATTTTCGGTCACAACATCAGGAAAAAAATATCACGCCCCGGGTGTAAATCAGAATCCGAGTTCGACAACAGATTCGCCGTTTACGCAGTATTTCCCACGTATACGAAGCGATACAACAACTCAAGCAACAGGGTGATGTATACAAAAGTGAGTAAAGCCACAATAAGTGGTATTAAGCGAGGAATAAATCACAGACTAACTGTATATATACATAAACAATTCCAACAACACCACCATAAAACAACTCAACCAATACCACCATGAAAAATAAGAACAATTCCAACTACAAACTCCAAATGTATTAAAAATATACACACAAGTACAACTCCAAAACCTCCAACATCAACACCAAACACAAGTCCAACTAAAATAAGTCTACTACAACATCATAACACAACTCCAAATATAAACAAATCCAACTCACAAGTACAACTGCAACATCAACAACTCACTACATCACCAATACACAACTCTGAAAATATACAACTCCAAATTATACAACTCTCAAAATATAATACAAGTCTACTACCTCAAAATGATATGAACTCTGATACAAAACCCATCTCTCAACATAAATAAATACAGACAGCTGGCTCCAGCCAGACCAGATATATACAGTAGTCTGAAAGTTTAAAAGTTGAAAATAAGAAAACTGTGGGACAACCTCTAACCAAATCGTCGGGGTGGAGCTCTATCTAGTCCGCAACTCTCTTGCCGCGCTCTGCCTGTGTTGCTGCTCCTGAAGAAGTCACTGGGGAGCAACAATGGGTATGAGTACTACTAACAAGTAGTCCTCAGTGGGTAAATTATCGAACCTACGACCTACCCACCGAGTCTACCAAAAAGGCAAGATTGGAGATGATAGTAAGTATAAAAGTAATAGCTGAAATGAAAGCTACTCTACTATGCCCAATGCCAACAGAATAATGTCAAGTATATGTATGAATGTATCACTGAAAGAAACTACCGCCAACAACGAAAAGTTCGAAAATCTCGAAAGGTTAGGGCCTTCACCCTATCAAACAAGAACAGGTTCCAGCACCTTCTCCACTTTTGGAGCAGCCTTTCGAAATTGTCGAACTATTTGAGTGACAGTAGATCATCCTTACCCTCGTGTACCAATGATGTCCTCAAATGTATGATGTCAAATATATGTATGTATGCATCACTGGAAGACAATTGCCAAGATATAACCCAATCAAATGGTCATGTATAAAACCCGGATTTGCCTGCACTACCATCAACTAACTGACCGGCACACGACTCGATCCCAATATAACCAACTGACTGGCACACAGCTCGGCCCCAATATAACCAACTGACCGACACACAGCTCGGCCCCAATATAATCAACTGACCGGCAGACGGCTCGATCCCAATATAACCAACTGATCCGCATACAGCTCGATTCCAAAATAACCAACTTACCGGCATACAGCTCGGCCCCAATATAACCAGCTGACCAGGACACGGCTTGATCCCAAAATAACCAACTAACCGGCACACGGCTCGGCTCCAATATAACCAACTGACCGGCACACGGCTCGGCCCCAATATAACCAACTGACCAGCACACGGCTCGGCCTTAATATAACCAACTGACCGGCACACGGCTCGGCCCTAACGCCTACTCCGGAGTGGCACTCGATGGGCGCGACCCACTCGAGTAAATAAGTAACCCATGTCAACCATATCAGTACAGCAGGCGAAAGTCATCACTATGCTCAAGGTGGGAACTATATCCATTAATGCAAAACCTGGCCCAACTGATGCATAATGCTAATATGCCCAACTGCCCACAATCCGCTGTTGCCGAACAACTCCCGAGTCGATAATCCAGTGCTATCCCACCCGACTCAACAATATAACTATACTATTTCCGACTCTGCTCACTACCCCGAGCACAATAAGCATAAAATAAGAAGAAAAGATGGTTTTCTCCTAAGTTTTAATCTAACATGAATAGTATAGCAATATGTAAGAGAGTGTGGTCTATCTAATGTCCAAGCAAGCATGCAATAGTTCCCATACAATATACATGTAGTTCACATTCATAAGACTCAAGTTTAAGCATGATTTTACTAAGTATAGATATTAAACATCATAACCACACAATGCTGAATTTCTGGTTGAGTTGACTTGTAGGCCGCAATTTCGATATGCTCAACAACCCACCTGTTTGCTTGCTGATCTGAAGTCCGATCGATCTGATTTTTGGCGAGTACACTCCTCGAGTTCTCAGCTTTCTAACAAACCTGAAATCACCTCAAAACTCCTGTCGGATTGAAAGTTATAGCGAAAACATTACCAGTTGCGGAGAAATTCAGCAATTTGAACGAGTAATAAAGGAAACCAAAATCTGCTATAAATGTCCCATTAGACTCCATCATCACAGCCCAACATGGATTCTTAAGTTCTCAATCAACTTAGAAACATCAAGAAATCCTCAAAAAGCTAATTTTATATCCTTTAATTCAACTCTTAACCAAAATATACCAATGCTGTCCAAGAACTAAGTATATAACTAATAGCTGAATTTCAACTTGCTATGTAACCCAAAATAACCATAATTACAAGTTGAACCCAAAAGAGAAGTTGTTCACTAAGCTCATAAGATTGCATTCCACCACTTGAATTAACCCTAATACCATAATTAACCATAACATTAAGTCCAACATTCAATTAGCAAACAAGGTGTTCCAATTATACATGCAGATTTCAGCAACACTAAGTCTGAGAAGAAGGTTAAAGATGGTATATCAATTATCATCCAAATTTCGAGTTTAAGGTGTCAAAATGTTCCTCTTGAAGTCTAGAAGATCACCCAACTTTTAATTTCTCCATTTCATAAAGGGAAGAAAGGGAAATTCCATAATTATCACAAGCTGTCCAAAACTGAAATCTGTAAACAGGGGCTCAAAGATGGGCATACTTACCTGGTTAAATGCAGGAATTAGCTTCTCTCAACAATATCAAAGTTGTGGAGCTTCAAGTCTTGAAGATTCTCCCACAAAAATCAACTGAAACTCCCATCCTACAGTCCAAGGGAGGGAAAACACTAAGTACTACACAAAACTTCAGGCTGTGCACAATAGTCTCAAAGATGACTTAATTTAACTGACGTGGAGTCCAATTTAGAGTTCCATGAAAATATAAAAGTTGTAGAGCTTCGAATGCGGAAAATTTCCCTCCAAGAAATAGCTCAAAACTCCTCTTGTACTGCCCAGGGGAGGAAAAACACTAAACACTGTCCAAAGTTGCATGTTGTAAATCAGAGTCTCAAAGATCATAGAATTTACCTAGTTTAGAGTCCCAACTAGACTTCTCTTCAAATGCCAAAGTTGTAGAGCTCGAAGTGCTGAAAATTTTCCTGCAAAAATCACCTTGAAATTCCACTCCTATTGTCCTGAGGAGTCCGTTGAAGAAAGGTCGACGGAGAGGCCAAACTGTGCAAGAGGTCTTCAAGCTCCAACCATGGAGTTTAGAGTGGAGGAAGAAGATGATTAGGGTTCTTGGAAGCCTTCAACAACAGGGAGAAAGGTGCTAAGTAGATAAAAAGCTTCTTAGTGTTCTTAGAAATCTAATATATAGCCCTAAAGCCATCTTAAGTTGCTCCCACGGGTCAAAATACCCACAAAACACCAAAAAGATCTCCTCTAAACAGATTCGGGTGCACCCCCTGCGCAGGCCTGGCCCGCTAAGGCCCGGGACATGCGGTGCCCATCCCGCGTGCCCACGCGGCCCAGCCCGGCCCGGATGCGCACTACGCGGCCCGCAGGCTGGCGCGCACTGGCGTACACGCGCTGGCGCATGCCCGTGCACCGGCCGTGGCTCCCCCCGTCTGTGGACCCGGCCCATGCGACGGTTCAAGGTCCGGACCCTGAGCTGGAAAAATACACAATAATAGTGTATTTCGCACAGTTTTTCGCGCTGGGTGTTTTTCGCATTCGTTTTTCGCGCTGATGACTCCGACACACCGAAAAGGTGTCGTCAAGCCACAGATCCACATGCAAATCGATCCACAGTGATCCAGGTCTTCCCCAAAAATGCTCAAGCTGTAGCTGAGAATAAAGAATGCAAGAGGAAGGAGTCAGAAACCCGCATGACCAAATTAATATATCATATGGCACAATCTACATTCAAAAGTAAATAAAGAATGCAAGAGGAAGGAGTAGATCCAGGTCTTCACAAAAAATGCTCAAGCTGTAGCTGAGAATAAAGAATGCAAGAGGAAGGAGTCAGAAACCCGCATGACCAAATTAATATATCATATGGCACAATCTACGTTCAAAAGTAAATATGGCAATGACAATGGATTACAACAATAGAAACAGACTGCAAGAGGAAGAGATAGAGCCCTATTTTTTTTTTTTTTTTCTGTTTTTTGCTGTAGGTTTCATGCAACACTTGTTACCATCTCTCTATTTTTAATTAGGCTAAAAGCTTTGCCAACCTTAGGAATAACATAAAGTAAATACTTTAGTACATATAAATATTTTAGTGCTCGCAATATTATTTTTACTGGGCATGCAGATATGTCAGATGGTTGAGTGCCTACCGTTAGAATAAACAACAAAAGCAATTATTTATGAAAATGCTTTAGTAACTATAGGCACTATTATTTGCTGGTTATTTAAAATAGAGTATCCAAAATTTTAAATAACCAACAACAACAACAGCAACAACAAAAGCATAAGTATAGAAATGTAGCAAAATCTAACAAATCTATAAGGCTCAGATTTGTTCACCAATCAATATGGCAATTGGTCTACTCCAAAGATTTATTCATGAAACTGTGTGAGATCTTCTGACAACATAAATATCCAAACTACATGCACTCACACATAAAAGCTTACAAATGGTTGCCTGAATTGTAGGCCATCCAAATTCTACATGCTCACCATTCCAATACTATATACGAATCGATAGAGCATTCACAATTTACAAACCAGCAGGCCAACGCATATCAAACTGCCGATTATTTTCGCCGGGTAGGACATAAAGTATCAGCCCTTCCTGCATAACCATCACTCGATTTTATTACTTCAGAGATCGCCAATTTTTTATCTATCAGCATCTGCCATTTTTTTTTTTTTTTTTTTTGCATCATCATCGTCTTATTAAAAGCCCACTTCCCTATTTTGTCACAAAAGATATCGAGAAATTTTTTTATATCATCATCGCCTTATTAAAAACATAAACATTGAATATATATATATATATATATATATATATATATATATATATATATATATATATATAACAAACCAAACACAAACTGTAAAATCGTGAAAGCATAAAACACATAATAAAATCCAAACTATCGAGCAACATAAGACCGCAAAGGCCAATTTTTGTAAGAAAAAGGATGAAAATCTTCACTTTGCTTTCAATTGGCAATATGCGCTACCAACAAGTTTACTTGCGGTGACACAATTCTCAATCCTTTTCTATCAATAGTGGGCCCCACATTCTGTGAGATGTGGAGAAGACTTGGAAAGGTTCTCAAGATGCATAAGTCGTGTTATAAGAGAGTAATTTGCTCTCGATCTTTGCCACAAATTTTCAGCCAACATACGTTAAGGAGCTTAACGACTTATGGGATATAATTGAAGAGAATTTACTTTGAATCAGAAATAATATTTACATGTTAATAAAAGGTTTCATGGTGTTCAGGCTCTTCAATGGTTATTATCTGATGCTTCTCAAACATTTGAACTACCTCTAGTGATGACGATTCTTCAGTAATAAAATTAGGCTAAGGAATCCAAAGTAAATAAATTTACCAAAAGAAAGAAAATGTGGGCATACATTAATACCCAAGAACATCAAGAGTTCTATGACTTCTACTCTTTTTTTTTTTTGAATTTTGAAAACGAATCAAAATATAACAAAAATAATATAGCAAATGTTCCTACTACCCATGAATTGAATCTACCCTTATGTCTCAAGAAGTAATATTTAAAAACGACTACCTACACTACTTTAGAAATGAATTTACCAGTACTTGATTGGATGGAAAAGAAATAAGTATGTAAATTTTGGATGTAGAATTGGATGGTGAATGCATAAGAGGTACGGATAACATTCCAAATAGTTACTTAAAATTTTTAACTTTTACTTCGAAAATAACAATGGAATTTATTTTTCTCTTCAACACAAACACAAAAATCTACCAATCCTGACAACAATCCATGGAGATTCCTCAATGCTTATTAGAATAGTTTACTAATCCATTAGAATTTTTTGTCCTTGCACATGACCTTTCGATTCATATACCACAATGTATTTTTGTTACTACCTAAATTTTCTCATATATATAACTGCAATAATATGCAACTCAGGAATTAAAACTATGCTTGTCATATAAATTACAACCTATTGTACTTGTACAACTAAATCAATAATTCTCACTAAAATCAATAAGGGCAGATACTAAAATAGATCAAAATACAATTAGCATGCCGCACATAAAAAGAGTAAATACTTTGAAGATGCCAAAGCAAGTGTATGATCGAACCTTAAATCTGGGTAAGACTCCCACTTCCAATACTGTGTCATGGGCCCCCTGATTATCAATAGCATTTTCGCTGATAACATGAAACACTTGGTGCCGCTAAATCTATCGAATTTGAAACTCTATATCACAAAAGGCATAAAAAAACACCGATTATAAAAAGAATTCGGTGAAATAGGGCTTAAAAATTAGGGAGGGGAAAAACCCTATAACTTGGGAATCAAAAAGAGATCTGGATACCATAACCCCGCATCTAGGATGATGGGGTGATCGCAGAAATAAATTGATATTTCTCACCAAAATCAGTAAGGGTATATACTAAAATAGATTAAAATGCAATTAGCATGCCGTATATAAAAAAAGTAAATACTTTGAAGATGCCAAAGCAAGTGTATGATCGAACCTTGAATCTGTTGAATCCGGGTGAGGCGCTCATTTCCAATATTGTGTTGTGGCCCCCCTGATTATCGACAGTGCTTTCGCTAACAATATGAAACACTTGGTGCCGTTAGATCTATCTAATATGAAACTCTACATCACAAAAAGCATAAAAAAACATCTATTATAAAAAGAATTTGGTGAATCAAAAGGAGATCCGAATATCATAACCCCCGTGTCAAGGAAGATGGGGTGATCACAAAGGCGGAAGTAGAGATCCCTCTTGGAAGTGCACTCCACTGGATCGACTACTCGCGACAGGATCGAGGGCCAATCGTACAGTAGGAAGATCGGTGGTGCGAGAGGGGGAGATCGCTTCCTGACCATTTGTAGTACGCCTCTGTCACTTTTGTATGACTTTTCGGCTGCATCGGAGCAAGATCAATCTCCGTCGTTGCCTAAATCGAAGCAAAAAAGAGATGTAGGGGAGGAGAACGAAGATGAAGACTCAAACTTAGACTCAAGAAGAAGCCAACTCCTCCATTCATGTCGGAAAGAGAGAGAGGACGAAGAGAAAAAAAGGGTTTTGGGAAAAAGGAGGTCGACAGAGAGAGAAAGAGGGTTTGCGGATGCGACGTGACGACGACGGGTCAGAGGGATGCGACAGTGATGGAAGAGGGAGAGGGAGTGGGTGAGAGAGGTATGGGAAAGGAGAGATGGAGTGGATGAGAGAGGTATGGAAAAGAGGAGAGGGAGTTGGTGAGTGAGATACGGATGGAGTGGGAAAGAGTACTAATGGTGAGGTTGTTAATGTGTCCTGTTTCTCAAGATGGAGCAAAAAAATTATTCTCATTTAATTAAAAAAGATAGAATAGTGGGCCCCATATATTCCTTGAAATGCGGAGAACGCTTAGTTAGGTTCTCAATTTATAAGTTTTATAAATGGCCCTTTGGGCCTGGATGGACAGTCAAGCTCAAAGGGCCTTACTTTCTACCTAGGCCGTGTTGGCCCAGTAGGCACAACCTGTATGTGCCATGCTTTGCCGGGCCACAAGCCTACCCCTCGGCCCGGCACGACTTGGCCACTATTTAGATTAGGCCGGACCAGGCAGATAGGTCCTGTCGTGGTAGGCCCAGCATGGATTGAAGAACTGGGCTGGCTTGGCCTGATAGATGTGCTACGGTACTCGTGCCGGGCCACGGCTTGGCCTAGGATCATACCGGTCCGTTTTACATCCCTAGGCACGCAA
The DNA here is from genome assembly GCA_029204045.2 of Tillandsia leiboldiana. Taxonomy (NCBI): domain Eukaryota; kingdom Viridiplantae; phylum Streptophyta; class Magnoliopsida; order Poales; family Bromeliaceae; genus Tillandsia; species Tillandsia leiboldiana. Next base: position 15,154,596 of record CM055065.1, read on the forward strand.
GGCCTCCTAATGGCATTCTCAAACACACTTTGGCACGATCTTATTCAACTTTTTTTGTCCCAATAAGGTCCTATAATATAATTTGGAAGTTTTAAGGTAGTAATTATAAATTTGGGCTATGTATTGATATATCGAGATTTTGGCTATGTATTGATTTATCCCGACCTATTGGTAAAAATAGCCTACTACATTTACTAGTTAATATAGTTGTCAGCTTCTTTACAAGTAAAATATAATTATAGTTCATTGAAAATAAAAATTAAACAATTACAAGATCCAAAAGTACAATAATAATTTAAATTTATATCTTGGCGGAGAGATGATTGCTTAGTTTCATATAGGTCATTGAGGTGGATCATATGGCATATAGTCATATGCAGACATAAAATTGACTTGACAATTTTGGTCTAGATATTTCTTGTATTGTGAGAAGGTTATATATTGCCAGTACATAGCATTGTATCGTTGTATGTAATATGCATATGCTTTCAGATCGTGGGCATAATGGACAATAATCACATGTACTGACACGTGGGTTGAAACCCCATTAGGTTATTGTATGGTAATGGTATGGAATAGAAGCATTATAATGTGGGTAGCAAGGATTAAAGTGCCGTGGCACGGGGGTGTGCCGGCCGTTGCCTAGCACGGTACGACACAGGCACCCTTGCGTGCTGACACATGGCACGCTCGCGTGCCGACGGGCACGCACGTCCTCCTAGTTGCAAACTTTGGCATGATCTTATTTTAGTTTTTATGGATCTAATAAGGTCTTATTATGTTATTTTAAAAGTTTTAGAGTAATAATTATAAATTTTTGCTATGTATTGATTTGTGTTGATCTATTATCAATAATAGCTTACTAATTTACTAGTAAATAACTTTGACACCCCAATAGTCCCATATTGGATGGAATGGAGTTGTGATTGGGTATATAAGAAATCATAGACACTAGTAATAATAACTGGGGCTAGTGGTTTGGGCCCAACGAGTTATTATTGTTAGTAGGTCGGGTCGTTACATTTGGTATCAGAGCTAATCACCAGTCGAAAGTATGTGACGAGTCTCGGCTGAGCCAGAGTCCAAGACAAGGTGACAGGCTATGTCAGGGTCTGAATGACAAGGCTAGCGAGACAAATCTCACATCACCTGATAATCTTGGGCTGTGTGTGTGTGTGTTTGGGCTGACGAGGACGTTAAGCCTAAACCGAGAGAGTTTGTGACACCCTAATAGTCTTATATCAGATGGGATGTGGTTGTGATTAGATATATAAGAGACTATAGACACTAGTAATCCGGTGGTTTGGGCCCAACGAGTTATTATTGCTAGTGGGCCGGGTCGTTACAAAATAACTTAATATAGTAGTAGTCTTCTTTATGTGTGAAGTAAAATATAACTATAGCTCATAGAGAAAATTATTTTCTTTAAACTCTTATGAAATTTTGCAAGATCTATCCGTATTGATTCGATAAAGGTACGCATGATGACTAGACTAACTAGAATAGAATTGCAAGGCGTTGATAGTCCTTTTCACTTTAATTTTTTTAAAAAAATATTTATGAAAAAATTGTAGAAAATTATTTTCTCTGAAGTTTTTAAAAATTGTAATATCTGTCCATGAAAATTTAATAATAAATCATACGATGAATGAATTAAGCAAGTTTATGATAAAAATTGATTAACATTTAAAATTTTTTTGATTATTATTTTTTTTTAATTTTAAAACTTATAAAATAAAAATTAGAGAAAATTAATTTTCTAAAAAATTTTATGCAAAATTTACAAGATTTATCCAAGAAAATTAATATTTCTTAAATTTAAATAAGAAAAATTGTGAGGTCTATTTATAAAAATTTAACAATAAACCATAAGACATATACATTATGCAAATTTAAATATCAATTGTTTTTATTTAGTTTTTGATTTTATTAGAATTTTTATGTTTCTAAATTCAATAATAGAATTTTGAAAGTTAAAAATATCATAAATCTCACACAAAATACTAAATCCATCCAAGAAAATTAAAAATGGACCATATAATGACTAAATCAAGTGGATGTATTTTCAGATTTTTGTAAATTGTTATTAAAAATTTGTATAATTTCATATTTCTTCGCAAAAGGATCTGTACAAGTTAAATATATTCTAAATATATGAAAAAAAAATTAAGTTATAAATTCCTTGACTTAACAAATAAGTAGATTTTCGATTTTACTATTTCTTTGCCTTTTCTTTTAAGATCGAAGTGATCAAAGAATAATAAGAGATTGAAGGAATAAATTAAAGAAAAAATTATAAGAAAAAAGGGAAGGGAAAAAAAATAGAGGGAGTAATGTGAGAGGAAAGAAAATAGAGCGTAGAAAATAAGAGAAGACATGAGAGAGGGATAAAGGTCTATGCGAGAAACCAAAAAAAAAAGTCGAAGTAAAAAAGAAAAAACACTGTGCATATGTGGGCACGCAGCGCCACGTGCCGTGATACCCTCTGGGTATCGCTCTATTTCATTCAATACTTAGAGAGTATCGTGGCCCAGGGAGGGCAAAGAGAGACCCCTTCTCTATTGTGCCCCTTAATTAGTAGCACGATGCTGTACGACACGGGGCGATACTTAATTCCTTAGTGGGTAGACGGGATATTCACTATGCTTATATGAATTAGTGGACATGGAGTGGTCGTACAAACTTCCACTATATAACATTACGAATGGATAGTGACTAGGCTACTGCTACACCAATTGATACTCGATGCATTGAGACTGATCATCAGTGCTGAGAATTGATGCAGTGGAAGAGTCCAACATAGAGCATGCACCAACATTGCGTCTCTCTCCATAAAACCCACATTGATATGATGGATACAATGATGTGGAAGTTCTATCGAGGTATGACTGGATATCATCATCCATCCGTGGGTATCCAGTTGACACCACTTCCAAACCCTCTCTTATCTCCCTATAGTCTTGTTGCTTTCCAAATGCTTGACGTACCTGGCACCTATGATCAGAATTGTGTCACAACTTGACACGAAAACTCAACTTACAAGGAAGCAAGCAAGCGTGCAATTTAAAGGCATAAAGTAACTAATTTATTGTATAATAGTGCACATTGTGTTCTTTGGCTAGTGGTACAAATGCATGCATACTCTTTCTAGACATTTATATGCAAAATTAGGACATAATAGTTTAATACGTACGGTGCTTTAAATCCATGATTGCTTGGTTTTACTGTCATATATCATTATTACAATGAAAACCATGTCTTATGAATTTCAACTTTTTGTATATATTAGAATGATATGTAGACATTTGGCACCAAGCGATTGCGCTTGATATTATTGCGACACCCCAAGACACCCCAATAGTCCCACATTGCGAGGGAAGTTTGTGACACCCCAATGATCCTGCATCGGATAAGAATGGAGTTGTGATTGAGTATATGAGAGACTATAGACACTAGTAATAATAACTAGGCTTAAGCATTTTGTGTCGGTGCTTTGGGCCCAACAAGTTATTATTGCTAGTCGGCCGGGTTGTTACATTTGGTATCAGAGCCAATCACCAGCTGAAAGTGTGTGACGAGTCTCAGCTGAGCCATGGTCTGAATGACAAGGTGACAGGTTATGTCAGAATCTGAATGACAAGGCTAGCGAGACAAGTCTCACATCATTTAGTGATCTTAGACTGTGTGTGTGATTGGGCTGATGAGGACGTAAGGTCTAAACGGGGGGAGTCTGTGACACCCTAAGACACCCCAATAGTCCCACATTGCGGGGGGAGTCTGTGACATCCAAATAGTCCCATATCAGATGGGAATGGGGTTGTGATTCGGTATATAAGAGACCATGGGCCAAGAATTAAAGTGTTGTGGCACAGGGGCATGCCGATGTTTGTCTGGCACAGTACGGCACTGGCACGCCTTCGTGCCGACATGTGGCATGCTTGCGTGCTGATGGATACGCATGACCTTCTAGTGGCACGCTCTGGCACGTTTTTTTTTTAGTTTTTTTGTTTCAAGAAACTCTTATAATATTATTTTGAAATGTTTAGTTAATTAATTATGAATATTGTCTATGTATAGCTTACTAATCAATTAATATAGTGACACACTTTTTTATATATAAAGAACAACTATACCTCATAGAGAATACAAATTAAAATACAATAATAAAATTCACCAAGTACAATCCATTCAAGAAAGTTAGAAAAAGAACAATACGATGAGAAAAATCATATCTATCAACTTTGAAAATTCTTTGATTTTATCATTTTTTTTCAGAATTTAAAAAATTATAAAATATAAAGTTATAGAAAATTATTTTTTTTTCTCAAAATTTTTCAAGATCTATATATTGATTCGATGATAGATCATATGATGACTAAAGCAACCAGAATAGAATCACAATTATATCGATAATTTCTTTTTAGTTTTACTTTTTTTAAAAAATATTTATTAAAACTTTGAAGAAAATAATTTTTTTTAAAATTTTTTAGAAAATTTGTGAGAATTGATTAACTTTAAAAATGATTTTGATTTTATCTTTCTTTGCTTGGAATTTTAAAAAATTTAAAAATACAAAATTTTAATGAATATTTGCAAGATTAATCCATATTGTTTCGACGACGGACCTCTTAATAAATAGATTAACTATAATAGGATCGCAATTGCTCCGATAATTCCTTTCCATTTGAATTTTTTAAAAATATTTATTAAACATTTGAAGAAAATTATTTTTTTATTAAAATTTTTAAGAAAAATTGTTAGATCTATCCATAATAATTTAGCAAATATGACAAATAAATTAAACAAATTTAAATATCAATTGATTTAATTTTGCTTTTAATTTTATTAGTATTTTCAATCTTCTAAATCCAAAAATAGAATTTTCAAAGTTAAAAATATTTTTGTTGCAAATCACATATAAAATACTAGATATAATTAAAAATTTAACCACATAATAATTAAATCAAGTAAATCTATTTTCAATTTTTTATAAACTATAAATAAAAAATTGTCTAATTTTATATTTCTTCAAGAAAAAACTTTATAAATTAGAAATAGTCAATCAAAAGAAAAAAAATCACCAAAAGAAAAAAAAACCGGGTTGTGGGCACAAATTCCTACCAAAAATAAAACCACCAAAAAAAAATCACCAAAAGAAAAAAAAACTAGCAGGGGGATGGTACCAGAAAAAATGGGGCCGGGGGGGGGGGGGGGTGAAGGAGGGGCGAGGGGAATCGCACAAAAAAAAAATAAAAAAAAAAAGAGAGCAATTACACGGCGGCACCGTGCCGCTGTACTTGCCTAGGTATCGCAGCACCGGAGGGTGCTGGATACCCCCCTGTACCGTGCCCGCATATTGGGACACGGTACGTACCGCCCTGTGTCGTACGACACGGGGCGGTACTTTAAACCCAGCCATGGACACTAGTAATAATAACTAGGCTTAAGCATTTGGGCTGGTCTTTTGGGCCTAACGAGTTATTATTTCTAGTGGGCCGGGTTATGACAATTGTTGACTACACTCTTAATGAGGTTTACAAATTTGTCAAGATTGTCAACCATATTATTCTTCTAAAGTAAACCATAGTACACATTTTTTAGTTTGTTGGTTTAAATATTTGTATTTTTCATGATATGTTTCACGCTCTATTGTTTTTTCTTTTTGCGTTAATTGTTTGTCAACCTGTTAAGTTCCCTACGTATGGCCAATGGGATAAAAAGAGTAGGTAAAAAAAACAAACAAAAGAACTCAAAGAAATTAGATAGAATCTTGTTGAAATAGTGAAATAGGATAGCATTATGGTGCTCGGTTAGATTCAGGGGCTCTTCGTGGTTTTCTTTTTCTGAGTATATTTCACTTTATTTTTATCTGATATATTGGCATGTAAATCTCTGTTTTATAAGATGAAAGTTTGCTACTAAGCAGTTATCAAATTTCATGCAATTTAACTATTTAGATTTCAATATAATGACAACTGTAAATCTCTCTCCTAATTGAGTGAGAAAAGAATACTTGTAGTTTGCCCATTCCATTATTGCAAAAGAACGAGCAATCATCTTGTTATTATTTAACAGGAAAGAGTCGCACTGGATGCCTTTGTCTCTCACCAAATGTAGTTTGTTGGAGCTCTACTGCAAACTATGTCCGACTACAGGAGGGATCAGCTGCATTCTTTCTAAAGCCTTTAGATACTAAAAATGGAAAAAAGAGGCATGTGCTTTAGTTTCAATGGTTTTGTCCTTCTAGTGGAAACTTCATATGCAACTCCTTCCATAAGCGTGTTTTTTTTACCTGACTCTCAGACCAGGATTCTTGAGATGTGCAACCATTGAAGAAATAGAGGCAGAGAAGTCCGTGATTGAGAGGGATGTGGTTAGTACCATTTATGGTTGTTTAGTATAATTGGTACATTACTTAGTTGCACAATTACTGACTTAATTGTCTTTAGAAAGAAAGGATGGAAAAGACCATTGAAACTGTTCGAGGTAGTTTTAACGCAGTGAGGACTGGGCGAGCAAACCTGGCTATGCTTGACAGAATTGAGGTAGGAGACAGAATTTTTGTTGCTATTCATGTTCTCTTTTAGTATTTTGAATTGCTTGTCTGGCAACTTTGGTTAGCATATATGAAATGCCAAAGGCGAAAATTTACATATCCTCTTACATATTGCTCCAGAGTTGTTTTGTCACCACGTAATTACTTTGTTACCGCAAACCATCCTCCCTTATATGGCCTGTTAGTGTTATGTTCTCCCTTCATTAATTTTTCATTAGAGATTGTACATCTCCTGTAGCTTCCCAGTGAAATGATTAAAATTCAAGAATCCAGCACGTGGTATGTCTTTTATTTGAAATTTTCTTTTCACATTAAGAAGGTGTTTTTATTGAATACAGGCAAGAAGTTATTATCACTATTAAAGACATAATAGTGGGTTTGCCTAGGGTTAATTGTGCTGATAATGGGGACATTTTTTAAATGTTGAACCCAAGGTCAAAATGATTTTTCGGGTTATCTCTACAGAATTAAGTGGCTTCTCTTTAATACACAACTTTGGTTTGGGATGAAGAAATTATTGAAATAGCTCGAATAATTGTACTTATCTCAAACTGACATTTTTTTTTTTGTTTGGAGCTGATAACATACAGATGTAGCTCCTCATTGTCTCTTATATTGGTTAGTCAAAATTAAAGAACTATAGCTTTGCTGCATAAACTAGAAATTATCGATGGTAGTACAATCTTGCTGAGCCAGCACCTTCTGTTTTCAATGCCTCTGCATTTGTCTCTTTCTAACACTTCTGGATAATTGGGTACAGCTTCTCACCACTTCAATAAAAAATTTGCAGTGCCCAAATATTTTTGATGTACAATTTTATGTGTAGCTTAAATTTGTTTATGTAGGTGAGGATTGCCCTTTCATTGATAATTTTGACTAGACTGCATATGGGTAAATATGTTATAGTCATGCCATCATGCCATACAATAATGTAGATTTTTACAATATTATGAGATTCTTCTACAACAGTTAATCTGGAAGATTGATTTTAGCTATTTTGCTCTGTGTGAGAATTTTCAATTTGTGAATATTAGTTGAGTTTTTTTAATCAATAGACATAAGATTTTTGTCTTGTTGCCAATAAAACTATGCTATTTATTGTCTACGTTAGTTACTCCATCTATCCTAGGGCTAAAACTGCTCCTTGAAAAGCTGCATGCGGATGCAATCAATTACAATTGGTTTTCAACTGTTGATATTTATTCTTTTCCAGGTTGAATATTATGGAAGTCCGGTAAGCTTAAAGAGCATCGCACAGATCAGCACTCCAGATGGAAGTTCCCTTCTTGTTCAGCCGTACGACATGTCTTGGTACAATTCTACCTGTATTAGTACAACTTTCATATTTGATATCCTGTTCTATCTTTTTTAGCTCCATATGTTTTCAGTCTCAAAGCCATTGAAAAGGCGATAGTCAACTCTGACATTGGTTTAACACCAAACAATGATGGAGAAGTAATAAGATTGAGCATCCCTCAGCTGACATCTGAGCGAAGAAAGGTTTGACTTTTGCTACCTTACTCTTTCCTTTGAAAAGAAATGCATGTAATTGCAACCTTATTTTCAAAAATATTACAAGTGTGTGTGAGTGTTGGTGTCAAGGGCGTCGAATCCCCGACTGGCTGGACCGCGGCTACGTAGCTCGTAGCCGCCGGCCGTCTTCTTCGGTGAGGTTATTCCCCTCAACCGCAGGCTTAACAGAGAGAGAGAGATTAGGGATATAATTCCTGCTTAATTGATTGTCCCGCGATCACAAGCATATATGGCCACTGGCCCAACCTAAATGGAGAAGGCTCTCCTTGATTCTAGGAATTTCCAAAACAACCTACCTAAATGGAGAGGGCTCTCCTTGATTCTAGGGATTTCCAAACAACTTACCTAATCTAAGGAATTTCCAAACAACTTAACAACTTACCTAATCTAAGGAATTTCCAAACAACTTACCTAATCTAAGTTTCTATCTTTAGCCACTAGAGGCTAACCCATGCAGCGCCTGCCCAACGTGCTCAGCGCGCTCAGCCGGTCCGCGCCTGGCATATGTGCGTCCGCACATGACATCTCTCCCCGCCTCGAAGGCCAGCTCGTCCTCGAGCTGAAAGGAAGGGAACCGAGCATGGAGGTCGTCCAGATCCTCCCATGTAGCCGACGCAGGCGTTTGTCCTTGCCATTCAACGAGCACCTGGCGCACTCCCCGGGCCAGCCGCGCCCGAGTCACCCGGGCAGGTGCAGGCACCACAGCACCGTGCAGGAGTGGAGGCAGCAGCGGTGGAACGGCCGGCGGGTTACCGACAAACTTCTTGAGGACGCCGACATGGAACACATCATGAATGCGAGCGTCGGGAGGAAGCTGTAGCCGCACAGCCACCTCGTTGATGAGCTCCGCCACCTGGTACGGCCCGACGTATCGCGGTTTGAGCTTCCCTGTTGCCGTGCGTGGGAGGGATGCTGCTGCCCGCTGCCGAAGGCGAAGAAGAGCCCAATCGCCGACCTGGAAGGACACCGGCCTGTGGTGCTGGTCGTAGACGCGCTTCTGGACCGCCTGCGCCTGTTCAAGGCGATAGCGGATGTCGGCGAGGAAGGCAGCGCGCTCCTCCATCTCCTGGGCGACCGCTGCGACGCGGGCCTCGCCGGGCTCATAGGAGCGGATGGTCGGGGGTTCCCGGCCATAGACCACACGAAACGGAGTTTCGCGGAGCGATGACTGATAGGCGGTGTTGTAGGTGTACTCTGCCCATGGCAGCCACCTGAGCCATTGCCGGGGACGGTCGCCGGTGAAGCAGCGCAAGTACATGACGATGACCCGGTTGGCGGCCTCGGTCTGGCCGTCCGTCTGCGGGTGAAAGGCGGACGACATGTAGAGCTTCGTCCCTGTGAGCCGCATGAGCTCCTGCCAGAACGTCGAGGTGAATACTGGATCGCGGTCCGAGATGATGGACTGCGGAACGCCATGGAGGCGAACGATGTCGGCGAAGAAGGCGTGAGCGACGGACTCGGCGGTGTAGGGGTGCGCCAGGGGGATGAAATGGCAGTACTTGCTGAAGCGATCCACGACGGATAGAATGACCGTCTTGCCTTGCACCTTGGGCAGCGCCTCGATGAAGTCGATGCCGATGTCAGCCCACACAGCAGTCGGAACCGGCAGTGGCTGCAGCAGACCGGCCGGCCTGAGGTGGTCGGACTTGTACTGTTGACAGGTGACGCATGCCGTCACGAAATCCTGCACCCGGCGACGCATGTTGGGAAAATGAAAATCCCGCCGGAGCCTGTGGAGGGTGCGGTGGATGCCCTCATGGCCGTCGTTGTGGACCGCGGCCAGGATCTCCTGCAGCAGCGGCGACGCCGGGGGAATGTATAGGCGGCCGGCGAAGGCGACCATGCCGTCCACCAGCGCCCACGGAGCGGTGCGGGTGGCAGCCCGGACCTCATCGTGGATGGTGACCAGGGCCGGATCAGTGGCCTGGGCGTGGCGGAGGCGCTCGATGAAGTCAAAGCGGGGTGCCGAAATAGCCATCACCTCCCCGCCGTCACTGTCGCGACGGGAGAGGGCGTCGGCGACGACGTTTGTGGCGCCCGACCGGTACTCCACCGAGAAATCGAATCCCAGGAGCTTGCCGACCCAGTGGTGCTGAGGGATCGTGGCGAGGCGCTGATCGAGGAGGTACTTCAGGCTGTAGTGGTCGGTCTTGACGATGAAGCGCCGCCCCCAGAGATACGGGCGCCAATGCCGTACCGCCTGGACGAGGCCGATGAGCTCGCGCTCGTAGGCGGCAAGCGAGCGGTGGCGAGGTGCCACAGGCCTGCTGAAGAAGGCGACCGGATGGCCCTCCTGGATCAGGACCGCGCCGAAGCCGAGCGTGGACGCGTCGCACTCGACGGTAAACAGCTTGGCGAAGTCGGGCATGGCGAGTACGGGGGCGGACGTGACGGCGGCCTTGAGCGCTGTGAATGCCGCGGCCGCCGCGTCGTCCCAGGAGAAGCCCTCCTTCTTGAGTAGGGCCGTCAGTGGTGCAGCGATCGCCCCGTAGTTGTGGACGAACTTGCGGTAGTACCCGGCGAGGCCGAGGAAACCGCGCACAGTCCGGGGCGAACGTGGAGCCGACCAATCATGGATCGCCTGCACTTTGGCCGGGTCCATGGCCACACCCGCTGCGGATATGACATGGCCGAGGTAGGCGACGGAGGAGGCACCAAACGAGCACTTGGAGCGCTTGACGAAGAGTTGGTGGCGGCGTAGTTCGTCGAGGACGGCCCGGAGGTGGCGAAGATGATCAGCCCACGTCTTGCTGTAAATTAGAATATCATCAAAAAATACCAGGACGAAGCGGCGCAGGAACGGGCGTAGCACGTCGTTCATCAAGGCCTGGAATGTCGCCGGGGCGTTGCACAGCCCGAACGCCATCACCAAGAACTCGTACAGGCCGTCGTGGGTGCGGAACGCCGTCTTGTGCACGTCCTCCGGGCGCATGCGCACCTGGTGGTACCCGGACCGGAGGTCCAGCTTGGTGAAGAACTTGGCGCCATGGAGCTCGTCGAGGAGCTCGTCGACCACCGGGATCGGGAAGGCATCCTTGACGGTGAGCGCGTTCAGCGCCCGGTAGTCGACGCAGAAGCGCCACGAGCCATCGGCCTTCTTGACGAGGAGGACGGGCGACGAGAACGGTGAGTCGCTGCGGCGGACGATCCCTTGAGCAATCATTGCGGCACACTGGCGCTCCAACTCGTCCTTGTGCGCCGCGGGGTACCGGTAAGGGCGGACGGCGACCGGCTGGGCGTCGGGCTTGAGAACAATGCGGTGGTCGTGCGCACGCTTGGGGGGCAGACCGACGGGGTCCGCGAAGAGCCCCCCAAACGAGAGCAGCAGCGCCTCCAGGAGGGAACCGGCCTCTGTTGTTGCGCCCAGGGCCGGCACGGCGGGGCTGGCCATGCCGGTCCAGGAGACGGAACGCCCCCGGCGCTGGAAGGACATGCGCCGGCGGCCGAGGTCCCAAACAATGGGCCCCAACTCGCCGAGCCACCGGGTGCCGAGGACGACGTCGTACCCGGCCAGTGGCATGACGTAGAGGTCGGCCGGGAATGAATTGCCGTCGATGAGCAGGGGCGCGTCGCGGATGACGCCGGCGCAGGTGACCCGCTCGCCATTGGCGACCAAGGCTGTGAGGCGGGGGTGTTGGCGGAGGGGCAGACCGGAGCGCCGCGCCGCCTCCTCCGAGATGAAGTTGTGCGTGCTGCCGGAGTCGAGGAGGGCGACGAGGGACGCGGAGCCGAGTGCCACGGCGATCTGCATGGTGCCCGCCATGGGAACCCCAGCCACGGCCTGCAGGGAAAAACAGGGCGCCTCGGCGTCGTGCTCCGCGTCGCCCGCGGCGTCCGTGGCGTCCTCGATCTCCACGCCTTCAAGGAAGAAGATGCGCCGGCAAAATCTGTTATGGCCACGGGTATATTTTTCATCGCAATTAAAACAGAGGCCCAGACGGCGCCGTTCCGCCATTTCGTTCGGGGTGAGGCGCCTCTGATTGCCCTCGTCGCGACCCTGCTGGGCGGCCACCGGAGGAGCAGGGAGCGCCAGCAGCTGCTGTGGCCCCGGAAGCGCTGGCCGTGGCGCGGGGGCGGAAAGGAGGCCACGCTGGGGCGCCCGAGGGGAAGGCTGCACCGGCCGGTCGCTCGCCATCAACTCTACTTGTCGCGCCAGGCTCATGGCGGCTGCGAGCGTCTCCGGGTTGTGGATGCGGACGGCGTGGCTGAGCGGCGGCAGGAGTCCGCCCGTGAAGAGCTGGACGCGCTGAGCCTCATCAAGGCGGCCCGCGCGAGGCAGGAGGGCCTGGAAGCGATTGGAGTACTCCTCCACGGTCCCTGTACGCCGGCACTCGGCGAGCTCGAACAGCGGAGCCGAGCGGAGGGGAGGCCCAAACCGCAAGGTCAGGAGCTCCTTGAATCGCCCCCACGACGGCGTGCCCTCGTCCTCCTGGAGTTGGATGTACCAGAGTTGCGCGACGTCCTCCAAATTGTACGAGGCCATCCACACGCGCTCCTCCGCCATGGTGCGCTGTTGGCGAAAATAGGATGCGCACTTGTTGATGAAGAGCATCGGATCGGTCTTGCCGTCGTAGCGGGGAAATTCCAATTTGTGGAATTTTGGGGGGCGATCAAGATCGCGCGGCCCCTCCGGGCGGCCGCCGGCGCCGTTGTCCGACGACGAGGCCGACTTCTCCTTCATAGCCGCCATGTCGGCCTTCATGGTTGTCATCTCCGTGGTGATGGATTTCAACATCTCTATCACATCGGCGACGGTGGGATCGCCCATGGCTGTTGGCTGCGGGGAGGCAGTGGCGGAGGGCTGCGGCGGTGGTGGAGGGCTAGGGTGGTGGGCGGCGGCTTGGGTGGAGCGGGTGGGCTCCGATACCAGGCTGTCAAGGGCGTCGAATCCCCGACTGGCTGGACCGCGGCTACGTAGCTCGTAGCCGCCGGCCGTCTTCTTCGGTGAGGTTATTCCCCTCAACCGCAGGCTTAACAGAGAGAGAGAGAGATTAGGGATATAATTCCTGCTTAATTGATTGTCCCGCGATCACAAGCATATATGGCCACTGGCCCAACCTAAATGGAGAAGGCTCTCCTTGATTCTAGGAATTTCCAAAACAACCTACCTAAATGGAGAGGGCTCTCCTTGATTCTAGGGATTTCCAAACAACTTACCTAATCTAAGGAATTTCCAAACAACTTAACAACTTACCTAATCTAAGGAATTTCCAAACAACTTACCTAATCTAAGTTTCTATCTTTAGCCACTAGAGGCTAACCCATGCAGCGCCTGCCCAACGTGCTCAGCGCGCTCAGCCGGTCCGCGCCTGGCATATGTGCGTCCGCACATGACAGTTGGTGACTAGAGTCCCGAAAGTCTAATTTAAACTAAGATCTTCCTTCATCTACGACCTGACATATCTAATTAAACTGCAAATATTCTCTTTCACATAATGTAATGGGAGTTGGAGTACTAAGGTTTTAGCTTTAATATTACTCATTAGATATTATTTTTTAATGATTTCGGCACTTAATTGTATAGCCAATTGGTGGTCTTGTTGCTTAGGTTTTTTTTTTTTTTAAAAAAATTTTGTCCTCTCCCTCTCTTTTTTTTTTAACTCTTAAATGCACTTAAACTGCAAACATCTGTATTTTGTTAAGTTGTTCCTATAGTTACCAATAGTGATTTCGAAATTGTAATTAGAAGTTCTACCTATCAATTACTTGCTAGTGCACCCTCAAACTAACCCACTATTTTAGCGAATTTTTTTTTATTAATAGACTAAAAAAATATTACGATTATAAAAATAGTCTTTCAAAAATTTTATTTACAAAACTAGTATCATGCGGTGAATGATTTTCCGCTTTCTAAATGCGGTAAATCATTTACTGCTTTCTCAAAGTGTTAAAATTATTTTTAGTGTTCAATCTTCAATGCTTTATATCCTTCGGAGTTCGGATTTTGGTGAAAGCGGTGAATGATTTACCGCTTTTATTCACTGCATTCTAAAAGCTGTAAATCATTTACCGTATAGGCCTAATTTTATAAATAAAATTTTAAATGTCTATTCTTACAATTAAAAAAAATTATAGGGTTATTCGCCCAAAAAACCCACTTTTAAATATCCTCATCCCCAGTGGTTGTGGGTGAAACATGAGAAGGACTGATGGAAGCTACCATTCCCCCCTTACCACTTTATTTATATGTGAAATAGTTGAAGTGGAGGGAGAAAAACCTCTGATTTGCTATGATACTTATTTTGATGGGAAATTTTTTCTCTTCTAGTATGCTTAGCATCCCATTTCATCAATATTTCATTTTTTCTATTTATGAGATCCTACAAGCAAGCCCAATTCATCATTAAGACTTTTCCTATTGTTTTGCTAATGGAGAGAATTAGGAGAGTAAAGGTCAATTTTATTTGTTGATCGAGCTACCATTGAGATTCACAATTTGGCACGTAAAGGGGGAAAATACTACTGTAAGACTCTCTTAGAGAGATGGCTCTGACTAGGCCATTTCTCTATGTAAGTTAAATTAGTTGTTTATCATATTTATTAATCTGCCAGTGTTTTTCCAAAAGGTTTTTGGTGCTAAGTCAATTAAAAAGCCCTAATATTCTCAACAGTGAGTTAAAGGTACGTTTATAGCCATAAGCATGAAGAAGGATTTCCTTTGCCAACCCAAATTTGGCACTGCCACTTGGCCAATGGCATGATTCATTTTCCTTTTTTTTTTTTTTCATCTGACGAGGTCTTGTGATCCTTTGAATGCTCTTTTACTTTGTGATCATGTTTTTTCAAATGTATTTGAATGATATTTTTGATGAAGTTGGGGGTTAAAGTTTACGGATATTGATTTCATTCCATCCTGCTTAAGTTGGAACAAATATAATGATATCAACGATCATTTATGTGAGAATATAAGTATCTGTGCATTAGTTGTATTTTTTGCCTGTTAAATTTTAATAACATGGAAGGTCTGCCAAGGAAAAAAAACATGATTTATGTTATTGCTAGCCTTTAGTTGCATTAGGCCCAAGGATTTAAGTATCCATCGGCACGGACCGTATCCACCGTGCCGTACCGTGCCAACAAGATACCGGTACGATACATCCCCCGTGCCGATGGCACAGTTCAAAACCCTTTTTTTTAAAATTTACTAAATAATTTTCTCAATAAAGTTCAAAATATTTGATAAAGATACATAAGAAGTAATTAAAAAATTTTGTTGCTAAAGAAAATAAATATTTCATGCCATTATGTGTCGGCACGCATGTATTTTTTATGACCGGCACTCATCGGCACGGCTCGGCACGCACCGTGCCGGCAAGTTTTCGGCACGACCCCGTGCCACGGCACTTAAATCCTTGGCATGTACATACACATACATACATACATACACATACATGTATGTATGTATATGTATGTACATACACATATATGTATGTGTATATATGTATATGTATATATATATATATATATATATATATGTATGTACATACACATAAATGTATGTACATACCAAGGAATCAAGTGCCGCCCGTGCCGGGCCGGCACGGGCGGCACGTACCGTGCCCCTCAAAGAGGGGCACGGTACGGGGGGGGTCTCGCACCCCCCCCTGTCTCGAGCGATACCCCAGGGTATCGCTCGAGACGGAGCGATACCCTGAGGGGTATCGCGAGCCGTGCCGGCCCGTGCCGGCCGGCACGGCCCGTTTTCTATTTTTTTTTTTTGTTTTTGTTTTTTTTTTTGTTTTTTCTTTAGATTTTTTTCTGTATTTTTTAAAACAGGCATAGTTCTGTTCTGTACAATCGCTCGATCTCACTCTAGGGCAAATAAAAGAGAAATTAGGGTTTTTCCTAGCGACCCGAGCCCTTCGCTTCCACCACAGACATCCAGAAAATTTCGAAGTCGCACCGCGAAGCCGTCGGCGAACCTGAATCATAATATCGAAGCGATTCTGATTTTGAGTCACAACTAACAAGTATGTTAATTGGTGAGTGTAGTAAGCTATATATAGTCAATATTCATAATTTTTATTCTCTATGAGATATAGTTATTTCTATTCTCTATGAGATATAGTTATTTCTATTTAGAATTTATTTATTATATTGTTATTTCTATTCTCTATGAGATATAGTTGTACTTTATATATTAAAAACAATTATCAGTATGTCAATTGGTAAGTGTAGTAAGCTATATATAGTCAATATTCATAATTTTTTGACTAAACAGTTCAAAACAATATTATAAGAGCTTATTGGGAACAAAAAAAACAAAAAAAAGCCGTGCCAGAGCGTGCCACTGGGAGGTCATGCGTATCCATCGGCACGCAAGCGTGCCACGTGTCGGCACGGGGGCGTGCCGGTACCGTACCGTGCCAGGCGGCGAGCGGCACGCCCCCGTGCCACGGCACTTCGAACCTTGGTACATACATATATACATACATACATATATACGTATGTATATATCAAGGTTCGAAGTGCCGTGGCACGGGGGCGTGCCGCTCGCCGCCTGGCACGGTACGGTACCGGCACGCTTGCGTGCCGACACGTGGCACGCTTGCGTGCCGATGGATACGCATGACCTCCCAGTGGCACGCTCTGGCACGTTTTTTTTTAAATTTTTTTTGTTCCCAATAAGCTCTTATAATATTGTTTTGAAATGTTTAGTCAAAAAATTATGAATATTGGCTATATATAGCTTACTATACTCACCAATTAACATATTGATATTTTTTTTTATATATAAAGTACAATGGAGTTATTTTTCAAAATAACCTTCTAAAATTTTATAATTTGCGAAATAATCTTATCAAAATTTTATTTGTAAAACTAATCCTATTTTTGCCATATTAGCTTGCCATATCAGCGCCACATACAGAAGGCTCACCGCCTTCTAAAGATGGTGGACCGCCTTTAGCTATAGTTTTCATGATTAAGTTAATTCTATACGTAAATAAAATGGAAATGTGGGTACGAGTCAGATTTTTAAGAGATTTAAGTTGTTATTGTAGAAAGATAAGATAAAATGAGAATGTGTACCGATTAGATTTTTAAAATATTTAAATTGTTATTATTTATTAACTAATATAAGAAGGAAAAGAGATAAAAAATATTTTTAATCATAAAACCTAAATCTTTAAAAGATTTAGATTGCTATTAGTTAGTAAATAATAACAACTTAAATCTTTTAAAAATCTGATTTATAACCACATTCTCATTTTATCTTTATCTCTTTACTTTTTATAACCTAAATTAATTATAACCTAAATTAGTTATAACAACCTAAATTATTAACAACCTAAATTAACAACCTAAATTAGTTAGTGAACAAAATAACCTAAATCTCTTAAAGATTAAAACAAAAAAATATGTACCGTACAATATGTGATTTTTTTTTAAAAATAATAATAAAAAATATTCTACCCATGTGATTAAAAAAAAAAAAAAAAAAAAAAAAGGGAAAAAAAAAAACCGTGCCGGTCGGCACGGCACGCGATACCCAACAGGGTATCGCTCTGTCTCGAGCGATACCCTTGGGGGGTGCGAGACCCCCCCTGTACCGTGCCCCTCTTTGAGGGGCACGGTACGTGCCGCCCGTGCCGCCGCGGCACGGGCGGCACTTAATTCCTTGATTAGGCCTAAACAATTTAAGAAAACTTGACGGAATTATTGGCCATAACTCGTAGTCTTTGTTTCCTTGCTGTTCTATCCAATAGAGAGATGGATAATGTTGTAATTACTGTTTTTGTATATCACTGTAGACTAAGAAAGTTAGAAATGAACTGTACATTAGAACATTAAAATTTCACGAGAGACTCTTCTGGGCTGCATGTAGTTAGGCACCAATGATGTCTTCAGCATGACCATATAAAAGTTCTCTAGTTTGTTTGGTTTCTAATGATTATACTCTCTTAAATAAGACGACTTTGCCAGGTCAACAAAAGACTAGATTGTTCAATGATTAGGTAGACATCAATCTAATTCAAGCAAATGTCATAATCACCTACTTTATTTGTCATCCTAAAATAAGTTAAAACGAGATTGTTCAAGCAACCTTTCAGCATTCTAAGAGGCTCATCTGTCTTCATTAATCGAAATGACGCCTTAGGAATTATATCACAATTAGTGCACTTCAACAATTCGAGAAAAATATAGCTTGTTGTATTTTGAAATCGTCATGAACTTGGGAGGAAAATTTGAATTAAACGAGCCAATGACTTCAGCATGATCTTATTGAAAGAGTGGCTTTAGTAGATCTGGTGGTCGAAATGATGTTGAGGGTTTAGGGTTTAGATTATCATCTTTTTCAGGTGGGTTAGGTTTAAGTTGGATTAGTCATTAGTCTAGCAATTAGTTTGCAGATTCTTTTTTTGTCTTGCCATCTGCATGCATAGTAGCTGCACTCCTTGTTAACACTTATGTTTAATGGGTGCCTTTTCTAAGACTTCTGCTAATGCGGGTTTGGGGTGAATCAATCATACCAACATGTGGAAATTAGGTGTATAATAATATGGTAGGACAGAAATTCAGAGAATTATATCAGTTTCTAACTCTAGGTTTCTAATGCAGGAGTTATCGAAAGTTGTTGCTAAACTAGCTGAGGAAGGAAAGGTAAAATCTGACCATTCTAGTATTTCCTAAGATGCTGCACTTTTCAGTTTTCTCTTTCTATTGTAATTGCTAAATGCTTATGTCATTCACTATGATATTATTAGAAAAGAACATTACTTGAAAATTATGTGAATACGCTTTCAAGGGACCCATTCATTCATCAAGTTTCTCTTTGATAAACTACATGGTTCCTGAAGGCTAGTGGTGTTCTCTGATCTTCATGCACCAGAAAACTACACACTACTTGCCCCCTCCCTCTCTCTCTCTCTCTCTCTCTCTCTCTCTCTCTCTCTCTCTCTCTCTCTCTCTCTCTCATAACTTTGCGCGCACATGTGAATGGGCATGAGAAACGGCACATGCATATATGCTTGTGGTATTTTTGGTTCACATCTTTGTGTATATCATGTCTGCGAATGGTACTGCTGTTATCATGAA
Organism: Tillandsia leiboldiana; assembly: GCA_029204045.2. NCBI lineage: Eukaryota > Viridiplantae > Streptophyta > Magnoliopsida > Poales > Bromeliaceae > Tillandsia > Tillandsia leiboldiana. Next base: position 15,173,722 of record CM055065.1, read on the forward strand.
GATATTAGTACAGACTTTGAGTTTTAGTAGTCTTTGTTGATCATAATATATCCTCAGGTATTAGATTTTGGATAGTTGCTATTTACGTTCCAGTTTGTGCCATGCTATTGGACGCAATTTGTCTTGTCAGAATAAATTGCCTTTTCTGTTAAAGCACTTGTCTTGATAGAGTTTGTCGATTAAATAACATGCTTGTGATTTGCTGTTCACAGGTTGCCATAAGAAACATAAGGAGAGATGCAATTAAAGCCTATGAGAAACTTGAGAAGGTTTGCACTTTAAGTTGTGCAATTTCTGGCAGGATTCTTCTAATTTTTGAGTCCCATTTATCTTCTACTTTCTTTTTTCGTTCACAGGAAAAGAAACTTTCTGAAGATAATGTCAAAGATTTATCAAGTGATCTGCAGGTGATATTTAATGAATTGGCCTTTGTGCTCCCATGCAATGTCTATAATTACTTCATTTTACACCTAAAGCTAATAGTGATGCGCAACTAATTTGTGCACCTGGAACTGTAATATGTTTTCTCACTATTTGCAGAAGGTGACTGATGAGTACATGAAAAAGATTGACTCTATGCTAAAACAGAAGGAAAAGGTATATTGAACTGCCTTATACAGTCATGTAGATTAACATACTCTGCTTTTCCATAAACATTGTCTCCTGTTTGGCAAAAGCATGCTGAAATCTCTCTCATAAACATGTAGTAGTTTTATTTTCACTATGTTTTCTCTAGAACTAGCTTCTATCTTCAGTTCTGAGTACAATACTAACTGAACAACACTGTTACTTGTAGATGGACATCTCAATTATTAAAATCCTTCCTAGGGTTTGGGCGATCCTACCAATTTGAGCAAAGAAGATTTGGAATCCTATGATTATCTTTATGGTTTTCAAAATACATTGGTGTCTCACTTGCTCTAAATAGCTGCAGTGTGTTTACAATCAAGGTTCGAAGTGCCGTGGCACGGGGGCGTGCCGCTCGCCGCCTGGCACGGTACGGTACCGGCACGCTTGCGTGCCGACACGTGGCACGCTTGCGTGCCGATGGATACGCATGACCTCCCAGTGGCACGCTCTGGCACGTTTTTTTTTTTTTTTTTTTTGTTCCCAATAAGCTCTTATAATATTGTTTTGAAATGTTTAGTCAAAAAATTATGAATATTGGCTATATATAGCTTACTATACTCGCCAATTAACATATTGATATTTTTTTTTATATATAAAGTACAATGGAGTTTTTTTTTCAAAATAACCCTCTAAAATTTTATAATTTGCGAAATAATCTTAGCAAAATTTTATTTGTAAAACTAACCCTGTTTTTGCCATATCAGCTTGCCATATCAGCGCCACATACAGAAAGGTCACCGCCTTCTAAAGACGGTGGACCGCCTTTAGCTATAATTTTCATGATTAAGTTCATTTCAAACAAAATTACAGAGAGATACGTAAATTAATTTTCATGATTAAGTTAATTTCAAACAAAATTACAGAGAGATACGTAAATAAAATGGGAATGTGGGTACGAGTCAGATTTTTAAAAGATTTAGGTTGTTATTGTAGAAAGATAAGATAAAATGAGAATGTGGGTACCGATTAGATTTTTAAAATATTTAGATTGTTATTATTCATTAATTAATATAAGAAGGAAAAGAGATAAAAAATATTTTTAATCATAAAACCTAAATCTTTAAAAGATTTAGATTGCTATTAGTTAGTAAATAATAACAACTTAAATCTTTTAAAAATTTGATTTATAACCACATTCTCATTTTATCTTTATCTCTTTACTTTTTATATTAGTTAGTAAATAATAATAATCTAAATCTCTTAAAGATATTCACATTTACTAACAACCTAAATTAGTTAGTAAAATAATCTAAATCTCTTAAAGATAAAACAAAAAAAACAAAAAAATATGTACCGTACAATATGTGATTTTTAAAAAAAATAACAAAAAAAAAATACTTTACGCATGTGATTAAAAAAAAAAAAAAAAAAAAAAGAAAAAAAAAAAGAAAAAGGAAAACTGCCGTGCCGCTCGGCACGGCACGCGATACCCAACAGGGTATAGCTCTGTCTCGAGCGATACCCTTGGGTATCGCTCGAGACGGGGGGGTGCGAGACCCCCCAGTACCGTGCCCCTCTTTGAGGGGCACGGTACGTGCCGCGGCGCCGCGGCGCCGCGGCACGGGCGGCACTTAATTCCTTGGTTTACATCTTTTATAGGAAAATATACTAGGAAAATTTGCATGGTGTGCATAGTACGTCAGTAGGCTCATTAGGCTTGTGATGCAGGCAGGTTGTTCAATTTTTTTGTTCACTTTTTTTTTTTTTTTTCCAAGGTAAACATAATAAAGAGGTTATAAATAATCACTCTTTATCTCCTGATATTTGCGCTATTTATCTCCATTCAGACTTTAGTTGCCACACTCTCTATCATGATAATAACTTTTATGCAAGAATTTAAGTGACATGGCACGGGTTCGTGCCGAAAACTTGCTGGCACGGTACGGCACGGCACTTGCCGAGCGGTGCCGATGAGTGTCGGTCACAAAAAATACATGTGTCCCGACCAAAGATTTAAGTGCCGTGGCACGGGGTCGTGCAGAAAACTTGCCGGCACGGTACGGCATGGTGCGTACCGAGCCGTGCCGATGAGTGCCGGTCACAAAAAATACATGCGTGCCAACACATAATGACATGAAATATTTATCTTCTTTAGCAACAAAATTTTCTAATTGCTTATTATGCATCTTTATCAAATATTTTAAATTTTATTGAGAAAATTACTTAGTAATTTAAAGAAAAAAGGGTTTTGAACTGTGCCATCGGCACGGCGGCTGTATCGTGCCGGTATCTTGTTGGCACGATACGGCACGGTGGATACGGCCCGTGCCGATGGATACTTAAATCCTTGGTCCCGACACATAATGGCATGAAATATTTACTTTCTTTAGCAACAAATTTTTTTAATTACTTATTATGTATCTTTATCAAGTCTTTTGAACTTTATTAAGAAAATTACTTAGTAATTTAAAGAAAAGAGGGTTTTCAGCTGTGCCATTGGCACGGGGGCTGTATCGTGCCGGTATCTTGTTGGCACGATACGGCACGGTGGATACGGACCGTGCTGATGGATACTTAAATTCTTGCTTTTACGGATGCCATAGTTGCATTTTTTAGAAGTTCAAAATAGCAAATTCTATTTTCTAAAATGCTGCTTTTGGAAATCCTGTGTGTTGTGATCAAGGTTTGAAGTATCCATCGGCACGGGCCGTATCTACCGTGCCGTACCGTGCCAACAAGATACCGGTACGATACAGCTCCCGTGCCGATGACACATTTCAAAACCCTTTTTCTTAAAATTACTAAGTAATTTTTTTAATAAAATTCAAAATATTTGATAAAGATACATAATAAGTAATTAAAAAATTTTGTTGCTAAAGAAATTAAATATTTCATGCCATTATGTGTCGGCATGCATGTATTTTTTGTGACCGGCACTCATCAGCACGGCTCGGCACGTACCGTGCCGTACCGTGCCGGCAAGTTTTCGGCACGACCCCGTGCCACGGCACTTAAATCCTTGGTTGTGATACTTCAAAAATGATAAAGATCGGAAGTTTTCTAAGCTTTATGTTCTTTCTCTTTTTTCACATTTTATATTCGATATTTTAGTAAGTTCCAAATCTTTCTTTTTTCCCAAGTAAATGTCCTGTTACAAGGAATAGGCACACGCATGTAAAGTTCGTGTACTTTATTTATAACATAGTTGTTTAAAAAATATCAAGGATTTGCTAAACCTTAAATTCTTTAGTAGTATTTTGGACTTAAAATTATGGCTGTTCTAGTTGGGGACTAGATTGAAGACCTATTGGCAGAACACTATATGAACTTAATGCACCAATGAGGCATGTTGGACATCCCTTTTGGCTCTGGAAAATGATTCAGTACATATATTTTGTTTTCAAGTCATTGATGGCATTGCTTTCAAATAGTTGATTTAATGAGGGTACCTGCACAAAAGTTTCAGAGTCTACCCATAGAAAGAACATTCGGTTTCTTGGGTGGCTTCCCTTATTTAGTGTAGGTAAAAATGTGCACAGAATCTTCCAACTATACACCATTTTGAGATAGGGCCCTCCAGTTGAATATGAGATTTCACTGAAATTAAAGAGTCCACTAGATGTTAGTCAGTAAGTGCGAACTTCAATTCACAATTCTATTAGCTGAATTGGGGACAAATGTTAATTTTAACAGAAGATAAGTCTTGCATAACAGTTTCCTTGGAAAACCACAATTTTGTATCTCAAGATTGTAATAGATCAGATTATACCTCATAGGAGATCTAAACTGGAATCCTATAAGCTGTTAGTGCTTATGGTTTTGGGCCATTTAGTTTGGGGTCATTTTTGCTTTTGCTTCGTTTAGGTTTGGGCTTCTTGGGTGGTGGTTTGTTTGGATTTGGGTTGTTTTTGTAGGATCGTTGGCACTAACCATTAATTCCAAAAGCTCGAGCTGTTAGAAATACGCAACCAATTCACTTAAAGCGTACAAATACAGCGCCCACGGGTCTCGACCGGACTCAACCCACCTGGACGTTGGGTCTATTGTTGGGCCTCTTGCCGTTAGGTCTATTGTGGACCGCAGCCCCACTCAACTTATTGGGCTCACCCAACTCAACTTATTAGTCTCCTAGGCCTATTGTCACGGGCAGGAGTTGGACCTATTTTTAACCCATAAATAAATTGCCAACAGTTTTGGGTGTCGGTTTCTCTTGGGTTTATTGTGTTTCAGGTTATTTGGTTCTTGACAAGGTTCATTATTGAGTAAGCTGGGATCTCTCTAGTTTCGACCCGCTATAGTCCAAATTTTTCTATTTTGATTTGGTCACATTATGTAGGCTCACTGAGTTGATCTTTGTCACGCCCCGGGATCTTTTGTAAAGCCTTTTATGAAAAAGTTGATGTTTAAAAATAAGAGTTTGCAGAAAAATGCTCAATCAATTTATTTTTTATTTGAAACATGCCTTGTCCACGAGATAGACAGACCTGCCACAAACACGGGTTTCTCTGTCCACACGGATAGAGTCTCCCCCGTATTTGTACGGCGTACCACCTACAACTAGAAATTAGATGGGATCAAAATTAGGAACAAAAACGACATATGGCTTCTATTAGGCATTTTGTCGAACAATTGGTGGGCAATTTGAAAAGCATGCAGAATGTACAGAAATTGCACAACTAAATCTCATAAAAAATAAAGATGAAGATAATAGTACAATCATTAATGGTTTTAGATCGATACAAATTAGATTTTAAAGATTTAAATTCTAATAATCAAGAGATGAACATCCCAAATATTCACATAACCAAGAACAAAAAAATGGGATGTTCTCAAGATTTAGTAAAGAGACGAAAATGAAGGGAAAAAGAAGATCTCTTCAAGGACGAAAATGACGACGGCGAACCAAAGATGTCAATTGTACTTGAGAAGGGTGGTTGCGGTAGCAGCGGCGGCGGCCATGGATGACGGCGACGACGACGGTGGACGATCCAACGAGAGTCGCGCGTGCGTGCGCGATAGGGAGAGGTGCGGCCTGAGAAAGAAAAGCAGTTCGTGGGAGGGAGAGAGAGGGAAAGGGTGATACGAATCGGTAAGAAAGAGACTTAGGGATATAATTATACAAAATGCCGCCAGGTCCCTCAACCTCTAATATTTACAAAAAGGTCCTATTTAAAAGAAAGGGCTTCAAACAAAAGAATTAAAAGCATAGGGTGTTACATCCACCCCTTCTAAAAAGAAGTTTAGTCCTCTAAACTTAACATACCTTAATTCTCAAAGAGCTGAGGGTGCTTTGCTCTTATCTTGCTTCTCGAGCTCCTAAGTAACTTCTTCGAAATGGTTGCTCCATTGAACTTTAACGTAAGGAATTGTCTGTCTTCTCAAAACTTGCTCTTTTCGGTCTACGTTATGCACCGGTCGCTCGTCATAAGATAGATCGTCTCTAAGCTACAAAGGTTCTAGCTCCACTACATGGCTCAGATCATGGACGTATTTCCTCAACATAGATACGTGAAAAACATTGTGCATTCTAGCTAAGGCGGTAAGGCAAGTTTGTATGCTACATCGCCAATTCTTTCGAGTATCTCAAAAGGACCCACATAACGAGGACTAAGCTTCCCGTGGACTCCAAAGCACATAATACCTCTTAAAGGCGACACTTTCAGAAAAACATGATCTCCAACTTTGAATTCAAGCTTTCGTCTACGGTTGTCAACGTAGTTCTTCTGCCGACTCTCAGTTGTTCTGAGGTGCTCCTTAATCAGATGAACCTTCTCAATAGTTCGCTAGATGATCTCTGGACCAAGTAGTTTTCTTTTACCAACATCATCCCAAAACAGAGGAGACCTACACTTCTTTCCATACAAAGCTTCAAAAGAAGCCATTTGTATGCTAGCTTGGAAAGCTATTATTGTAGGCGAACTCAACCAATGGTAGGTGATGATCCCAAGAGCCTCTCGTATCGATAACACAAGCCCGCAACATGTCTTCTAAAATTTGGATTGTCCTCTCTGACTGGCCATCTATCTGCGGATGGAAGACGGTACTGAAGTCCAGTGTGGTTCCCAAAGCTTTATGCAATTCTCTCCAGAAGTGGGCCACAAATCTCGAGTCACGATCAGACACGATCAAAACTGGAACACCATGCAAACGTACTATTTGTGCAATATAAAGCTCCGCTAGTTTCTCCAAAATCATACCTATTATTATAGCCAAAAAGTGCGCAGACTTAGTCAATATGTCGACTATCACCCAAATTGCGTCGTTGTCTTTCTCACTTCTTGATAGTATGGTAACAAAATCCATTATTATTTCCCATTTCCACTTGGGAATCGGAAGAGATTGAAGTAAGCCAGCTGGTCTTTGCTTGTCGGCTTTCACACGCTGGCAAGTCAAACACTTAGCCACAAATTCTGTGATCTCCCTTTTCATATTACTCTACTAGAAGACGTCCTTCAAATCTCTATACATTTTGGTTCCTCTAGGGTGCACTGAATACTCCGAATAGTGGGCTTCCTTCAAGATCTCATTTTTGAGATCGGGACTTTTGGGAACACATAACCGGTCTCTGAACCTCAAAGAGCCATCCTCATTGATCCTGAACTCCAATTGTGCTCTCGATTCCACTAACTGTCAAGTCTTCTGAAGGTGTATGTCACTTGCCTGGTCAATGTAGGTTGAACCTATAAATTTGCCAATTGAGCTTTAGTCCCACGGATACGAATTTCTAGGTCGGGTCGTTTGAGGACCTTCAAAATGTCGTAGAGAAGTCATCAACGTCGTAATATTTCCTGTTGATTCTGCTGAGAGCATCGGCTACGACATTAGCTTTTCCTGGGTGGTACTTGATGGTCACATCGTAGTCTTTTAATAACTCTAGCCATCTTCTCTGTCTCATATTCAGCTCCTATGTGAAGATGTATTTCGGACTTTTATGATCGTAAAAATTTCACAAGACAGTGTAGAGATAATATCTCTAGATTTTCAATGCAAAAATTACAATTGCCAACTCTAGGTCGTGAGTTGGGTACTCGAAAGGCTTTAGTTGTTGCGAAGCGTAAGCAATTACCTTGTCATTCTGCATTAGGATGCATCCCAACCCTTTCTTCGTGGCATCACTATAAATAGTGAATCCTTCACCGCTAACAGGCAAGGTAAGGATAGGTGCTGATACTAGACGCTTCTTCAACTCCGTAAAGCTTTGTTCACATTCGTTCGACCACTGAAACTTAACTCCTTTTCGGGTCAAGTGAATCAAAGGTGCAACAAGGCAAGAAAAGCCCTCTACAAATCTTCTATAGTATCCTGCCAAACCCACGAAACTTCGGATCTCAGTGACGATGATTGGTCTCGGCCAGTTCTCTACTGCCTCTATCGGATCCACCGAAATACCTTCCTTAGACACAATGTCCTAGAAAGGAAACACTTTGCAACCAAAATTCTCATTTATTAAATTTGGCATAAAGCTTTTTTTCTCGAAGAGTTTCCAAAACTATCCTGAGATGTTTCACATGCTCGGTTGGACTGCTAGAGTACATCAAAATGTCGTTTATGAAGACTATTACAAATTTATTCAAGAAAGGTTTGAAAACTCTATTCATCATATCCATGAAAGCGGCTGGAGCATTTGTTAACCCAGAGGGCATTACTAGGAACTCGTAATGCTCGTAACGTGTGTGAAAGGCAGTCTTCGACATATCTTCAGCTTTGATCTTCAACTGATGGTATCCTGATCGTAGATCAATCTTGGAGAAGACCTTTGCACCACTAAGCTGATCGAATAGGTCATCGATTCTCGGCAAGGGGTATCGATTTTTCACAGTCATTCTGTTAAGCTCGTGGTAATCGATACATAGCCTCATAGTACCATCATTCTATTTGACTAAAAGTTCTGGAGCATCCCAAGAAGAGACACTGGGTCTAATGAATCCTTTATCTAGAAGTTCCTAAAGTTGCACTTGCAGTTCCTTGAGCTCAACTGGTGACATTCGATAAGGCGTCTTAGAAATAGGATTAATTCCCTTAGCTAAATCGACAGAAAATTTGATCTCCCTATCCGAAGGTAGCTGAGAAAGGTCCTTGGGAAATATATTTAGAAATTCATTCACTACCGGGATGTCTTCTAATCTCAGAGTGTTTGAATTCAGATCTTTCACCAAGGCCACAAATCCTGCACAACCATTCCTTAGGAGACGACTAGCTTGCAAGGAAGAAATGATCGGAGGTAGGGTTTAAGCTTCACTCCCGAGAAAAGCAAAGGCTGCCTCCCTAGGAATGTTGAAATCCACCTGCTTCTCCCGACAGTTTAGAGTAGCAAAATAGGACGAAAGCCAATCCATCTCTAAAATCACATCATAGTCTTGCTATCCAAAACATGGAGGTTGGCCAACAAAACATTATCGCCCACCTTAACCATACTTTTACAAACCCGATCAATCACAAGCTCCTCCCCCAAAGGCGTACCAACACATAAAACATGATCTAAAGATTCGAAGGGCAACAAATACTTTCGAACAAAAGAATAACATACAAAGGAATGAGTAGCCCCAGAATCAAAGAGAACACGAGCAAAAGTGGAGGCTACGGGTAGAATTCCTGAGACCACGGCATTGGATGCCTGGATATCCTGCTGCGAGAGAGCCTGAACGCAACCCTGCGTTCGAGGCCTTCCACCTTGCGATTGACTGGTAGGAGGGGCACGTTCGTGACCAGTCGGAGCAGTCGGTACCTCATGAGGTTTAGGTCCAGCATTTGAGTCAGTGCTGGATAGAGGGCACTAAGCTATTCGGTGGTTCAAGTCACTACATTTGAAGCAACCGCCAGTGACATGCCTGTAGTCAGTATCCTTATGCGATCCGCTACAAACTGAGCATTTCGGCTTTTGGTCCTGATTTGGTGGTCCACCACGAGAAGCAGGCGTATTACGCGCCATAAACAGAGCATTTTTGACCGACCCTTTTGCATTCCGATCTCCTTTTTTGAAAGTGTCTCTTTTTCTTTTCTTCTAATTTGCATTTCGCTCCTCACGAGTCTGCCTCCAAACTGAATCCAAGGATTTCTCTTTGGACACGACCTCCTCATATGTCTCTAGTGCAGTGGTACTAGGCCTGTACGAATATGTCCGTTCAACCCTTTCTCGAATCTCTTGGCGCGCAACTCATCGTCATCCACCAATTTCGAGGTGAAGTGGGATAACCGGTCAAACTCGGCCTCGTATTCCTCCACAGAGATTGAACCCTGCTTCAAATCTAAAAATTGCCTCTCAAGCTGGCGAAGCTTACTCCTTCTAAAATACTTTGCATAAAACGCCGTTCGGAAATCCTTCCAAGAAAGAGCTGCCAAATTATTATTGCGGGCTCTTTACTCACTTTCCCACCAATTGTTTGCTCTGCCTTGAAGCATAAATGCCTCGAATCTCACATTTTCCTCATCGGTGCACTGCATAGCCGTAAATGCCTTTTTCCATCTCTTTGATCCAAGTTTCCGCTTCGTCTGGATTTAGTGCCTGAAAAAGGTGGGGGAGCAGATTTCTTAAACTTGTTGATGCTTCTCTCTCGAACTCTGGAACTCGACTTTGGGGCATTAGGAGAAGGATTTTGCTGCAAATTTTGTTGCCGGGTCTGAACTAACCCCACAACAGTTTGTATCAATGTGGCGACCAAGGGATCCATCGTGGTGCTTTGCTGTAAGTGGGTTGTTGGAGCAATCGGTTGGGGTAAGGTAGCAGAATGGACTGGAACAATAGTGTGTGGCAAAGGCGAAATGTAACTGGGAAGAGCAGTTGACGGTAGAGGTGCAACTGTAATGGGGAACAGTTGTCTGAGGCGGAATCGTTGCCGAGGATGTAGTATTCAAAAGTGAAGCAAGTGTGGCGTTCAAATCTGCATCTCCGGATCTGGCGAGAGGTGGGATCCTAGATTGCTCATTGTTGGTGTGGGTATGGCGGGACGGATGCACCATCTTAGTAAAAGAAGAAGATCATAAGGCATATAAATACAAGACATTAATGAAAAATATGCAACAAAAGACGAAACAAAGACAAACATAAGCTTACTTCTGCACATCCTTACACGTCCTAAGAAGTTCTCACAATTCTACACCTTAACAGTCCTAGAAAATCTTAAACCTATGTCTCTGATATCATAATTTCGGTCACGTCCCGAACCCGAAGTGTAACAAACGCCGTATACCTGCTAGATAAGCAAATACGCAAGACTACAAAACCAAACAGAGAACAGGCAGAACGATGGTCGCAATGAAAACTATCGAACTCAAAGAATCAGAAACATGAGGCAAGAACAAAATTGAAACCAGAATCAAACTAATTCTTATGACTGAAAAATTAAGGTCTACAACGAAAATATCAAAGAAAAATATAGTTCAACAGATACCACAATTAACAAGGAAGAGAAACAACGAAATAAAAGCAAATAAACTAGATGCTAGATATGAAAGTCTAATTAATCACATCTAACAACAATAGACATAAAAAAATAAAAGAGTCGGTATCTGCACGACAATTAATCTAATTAATCATATCTAACAACAACAGACATAAAAACTAGATGCTAGATATGACTCAAACGACGAATACGTCTAGCGTTCACTCGGACCCGCCCCTGTATGGCAAAACAGTCTCGGTATCTAGGTAAGCAACCATACACCACATTAGTCGGATTAAGCATACAATAAAATAAATAAGAAAAGCTCTGAAGTAAATTAATTTAAGCGACTGGTCTATCAATTGCAAAATTTCAGAAGATTATCAAATAACAAAGTAATTTTCTTTTGGTAATCAAACAAAATTAAAATAAATAAGTCTCCGGTAACTAACTATATAGAGTGACCCGTTGGTGAGATCCAGAGACACCCAGCAGGCGCAAAAGAAAATAGAGGCACTCGAAAGTGCATATACAGAACAGAGGCGCTCAAAAGCTCAAATACAGAACAGAAGCGTTGGTAGGCGCAGGCATCCGAAGGCACAATATAGAGTCAAAGTTAGATTCTATAACAGTATATGTCGACATGACCAATATTAGCATAGCAGAATACTAAAGACATTTTAATTTAAAATACTTTTCCAGTCACTAATTTACAGAACAAAATGTCAAATTTCAGAATATTTTACTAAAAGAACTGTCATTTAAAGTTAAAACTCATTTTTCAAAAGTGTATAATAATATGCTTAATCCTTACTTTTAAAAATTAAAAAATATGAACTTTCTTATAATCAGAATATTTTTCTTTACTATATTGAAAAAAAAAAACTAATGGGTATCCGGTCGCTTACCCTAAATGTAGCCTCTAAGCTAAAAAACTATCCGGTCGAAAATGCACGTATAGTCAATCGTCGGAACCTAAATTAAAAATTACGAATCTCTGTAAGCTACTAAAAGAATAAATACAAAATAGACAAATACACAAAAAGAATAAATGCAAAATAAACAAATACACAAAATATCAATCTAGTTAAAAGAACCTAAAATAGTAAACAACAAACATTATAAGCACAAAGTACGGAATTAACAATCACAAGCTTATTAGTTTCCGATTGAGTTTCCGAAAAGAAGTTTGACTCATCAAACAAGGAAAGATAGAACTCTAAGAACTAAGCTAATCAAGAGCAAAATAATATGAATAGAATTATAAATATTAAACGAAGGTTCTAGTGCCAAAAAATGTGATTTTCATATGTTGAGAGATAAATCTACAGTCAGGAATTAGATGGGATCAAAATTAGGTATAAAAACGACATTTTGTTGAACGGTTGGTGGGTAATTTGAAAAGCATGCAGAATGTAGAAAAATTGCACAACTAAATCTCATAAAGAATAAAGATGAAGATAACAATGATTAGATCGATACAAATCAGATTTTAAATATTTAAATTCTAATAATCAAGAGATGAACATCCCAAATATTCACATAATCATGAACAAAAAAATTGGATTTTCACAAAATTTGGTAAAGAGACAAAAATGAAGGGAAAAAGATCTCTTCAAGGACGAAAATGATGACATCGATGATGAGATTCTGTCGACGGCAAACCAAAGATGTCAATCGTGCTCGAGAAGGGTGGCTGCGGCGGCGGCGGCACGGATGACAGCGACAATGACAGGGGACGATCTAACGGGAGGCGGGTGCGTGCGGTGAGGGAGAGGTGCGGCCTGAGAGAGAAAAGCTGTTCATGGTAGGGAGAGAGGGAGAGGGAGGGAGGGGGTGATACGAATCGGAAAGAAAGAGACTTATTGATATAATTAGTATAAAATGCCGCCAGGTCCCTCAGCCTCTAATATTTACAAAAAGGTCCAATTTAAATGAAAGGGCCTCAAACAAAAGAATTAAAAGCATGGGGTGTTACAAGTAAAGACAATTTTTTCGAACCAATATCAACTTAAAGTTCGAGAGCTGTTTTACTTTGTGTAACACGAGTGACGACTTAAATTTTGAGCAAGTGACTGTACACATATTAGTGCCTTCCCATTAATTTTTACCCACTTATAACTTAAATTTCGTTTCCTGCTTGTGCCTCATAATACATAACATCATCTTCTTGGTTGTTAAGATGTTTATTACTTTATTCTTACTAAATTGTGTGAGATTTGCTATTTGATCCTGTTTAATAGCAATTAGAAACACCAATACACTCTAAAACATTATTTTTCATTAAATTTTGAGAGAATAGGCTATGCCAAATTGCCAATACGTGCTAGTACACCACTAGCACAGAGGGTTGTGCTGATGTTGGCACAGACGTGCTGCTGTGCCTTGCCATGCAAGATGGCACACCAACACGCCCCGTGCCAGTGGCATGGCAATCCTTGCCTCATTGTATCCTTTACTCCTTTCACTTTTCAGCTCTTATATGTATACTTCTATTTTCAGGAGTTGCTGACTGTATAGCTCTAACAGCATGCGTCGCTTCAACTGCGGTTTAAGCTGTATGGTTCCTTTTTTTCCCCATTTTAGTTGCATTATTTGATAAATATGATCTATATCTTTTTTTCCTTCTCTATTTGTCACTAACAAATTATATTGAATACGGTAAATTTTTATTAAAAATGGCAGTTTGTGGTTCTTTTGTCTGAGCACATCGGCTGGTTATTGCTGGATGGATTCTTGGTTGGAGCAGGCTGGGACCAGTGAGCATTGAGATTAATGAGAAGTTTATTCTGTGGACTCTTGCACATAATCCCCATTTTGTTTCATTCTGTTTATATAACACTTTTCCTATTACAAGGAAGAGTATTTTGATATTCCATGAAAGAATATTGAAAAATTTATTGCATTTTCCATTTTAACGAAGCAGTGAAGCACTAGCAGATTTTCTTGAAGTTATGCAAGTTAAAAGTGAGTTCGAATCTTACACAGGGCCTAATTGATTTGGGCTCACCGTTTCCGTCAGAAACTATATTGTCTTGTGTAATTCTTCTTCTTCGTATCCTAATTGATTTGGGCTCACCGTTTACGTCAAAAACTAAATTGTCTTGTATAATTCTTCTCCAATACGAAGATAATACTTGGTCGGATATTTTCTTTCTTGTCCCAGCGCGAAAGTTCAAGTAAACTTTTAATAGATCTTCCGCACGAAGGTTTACAGATTTTATATTAATAAAGTACAATATTAAATGACAAACATGGTAGATCAACATCTAAAATTAGACTTGACTTTAAAAAATATTAATGTTATTTACTTTTTATAAATTTTACTATAAAATTTTAAAATACATGCTTTATTGGGCTTTTGTTGCATATAGCTTCTTAAAAATTTTGTTTTTTACAAATGGTCTTCTAAAAATTGTAATCGCAAAAATGATTTTATACCTGTCACGCGAGCGCCAGAGACAGATGAGGTGTCACACGACAGATTATTCACCGTGTTTGAATACGGTGAATGGTTTACCGCGTTCAAACATGCTTAATGAACCGTGTTTCATTTGTACCAGCATTAGCTATGGGTCGGATTTAATAAAGAACACGGTAAATTATTCACCGTGTCTAAACACGAGAATAAGTTTACCGTGTTCTTTATATTTACCTCCCAGCGATAATTAATTTTTTAAACATTAGTATGAATACAATATAAAATGAATACAACATGAATAGTATGAACCAAATATAAATATAACATTGCATTATATCATTACAAATATCGATATAAGATTGTTGAGACTAGAATTTTCGCCACTCAAGGGCGCGACACGCGGCGACAATCGTCGGCTAAAGATATCAGCCGACGGAAGAAAGGGTCAACCGAAGAAGGATCTGCGTCCTAATCCAGACCATCTCAATCACGTGAGAACGTAGCACGCAATACATACCGTCGGCTGACGACATCAGCCGATAGGAGAAGCAGCTGATAAGAAGATTATCGTATCACTCAGTTGCAATTTTGGCCAAAGAAGGACATCAAACCACCCAAGTCGAACGACGAAGAAGGCGAAGTAAGAGTCGGCCTTCAGTTGGTCAAGCCAAAGAAGGAAGGGCTCTGAAAAGGAAGGGCACGAGAGTCGGGGCACGAATCCCATAACGATGCCAAAACGACAAGCGGCGTCCAGCATGGGAAAGTGCCGAGAATCACGCTCTAGCGCGATAACAATGGGATGAATCTAGACGGAAAACGATCACAATCCTATTTGAGGAAATTTGACTCAAAAGGAAGTGGTTGCTAAATTTACAAGAAATCTCCTTAGATCGCACCGATAATTCGAATCGGCGCTTATACGCATGGTTCGGGAAGTGTATAAATACCTGAATCATCGAAGAAGAAGGGTTCCTGCAACCTCGTAAGCTAGGACCACCCCCTGCTTTTCATATCTTTACTACTTTTCTAGTGTAAATTTACTGCTTTCCTAGGAGTAGATTAATTGTAATTTGGCTACCTGTTACTCTTGTAACCCCACTCCGCTCAATACAATTTTCACCCCACAATCGGCTCCTTAGCCTTTTGTGTTTATCACATCTTTGCGTCTTTGTCACGCCCCAGGCCCCAGCAGAAGCCTACCCAGCACGTGCACAGACCCGTCGTGTGTACAAGGTACCTCCCGGTACACACTAGGTGTCTACAACAATGAAGCGGAAAGGAAGCAAGATACACATCCAACTAGTAATCAGAGCACAACACAACTAAACTATGCATGAAAGAGAAGGTTAGATAACCACTATCATACAAAGTAGTCCTCTCAAATACAACCTATCAAAATATATGAGTGGTCTCTATAACAAAATACATCAACACCTCTTCAACAAAGCAAAAGAAAAGGTGCCCTGTAACCACCTCGAGTGGCGCGACGGGAACAAGCTAGCTACGCGACAACCCCTTGCCACTGTCCCGAGCTCCTCCCGCCACGGATGGCTCTGAAAAATAACTACCCAAAAGGGGGTGAGAACTATTAATTAATAGTTCCCAGTAGGTAAGTCGCCAAGAGAAGCGAGATACACCACTAGGTCAACTGAGGCAAAAGATAGTATAACTGCCGAAATAAAATGCAGGTAATAAATAACTGAAGTATAGTAAAGTACTCTACTACTATCATGCCTCTATGCTCAAGTACAAAGTGGTAATGATATGAATCTATGTGATGTTCAGTGTCAAGTTTAGTTAATTTTGATCCTTCTCTCTTGAAGACCTTCTTTGAGTCTAAGTTGAGCCACGCCTCATGGTCCCGTGGTGGCACCCCCCAACGGAGCTATGCCTATCCAACGGCGTCCCAATTGGCACCCAATCCTGCACGGCGATCATGATGTCGCAAATGGCCAACTCCGGAGTGCCGGCTTGGAGGGAGCAACCCTACCAAGCATGTGTGAATGAGTACAAACAACAAGCAAGCAAGTCTCGATCATCGTGTCTAAAACACGGAATAGTCATCATCGTGTCTAAAACACAGAATAGTCATCATTGTGTCTAAAACAAGGAATAGTATCATCGACCTTTAGGTCGGGGTATAGTACCTCGAGTGTCAAAGTTTCATATACAATATTAGCATTATCTTGCATAATAAAAGAGTAAAACATTTACAAGTTGTCATCATGTCTTAAACATGCAATCTTACTATTTCATCTTAATTGTACAAGTTTAGAAGTTTTCTACTTGTATCTCAATACACTAGATGGCACTAGTGTCATAATGTCCATTTGTACATAATCACATGCATAACATGTTCCAATAATTCGAATACATGTATAGATGTTCTCTATTCATATCCAAAAGCTTAAGTTCACAATAATTTCTATTCAAACCCCCTTAAAGTGCCCATGCATATATAATGTTTACCTCTACTACATAGAGTATGAAACTTTCTGTAGTACACTGAACTTTAGCAAATTGCGAAGTTCGAGTGTGGGGGTTGAATGATACCCTTCGGATGTTTTTGTAAGCTTCCGGAAGGTTCTAGAAGGTTTCCGGAGAGCTTGGGCCCAAATCGAAAATTTTCATAAAATTTGAAAATTTGAGGTTTTTGGGTTCGGGGTCCGGACCGTCTGGGGACAGTTCGAACTGTTCGCGCGAATCTGAGAAATTTCACCTTCGGGGTCCGGACCGTTTTGGGTCAGTCCGGACCGTTTTGGTCTGGACTGCCCAGTAAGAAATGTAATTACATTTCTTGCAGGGGGCTTTGGGGATTTTGTTTCTTTAGGGTTTTTAACCCTCTTTATCCTATCTTTTCCTCTCATTTGGAGAGTGCAAGAGAGTGTTAGAGAGAGAGAGAGGGAGAGCTCTTCTTTGATTTCCTTCTCCAACACATCTCTCTACTTGGGTACTTCTTCAACCCTCTCTTCTCCACCACCATTGGTGCTTGCTTCAAGACCTTGAAGGAAGGCAAGGGCTTGAAGAAGAAGGAAGTTTGAAACCCTAATTCCTATCCTTTGCACTTCAAGGTGGGATTTGAGCCTAAAAGAGGTTTGGAACACTTCTTTTCCCTTTTCTTTTGGGATTTTTGTAGGAAAACCTAGTTTTTGGGAAAAGTAATTTGGGGCTTTTAGATTTCTAGCTTTTGGGGTGGAATTGATGGGTGTAGAACACTCTTGTAGGTTGGTTTTGAAGCTTTTCTTGTTTGGATTTCAAGATTTAGCAAAGATCTCTCAACCTAAGGTATTTTCCACCTATTTTCCTTATGATTTTTAAGGAATTTTGTGATTAGGTTTTGTGATGTTTTAACCCTTTGGAAACTTCTCTTAGGGCATAAGAGGAAGTGTGGGCATCTTGGTTGGGATCATTCACAAGGATTTGGCAACTATCCGGTGGGTTTGACCTCACCGAAATGGGTGAACTCCCCCTATCTTCTATAGACTTTTAGGGTATTGTTGTTATATTAAATATGCATCGTTTGATTTATCATGATTTATGATCATGCATTTGAACCCCTTCATGTGTAGAAAATTTCATACTCTATGAAGTAGAGGTAAACATTGTAGGTGCATGGGCGCTTTAAGGGGGATTGAATAGGAATTTTTGTGAACATAAGCTTTTGGATATGAATAGAGAATAACTATACCTGCTATAGAATTATTGGGACATGCTATGCACATGATCATATATAAATGGTCATTATGATATTAGTGCCATCTAGGGTAGTGAGATACAAGTAGAAAACTTCTAAACTTGTACAATCAAGATGAAATAGTGAGATTCCATGTTTGAGACATGAGGACAACTTGTAAATGTTCTACTCTTTCATTATGCAAGATAATGCTAATATTGTATATGAAACATAGTCACTTGAGATACTATCCCGACCTAAAGGTCGATGATGCTATTCCGTGTTTTAGACACGATGATTGCTATTCCGTGTTTTAGACACGATGATCGAGACTTGCTTGCTTGCCGTTTGTGCTCATTCACACATGCTTGGTAGGGTCGCTCCCTCCAAGCCGGCACTCCGGAGTTGGCCATTTGCGACATCATGATCGCCGTGCGGGATTGGGTGCTGATTGGGACGCCGTTGGATTGGCATAGCTCCTTGGGGGGTGCCACCACGGGACCATGAGGCGTGGCTCAAGCTTAGACTCAAAGAAAGTCTTCAAGAGGAAATGATTATGTTAACTAAACATGACATTGAATATCACATAGATGATACATTCATGGTAGTTGGACATACATGATAGCAAACTTGACATTGGACACCACATAAATAATACTACTCATTGTAGTTGGACATTATGATAACATGATAGATTCTTATCATCATCACTTTGTACATGAGCATAGAGGCATGATAGATGTAGAGTACTTTACTTTACTTCAGTTGTTTATTATCTGCATTTTATTGTTACGGAATTTGAGTTGGCGTATTTCGTGAATTCGGTTAAGTCTTGAAGATTGAAGATAAAGATGGTTGGATCATATAACTCAATTTCAAGAAAGAAGAATTCAAAAGGATCAGATGTTTAACTAATTATTTTTGGTGATCCGAATACTTCTTATAGTGTAGAAACACTTGGATGAATTTCTAATTGCATAAAAATCAAAAACTGGACATGGGACATGTTCAGGATCCGGATCAGACAATCCGATCCGGATCCCGAAGGTTATTTGTTCATACGCAAATTCAATCCGGATCCAAGCCCCTTCTGATCCGGATCCCGAACACTGGTTTTTACCAAAATATATGAACGATCCGGATCAGGCATTTCAATCCAGATCCCGAACATTGGTGTTTTGTGAATTGTATGAACGATCCGGATCAGGCACTTCGATCCGGATCCCGAACCTTTGTTTTTCTGGAAACTGTCTGTCTCGTTACTACAATCCGGATCGCCGAAATCCGATCCGGATCGCCGTCCTGAAAAATTCCAGAAAAGGTTAGTTTTTGATCCTTAACTTCTTCCAACGGTTTCTAAGCTATATATAGACCCTTTAATTCATCTTTTAGGGTACGACGCAAAAGGCGTAAAATACGGCCGAAATAGAAAAATCCACATATAGAGAAGAAAGGAAATACTAGATTTAATTCTATGTTTCTTCATCTATATTATTAATTTGATTCTAGGTTTTCCAAACTCAGATTTTGAGTAGAATCAAATTAATGAATACTTAGATGGTATTTCCGATCTATTTCTAATCTAAGTATTCGGCGGATCATCACCACCCAAAAAAAACAACGATTTCCCCAAATCGGCGCGTGGACTCGCGTGGCCTTGTGGATTCAAGGTGCAACCGCTCTCGTGGATTCGGAGCGAGGTACGTTCGTGGATTCGAAGCGTGCTACTGGGTGAAGACCGTGGATTCGGTCGGACGTCGTGGAGTCGACGTTGGGCGTCGTGGATTCGGCGTTGGACGCAGATCGTGGATTCGAGAAGCGTTGCGGAGCGAGCGGAGAAGATCAACTAGGAGCGTATGGAAAAAGGTTGAGTCGTCTGTGAGTACGGTATATCACCTTTGTACGTGTTATAATTCTAGTGGATTTCACCGTGTTATCAGTCCCGTGGTTTTTTACTCCGGTTTGGAGTTTTCCACGTAAAAATCTCTGCGTGTTATTTATTTTTCCGCATTGGGTTTTATATCGCAAAGATTTTTGAGTGTTTATTGTTTACACCTATTCACCCCCCTCTAGGTGTTTTTTCCCCTATTTAGATCCAATTATATATAACCCAACAAGTGGTATCAGAGCGGGAATAGGGTTGTAAACAATGGTTGAAGGTGGAAACATCAACAGACCTCCGTTCTTCGATGGAACAAATTATGCGTACTGGAAAGTACGGATGAAAGCCTTTTTAATTTCCATCGACGAACGGGTGTGGCAATCAATTGAATTAGGATGGTCTAATCCAACTGAATTTATTGGTGATGTTCGCACCATCAAACCTAGGTCGAAATGGACCAAGGAAGAGATAGATTTTTCTTCTTACAATGGCAAAGGGATTAATGCTCTATTTAATGCTTTGTCGCAAACTGAGTTCTCTCGTGTCTCGGCATGTGAGACTGCGAAAGAAATCTGGGATGTTCTTCAAGTTATGCATGAGGGAACTAACCTTGTGAAGATTCAGAAACTGCAAATGCTTACGAGCAAGTTTGATTCTATTTTCATGGCAGAAAATGAATCTTTCACAGACTATTACACACGATTGCAAGACATCGTAAACTCATGTGCTAACTTGGGAGAGAAGATTCCAGAATTTAAAGTTGTAAGAAAAATATTAAGAACTCTTCCTGAAAGATTTCGATCCAAGGTTACGACCATTGAAACTATTAAACACCCGGACGAAATCCGTGTAGAAGAATTAGTTGGTTCATTACAAACATATGAAATGACATTTCCTACTAACTATTCTTCTGGAAAAGCATCTACTTCTAAGTCTTCAGGTTTTGCGTTGAAAACTACAAAAGAAGAAGACGCGGATTCATCCTCCTCAGACGATGACGAGAACCTATCTATGGAGGACTTTGAGAAGCAGCTCGCTCTCTTGACAAGGAAGTTTCGCCGAAATTTTCGAAGGGGTAATTCAAGCAAAACTCCATCCTTCGGAAAGTCGAAGAAAGGCAAGGGTTCTTCAAGTTACAAGTCAAGAAAGCAAGAGGGTTTTTCTAAGGATAAGAAAAGCTCAGAAGGACAAGTCCAATGCTTCAAGTGCCGAGGGTACGGCCATATCTCAACGGAGTGTCCCAATAAGAATCCGTCAAAGAAGAAAGCGATGCAAGCCGTCACTTGGGATGACACCTCATCGTCAAATGAGTCATCGTCAAGTGATGAAGAAGATAACGCAACGGCGTTCCACGCGTCCACATCTTCACCCTTCATGTGCTTAATGGCAAGTACATCCGACTCACTGTCCAACTCCACTGTTGAAAAGATTGCAACGGACGATGAATCGGATAATTCGGAAGGTGAAGATTTTGCTCTAGCCTACCACAGACTTTTGAGGGATTCAAAGAAACTGGCTAAGCAAAACAAGGGGTTGAGAGAGATATTGCAGGATCTCGAAGAAGAAGTAAAAAGGGTAACTTCTCTCTCGACCGATCTTGAAGTGGAAAGGGATAATCTGATAAAAGCAAATGCTTCACTTCAAGAGTCCAATGAGCAATTCGAGAAGAATTATGTAGATATGGTGAACAAAGCGAATTACTTCTTAAAGCTCAACGGCGAGGCTCGACAGGAAAAATTGGAAATGACAGAGACCATTCTCCAACTCAAGGATGACTTATAGCAATTTTCAACAGGAAGGAGTAAGTTGGATAAGCTTCTTGGTCTTGGTCAATCAAACAAATTCGGCCTCGGATACAATCGAACTGAAGACAATTTTAGTTCGGTTGGGACAGTCTTTGTGCCCCAGTCGGTATCTCCTCCTCCGACACCGGAATTGACGACAAACAACGACAACAAACCTACTTCCTCCTCTTCGGAATCGTCAAGCACCAAGGTATGCTTTCGTTGTGGTTATGCAGGGCACATAAGAAGAAATTGCAAGATGGGAGCCAAACGCTCAACTCAAGCACTTCTAGCAACGACTACCAAAAGGGTGATTCCTCGGAAATCAAATACAAATTATTCGAAGGAAAAGAGCCTCGGTAGTTCATCAAACAAGACGACGACGTCAAGGAAAAGCGATGGATCACACAAGACGCTTTCACCAAAGGTATCAACTTCACAATCATTTCCGACGTACACCAAAACTCGAAAGGTTTGGGTACGCAAAGGTGAAATCTTCCCTTGTCTTGTTACAAATATTTCCTTGCATGCATATGATAATTCGTCTTGGTATCTGGATAGCGGTTGTTCCCGTCACATGACCGGTGACAAAAACTGCTTTCAAAATTTTGAGAAAATCTCCGGAGGACTTGTAGTTTTCGGAGACGGTCAGTCTTCCAAAATTGTTGGAAAAGGAACAGTAGCTATTCCAGATGGCCCGATTCTGAATAATGTGTTATTTGTTGATGGCCTTAAGACTAACCTCATAAGTATAAGTCAACTTTGTGACAATGGTTTTTCAGTTAATTTTTCATCTGTTGAATGCATTATAACTGATAAGAACCATGTTTTCTTTTTAAAGGGGGTTAGATCTGAAAACAATTGTTATGTTGTTCCCAATAAAATTTCTGAAAATTGTAACGTATCCTCTTTTGAATAATGAAACACTTTGGCATGAAAGGCTAGGTCACATAAATTTTAAGAAACTTGCTAGAATTTCAAACAAAGACGTGGTCAAGGGGGTTCCAAAACTTTCACTTAAACAAAACATTGTGTGTGGTGGTTGTCAAAAGGGAAAACAATCCAGGACTGCACACAAGAACTTGAACCATGTTGGTACTAATCGGCCCTTAGAATTATTGCATATGGATCTTATGGGGCCGACACGTCAACCATCCTTGGGAGGTAAATGGTATATTTTCTTATTGGTTGATGATTTCTCTAGATACTCATGGGTAGCATTTTTAAAAGAGAAAGCTGATACTTTTGATTCTTTTCACGAGATTTGCCTTCGTATTATGATTGAAAAGAATGAAAAGATCATTCGTGTTAGAAGTGATAGAGGTGGAGAATTCATAAATTCTAAATTCATTAATTTTTGCACTTCCAATGGCATTAAACATGAATTCTCAGCACCCTATACACCTCAACAGAATGGTGTAGTCGAGCGCAAAAACAGGGTTGTACAAGAGATGGCACGTGTTATGCTTCATAGCCGGAATTTACCGTTATATTTTTGGGCTGAAGCTGTGAACACTGCAATCTATGTTATTAATCGAGTTTATTTGCGCCCGGAAACTTTAAATACACCATATGAACTATGGTTGTGTAGAAAACCAAACATCAAATATTTTCGTATCTTTGGGAGTCGGTGTTACATTTTACGTGACCGCGAAAATCTTGGAAAATTTGACTCTCGAAGCGACGAAGGGATTTTCTTGGGTTATTCTACAAATAGTAGAGCATATCGGGTATTTAACTTGGAATCTAAAACGATTGTAGAATCCATAAATGTTAAAGTAGATGAAGCTTTCCACTTTGTATCTGATAAATCTACCCCTGATATCTCTCTTGATGATGATACTCCTTTAAATGCATCTTCTCATGATAATACTTTCAATATTAATGATGCATCTAATGGTTCTTCAAGTTTATCTGATGTGCAGGAATCATCTCATGTACCTCCGAGTACTCCGTTACCTCAAACGTTACGCATCTCCAAGGATCATCCTGAATCAAACATTATTGGAGACCCACAAGAAGGAGTCAGGACTCGGAGACAGTTGGTTTGTGGATTCGCTTGTTACGTTTCCTTAATCGAACCAAAGAACGTTGATGAAGCTCTTCAGGATAACTACTGGATTGAAGCAATGCAGGAAGAGCTCCATCAGTTTGAACGCAACAAAGTCTGGGAATTAACGACGCCTCCGAAGCAGCACAATGTGATTGGTACTAAATGGATTTTCAAGAATAAGAAAAATGAGGATGGTACCATCATCAGGAATAAAGCACGTTTAGTTGCTCAAGGCTACTCTCAAATAGAAGGTATAGACTTTGATGAAACTTTCGCCCCTGTAGCTAGACTCGAGTCCATTCGTATCTTATTCGCTATTGCTTGTCACTTTAAAATAAAACTCTTTCAAATGGACGTTAAGAGCGCGTTTTTAAATGGGTTTTTAAATGAGGAAGTTTATGTGGCTCAACCGAAAGGTTTTGTAGACTGTAAACTACCTAACCATGTTTTTCGTTTGAAAAAGGCTCTTTACGGTTTAAAACAAGCACCGCGAGCTTGGTACGAAAGGTTGACAAAGCACCTTTTGGAGAAGGGCTATACTCGAGGGGGAGCAGACAGGACTCTCTTTGTGAAGCATTATCAAAATAACTTCATTGTTGCACAAATCTATGTCGATGACATTGTATTTGGAGCAACAAAGGATAATGATGCTTCTAAATTCGCTGAAACCATGGAAAGCGAATTTGAGATGTCAATGATGGGCGAATTGACATACTTTCTTGGATTGCAAGTGAAACAAAATGGTGAAGGCATCCATCTGTGTCAATCCAAGTATACTAAGGAGTTGGTAAAGAAATTCGGATTAGAAGATTCTAAAGACTTTCCTACTCCTATGGGAACTAGCAATAAGGGATTAGGAAGTGAATCTCTTAGTGATAGTGTAGACGAGAAACTCTATCGAAGTATGATTGGAAGTCTACTCTACCTCACAGCTAGTCGCCCGGACATATCCTTTAGTGTTGGGATCTGCGCGAGATATCAATCAGCACCAAAGGAGGATCACCTGAAAGCGGTGAAACGGATCATCCGGTACGTCAAAGGAACTGTAAACTTCAGAATTTGGTATCCTATGGGAACAAGTCTAGACATTATAGGATATTCAGATGCCGATTGGGCAGGATCAGTGGATGATCGAAAAAGTACGAGTGGTGCATGTTTCTATCTTGGCCATTGTCTTGTTGCATGGCATAGTAAAAAACAGAACTGCATTGCACTCTCGACTGCCGAAGCGGAATATATCTCAGCGGGTAGTTGTTCAACCCAACTTATTTGGATGAAAAGCGTGTTGAGCGACTTCCGGATTTCAGCAACTTCGGTAACTGTTTTATGTGACAACACTAGTGCTATAAACATTTCAAAAAACCCTGTGTTGCACTCAAGAACAAAACACATTGAACTTAGATATCATTTTCTTAGAGAGCTAGTTGAATCAAATATTCTTCAAATTTCCTACATTTCAACTGAAGATCAATTAGCTGACATTTTAACAAAACCTTTGGATCAAAAACATTTTATTCATTTGCGTAAAGCAATTGGAATGCTTTCCTTGAAATAACCTCTTTTTGAAACTCTTGTTTAGGTTAGGTTTTGTTTTTGTGTTTTTATTCATTATCTATGCTTAGACATAGAACATTAATTGAGCATTAGTTTTATTGACTTTAACTGCATCCTTTTATATGTTTAGAAATTTATTATGCTTTAGATATCATAATATTTCAGTTGATGCAATGATCATTTATATCAATTAAATCATCTTTGTTTTGATCAAAGTCAATTTCTCTCTCAATGATCTCTTGGTATAGTTATTATCTTATTTGACTATTTAGTCGAGTATGAAATCGAGATCAATTTTTGGTTGAATACTTTATATCTTAAATAATTGATAGCCAATTGAGGGGGAGTCAAAGAAAAGTAATATGCTCAAAAGATGTGGAAAGAGTTACATCCCAATGAGGAGTGTGAAAACTACCACCACATGGAGGAAAGAGCTACCACCTCGGTCGTCCGAGTACTGTGTGCAGCTACCACATGTATACCAAGCAAGGTTTTTCAAGTTTGATTAAATAAAATGCATGTTGAAATACTTGACTCTGTCAAAATTTCAAGGTTGGTATAAGGTGGGAATTTTAATGAAAGATGCTCAAAGAGCCACTCTCTTCAATAAATTGACTAGATATATTATCTAACTTATCTGGGATTTCAGACATCTATTGATCTTGGTATTTCATTTTCTTTACCAAATTGATGATTTGATAAAGGCATTACTCATAAGATCAAGTTAGATGTAATTGAAGTTGTTCAACTTTAAGGGATTTAATTTTTATAAATCTTCGTTTCGTTATTTGAATATTTTTGATAGATTTGGCATAATCTATTTCTTGTTGTATGAAACGATGATTTTCGTTTAAAGTTGATACACAAAAGTGCTTACATACTTTTTCTGGATTTTGTGGAATTTTTCTAAATTTTTCTGAAGAAAAAGTTGGAGCCGATCCGGATTGGACAAGCCGATCCGGATCCCGAACGCAGGAATTTTCTGCGGGTAGCCGATCCGGATCGGATTCACGAACTGATCCGGATCGCGGCTAGGGTTTTATATAGAACAAAAGGAATTTGATTTCTTTTTTACTTCAATCCTTTGTTCCAAACTCTCCAGAGCTTCTCTCTCTAGAATTCATCCGTCTTGGAAGCTTACAAACTCAAGTTCTTCGACTCTAAGTAAGTCTTATTGATCAAAATCTCGTTTTTTCACAGTTTTTCATGTTCTTCCTCAAAACGTGATGAAATTTCTGTATCTTTTTCGTTTGTGGATGGTTTTTGATCAAATTTCTTTTGAAATAAGAACTCTGGGTAGATTAGTTTTGATTATATGCTAGGTATTCTCATGATAAACGAATTTTTGGCCTTCGATTTCAAAAAATTCGGTTTTAGGGTATATAATGGGAATTTTCGAAAATCATGCGATTGATCTTCTTTTGAAATTCTTTTTGCAAAACTAATTTGATTCTTAGTCTCTCTACACGATTATGATTGTTTGGGTACAATTTTTCAAATTTTTGAAAATTAACAATTTTTTTCGTGTTCTTGAGTTGTTGCTCACAGGATTTCTTTTCACAAGGAATAGCAACAATGATGTTTTCATGGATAATCTTTCTGCTAGTTGCAATGGTACACACTCGAGCAACAAACAAACTGAAAAGAGCTAAGAAAACTCAACGGAAAGGTGAGTTTCTTCTTGTCAGCGATTCAGAGGCTGAAGCAGATAATCAAGAAGTAGATTGGGACAAATTGACGGATGATGAATCAATGCCTATTCAACCTAAGCAAAAGACTTCCGACACATCAAAAGGAAAAGCACCTATGACTGCACCAACCATCTCGGTGAAAAGGAAACGACTAGCTCGACGCTTTGGACAAGCACGAGATGTTGATATTAACACACCATTAGTTCCTGATTCTCCGCCTCGCTTGGAAGATGTGTTCATTAATGCTGACCGTCTTAGGGCATTTGAACGTCGAGAATGCATCGGAGAAAGACATGTGAATATTGGTGCCCTCCGAGATCACTCACCGGAGTTCGGGATGTTAATTGAACAAGCTAATCTTATCCAAGTTTGCAGATTCCCGGAATTACTTGGGTATTGTTTGCATCGTGTGAGAACTTTTTACTCAAATGCGAAACATCTTCAGGAAGATGAACACGGTTCGATGCAATTTTACACAAACATCCAAGGGATGAGACTCAAAATAACTCCGCAGTTGATCGGGGAAGTTCTAGAAATGCCATCAAGTAGATCAGGATTTAACTATCTAACTGGCAAAAGCTTGTCAAATGCTCTGTGGCAAACCGTTATAAAAGGAATTTGTTTGGACGGCACTGAATCGACAGATGGTAAAACTATTAAATCCAAACAACTCCGGCTTGAATACCGGTTTCTCAACTTCATCACTTGTTATAACATTCTCCCGAACATGCAAACAAAGGTGGTGAGATGGGATCGCATGCTGTTTTTATACCTCCTAGGGCATCCATCTGAAGCAGTTGGTTTGAACATGAACATCCCTTACATTATTTGGAACAGAATGTCTAGATATGTTGAGCACCCTCATCCTACCGAACGGCTTCCGTTCCCATTGATCATTATGAGGATTCTAAAGAAATTTCAAATCGATATCAGCTCAACATCGTACCAGCATTGTTTGGGGATGATAAATGAATCCACGATTGTTAAGTCCCTTCACACATTGCCTCATGTTACTCCAACTCCTTCCGCTGGAAAGAAACCTTGTGACGGCACTTCTGCCTCTCCATCACGACACACACCCGGACCAGATGAAGAAGCATCAGTCACATCAATTTACAAGGAACAACAACGCTTATCCTTCGAGCAAGAACATATTACGAAGGAGCAGAAGAGAATTTCAGATGAACTTGAGCTCATCACGGCAGCTCATATTACCTTAACTAAGAAGGTCAATTCAATGAACAAGCTGGTGAAAAAGATGTTCTCTAAGATGGGTTGCACGAGCTCTGAAGACTCTGAATCTGATGATTGATTTCTTCTAATATTTTTTTGTTTTTTTTGTTTTGCAGATTTTTATAGTTTAGTTCTTTCATTTTTCTCTACACTTTGAACTTTTTAACTCTCCTTACTACGTTTTGTATTTTTGGCTTCGTTTTGTGACAAAAAGGGGTAGAGAGTTTAGGAGAACTTTGAACAATGAATGATGAACTCAGAACTTTGAACAATGAATGATGAACAATGAATGATGAACTCTGAACTTTGAACTATGAAGGTAAGTATCACAACTTGTGTTTTTGTATTGTGTTTGAATGCATGCCTCGACTAACTATTCGATAACTATTTGGGCATGTAATATAACTAACAAGTTGATGTTTACTAACAATTTTGTGACATTTGGATTTTGAATGCATAGAAGATATGTTGGTTTTTAATTATGATCCAATTACATATCTGAATGTATAAATGTCATGGTAAGTATAAATGAGTATAAACTTCATCTCTGTGTGTGGTTTTTGAATGACATAAAATTCTTGAGGTATCTAACGATTTCTTTTGTCAAGAATGATTTCTTTTGCAGAGTGTACAGATGTCTAAGTCTAGAGTCTGTTTTAGGAGTTTAACTCATGTATCTATTTTATTTTGGATCACCATTATAAGTTTTTGTTGTATGGTGATAGCAACAAAAATATCTTTTTGAATTTTCTTGAGTGGATTTGTGTTTTGTCACGAAACCGCCAAAGGGGGAGATTGTTACGGAATTTGAGTTGGCGTATTTCGTGAATTCGGGGAACACTTCTTTTCCCTTTTCTTTTGGGATTTTTGTAGGAAAACCTAGTTTTTGGAAAACTAGGGTTTATTTGGGGCTTTTTGATTTCTAGCTTTTGGGGTGGAATTGATGGGTGTAGAACACTCTTGTAGGTTGGTTTTGAAGCTTTTCTTGTTTGGATTTCAAGATTTAGCAAGATCTCTCAACCTAAGGTATTTTCCACCTATTTTTCCTTATGATTTTTAAGGGCTTTTGTGATATTTTAACCCATTGGAAACTTCTCTTAGGGCATAAGAGGAAGTATGGGCTTCTTGGTTACACAAGGATTTGGCAACTATCCGGTGGGTCTGACCTCACCGAAATGGGTGAACTCCCCTATGTCTTCTATAGACTTTTAGGGTATCATTGCTATATTAAACATGCATCGTTTGATTTATCATGATTTATGATTATGCATTTGAACCCCTTCATGTGTAGAAGATTTCATACTCTATGAAGTAGAGGTAAACATTGTAGGTGCATGGGCACTTTAACGGGGGATTGAATAGGAATTTTTGTGAACTTAAGCTTTTGGATATGAATAGAGAATAACTATACCTGCTATAGAATTATTGGGACATGCTATGCACATGATCATATATAAATGGACATTATGATATTAGTGCCATCTAGGGTAGTTAGATACAAGTAGACAACTTCTAAACTTGTACAATCAAGATGAAGTAGTGAGATTCCATGTTTGAGACATGAGGACAACTTGTAAATGTTTTACTTTTTCATTATGCAAGATAATGTTAATATTGTATATGAAACATTGACACTTGAGATACTATACCCCGACCTAAAGGTCGATGATGCTATTCCGTGTTTTAGACATGATGATTGCTATTCCGTGTTTTAGACACGATGATTGCTATTCCGTGTTTTAGACACGATGATCGAGACTTGCTTGCTTGCCGTTTGTGCTCATTCGCACATGCTTGGTAGGGTCGCTCCCTCCAAGCCGGCACTCCGGAGTTAGCCATTTGCGACATCATGATCGCCGTGCGGGATTGGGTGCCGATTGGGACGCCGATGGATTGGCATAGCTCCTTAGGGGGTGCCACCACGGGACCATGAGGCGTGGCTCAAGCTTAGACTCAAAGAAAGTCTTCAAGAGGAAATGATTATGTTAACTAAACTTGACATTGAATATCACATAGAGGATACATTCATGGTAGTTGGACATACATGATAGCAAACTTGACATTGGACACCACATAAATAATACTACTCATTGTAGTTGGACATTATGATAACATGATAGATTCTTATCATCATCACTTTGTACATGAGCATAGAGGCATGATAGTAGTAGAGTACTTCACTTTACTTCAGTTGTTCATTTTCTGCATTTCATTTCAGCAGTTTTACTATCTTATGCCTCAGTTGACCTAGTGGTGTATTTCGCTCATCTCGGCGGCTTACCCACTGGGAACTATTGATTGATAGTTCTCACCCCATTTGGGTTGTTGTTTTTCAGAGCCATCCGCAGCGGGAGGGGCTCGGGACCGTGGCAAGGAGTTATCGCATATAGCTAGCTTGTCCCCGTCGCACCACTCGAGGTGGTTATAGGGCACCTTTTCTTTTGTTTTTGTTGGAGAGGTGTTGGTGTATTTTCTGCATAGAAGCCACCCATGTATTTTGATAGGTTGTATTTGAGAGGACCACATTTGTATAATGGATTATAACTTCTTGTATGATAGTTGTTATCTACTCTCCTCTTTTATGTATAGTTAGTTGTGTTGTACTCTGATTACTAGTAGGATGTGTATATTGCTTCCTTTCCACTTTGTTGTTGTAGACGCCTTGTGTGTACCGGGGGGTACCTTGTGCACAAGGCGGGTCTGTGCACGTGCCGGGTAGGCTTTTGCTGGAGCCTGGGGCATGACAGGCATGCTTCATTTGCTTTCTCATGATTGGGATTTGTTTTGAGTGGGGATGCGTTTCGCGTTGGTTGTCCTAACCTACACTTTTTATGCCTGTTACAGTTTGTGATGCCTACGACTCGCTCCATGACGGCCGAGGAGGCCGGTACGGAGACGTCCGCTACTTCCGGATCCAGTGAGGTCCGAGATTTGAGACAGCAGCTGGCTATGCTAGCTGATGTAGTGGAGCGGCAGTCGGCTGCGGCGCGAGAGCAGGTTGAGGCTTCGCGTCGGCAGGATGCAAGGATGAAGAGGCTGGAAGCTCTTTTGACCCAGTAGTTGGCAGCAAGGGGAACTCAAGACCCTTCGAACCCACCCGTGCAACAACCGGGGTATGTGGGTGGAGAGACCGATGCACTTCGACTGGAGGTGCCCGAGTCTTCACATCACACTCCGAGTGTTGGGCGCCGGGAAGAGGTTGTGATGTCACCGCCGGTTCAAGCTCCACCGGCGAGGACGGTTTTACCGATGATGGTAGCAGGAGAAGAGCGGGACCAACTCATGGTCCGTTTGAAAGAATTTCGAGAATCTAGGCCTCGGACATATGAAGGAGAGAGACCTGATTATTGGGTTTTTGAGAAGTAGATTCTAAACATGGAGAAACTTTTCCACGATACTTTCGTAGCGGAGGGAGATCGGGTGTTGTTGGCAACACACCATCTCGAGGGCGATGCTTACCAGTGGTGGACGGACATTCGGGATGACCCCACGACCGATTTAGCGGCAATCACTTGGCCGCGATTCAAGAAGATGCTTGCAGCAATGAAGTATTTTCCGGCGAGCGCAAAAAGGCAAATGGAAAGAGATCTCCGCAACTTGAGGCAAGGAGATAAGACCGTGGCGGAGTATGAGAGGGAATTTTGTGGTGACCCGGATCTCTGCAGGGCTTCTACTGTGTGACCAGCAGCTTTTGGAGGCCTATGTGGCGTGTCGGCGGTGTTTCTGCACCAATTTGGACACAAGTGATGGACTTCGGGTGTAAAATAGATCACGTGGGTAATTAGAGGCCCCCGTCGATTGTTTAGAAGCGGTTTCGCGCGAATGGGGCATCAACATTGGACTCAGTGCAGAATTTGGATAAAAAACGCCCTTTCGGATGCCTTCGACAAATTTTGGGATTGGAATTTGGCAAATCGGACAGCGGATTTGGATTCAGCGCTCGAAAACAACCTGGCATGCTAAAAGATCATTACTAAAGCACATCAATCTGTATGATCTAGGCCATTCTTCAAGCTTTTCCTCTCAATGCTAAATATGGGTTGTATATTAAATATGCATGCTATCAGTCATAGAGGGGTGACATTCCCACAAGTGCGCACTTACATTCACCATATCATAAAAACCTTATACAGTTACCAATATTAAGCTTACCCACCTGAAGTGCTCAATCCAAGGCAAACCTGGGGTCGGTGAAGAGCGTGGTCACTTGCTAACAATATCTGCTGAACCCGTATCCACGGTACATGTCGCGCAAGCCCCGGCTCCAAGCAGTGCTCCACAAAAATTTCCAAAATTACCCCTGGATACAAAATATAGTCTAATACTACAATTTATACAACATTCCAAGAGTGCTGTCCAAGTTGAAACTTTAGTCCCAAAGAAACAATATTTTAACCTGAAGAGAGGACTTCGAAAAATCCAACAAAAATACAGTCGCGATCGTCGCGTCGAGACCTTCGAAACGGGTACCTGCATGTCCAATTCCGAGCCCCGTAGGCCGAGTTACAAATTCCACAATACAGGGTGCACACAACCTCACAACAACACATCTGTAATACTCTGCACAGTAAAGGGGGAAGAAGTATATCTTCGGGCAAGTCTCAGAAAATTCCCCGAAAAATATGACGGTAATCCTTGCGACGCGTAGATGCAAAAAGTGTATAGGCACGCCTCAATCCGATGCCAGGATGCGGAGATATCGCCAGAACATCGAGCCGCTGTCCAAGTCTCAAACACAGAAAAGGTGTCACAGTAAGCTTGGAAAAACACCTCGAAAAGCGCGAAACGAGGGGAAGCTGAAAATACCAAGATCGTAGCTCTGTTAGTTGCCGTTCCAATGGCGCAAGAATCGCCTGAAAAGGTGGTCGGGGTAGGCCGGGGGAGCTCGCGCACCGAAACACGACGAAAGGGAACTCCGGCGAAAGAACGTCGCGCCGCGCCGAAGAAAATGTAACCTCGAAAAGCGTGCCATGTAAAATCCCCAAAATCCTCAGGTGGGTGGAGCACAGCGCGGGGATCAACTTTGCTGAAGGCGTCGTGGTGAGGGGAGGCTCGGAAATGCCGAAAAAGGGAAGAAGAAGGCGGCTGGGTCGCTTAAATAGGCTCCAGAAAACAAATCCCAAAATACCTGCTGTATCCCTACTTTCGGGCGCCCGGTTTATTCGGGCCGCTACAGTGTTGGGCCCGGCCCAACACTGTGCGGGCACGAATCCTTCCTGGGCCTCCACGTAGCCCGCCGAACAGGGAACAGCGAAGCCCGCCGCTAACCTGGAGTCACGTGGCCCAACGCAGCGCCGACGCGTGGCGCGTCTAGCGCGGGAAAGTCGTCAACGCGCGCCCACGTGCGCGCCTGCGCCGCCGCCTGCCACCCCTTTATGCACGCGCCCCGAGGCAGCCTGCACCCGCTCCGTGGACCCGGTCCACTGCACCGGCCTACCGCCAGCTGCCACGCGTCCTGCCCTCTGGTGCACGCATGCCCCGTGGACCGCGCACCTTCCCGCGCGCCCGCGCGCCTGCCCGCGCACTGCCCGCGCCCGCGCGCTGCCCGCGCCTACCCGCCGCCGCGCCTGCGCCTACCCGAGCCCGAGCCGCCGCCCTCCGCCGTCGCCGGCGCTGCCCCAGCCGCCGGAACAGTGCCCCCCTTGCCTCGAAATTCGTGCACGGCATCCGAGCTCCGAAAAATACAAGTAAGTAGTCCATTTTCATCATTTTCGCGCGCTGAATCCAAAGCCGCTGTCTGTTTTGCCAAAGGCATCCGGGAAGGTGTTCTTTGTCCAAACTGCGCGCTGAGTCCAATTTTAATATCCGTTTCTCGCGAAACCATTTCTAAACATCCGACGGGGTCCTCCGACTACTCATGTGATCCATTTTAAGCCCGAAGTCCATCACTTGTGTCCAAATTGTGCACAAACACCACCGACACACCACGTAGGCCTCCGTAAGCTGCCAATCAACCAGTAAACTCATCGTGGGGTTCCGGGTCCTCACATCCTCCCCCACTAAAAGAAAGTTTCGTCCTCGAAACTAACACAACTCAAACAAGAGTCTCAAAATCAAGGGTAGGGACTCAAAATCACCGTCTCTAGCTCTTAAGTCACCATTCACTCCCCGTGATTACTCCCCAACAACAACAGCAACAACTAGTACGGCATAGACCGATTGCGCAATTCCCTCACCTCACGAGCCAGAATTCGCAACGGGCGTCCCCTCGTACTCCAAACACTCATAGCTCTCAAAAGGGGCAAGTATTTCACAGGCGAGGGATCCAAAAGCACATCACTCCTGTGCTGAGACGTGAAAAACCACAGGGGCTCCGTCAAAAGGCTGGGGGAAACAAAATAACCACCAGTGCAACACGCACCAAACCACATCCTGTGTCAACTCAACCAAGGCAACCCGAAGCATACCCACTTTGCCATCCAATAAGGGAAAAGAGTCCTAACAAGGAGGGGTCCTCACTCGGTCACTCCAGAATCTTGACCATCCGAGTGAACTACTCAGCCGCGGTCGATCATCCAAAGGAACCCTCAGGGACACAACCATAAGCCATGTTTGCCTCAACAGTCCACACAGCGCCAGCTGTGGAATCATCAAACTCAACCCCAGACAGCTCTCCTGCTCCAGGTATTTTCCAACACAGTGGCCCTGTCGGGGTAATCCAGAATGCCCAACAATAACCCAATCGGTAACTCCACGATCACCACAGGAGGCATCGCTAACACTCGCAGATCTCTCTCCTAACACTGACAAAACTAGAAGAGTTGGTGCTGGTATCAGTCTCATCATTCGATTGCCATGCTCTCCTGGCACTGCCCAGTCCAAGAAGCTCCTCACCTCGACAATAATCGTAGATCTCGGCCAATTTCCAATTAGTCTCCATATTGGCCGGATTTCCACCGCCGCTCCTACGGCTCGAACAAAGTGACCGAAGAAGATATGCTTCTGAAGCTACAACTTGTACCTCAATAACTTGGCATACAGCCGGGCATGGTAGCACATCCACAAGTGCTCCTCGTGCTCCAAGTCGCTCTGGGAGTAAATCCAAATATCCCTAGAGTATCTTGTTACCAATCCAATCAAGTACAGCTGGAGCACAATTCCTCAAATCATAAGAGTGGCAGGGCATTAATCAATCCAATTGGCCTCACTAAGAGCTCATGATGCCCTACCGTGTCCTGAACGCCATCTAGGCAAGGTCCTCGGCTGTCTGATTCCAAGTAGGTGGTCGCACCATACAATAACTGCCGGAGTATGACTCCATCAAAAGGTCCTAGATACCACCCGGACCTGTCTACACTCAAACCATAAAAGGACCCTCACAGTCGTTGTCACGCCCCGAGTTTTGAAAAGCAGGCTAATTTTTTTTTTTTTTTTTTTTTTTTTTTTTTTTTTTTTTTTTTTTTTTTTTTTTTTTTTTTTTTATAAATCAGAGTTCGCAAACCAGGCGTAACAGACCGCCACATGTATAGTAAATTCCCTGCCCAACTGGACAGATCCTTTCCTATACATGCACGGCTAATCGCAATCAGTCAATATCAGAGTAGTCTAAACTACGCATGCAAGACTAGTCAATTTATAATAATTAAACTGAAATGCGGAAAATAAAATACACTGACTAAATAAGGGTCGATACTATCGCAATCGTCTCACCAACGTGTCCCGATATCCCATCACCCAGCGACCTGAAAAACAGTCACCCGAGGGTGTGAGATACACCGGAGTGTATCCCAGTGGGCACGACGAGCCGAGAAATAGCTAATCGTACCTACTGGGTACAATAATCTGCGGATAGTAAAAATCATAGGGTAAAGCTGAATAATAAAGCAGATCTACTGATAATCAACAAAATCCACAGATAACTTAATAAGCAGGTAATCAAGGGTAATGAAACTACAAGTAATAAATGCTGGAAGTCTATGTATGTAAACGAGATAATCAATCATGAACTGAGCAGTAAGGGTACAGGGTAAGATATCTATCAATAACAGCGCAAGATAACAAGAATGCGTCAACAAAAGAACTCAAGTACCCAATAAATGCCAGTATTGGTCACGAGGACCTCAGGCTCATATCACTATCTGCACCTATCCCACTGACATAACCCCGCACCCATAAGTGCTATCTGGGGCTCACGGGTCCTTCCTCTAGACCACTTTACCGGTAAAGAACAATAGCCACGGGGAGCGACCCCGGCAATGTTCGTGAAGTACAGCGATGCGTGGCAAGTCGTACTGATCAATCTCACGGTCTAGTGACCGAGTAATCGGCCACATGCCGAGATCCTATCAGGGAATCATCTATCATATCGATCAGAATCTATCATGCATATCGGAACATCAAGTAGTATCTATCAATCATGCATATCGGAACGTCGAGTAGTATCTATCAATCATGCATATCGGAACATCGAGTAGTATCTATCAATCATGCATATCGGAACATCGAGTAGTATCTATCAATCATGCATATCGGAACGTCGAGTAGTATCTATCATTCAGGATCAATCAATCATGCATATCGAGATATCAACAATATATCGGCTAACAGGAATCAACAAGTATCATCTAATCATGCAGATCTATGTACTGAAAAAGCTGATGAACAGATATATGTATATGATGTGTCTCATGTAGATCAAGGTCTATCAGAAATGATCATCTAGCAAATAGATCCAGTCATCGGGACTAATCGTAACAGATAATGTCAAGCACAGGTGTATATGACAATCCAGAGGAATCAATGTCTATCGGGAAGATCATGTGATATATAGATGAAGTCATCATGGGTCATATAGATCAAATCAATAAGCTAATAAACAGGTATATGAAATCATAGTGCGTCTCAATCGATCAAGATCTATCAGGAGTAGTCATAGGGCATGTAGATGTAAGCATCAGGGGTATATGACAGGTCTAAGGAAATCCATATCAATCAGAAGGATCATGTAGATAAAATCAACAGGCTAGTCAATAACAGGTGTCCGACTGGACTAAAGCAACCAGAGGGCCGAAAAGATAAAGCCCGGACCGAAGATAACCCACCTGGATGAAGGCAGATCCTCGAACTCCCGCACAGCTACTGGGAGGCTGGTGCTGAACAACTGGGCCCTGAACATATAACTGAAAACAAAAGCAGACTCACTCAATCCCATCCCGAGAACTCTATAATGCAATTTACACTGGAACTCGAGAAGCCAAATAACTGTAAATCGACCCGCTAACGGTCTACAACTAACAGAAATCTGCTAAACCACAACTGCTGATCCCGAACATCATATTTTTGACGTTCAAATAAACAGGATCTACATCAGGACCACATGAGTCCGTAATTACCAAAATGACCTTAGCAATCCTTTTAGAGCCCGATTTGGACTTCGGGGTTTTCTGACGATAATCACGAGACACTAGACCAACCAGGACAGTGTCGTAGATAACCTGAGACAACAACAACGATCCAAAATCCAAACCGGAACGCGAACTCGCGCCGTAAACCGTAAAACCGGCAATTTTGCCAATTTACGGAACGGTATCAAATTTCCGCTCAACCGGAGTCCATGGAACTTAAACAAAATGCTCAGTAGATATGTAATTACTGTCTAAAGACAGCCAGAGCATTATTTTTTTGCATCATGATACCTAAAACATTCTAAAACTGCATAATAACATGACTTGATCCACTGTTTCGACTCGATCTCCCAATCCGGGAATCCAAAAGCGGTTCTGTAAATTCTGTCGCGTCCGTTTCGACGAGATGAAGCTCGTGCTCACAAGCTTGGGCTGACACGAAGTCCGAGGGCAAAGTTGGCCCATAACCACTGAGAGCTCAAACCACTAATTAATTTATAACTTTTAACCTAAAGCATCATAAATCACAATATTTTACCAGTAATTATATTTCGATGTGCTGGACTTCGTGCTCACAGTCTGGACTCAATTTGAGCAACCCAAACGCAGATTGGCCCATAATTATTGTATATTGAGGCTCAATGTTGTAATAATTATCTAGACAAGGGTTCTTTCTCAACTTCAGTGTGAGCATCATCCTCAAGGGTCCTCAAATATGTAGAGGTTCACCTCTAAGCCACAGCAAATCCACCAAACACACGTGTGGGATTAACATGATCAAACAAGAGCTCGACTTTGGCATTTTATACATTCAGAATTTCTGGGAATTAACCAAGATGAGTATCACTTAGAGAACATCTCAAAAGCTTGGGGGCTCACCTGTGGGAGGTAGCAGCACAGCCGGTTTAATTTCTGGAGCAAGATGATCTCAACCTTCTCTTGATGGAGCTCAAGTTGGCCGAGCTTACTAGCCCCTCGGTCAATCTTCAATTAAAGGTGAGCACCACCTTTCTTGGACGTCCAGATGTGCAATGGACCTCAGCAGTGCAAGCTTTTAAGCTCCTGTGCACCCCCAACCCGAGGAGGAAGAAAACGAAGCTTTTCAAACCCATTAATGGCAACTTCGAAAAAACCCCGCATGGCTTGCATGCAACTGGTCTAAACACATTCTTAAGGTGCCAGGATACTTACCATGGTTGGCCGGCGCCGGAGGAAGCGACGGCGGCGGCGGGCGGCCGAGAACAAGAACCCAAGATTTAGGGTTTGCTCCCCCGCACTCCACAATGCACCAAAATCTCCCAAACTTCTTGGGGATATTCCTGGGGACCAACAGAAGTTTTTGGGTCAAGTTGGATCCAACACCGGAGCTCCGGAGGCAGCGCGCACGAACCCCGGCCAAAACTAGGGTTCCGGCGACCCTTCTCCACCCGACGGCAACCGGAGGTCGAGAGGCCGCGGTACTACACCTGGAGCACCCTCTCAATATCAGGACTCGACTTCCAAGGGCTAAGTGGAGGAAAAACCCAACAAAACCGAGGGCTTACCTTCTCGGACCCGAGGAAGAGAAGATGGTGGCCGGCGGCGCGCGGCGGTCCTGGGCGCCGGGACTCTGGGATATGGCTCCCTGGTGGCTGAAGATGCTCTCAGTTGTGGATTGGAGAGGTCCCAAGGCCAATGGTGACCCCTCCCCCATCCCACTCGAAAGCAAGGTGGGTTTTCTTGTTTTTTTTTTTTTCTGACGAGATGGTGCGGCGGCCGGCGGTGTGCGGAAACGCAGAGGAGGAGGAGATGTTGTTGGAGGGTGCGGCTAGGGCAGGGCTACGGGTCTAGGGTTAAAAGGAAAACCCTAGCATAGTTGGTGTTTAAATAGTGCATTGAGCACAATTGCATTTTAACCCCTTAACTTATGACATTTAGAGCTGGGTCCTTTACAGCATGTTCATCTTGCAGCTTAGACCCTCACCACAGAGGTGGCACGCAAATCGAGACATGAAATACTAGGGTTTATTGTGCAAATACCACATTTTTCGCTTATTTTATGCTTTTCGAGGCGTTCTGGTCGTCGAAACGAAAAATGGACTTCGCCACGACGTCCGGCTCGACGAAACCTATCAGGTAGCAATTTTGGTTTAGCTAAAATTTAGCTCCATAATTTTTAAATTCCATCTTATACTGTAAATTATACAGTTCGGCACGCTTTACGGTGCTTTAGGCTCGTCAAACGCAAATTTTGTCAGTGCCATTGCGTCCAGAACGATGAAACCGATCGAAACGACTACCTGGATCACTATGTTCGGATTCCGGACAGTGAATCTGGTCAACATTGCATTCGTCGGAGTCCCGAAAATTGGGTTACTGTTCATCTGCAGTATACACTTAAGTGACACTGTGCGCATACACAGTTACATTGGTCGCGGCTATTTCGCCCGCTTCTTCATCGATTTCTGGAAGATCCGATCGTCAGATCGAAAAGTGCTGAATATGAATCTCGCTCAGTTCGACGAGACGATCACAACGGTCATCTCGGATTTCCAAGATCACGTCCGGATTGAAAAATAGCCTTTTTGTCTAGTGCATAGTGCGACTTGCACACTGGCGATTGACCCTATAGGTCAACAAAGGTCTTTTAAATTCAAAACCAGTTCAAAAGTCACTTTTACTCTATTTATTAAAATAAAATATTTCGAGTTTCTACATCACTTACAACTTAAAAGAAGTTTCGTCCCTGAAACTTACAACTTAAAAAAAAGTTTTATTCCCGGAGCTTACAACTAGAGTCATACTCTAGGGAATGCTCATATAGTTTATTCGAGGGCTACGTAATCAGTCGCAAGGTATCGACAACTCTAAGGCTACAAATTTTGACCCAATCTGATACTCCCCATTACAGGGCAGAGTATTTTCTCATTTCTTTCGACTGTACGTTGTCTGCAGCCAACGTGCTTACCAAAAGAAAAGCGAAATACCAAAGATCTGTCGCCAATATCTAGTTGGGGACACTGAAGGATCAACAACTTGTTCAACCTCTAAGCAAACTGTGAGACCAGTGCAATATTAGCAGTCATCTACTGCTGTGCCATCAGCTGGATGATTACGACAAGAACGGTGGTCAATCCTCCAACCACATGTACTGTAACTGATCTGAGCCCTCTGGCTCCACTGAAACAATCAAGCCCACGGCCGAAACCATAACCGCGGCTAATCCTGCACTAACAACGATCCCGAAGACCAGAGTGCGTACAAACGCCACTCATAACCACAACAAAAAGACTCAACTGTGTGTGAACACACCTGAGCTCCAAACCACTATGCCAATACCCTGCGCTCTCTCGTGAACACAAGTCATCCTAGGGTTCGTTCCTAACCAATTCCTAAGCATCTCTTCCTAGGTACCGTATACCTATTTCTCTGATACCATCTAATCTGTCACGCCCCGAGTTTTGAAAAGCAGGCTAATTTTTTTTTTTTTTTTTTTTTTTTTTTTTTTTTTTTTTTTTTTTTTTTTTTTTTTTTTTTATAAATCAGAGTTCGCAAACCAGGCGTAACAGACCGCCACATGTATAGTAAATTCCCTGCCCAACTGGACAGATCCTTTCCTATACATGCACGGCTAATCGCAATCAGTCAATATCAGAGTAGTCTAAACTACGCATGCAAGACTAGTCAATTTATAATAATTAAACTGAAATGCGGAAAATAAAATACACTGACTAAATAAGGGTCGATACTATCGCAATCGTCTCACCAACGTGTCCCGATATCCCATCACCCAGCGACCTGAAAAACAGTCACCCGAGGGTGTGAGATACACCGGAGTGTATCCCAGTGGGCACGACGAGCCGAGAAATAGCTAATCGTACCTACTGGGTACAATAATCTGCGGATAGTAAAAATCATAGGGTAAAGCTGAATAATAAAGCAGATCTACTGATAATCAACAAAATCCACAGATAACTTAATAAGCAGGTAATCAAGGGTAATGAAACTACAAGTAATAAATGCTGGAAGTCTATGTATGTAAACGAGATAATCAATCATGAACTGAGCAGTAAGGGTACAGGGTAAGATATCTATCAATAACAGCGCAAGATAACAAGAATGCGTCAACAAAAGAACTCAAGTACCCAATCAATGCCAGTATTGGTCACGAGGACCTCAGGCTCATATCACTATCTGCACCT
Source organism: Tillandsia leiboldiana (assembly GCA_029204045.2). NCBI lineage: Eukaryota > Viridiplantae > Streptophyta > Magnoliopsida > Poales > Bromeliaceae > Tillandsia > Tillandsia leiboldiana. The sequence goes on from CM055065.1 coordinate 15,215,487, forward strand.
ATCCCACTGACATAACCCCGCACCCATAAGTGCTATCTGGGGCTCACGGGTCCTTCCTCTAGACCACTTTACCGGTAAAGAACAATAGCCACGGGGAGCGACCCCGGCAATGTTCGTGAAGTACAGCGATGCGTGGCAAGTCGTACTGATCAATCTCACGGTCTAGTGACCGAGTAATCGGCCACATGCCGAGATCCTATCAGGGAATCATCTATCATATCGATCAGAATCTATCATGCATATCGGAACATCAAGTAGTATCTATCAATCATGCATATCGGAACGTCGAGTAGTATCTATCAATCATGCATATCGGAACATCGAGTAGTATCTATCAATCATGCATATCGGAACATCGAGTAGTATTTATCAATCATGCATATCGGAACATCGAGTAGTATCTATCAATCATGCATATCGGAACATCGAGTAGTATCTATCAATCATGCATATCGGAACGTCGAGTAGTATCTATCATTCAGGATCAATCAATCATGCATATCGAGATATCAACAATATATCGGCTAACAGGAATCAACAAGTATCATCTAATCATGCAGATCTATGTACTGAAAAAGCTGATGAACAGATATATGTATATGATGTGTCTCATGTAGATCAAGGTCTATCAGAAATGATCATCTAGCAAATAGATCCAGTCATCGGGACTAATCGTAACAGATAATGTCAAGCACAGGTGTATATGACAATCCAGAGGAATCAATGTCTATCGGGAAGATCATGTGATATATAGATGAAGTCATCATGGGTCATATAGATCAAATCAATAAGCTAATAAACAGGTATATGAAATCATAGTGCGTCTCAATCGATCAAGATCTATCAGGAGTAGTCATAGGGCATGTAGATGTAAGCATCAGGGGTATATGACAGGTCTAAGGAAATCCATATCAATCAGAAGGATCATGTAGATAAAATCAACAGGCTAGTCAATAACAGGTGTCCGACTGGACTAAAGCAACCAGAGGGCCGAAAAGATAAAGCCCGGACCGAAGATAACCCACCTGGATGAAGGCAGATCCTCGAACTCCCGCACAGCTACTGGGAGGCTGGTGCTGAACAACTGGGCCCTGAACATATAACTGAAAACAAAAGCAGACTCACTCAATCCCATCCCGAGAACTCTATAATGCAATTTACACTGGAACTCGAGAAGCCAAATAACTGTAAATCGACCCGCTAACGGTCTACAACTAACAGAAATCTGCTAAACCACAACTGCTGATCCCGAACATCATATTTTTGACGTTCAAATAAACAGGATCTACATCAGGACCACATGAGTCCGTAATTACCAAAATGACCTTAGCAATCCTTTTAGAGCCCGATTTGGACTTCGGGGTTTTCTGACGATAATCACGAGACACTAGACCAACCAGGACAGTGTCGTAGATAACCTGAGACAACAACAACGATCCAAAATCCAAACCGGAACGCGAACTCGCGCCGTAAACCGTAAAACCGGCAATTTTGCCAATTTACGGAACGGTATCAAATTTCCGCTCAACCGGAGTCCATGGAACTTAAACAAAATGCTCAGTAGATATGTAATTACTGTCTAAAGACAGCCAGAGCATTATTTTTTTGCATCATGATACCTAAAACATTCTAAAACTGCATAATAACATGACTTGATCCACTGTTTCGACTCGATCTCCCAATCCGGGAATCCAAAAGCGGTTCTGTAAATTCTGTCGCGTCCGTTTCGACGAGATGAAGCTCGTGCTCACAAGCTTGGGCTGACACGAAGTCCGAGGGCAAAGTTGGCCCATAACCACTGAGAGCTCAAACCACTAATTAATTTATAACTTTTAACCTAAAGCATCATAAATCACAATATTTTACCAGTAATTATATTTCGATGTGCTGGACTTCGTGCTCACAGTCTGGACTCAATTTGAGCAACCCAAACGCAGATTGGCCCATAATTATTGTATATTGAGGCTCAATGTTGTAATAATTATCTAGACAAGGGTTCTTTCTCAACTTCAGTGTGAGCATCATCCTCAAGGGTCCTCAAATATGTAGAGGTTCACCTCTAAGCCACAGCAAATCCACCAAACACACGTGTGGGATTAACATGATCAAACAAGAGCTCGACTTTGGCATTTTATACATTCAGAATTTCTGGGAATTAACCAAGATGAGTATCACTTAGAGAACATCTCAAAAGCTTGGGGGCTCACCTGTGGGAGGTAGCAGCACAGCCGGTTTAATTTCTGGAGCAAGATGATCTCAACCTTCTCTTGATGGAGCTCAAGTTGGCCGAGCTTACTAGCCCCTCGGTCAATCTTCAATTAAAGGTGAGCACCACCTTTCTTGGACGTCCAGATGTGCAATGGACCTCAGCAGTGCAAGCTTTTAAGCTCCTGTGCACCCCCAACCCGAGGAGGAAGAAAACGAAGCTTTTCAAACCCATTAATGGCAACTTCGAAAAAACCCCGCATGGCTTGCATGCAACTGGTCTAAACACATTCTTAAGGTGCCAGGATACTTACCATGGTTGGCCGGCGCCGGAGGAAGCGACGGCGGCGGCGGGCGGCCGAGAACAAGAACCCAAGATTTAGGGTTTGCTCCCCCGCACTCCACAATGCACCAAAATCTCCCAAACTTCTTGGGGATATTCCTGGGGACCAACAGAAGTTTTTGGGTCAAGTTGGATCCAACACCGGAGCTCCGGAGGCAGCGCGCACGAACCCCGGCCAAAACTAGGGTTCCGGCGACCCTTCTCCACCCGACGGCAACCGGAGGTCGAGAGGCCGCGGTACTACACCTGGAGCACCCTCTCAATATCAGGACTCGACTTCCAAGGGCTAAGTGGAGGAAAAACCCAACAAAACCGAGGGCTTACCTTCTCGGACCCGAGGAAGAGAAGATGGTGGCCGGCGGCGCGCGGCGGTCCTGGGCGCCGGGACTCTGGGATATGGCTCCCTGGTGGCTGAAGATGCTCTCAGTTGTGGATTGGAGAGGTCCCAAGGCCAATGGTGACCCCTCCCCCATCCCACTCGAAAGCAAGGTGGGTTTTCTTGTTTTTTTTTTTTTCTGACGAGATGGTGCGGCGGCCGGCGGTGTGCGGAAACGCAGAGGAGGAGGAGATATTGTTGGAGGGTGCGGCTAGGGCAGGGCTACGGGTCTAGGGTTAAAAGGAAAACCCTAGCATAGTTGGTGTTTAAATAGTGCATTGAGCACAATTGCATTTTAACCCCTTAACTTATGACATTTAGAGCTGGGTCCTTTACAGCATGTTCATCTTGCAGCTTAGACCCTCACCACAGAGGTGGCACGCAAATCGAGACATGAAATACTAGGGTTTATTGTGCAAATACCACATTTTTCGCTTATTTTATGCTTTTCGAGGCGTTCTGGTCGTCGAAACGAAAAATGGACTTCGCCACGACGTCCGGCTCGACGAAACCTATCAGGTAGCAATTTTGGTTTCGCTAAAATTTAGCTCCATAATTTTTAAATTCCATCTTATACTGTAAATTATACAGTTCGGCACGCTTTACGGTGCTTTAGGCTCGTCAAACGCAAATTTTGTCAGTGCCATTGCGTCCAGAACGATGAAACCGATCGAAACGACTACCTGGATCACTATGTTCGGATTCCGGACAGTGAATCTGGTCAACATTGCATTCGTCGGAGTCCCGAAAATTGGGTTACTGTTCATCTGCAGTATTCACTTAAGTGACACTGTGCGCATACACGGTTACATTGGTCGCGGCTATTTCGCCCGCTTCTTCATCGATTTCTGGAAGATCCGATCGTCAGATCGAAAAGTGCTGAATATGAATCTCGCTCAGTTCGACGAGACGATCACAACGGTCATCTCGGATTTCCAAGATCACGTCCGGATTGAAAAATAGCCTTTTTGTCTAGTGCATAGTGCGACTTGCACACTGGCGATTGACCCTATAGGTCAACAAAGGTCTTTTAAATTCAAAACCAGTTCAAAAGTCACTTTTACTCTATTTATTAAAATAAAATATTTCGAGTTTCTACAGTCGTGTATCAACGACGTGGCATCACCACCGTATACCAACGGCGTGGCACTAGGTCGAACAGACCCCTCAATCCATCAGATCCTGCAACTGCGCCATCGGCTCTATCAGCTCTACCGGCGATATCCAATGAGGTGCTGTCGAGGGTGGCGCGGTTCCCCGAACCACGTCAAACGCAATCTCTATCTCCCTAACCGGCGGCATTACCAACAGCTCAGGTGAAATCACACTCGGGATCTCATGGGCAACAGAGATATCCTTGAGTCCCGGTGCCGCCGTAAGCACCTCTCAGACTGTCCCTAAAACCCATGCGCTCTAACTGTCTCAACAACCAAGCCTCCTCCCGTCTGCCTCGCAGAATGTCAATGTCCTCTCCCTCCTCAGTCAAAACATCCTGTGGCATTGTGCCAATCAACCTCAAGCACAGGGTCAAAATACCGAACTGCCACAATTACCAATAAATCTGCCGGTAACTCGCAGTCTCAGCTGCACTGGACATGATCCCAAAAGCCTCATCCACATGCACAACAACAACAGAAACCTGTACCTCTAGTGCACGTGGTAACAATTCTGCTTCTAGTCCATGCAGGAATGCAACATGCTCTAACTCCGGCTGCTGTGATGAAATCACATCTGCAACAACTCCATCCACTGCCGTGGCGCCCTCCAACCGGGTGGCACGACTCATCCATTCGCTGCCGGCGGTTGTCGCTCAATCTGCAAGGAAAATCTAGACCAAACACAAAGGGAGCACGACCTCTGTCTCTGCTCACACTGAGGCGACGAATAAGGTCCTCCGTAGATAACAAATCCACGCTACCGCTGCGCCACTCTGATATAGATGCTGATGCTGCCATCGGGGTCCACCCGATCTCTGGCATCTCGGGAACTCGTTATCCAGGAAAAAGAAATCAGAAATGCCTCTGCCGGCCGATCTGTCCTCCATCACCCGGCGCCAAGCGCCAATATCCAGAACTCACCTCTGGCGGCAGATCCCTATCCAAAGGAACTGCAGTGCCATGCTCCATACACAACGCCTACTCTATCGAGGCATCCAAGATCCAAAATCTATACAGGAGGGATAGAATAAACTGAAAGGTATCTGGCGCAATCCACTCCCAGAAACACATATCCTATGCGCCTCATCCCTCGAAACCTGGAGCACGCAGTTCAACAACTGCAAAAACTCTCTAGCACAGTGAGGCTCTCACTTGATCGATCACTCCATCACCACTAACCACGACTCTGCCTCCAAAGGCTCCAACTCAATCTTACGAGTCGAGGTGGTTCATCTGCCAAATCTGGCTCAATAGATCGATCATGTCCCACAGCTCCTCTACTGTCAACTATCCACCCTCCCTCGGTGCCTCGGCACTAAACATTGGCACAGAGGGGGCTACTCGCTCCATCGGCGCCACAGAAATCACTGCCACTGAGGATACTGCAACCGGGTTGTCACAGAAGGAAAGCACTGTCAAGCTGCCCGCTGCTCCGACAACTAAGTCACCCTAACCAGCTGCTCACTCCGCTGCTGAAATGCCTCTGACGATCCTGTCATCTGGGTCCGGAACTCTCTGACCTCAATCCGGGTATCCGGCCCAAAACCAACTGCTCAAACTCAACTGCTATGACAGGATGCACACGGGTGAAAACCCAGCGTCGGGGAGACACCGCTCGCCACGACGAAACCACAAAACAGCACACAACAACGCTCGACCCAATCCAGCGAAAGTCTAAAGCATGTCACCCGTTCCACAACATTATGTTGTCTGCAGCCAACATAATCACTTAGGAGAATAAACATGCCAATCACTCCTCCTGTCCCTTGGGAGAGGTATAAAACTCAATCAGGACTCTCGCTATAAATCACGACTCTCACGAAGTCAACCAAGGGTCAAACCATAAGCCTAGGGTTTCTAAGTCCACCATGACCTACAACCTAGGCTCTGATACCAACCTAATCTGTCACGCCCCGGGGTCGAAACTGCGACCCGGGCTCGCCAACAGATCCGCCACCTATGCCAAACCCCGCATAGGCGAAGCGTCCTACCTGCAAGAAAAGTACTACAGCTAACAGATATCAGAGCTCTAAATGAAAATCTGCTGTAAAACTAAAATCAACCACTGTACAACTGGAAATAATACAACAATGTCCATCTCCCAAAAATGATAATCATACAATATCCTCATATACAAAGCTCAAAACTCAATAGGGAGATATCTCCAATAAATACATCAGTGTACAGGCTCTCAATACATATCATATCCTCACTACATGAGTCTCTCAAAAGAGGAAAACAAAATAGCCAATCTACTGCAGGTCTCCTCTGAAGGGGGGGTACCGCTACTCTCCAACGACGGGTAGGGATCTAGCTCGCGACTCCCTCGCCTCGATCAACAACCGCAGAATCAGCAACACCCGCTAAGACTCTGCAAAACAAATGAGAGGAAGGAAAAATGAGGGGGAAAACCCCCAAAGGGTGTGAGAACTACACCAAAAAGGGAGTTCTCAGTGGGTACCACCGCCAGACCCGACGGTCTGCCCACTAAGTCCTCAAGAGATATAAACTAACCAAAGCCATGAGAACTGAACAAGAACGCTGATGACACTCAACAGCTACCATGCCTCCATCTAAATGCTCAAGAGGGGAGAATCAAAGAATGGTATGCAACCACTAGCACATGAAGTGCACAATCGACTCAATCGAGCTGACTGCCACATCTGGTCCAGTCAAACCTGCGCCCCACCTACAACCACCTCCCGCTGACGGGCAGGAATTACGTAGGGCGTCCAAACGGACTAACTCGCTATCGAGTAGTGGCTCATGCAGGCTATAGTCGGAATCCACGCTCTCTCTCAGAACGGATAGCCTCAAGATGCCCAACCTCTCACACAACGGTCAAAGTACTCACAACGACACGGGACCACCGTCGAACCAAACGGCTCCCAACAACACTAGCAGTGGTCTAAACACAGCTACTAGACTCCACTCGGTCCCCCTGACACGAGTGCAACGATAAGGTAACTGCCTGTAATAAACCCAATCTTGTGCCACCAGTAAAACTGGCACTGCCTGCTGTGCCTTGCCTATATCGGGTATGCTGGCCGACGCATAACACCGATGAAAAGGAGTCTCAAGGACTCAAAGCCTGTCTGTAACACACTCCGGAGTGGAACTCGAGGGGAGCGACCTACACGAGTAAAGTATCTCAGTGATAAGTATAATAAGTAGTATAAATCAGCAGGACTGGATCATGACTTTGATCAAAGTGGGAAAGCTCAACCACTAAAGAAAGCCTCGGTCCTCAATCAGATGCAAAAGTACTCAAATAGTGGGAATCTCCGTCCACTAGAGAAAACTAATACCCAATCTGATGCAAAAGTAAACATCCGATCAACCGCCCAATATCCGCGGTTGCCGCAATACCCTGCCGTATATAACCAAGTCCTATAGCCGACCTCCGGTCAACCGCCCGATATCCGCGGTTGCCGCAAAACCCTGCCAATCGCAATCCAGCACAACCCGTCCCTGACACCAATGTCCCGGCTACACTACCCCAGACCCCTGCTCGCACCCGAGCAACACAGACCGCCTGACTAACAAAGATGGAGAAAAGGAATAACATGGTTTCTCCTAAGTCAAGTTCCAATAGTAGTGTAGCAGTAAAAGATGGCCTAACTAGATGTCCATACAAGCATGCAAATGTCCTCAAGGAAATGAAAGGGGGTAAAGCATATAATAGAACCTCTAGGAATAAACAACATGCCGGAATCCATAAAGAACTACACCGGTCCACAATCCAGGGTCCATCAACAGAATGATCAGAATAATACCCGCACATAGATATAGCCCCCTACTCCATCGAGTAATCATATCATAAAAGACTATGTGCAACCTGGCATGCTAAAAGATCATTACTAAAGCACATCAATCTGTATGATCTAGGCCATTCTTCAAGCTTTTCCTCTCAATGCTAAATATGGGTTGTACATTAAATATGCATGCTATCAGTCATAGAGGGGTGACATTCCCACAAGTGCACACTTACATTCACCATATCATAAAAACCTTATACAGTTACCAATATTAAGCTTACCCACCTGAAGTGCTCAATCCAAGGCAAACCTGGGGTCGGTGAAGAGCGTGGTCACTTGCTAACAATATCTGCTGAACCCGTATCCGCGGTACATGTCGCGCAAGCCCCGGCTCCAAGTAGTGCTCCACAAAAACTCCCAAAATTACTCCTGGATACAAAATTGTCCAATACTACAATTTATACAACATTCCAAGAGTGCTGTCCAAGTTGAAACTTTAGTCTCAAAGAAGCAATATTTTAACCTGCAGAGATGACTCCGAAAAATCCAACAAAAATACAGTCGCGATCGTCGCGTCGAGAGCTTCGAAACGGGTACCTGCACGTCCAATTCCGAACCCCGTAGGCCGAGTTACAAATTCCACAATACAGGGTGCACACAACCTCACAACAACACATTTGTAATACTCTGCACAGTAAAGGGGGAAGAAGTATACCTTCGGGTAAGTCTCAGAAAATTCCCCGAAAAATACGAAGGTAATCCTTGCAACGCGTAGATGCAAAAAGTGTACAGGCACGCCACAATCCGATGCCCGGATGCGGAGATATCGCCAGAACATCAAGCCGATGTCCAAGTCTCAAACACAGAAAAGGTGTCACAGTAAGCTTGGAAAAACACCTCGAAAAGTGCGAAATGAGGGGAAGCTGAAAATACGAAGATTGTAGCTCTGTCAGTTGCCGTTCCAATGGCGCAAGAATCGGCTGAAAAGATGGTCGGGGTAGGCCGGGGGAGCTCGCGCACCGAAACGCGACGAAAGGGAACTCCGGCGAAAGAACGTCGCGCCGCGCCGAAGAAAATGTAACCTCGAAAAGCGTGCCACGTAAAATCCCCAAAATCCTCAGGTGGGTGGAGCACAGCGCGGGGATCAACTTTGCTGAGGGCGTCGTGGGGAGGGGAGGCTCGGAAATGCCGGAAATGGGAAGAAGAAGGCGGCTCGGGTCGCTTAAATAGGCTCTAGAAAACAAATCCCAAAATACCCGTTGTATCCCTACTTTCGGGCGCCCGGTTTATTCGGGCCGCTACAGTGTTGGGCCCGGCCCAACACTGTGTGGGCCCGAATCCTTCCTGGGCCTCCACGTAGCCCGCCGATGTAGTGGCCCTAATTCCCATGCAGCGTTCTTCCGATGAATCCACTGTTAGAGCACCTAGTGTTGGTGTATCTGGCCCATGGTGCATCAATGGGATGCCACAGATGGACCCTGTGTGTTATTATTAGCTGTGTAGGCCTTCGGCTGAGTTTGCCAAAATTTCGGAAAAGAATTAGGCCCAACAGAGGTCGGAAATGGATTCAGCACGGAAAAACGCTTGAAAACGGCTATTTGCTTGTTTGTTTCTGAGTCCGGATGCCCAAAAACGGACTCCCGGAAGTTTTTAGTGGAAAATGGTGCATGGGAGGGGCCGTAGACCGCCGGGATGCCACGTGGCGGCCTGTCATTGGCCGGTTCAGGATGCGCGGTCCACAGAGCTGCGCGGCGGGGTGCACAGACCCGGCGCATGGACACGTGGCACCGCCTGATTGGCGGGCGCAAGGCGCGCGGTCTACCGGGTGAGCGCGGCGGTGCATGGACCAAGGCGGGGGCACGTGGCAGCCTCCGGTTGGTCGGTGCACGCGGCGCGGTCCACGGAATTCCGAAGTGGAATGCGTGGACCGGGTGTAGGGGACACGTGTCACCCTCTGATTCGCGGGCGCACCGTGCGCGGTGCACGGGGCCGGGGCGGGTACCTCGGGGCGCGTGCGCACGACGGGGCCATGCCGCGCGCCCGGCGGGGCCGCCGACCGGCTGGCGGGTCAACCGGGAGGCCACGTGTCACCGCCTGATTGGCGGGCGCCAGCCGCCTTACTGTGCGGCGTGTGGACACGTGGCGGGCAGCGATTGGTCCCGCACCGCTGTTTCCTGTTCGGCGTGACACGTGGCGGCCATAGAGTGGCCCACACCGCTGTTTCCTGTTCGGCGGGACACGTGGCATCATTTGGTGCATTCGGGCGTGAACAGTGTTGGGCCGGCCCAACACTGTAGCCGCCCGAAACTTTCGGGCGCCCGAAAAATCGGGCCCGAAACCTGTTGACTTGTGTTTTGGGCTGATTTCGGGTGAGGCCTATAAATAGGCCTCCTTAGCTTCCTTTTAGAGGCTTTTCCCGAGGCTTTTAGCTCTTGAGTCCTTAACCAAATTTCCTCCTCTCCCTCTTGTGCATCTTTTGGCGAAGGTTCAGAATTTTTGGAGGCCGCGACGACGGCGACTTCTGCATCGGGGTGCGGAGCGACGATTTACTGTTGGAGGCCCATTTTCGTCGCAGTTTAGTCTGGGAGGTCTACCGGGCTACGCCGACGTTATTTTTGGACGATTTCTGCGGTGACGGTTTCGTAAGAGGTAAATCTAGATTTTCCGTGTTGGACACTTTTTCTGGATCCGAGCTTTTCTTGGGGTTCTGGGTACATTTTTAACCCCCTTTGCGACTGTTGGTTGATTTGGACAGCACCTACTTGTCGGATTTTTATCTCCTCATCCGGACATCGGAATTCGACGTTTCAGGACTCTATCGGCATCTACTCTTCGCGAGGATCGCCGTCATATTTTTATTGGAATTTTTGGAGGAAGTTTTTCAGGTGAAAATTTCGTGTGAATGGGACTGTTCACCACAGATTTTGGGATTTTGGAATTTGTGTGGATTAAAGTGTAATTTTGGTGTATGTTTGTACCCAGGAGGTTGTGAGCACTTCTACCGTGTTGTTGGCTTGGTGGGATCTGTGATTTGACTGTTTTGGGCTTTCTTAGCTGTACGATTCCGGGCAGTTAGCACTTTCAGGTGGGTGACCTTGCTTCCAAGAACGCTGGACTGTGTACTAATTCTATGTGTGTAGGATCATGCATGTTAGAAATTGGAGTATTAGCATGTGTAAAACTGTATGTTGTATCTCATATATCAGTTGATGAATCTTTTGATCCCTACTTTATGTTAAGTAGTGAAATCTTGGAACTTGACCTAGCACCCCTGTCATATGTATCATGTTCAGCCAGTCTGTAGAAAACTCCAACTTGGGCTAGGTTTTTTTATTGCTCTAGACATTCCACATCACGATACTTCATTTCACTATGGACTTAGCTTTTCCTCGCCCGTGTTGTGGGCCGAGAGGTCGGGTGGTTGTGGGATGCATTTGCACTCGTGTCTCGGGACCGAGTGGAGTTGATAGCAGTCTGTAGATTTGATTTCTTTGGGAGAGTGATAGTGATGGTAGATCTGGGTTCTTGGAAACTGTCAGAGAGACAGTGAGTTTCAGCTGTGTAGATTTCAGCCAGTGAGTGAGTCAGTGATTTGTTTGGTAGTCGATCTTATTGATCGAGGATTGGATCATAGCCTGCATGAGCCACATTTGAGCTTTACAGAGATACTTTACAGTGATACTTATGGGTTACTTTGACTCGAGCGGGTCGCTCCCCTCGAGTGCCACTCCGGAGTAGCCGAGACCAGGTTGTTGTACCGGCGTGAGTTGAGATGTTCTTTAGTGACTTGTTGTTGCATTTGTCCCTCTGGCTGTGCTTTTGTTGGCAGCCATGGACGCCCTACGTAAGACCGCTCCTCCGGGACGTAACGGCAGTAGGTTGGCGCAGGTTTGACTGGACCCGATGTGGCAGTCAGTTTAGATTGGGTAATCAGGGAGGAGAGTTAGTCGTGGCATCATGTCTTTCTGTTCCACTTTTGAGCATCTAGTTAGAGGCATAGTAGCTGTAGAGTTATTTTTCCCCAGCTTTCCATACAGCACTGCATATGTTACTTTTTGCCTCTGGTAGACTTAGTGGGCAGACCGTCGGGCTTGTTGGCGGCACCCACTGAGAACTACTGTGGGATGTAGTTCTCACACCCGTCGTGGTGTCTTCTCCCCGGGGACTTCTGCTCCGGTTCCTGCAGCTCCTGTTGCTGATCCAGCTCCTTCTGACCGAGGTAAGGGAGTCGCGAGATATATCCCCTCCTGTCATCTTCAGTGTGTGAGTAGATGTACCCCAGTACTATTTTGGTGTGTGTTATGTCGAGTGACTGTTGTAGTGAGGTTTTGAGTTGTACCTTTCTTTCCTGCTTTTCTGAGAGACTCTTGTATTATGGTGAGGGTGGGTCTGTATATTTGTGAGTTGTAGTTTTATTTTATGTATTTTATTCCAGCTTTTCTCTTTCAGCTCTGATATCTGCTAGTGTAGATGTTTCTTTGCAGGTTAGTCGCTACGCCTATACGGGGCTTCCCGTATGGGCGGCGGATCTGTTGGCGAGCCGGGGCGCAGTATCGCCCCGGGGCGTGACAGATTAGAGTGGTATCAGAGCCTAGGATGTAGGTCTTGGAGGACTTAGGAACCCTAGGCTTGTGGTTGGACCCTAGGATGACTCGCGTGAGAGCCGTGATTTTAGCGAGAGTCCTGATTGGATTTCTAACTCTCCCGAGTGGTTCGGGGTGAGCGATTGACATGTCTTCCTTCGGTGGCAACTATGTTGGCTGCAGACAACATAGTACTTCGGGAAGGGGGACATGCCTTCTGACTTTCGCTAGATTGGGTCGAGAGATGATTTGGGTTCTGATTGTTTACCTTGTTCCTCAGGTGGGGATGCCTCCTCGACGCTCGATGGTGACGCGTTCGCAGCCTTCGTCCTCTGAGCCCGAGCGGGAGGACTCGGGGCAGGGACAGCAGAGCGAGGTTTTGGAGCTCCGTGCCCAGATGGCACAGTTGGCTGAGGCGTCTCGACGCCAGGAGGAGGCTGTGAGTCGGTTGACGCTCTTGTTGGAGCAGAGAGTGCAGCCGGCGGTAGCACCCCCTGAGAGTTCACCGGTGCCTTCTTCCCCTGTTGTGGCACCCTCGGTTGTGCAGCCTGCACCAGCAGTTCCGGCTGAGCCAGTTTCCAGTAGGCCACCGTCTGAGACGACGGGATCTTTGACTTTGGCAGAGCAGCAGGTTTTGGTGGGTCTTTTGTTGAGGTTTCGCAAGTTTGATCCACCCGCTTTTCGGGTATGAGTGCTGAGCCGTGGGCGGCTGAGTCTTGGGTTACGGCCATGGAGCGCCATTTCGAGAGCCTTTTTATTGATGAGAGGTTTCGAGTTCTGTTGGCTACTCATTTTCTGGAGAGCAACGCCGAGGCATGGTGGCGGCGTGTGCGACCCGCAGGTCCGCCTGGGACCCAGTTTATCTCTTGGGCAGAGTTTCGTGGTATGCTTCTTGGGGCCTTCTTTCCTGAGAGTGTTCGGCAGAGTTTGGAGGAGCAGCTGAGGAATCTCCGCCAGGGAGATAGGCCCGTACACGTGTACATAGCCGATTTCAATCGGCTGTTAGCTTGTATGCCCCACGTGGCCAGAGATGAGACCCACCGGATCTATATGTTCGAGAGAGGGTTGCGTCGGGACATTTATCAGTTGGTCCGCTCCCGCAGATTACAGACTTTGGAGGCCTCGATGGAGCAGGCACTGTATGTGGAGAGTGGTGAGGTCGTGATGGCAGAGGTGGCTCCAGCCCCCGTAGTGACTCCTGGGGCAAAGCGCCCGGCGCTGTTTGAGGAGGGGCAGTCGAGTAGACAGGGACCCCCGAGACCACCCCGTTTCCACTCTCAGGGACGGGGGTATCAGGGGCGGCAGAGATCTGGGGCATATCGCCAGTTCCAGCAGCAGCAGCGTCGACCACCTCGACAGCAGCAGTCTTCGCAGCAGCAGCAGTCTTCGCAGCAGCAGCAGACTTCGCGGCAGCCGCGCCCTGATCGTTGTGTCATTTGTGGAGGACCGCACCCACCGGCCCAGTGCCCGCAGAGTCAGGGCCGCTGCTTCCGTTGCGGGCAGACCGGTCACTTCGCGAGGGCGTGCCCCAGGGCAGGTTACCCAGCTCCTTCATCAGCTTCTGCATCCTTCATTCCTCGTCAGTCAGCAGGACCTTCGGCGGCCTCCGGTAGGCCAGACTTTGCTTCATCGTCCTCGCGACAGCCAGAGCGACATCCCCCGGCGCCGAGCGGTCGAGTTTATGCCGCTCAGGTAGAGGATGCTACAGCAGCAGAGCATGTCGTCGCAGGTATTATTTTGATTTCTGCAGTTCGTACTCGTACTCTCTTTGATACCGGTGCATCGCATTCTTTTATCAGTAGAGCATTTGCATCCCTTCATGGTATAGAGGTAGTTTCTTTATCGCATGCATTAGAGGTTCAGATACCAGATCATGTCTTGCATGTCGAGGAGTATTGTAGGGATTGCCCTGTGCAGTTGGGATCCTGGATTTTGTCGGCAGACTTGCTTGTCTTGCGGCAGCTCCAGGATTTCGACGTCGTGCTAGGTATGGATTGGTTGTCGAGGTACTATGCTGTTATAGACTGCAGAGAGAGGACGGTGACCCTCCGCGAGCCTGGACAGGAGGAGTTCGTCTTCAGAGGCTGCCAGAGCACCTTCTTTGCGATGACTGTTTCTTCGGCGAGGGCTAGGCGGATGATTAGTAGGGGCTGCACCGCTTTCTTAGCGACGATTGTGGAGGTGCCTACGGCGGCACTGGGACTCGAGGATATTCCTGTTGTCCGCGAGTTCCCAGATGTGTTTCCCCCTGAGTTGACGACTATGCCGCCGGAGAGGGAGGTGGAGTTTGTGATTGATGTGGTACCGGGAACCACACCAATCTCGAAGGCGCCTTATAGGATGGCACCTGCCGAGTTGAGGGAGTTGAAGGCCCAGCTTCAGGATCTTATGGATAGGGGCTTTGTCAGGCCTAGTGTTTCTCCGTGGGGAGCGCCAGTTTTATTTGTGAAGAAGAAGGATGGGTCGCTTCGTTTGTGTGTGGATTATCGGGAGTTGAATAAAGTGACCATCCGGAACAAGTACCCTCTTCCACGGATAGATGATTTATTTGATCAGTTGCAGGGAGCCACAGTGTTTTCGAAGATTAATTTTCAGTCAGGTTACCACCAGTTGAGGGTGAGGGTCGAGGATATCCCTAAGACGGCTTTTCGATCCCGGTATGGGCATTATGAGTTTACGGTTATGCCGTTTGGTTTGACTAATGCCCCAGCTGCATTCATGGATTTGATGAACCGGGTATTTCAGCCGTACTTGGACTTGTTTGTGGTTGTGTTCATTGATGACATCTTGATCTACTCCCGGAGCGATGTGGATCATGAGGAGCACTTGAGGATAGTGCTGCAGCTTCTACGTGAGAAGAAGCTGTATGCCAAGCTTAAGAAGTGCGAGTTTTGGCTTCGGGAGGTTGCATTTTTGGGCCACTTGGTATCAGCCGCAGGGGTGGCAGTTGACCCGACGAAGATTGATACAGTTCGGGATTGGCCGAGACCGACGACGGTGACGGAGGTCCGGAGCTTTCTGGGCTTGGCAGGCTACTACCGTCGGTTTGTAGAGGGCTTTGCGAAGCTCTCTACTCCCCTGACCTGTTTGACTAGGAAGGGGATGAGGTTCATTTGGACTGAGCAGTGTCAGCGGAGTTTTGAGGAGCTGAAGAGGAGACTGATTTCAGGACCAGTTCTTACACTGCCAGTGATGGGAGATGGCTACGTGATTTACAGTGATGCCTCGCACAGCGGTTTGGGTTGTGTCTTGATGCAGCATGGGAGGGTAATTGCTTATGCTTCACGGCAATTAAAGGATTATGAGAAGAATTACCCTACTCATGATTTAGAGCTGGCAGCTGTGGTGTTTGCATTGAAGCTGTGGCGGCATTACCTCTACGGTGAGCATTGTGAGATCTACACGGATCATAAGAGCTTAAAGTATCTGTTTACTCAAAAGGAGCTGAACCTGAGGCAACGCCGGTGGTTGGAGTTACTGAAGGATTACGATGTGAGTATCCTCTATCATCCCGGCAAGGCCAATGTGGTAGCAGATGCTTTGAGTCGGAGGTCAGTGCAGAGCTTGAGCATGTTGGTCACACAGCAGGCCCCGCTGATTGAGCAGTTGAGGCGACTCCAGATTGAGGTTGTATCCCCTGGGGTCTCTGCTAGACTGATGTCTATGGTCTTGCAGCCCACTCTGTTGGACAGGATTAGGGAGACGCAGAGTGAGGACCCCCACTTGGAGAGGATTAGATCACAGATTCAGGCAGATCTTATAGGGGATTTTACAGTGGATAGCTCGGGAGTACTGCGGTACAGGGACCGAGTGTGTGTGCCTTCGGATTCAGAGATCAGAGACCAGATTTTGGGAGAGGCTCATTATACACCTTATACCATTCATCCTGGTGGTACTAAGATGTATAAGGACCTCAAGGCACATTTTTGGTGGTCCGGAATGAAGCGGGACATTGGAAGATTTGTGGCTCACTGTTTAACTTGCCAGCAAGTGAAAGCAGAGCACCGGGTTCCTGCTGGCAAGTTACAAAGTCTTCCAATTCCCGAGTGGAAATGGGACCACATCACCATGGACTTTGTTACGGGGCTGCCGAGGGCGCAGAGTGGAGCCGACGCGATTTGGGTTATTGTAGATAGACTCACCAAGTCCGCACATTTCTTGCCTGTTCAGATGACTTGGTCATTGGAGCGTCTGGCACAGTTGTATTTGGACGAGATAGTGAGGCTACACGGGATACCTGCGTCGATTGTTTCAGATCGGGATCCGAGGTTTGTGTCACGATTCTGGGGGAGTTTACAGTCAGCTTTGGGGACCCAGCTCAGAGTCAGCACTGCATTCCACCCACAGACTGATGGCCAGTCTGAGCGCACTATACAGACCCTCGAGGATATGCTGAGAGCGTGCGTTATGGATTTTGGAGGGGGGTGGTACCGACACTTATCTTTGGTTGAGTTTGCGTACAACAACAGCTATCAGGCGAGCATTCAGATGGCTCCGTTTGAGGCGTTGTATGGACGCAAGTGTCGGTCACCCTTGTATTGGAGTGATGTGGGCGAGAGAAGGACTTTGGGACCAGATCTTCTTTTGGAGGCTGAGGAGAAAGTCAGAGTTGTTCGTCGACACCTTGAGGTAGCCCAGAGTCGTCAGAGGAGTTATGCAGATACTCGACGGCGAGACCTAGAGTTTCAGATTGGTGACCATGTATTCTTAAAGGTCTCGCCTTCGAAAGGGGTCCGGAGATTTGGAGTGCGCGGGAAGCTTAGTCCCCGTTTTGTTGGACCCTTTGAGGTACTTGAGAGGGTAGGCCCTGTGGCTTATAGAGTTGCTCTTCCTCCACGTTTGGCCGGTGTACACGATGTTTTTCATGTCTCAGCCCTGAGGAGATATGTCTTTGATCCGTCGCATGTGGTTGACTTCACTCCCTTGGAGATCGGTGAGGACCTGGTTTACGAGGAGCGGCCGTTGCGGATTCTTGCTCGTGAGGTGAGGGAATTGCGCAACCGGACCATTCCGTATGTGAAGATCTTATGGAGCAATCACGATGAGCGAGAGGCTACTTGGGAGCTAGAGACAGAGATGAGATCTGCATACCCTTTTCTGTTCGAGACTACTGGTTGAGGTACGCCTGTTCTACCTTACTTTGTTTCGAGGATGAAACTTCCTTTTAGAGGGGGAGGATGTAGTGGCCCTAATTCCCATGCAGCGTTCTTCCGATGAATCCACTGTTAGAGCACCTAGTGTTGGTGTATCTGGCCCATGGTGCATCAATGGGATGCCACAGATGGACCCTGTGTGTTATTATTAGCTGTGTAGGCCTTCGGCTGAGTTTGCCGAAATTTCGGAAAAGAATTAGGCCCAACAGAGGTCGGAAATGGATTCAGCACGGAAAAACGCTTGAAAACGGCTATTTGCTTGTTTGTTTCTGAGTCCGGATGCCCAAAAAGGACTCCCGGAAGTTTTTAGTGGAAAATGGTGCATGGGAGGGGCCGTAACCGCCGGGATGCCACGTGGCGGCCTGTCATTGGCCGGTTCAGGATGCGCGGTCCACAGAGCTGCGCGGCGGGGTGCACAGATGTCACGCCCCGAGTTTAAAAATCAGGTCTGAAAATTTTTTTTTTTTGTTTAAATCAGAGTTTGCAAAACAGGCGTAACAGACCGCCACACATATAGGAAACTCTCTATTCCGTGAACAGAGACTCCCCTATATATGCACGGCTAGGCTAGTAATCAGCGACAGATATCTCAGTACAACTACTAATCTATTCAGCAGGAATAATTAGAATTAAGTTATTACATCATCAGTTTTAAATATCTAAATCAAGATAAGCTGGAATGAAATGCGGAAAGTAAATGTCTGCAAAAGTCATCAATGTGTAATGCTCATGGGGACAGCTCTATCGTAATCGGCTCACTGGATCGTCCCGACATCTCACCACCCGACGGACCTGCAACAGTCACCCGAGGGTGTGAGATACACCGGAGTGCATCCCAGTGGGCACGACGAGCCGAGAAATAGCTAATCGTACCTACTGGGTACTAAAATCTGCGGATAGTAAAGATCTGTAGGAAAAGCTGGAAACATAGATGTCTACTAATAATCAGAAATAAAACTGCAGGTAAGAATGCTGAACAATCAGGGTATCTCAGAAATAACTATCATGGAAACTGTAGAGCATGCAGGCCGGAAATCAAAGTCAACTACAAGGATCATGTATAAAGAACTGCAAGAGATACAAATGATACAAGCATGTCTACAGATAATAGTGCTGGAACAACTGAGCAACTGTACGAGTAAAAGTAATGCGTCAAAGGTAGAAAACCAAATATCCACTCATGTGCCAATATTGGTCTCAGAGAACCTCAGGCAATGCCACTGTTCGGCACCTTTTTCGGCTGACATAACCTTGTCGAGGGCTCACGGGTCTATCATCAGACCACTTTACCGATAAAGAACAATCTCCACGGGGAGCTACCCCGGCCATGTTCGTGAAGTACAGCAGTGCATGGCAAATCATAATGATCAATCTCACGGTCTAGTGACCGGGGAGTCGGCAACATGCCGAGATCCCAACAGGGAATCATCTGTCTATATCTATCCATCGGAATCAATCAATCATGCATATCGAGTAGTGTCTATCAATCAGGATCAATCAATCATGCATATCAATAATATCTCGAATAACATCTCAATGACAGGAATCAACAGGTGTCATCTAATCATGCAAATCTATATATATCAATCAATCAGGATCAGTCAGGAATAATCAGGGATCATGTAGATAATAATCGGCTGACAGGAATCAACAAGTGTCATCAAATCATGTAGATCTATATACTGAAAAAGCTGATGAACAGATATGTATATGGTATGTCTCATGAAGATCAAGGTCTATCAGAAATATAAAAACTGATAAACAGGTACGTAAGATATGTCTCACGTAGATCAAGATCTATCAGGACTAATCATAGGGCATGTCAATACAATCATCAAGGCTCATCTAGATAAAATCAGCAGGCATATATGATGAGTCTAAAAGAATCAATGTCTATCAGGGGATCATGTGATATATATTCAGTCATCATAGGTCGTATCGGTATAATTCGCAGGCTGATCAAAAAAAAGGGTGTCCGACTGGACTAAAGCAACCAGAGGGCCGAATAGATCAAGCCCGGACCGAAGCTAACCCACCTGGATGAAGACAGAGTCCCCGAACTCCCGATCAACAACTGGGGGCTGGCGTCGAACAACTGGGCCCTGTATAAAGAGCTATAATCAGTAATAGACTCACACAACCCTTTCCCGTCGACGTTACACTACGGAAAGTTAAACGGGTCAAATCGGTCAATTTATCGATCAATATCTAATTCCTGGTCAACGGGGACCATCGGAATCCTACAAAATGGCCAGGTAGTGCGTAAGTACTGTCTAAGGTCAGCTAGGGTGACCATCTTGCATTTAAGTCCAACAGGTATCAAAATTTGCATAAAATAGTAAGTTCTTTACTGTTTCGGCTTGTTCGTAAAATCCGGGAATCCAAATGTGACACCGTAAGTGCCAGCGTGTCACATTTTATGCGAGGAACCCCGTGCTCATCATCTTGGGTCAGCGCGAAACCCCAGGGCAAAGTTAGCCTTTTATCTCGCGATTTTGGACACAGTGTTTTGCCCCGTTCTTACAATCCGGGGGTCCAAAATCGACGCCGTAAGTTTCAGCGGGTTCGTTACGTCGAGACGGAGCCCGTGCTCACGGGGTTTAGTCGACACGGATCCCGAGTTAAAAGTTGGCCCAAAGTGGATTTATGTCAATTTTACAACTTTGATAAACTCTAATATACACTTGATCAAATTGAGCCCTAACAGGAGCATCATGTTCAGCATGCATAAAGAAGTGGAGGGCTCACCTGAGGGGTGCCGGAGGTCGGCCGGAAAGATGGCCGGAGCAAGGTAGAGCTCCAACTAGGCTCGGGTTGGCTACCACTTGGATCAACTCTGACCCAGACCTGTACCAGAGGTAAGCATAGGTTAGAGGAGAGTCCCAGAAGGGCTCGGGTCCATGCTGGGTCGAGCCCCGGCGGCCGGAGGCGACGGCGGCCGGAGGTGAGCCCGAGAGGGTGTTCTCGGGTGCATGAAATAGACCAAGGTACAGGGGGGGCTCTGGCCCCAAAGTAACATGCTGGAGGACAAAGAGGGGTTGCTAGAGCCTTACCTGGGTGGTTGCCGGAGTCCCAGAGCGCCGGGGATCACCGGAGTTAGATCTTGAACCGAGCTCGGGTGCAACTGTAGAACATGCAAATCCCACGTTACATGCTTCATGCAAATGCATGCAAAGCTTCATATAAGACCAACGAACTCACCTGGGTCGTTTTCCCACCGTGCGGAGCCCCGGCGATCGCCGGAGTTCAAGCTTGGAAAAATCCGAGTGCTCTAATGGCGGATTCCGGCCGGCGGTATTCGGGCCGGCGCAACCTGGACCAAAGTACTCCCCTTGGTACCAGGAAGCTTCCTGCAGTGGTGGCCGGCGACGGGGATGCACGGCGGCGCCGGACGGCGGCTGTCGGCCAAGATTGAAGAAGACCGGTTTCTAGGGCATCACCGATCGGTTTCGATCTTGATCCGATCACCCCCAGACCTCATGGAGGGGTTGTAGTCGATGAGAAGAAATGTTTCAACGGTGCTGATCTTAAGTTGAACGGTTGGATCACGGCGGCGCGAGGCGACGGCCCAAAACGATAATTTCCGGCGTTGATGGCCTCTGCCGGCGATCGGGACGGCGGTCGCCGCCCAGCCTGCGCTCGGAGGGTCAACTCGACGTCAGAAGCATGATGGTCATGCCAAAAAGCTCGAATAAACAAAAGATCCCACGCACTCACCTCGTCGGAAAATTGAGAGAATGGAGAGGTTGGCTGCGGCGGCGCACGGCGGCGACGGCTGGGGACCGGATCACCACAGCCCGACAGAGGCTTCCCAGGGGACTCCTCCAGACACAATCTTGATCCTCCCAGACCCTCTAGTCACCCTCCTCTCCTCACACCCGAGCCCAAGGTGTTTCTTGATTCCCTCTCGTTTCCAGCGATGGGGGGTTTTGCAATGGCTGGTACGGGCTGGCGAGGAGTGGGAAGTTGGGTGAGGTCGTGGGTTACAGGCTGGTACGGGCTGCGGTTACCATACAGGTGAGGGCACGATCCCGAGTCGTGCAAGTATTGCACAATTGCAATAAACCCCCCAGCTTTTGGCGTTTTGGGTTTTGGTCCCTCACAGCAGCACAATCTCGCACTCAGGTCCTTTCTCAAGGAGCAGCACGCAGTTCGAGGCAACTTATATAGGGTTATATGTGCAAAAATCGCATTTTTCGCTGTGTTTCACGCTTTTCGAGGCGATCCGTTCGTCGAAACGGAAAATGGACTACGCCATGACGTCCGGCTCGACGAGACCTATCAGGTAGCGATTTTTGATTTTCGAAAAACTGCCCGGATTAAATCTCGGTCCATAAAATACAGTCCCGAAATACAGTTTTCGCGTTTTTCGAGACTTAGAGTCGTCAAACGGAAATTCCGTCAGTGCCATTGCGTCCAGAACGTCGGAGCCATTCAAATCGACTACCTGAAGTGCTATGTTCGGATTCCAGATAGTGTATTGGCTCAACGTTGACGCAAAGGGGTTCGAAATTTAGGGTTTACTGTTCATTGTACCCTCGACTTAAGTCGCGGGTCCCGCCCGCTTCTTCGTCGATTTCTGGAAGATCCGACCGTCAGATCTGAACAAGCTTAATATGGTTTTCACTCAGTTCGTCATGACGGTCGCACTCGTGGTCTCGGATCTTCGAGGTTAGGCTCGGATTGAAAGGCGATATTTCTGGCCCACTAACTGTGTAAATTACACTGCAGAAAAGGGGCACTTAGACTACGGGTGCTTTTCATGATCCAAATTCAGCTTGACTCAAATCAATTTCATTTCTTTATTTATTTTCAAAATTCAAGTTCTTACACATTGCCTGAGGTTCTCTGAGACCAATATTGGCACATGAGTGGATATTTGGTTTTCTACCTTTGACGCATTACTTTTACTCGTACAGTTGCTCAGTTGTTCCAGCACTATTATCTGTAGACATGCTTGTATCATTTGTATCTCTTGCAGTTCTTTATACATGATCCTTGTAGTTGACTTTGATTTCCGGCCTGTATGCTCTACAGTTTCCATGATAGTTATTTCTGAGATACCCTGATTGTTCAGCATTCTTACCTGCAGTTTTATTTCTGATTATTAGTAGACATCTATGTTTCCAGCTTTTCCTACAGATCTTTACTATCCGCAGATTTTAGTACCCAGTAGGTACGATTAGCTATTTCTCGGCTCGTCGTGCCCACTGGGATGCACTCCGGTGTATCTCACACCCTCGGGTGACTGTTGCAGGTCCGTCGGGTGGTGAGATGTCGGGACGATCCAGTGAGCCGATTACGATAGAGCTGTCCCCATGAGCATTACACATTGATGACTTTTGCAGACATTTACTTTCCGCATTTCATTCCAGCTTATCTTGATTTAGATATTTAAAACTGATGATGTAATAACTTAATTCTAATTATTCCTGCTGAATAGATTAGTAGTTGTACTGAGATATCTGTCGCTGATTACTAGCCTAGCCGTGCATATATAGGGGAGTCTCTGTTCACGGAATAGAGAGTTTCCTATATGTGTGGCGGTCTGTTACGCCTGTTTTGCAAACTCTGATTTAAACAAAAAAAAAAATTTTCAGACCTGATTTTTAAACTCGGGGCGTGACAGATTAGATGGTATCAGAGCAATAGGTACACGGTACCTAGGGAAAGTTGATTAGGAACTGGTTAGGATGAACCCTAGGATGACTTGTCGCGTGAGAGCGTTGGGTATGTCGAGTATAAGGGATAGAAACTCAAGATATTATCAGAGTCTGTTCTGACCTGCTTCTATATTGTAGCTATGGCTCGTCCTCCAGGTCGTGGACGGGGACGGGGCACGGGCCGTGGAGTAGGCCGGCCACCTAGCACGCCGAGTGAGCCCGTTGATCAGGGCCGTATGGACCGGCTTGAGGCCCAGGTGGCGACTCTGGCTGGGATGTTCCAGCAATTTATGCAGCAGCAGGCTGCTGGCCCTTCCACTCCTACCCCGCCTGCTTCTCCACCTGTACCTGAGGTCACATCGCCGGTTGCACCCCCTGCTGCACCAGCCGTCGCTGAGCCTGAATGCTTGGCTGAGCCAGATGTAGACCCCGCACCACCACCGGCGGGGCCCGTTCCAGCTCCAGCCCCTGCCGCAACCTCCAGGGCGGTACCGAGGGTTGCTGCT
This sequence comes from Tillandsia leiboldiana, assembly GCA_029204045.2. Classification (NCBI taxonomy): domain Eukaryota; kingdom Viridiplantae; phylum Streptophyta; class Magnoliopsida; order Poales; family Bromeliaceae; genus Tillandsia; species Tillandsia leiboldiana. The sequence goes on from CM055065.1 coordinate 15,239,231, forward strand.
GCCCATGCCGCTACTGCTTCTATCGTGTCTGCTTCCTCTCGCTCTGTCGCTCCCGCTGTTGATCCTGCGGCCGATACTGAGGCCGATCGAGCAGAGAGGGCCCGAGCGAAGGCGGTTTTGCTAGAGTTCAAAAAGTTCAAGCCGCAAACCTTTGACGGCAAAGACGAGGACCACTGGGCGGTCGAGGAATGGATCGATCATATGGAGAAATTATTCCAAGACGCCTACACCGAGGACCGCGACAAGGTCCACATCGCTGTACATTGCCTGGAGGGCCGGGCATCCAAATGGTGGAGGCGACATCGAGAGCGCTACTTCCCGAGTCCAGCTGATCCTACTTGGGAGGATTTTAAAACCGCCATGGACCACCACCACCTCAAGGAGACCACCAAGGAGGGTCTCGAGCGCGAGTTGGAAACGATCAAACAGGGTGACAAGAGCGTCCGAGAGTACGAGCAGGAGTTCCTGCGCATCGCCGACCTGGTGCCCCAGGCGGTGCGCGAGGAACGCCGGAAGGTACGCTTGTTTTCGCAGGGCTTGAGGCCTGAGATTCGCCGACACCTCGCGTCGCACCTCTCCACCGACTTCGACAACTGCGTGGAGCGGTGTCTAGCGATCGAGGAGGAGGTCAAGATGTCCCGCGCTGAGCGGAATGCGGTGGACAAGGACAAGGACAAGGACAAGGGCAAGAAAAGGGCACATCCTGGAAACGGCGATGGGCGTTCAAATCAGAACAAGAAGGCGAAGCCACCCCGACCTTGCGTCTTCTGCGGGGATACCCACCGGGCGAGGGATTGTGAACAGAGGCATGGTCGATGCTTCAGGTGCGGCCAACTGGGACATAGAGCTTCAGAGTGCCCGCAGGGTTCCGCACCTGCGCAGATCACAGCCCCTGTACCCGCACCTTCGCAACGACGACAAGAACCGGCGCCTAGCTCAGTTTCAACTGGGCGTCCCCCTCTACCTCGACCACCTTCTGGAGGGTATCAGTCGGCAGGTGGACGCGTCTATGCACTGACCCCTCATGGAGAGCCAACGGAGGGAAACCCGACGACTGATTTCGTAGCTCTCGAATGAACTATTATAAGCATTTCATAAAGCATGACTTTAAGATGTAGGCTTCCGGAATAAGACCTTTTAATTATAAGTTTCAGGGACGAAACTTCCTTTTTGGTGGGAGAGATGTAAGAACTTGAATTTTGAAAATAAATAAAGAAATGAAATTGATTTGAGTCAAGCTGAATTTGGATCATGAAAAGCACCCGTAGTCTAAGTGCCCCTTTTCTGCAGTGTAATTTGCACAGTTAGTGGGCCAGAAATATCGCCTTTCAATCCGAGCCTAACCTCGAAGATCCGAGACCACGAGTGCGACCGTCATGACGAACTGAGTGAAAACCATATTAAGCTTGTTCAGATCTGACGGTCGGATCTTCCAGAAATCGACGAAGAAGCGGGCGGGACCCGCGACTTAAGTCGAGGGTACAATGAACAGTAAACCCTAAATTTCGAACCCCTTTGCGTCAACGTTGAGCCAATTCACTATCTGGAATCCGAACATAGCACTTCAGGTAGTCGATTTGAATGGCTCCGACGTTCTGGACGCAATGGCACTGACGGAATTTCCGTTTGACGACTCTAAGTCTCGAAAAATGCGAAAACTGTATTTTGGGACTGTATTTTATGGACCGAGATTTAATCCGGGCAGTTTTTCGAAAATCAAAAATCGCTACCTGATAGGTCTCGTCGAGCCGGACGTCATGGCACAGTCCATTTTCCGTTTCGACGAACGGATCGCCTCGAAAAGCGTGAAACACAGCAAAAAATGCGATTTTTGCACATATAACCCTATATAAGTTGCCTCGAACTACGTGCTGCTCCTTGAGAAAGGACCTGAGTGCGAGATTGTGCTGCTGTGAGGGACCAAAACCCAAAACGCCAAAAGCTGGGGGGTTTATTGCAATTGTGCAATACTTGCACGACTCGGGATCGTGCCCTCACCTGTATGGTAACCGCAGCCCGTACCAGCCTGTAACCCACGACCTCACCCAACTTCCCACTCCTCGCCAGCCCGTACCAGCCATTGCAAAACCCCCCGTCGCTGGAAACGAGAGGGAATCAAGAAACACCTTGGGCTCGGGTGTGGGGAGAGGAGGGTGACTAGAGGGTCTGGGAGGATCAAGATTGTGTCTGGAGGAGTCCCCTGGGAAGCCTCTGTCGGGCTGTGGTGATCCGGTCCCCAGCCGTCGCCGCCGTGCGCCGCCGCAGCCAACCTCTCCATTCTCTCAATTTTCCGACGAGGTGAGTGCGTGGGATCTTTTGTTTATTCAAGCTTTTTGGCATGACCATCATGCTTCTGACGTCGAGTTGACCCTCCGAGCGCAGGCTGGGCGGCGACCGCCGTCCCGATCGCCGGCAGAGGCCATCAACGCCGGAAATTATCGTTTTGGGCCGTCGCCTCGCGCCGCCGTGATCCAACCGTTCAACTTAAGATCATCACCGTTGAAACATTTCTTCTCATCGACTACAACCCCTCCATGAGGTCTGGGGGTGATCGGATCAAGATCGAAACCGATCGGTGATGCCCTAGAAACCGGTCTTCTTCAATCTTGGCCGACAGCCGCCGTCCGGCGCCGCCGTGCATCCCCGTCGCCGGCCACCACTGCAGGAAGCTTCCTGGTACCAAGGGGAGTACTTTGGTCCAGGTTGCGCCGGCCCGAATACCGCCGGCCGGAATCCGCCATTAGAGCACTCGGATTTTTCCAAGCTTGAACTCCGGCGATCGTCGGGGCTCCGCACGGTGGGAAAACGACCCAGGTGAGTTCGTTGGTCTTATATGAAGCTTTGCATGCATTTGCATGAAGCATGTAACGTGGGATTTGCATGTTCTATAGTTGCACCCGAGCTCGGTTCAAGATCCAACTCCGGTGATCCCCGGCGCTCTGGGACTCCGGCAACCACCCAGGTAAGGCTCTAGCAACCCCTCTTTGTCCTCCAGCATGTTACTTTGGGGCCAGAGCCCCCCCTGTACCTTGGTCTATTTCATGCACCCGAGAACACCCTCTCGGGCTCACCTCCGGCCGCCGTCGCCTCCGGCCGCCGGGGCTCGACCCAGCATGGACCCGAGCCCTTCTGGGACTCTCCTCTAACCTATGCTTACCTCTGGTATAGGTCTGGGTCAGAGTTGATCCAAGTGGTAGCCAACCCGAGCCTAGTTGGAGCTCTACCTTGCTCCGGCCATCTTTCCGGCCGACCTCCGGCACCCCTCAGGTGAGCCCTCCACTTCTTTATGCATGCTGAACATGATGCTCCTGTTAGGGCTCAATTTGATCAAGTGTATATTAGAGTTTATCAAAGTTGTAAAATTGACATAAATCCACTTTGGGCCAACTTTTAACTCGGGATCCGTGTCGACTAAACCCCGTGAGCACGGGCTCCGTCTCGACGTAACGAACCCGCTGAAACTTACGGCGTCGATTTTGGACCCCCGGATTGTAAGAACGGGGCAAAACACTGTGTCCAAAATCGCGAGATAAAAGGCTAACTTTGCCCTGGGGTTTCGCGCTGACCCAAGATGATGAGCACGGGGTTCCTCGCATAAAATGTGACACGCTGGCACTTACGGTGTCACATTTGGATTCCCGGATTTTACGAACAAGCCGAAACAGTAAAGAACTTACTATTTTATGCAAATTTTGATACCTGTTGGACTTAAATGCAAGATGGTCACCCTAGCTGACCTTAGACAGTACTTACGCACTACCTGGCCATTTTGTAGGATTCCGATGGTCCCCGTTGACCAGGAATTAGATATTGATCGATAAATTGACCGATTTGACCCGTTTAACTTTCCGTAGTGTAACGTCGACGGGAAAGGGTTGTGTGAGTCTATTACTGATTATAGCTCTTTATACAGGGCCCAGTTGTTCGACGCCAGCCCCCAGTTGTTGATCGGGAGTTCGGGGACTCTACCTTCATCCAGGTGGGTTAGCTTCGGTCCGGGCTTGATCTATTCGGCCCTCTGGTTGCTTTAGTCCAGTCGGACACCCTTTTTTTTGATCAGCCTGCGAATTATACCGATACGACCTATGATAACTGAATATATATCACATGATCCCCTGATAGACATTGATTCTTTTAGACTCATCATATATGCCTGCTGATTTTATCTAGATGAGCCTTGATGATTGTATTGACATGCCCTATGATTAGTCCTGATAGATCTTGATCTACGTGAGACATATCTTACGTACCTGTTTATCAGTTTTTATATTTCTGATAGACCTTGATCTTCATAAGACATACCATATACATATCTGTTCATCAGCTTTTTCAGTATATAGATCTACATGATTTGATGACACTTGTTGATTCCTGTCAGCCGATTATTATCTACATGATCCCTGATTATTCCTGACTGATCCTGATTGATTGATATATATAGATTTGCATGATTAGATGACACCTGTTGATTCCTGTCATTGAGATGTTATTCGAGATATTATTGATATGCATGATTGATTGATCCTGATTGATAGACACTACTCGATATGCATGATTGATTGATTCCGATGGATAGATATAGACAGATGATTCCCTGTTGGGATCTCGGCATGTTGCCGACTCCCCGGTCACTAGACCGTGAGATTGATCATTATGATTTGCCATGCACTGCTGTACTTCACGAACATGGCCGGGGTAGCTCCCCGTGGAGATTGTTCTTTACCGGTAAAGTGGTCTGATGATAGACCCGTGAGCCCTCGACAAGGTTATGTCAGCCGAAAAAGGTGCCGAACAGTGGCATTGTATAACGACCCGGCCCACTAGCAATAATAACTTGTTGGGCCCAAACCACAGCCCAAAATGCTTAAGCCCAGTTATTATTACTAGTGTCCAAGTCTCATATAAACCCAATCACAATTCCATCCACATCCGATGTGGGACTATTGGGGGTGTCACAGACTCCCCCCGTTTTAGGCCTGACGTCCTCGTCAGCCCAAACACACACACACAAGCCCAAGATCACCAGGCGATGTGAGACTCGTCTCGCTAGCCCTGTCATCTAGACCCAGGCTCAGCCGAGACTCGCCGCACACTTCCGGCTGGTTATTGGCTCTGATACCAAATATAACGACCCGGCCCACTAGCAATAATAACTTGTTGGGCCCAAACCACAGCCCAAAATGCTTAAGCCCAGTTATTATTACTAGTGTCCAAGTCTCATATAAACCCAATCACAATTCCATCCACATCCGATGTGGGACTATTGGGGGTGTCACAACAGACCCGGCGCATGGACACGTGGCACCGCCTGATTGGCGGGCGCAAGGCGCGCGGTCTACCGGGTGAGCGCGGCGGTGCATGGACCAAGGCGGGGGCACGTGGCAGCCTCCGGTTGGTCGGTGCACGCGGCGCGGTCCACGGAATTCCGAAGTGGAATGCGTGGACCGGGTGTAGGGGACACGTGTCACCCTCTGATTCGCGGGCGCACCGTGCGCGGTGCACGGGGCCGGGGCGGGTACCTCGGGGCGCGTGCGCACGACGGGGCCATGCCGCGCGCCCGGCGGGGCCGCCGACCGGCTGGCGGGTCAACCGGGAGGCCGCGTGTCACCGCCTGATTGGCGGGCGCCAGCCGCCTTACTGTGCGGCGTGTGGACACGTGGCGGGCAGCGATTGGTCCCGCACCGCTGTTTCCTGTTCGGCGTGACACGTGGCGGCCATAGAGTGGCCCACACCGCTGTTTCCTGTTCGGCGGGACACGTGGCATCATTTGGTGCGTTCGGGCGTGAACAGTGTTGGGCCGGCCCAACACTGTAGCCGCCCGAAACTTTCGGGCGCCCGAAAAATCGGGCCCGAAACCTGTTGACTTGTGTTTTGGGCTGATTTCGGGTGAGGCCTATAAATAGGCCTCCTTAGCTTCCTTTTAGAGGCTTTTCCCGAGGCTTTTAGCTCTTGAGTCCTTAACCAAATTTCCTCCTCTCCCTCTTGTGCATCTTTTGGCGAAGGTTCAGAATTTTTGGAGGCCGCGACGACGGCGACTTCTGCATCGGGGTGCGGAGCGACGATTTACTGTTGGAGGCCCATTTTCGTCGCAGTTTAGTCTGGGAGGTCTACCGGGCTACCCCGATGTTATTTTTGGACAATTTCTGCGGTGACGGTTTTGTAAGAGGTAAATCTAGATTTTCCGTGTTGGACACTTTTTCTGGATCCGAGCTTTTCTTGGGGTTCTGGGTACATTTTTAACCCCCTTTGCGACTGTTGGTTGATTTGGACAGCACCTACTTGTCGGATTTTTATCTCCTCATCCGGACATCGGAATTTGACGTTTCAGGACTCTATCGACATCTACTCTTCGCGAGGATCGCCGTCATATTTTTATTAGAATTTTTGGAGGAAGTTTTTCAGGTGAAAATTTCGTGTGAATGGGACTGTTCACCACAGATTTTGGGATTTTGGAATTTGTGTGGATTAAAGTGTAATTTTGGTGTATGTTTGTACCCAGGAGGTTGTGAGCACTTCTACCGTGTTGTTGGCTTGGTGGGATCTGTGATTTGACTGTTTTGGGCTTTCTCAGCTGTACGATTCCGGGCAGTTAGCACTTTCAGGTGGGTGACTTGCTTCCAAGAACGCTGGACTGTGTACTAATTCTATGTGTGTCGGATCATGCATGTTAGAAATTGGAGTATTAGCACGTGTAAAACTGTATGTTGTATCTCATATATCAGTTGATGAATCTTTTGATCCCTACTTTATGTTAAGTAGTAAAATCTTGGAACTTGACCTAGCACCCCTGTCATATGTATCATGTTCAGCCAGTCTGTAGAAAACTCCAACTTGGGCTAGGTTTTTTTATTGCTCTAGACATTCCACATCACGATACTTCATTTCACTATGGACTTAGCTTTTCCTCGCCCGTGTTGTGGGCCGAGAGGTCGGGTGGTTGTGGGATGCATTTGCACTCGTGTCTGGGGACCGAGTGGAGTTGATAGCAGTCTGTAGATTTGATTTCTTTGGGAGAGTGATAGTGATGGTAGATCTGGGTTCTTGGAAACTGTCAGAGAGACAGTGAGTTTCAGCTGTGTAGATTCCAGCCAGTGAGTGAGTCAGTGATTTGTTTGGTAGTCGATCTTATTGATCGAGGATTGGATCATAGCCTGCATGAGCCACATTTGAGCTTTACAGAGATACTTTACAGTGATACTTATGGGTTACTTTGACTCGAGCGGGTCGCTCCCCTCGAGTGCCACTCCGGAGTAGGCGAGACCGGGTTGTTGTACCGGCGTGAGTTGAGATGTTGTTTAGCGACTTGTTGTTGCATTTGTCCCTCTGGCTGTGCTTTTGTTGGCAGCCATGGACGCCCTACGTAAGACCGCTCCTCCGGGACGTAACGGCAGTAGGTTGGCGCAGGTTTGACTGGACCCGATGTGGCAGTCAGTTTAGATTGGGTAATCAGGGAGGAGAGTTAGTCGTGGCATCATGTCTTTCTGTTCCACTTTTGAGCATCTAGTTAGAGGCATAGTAGCTGTAGAGTTATTTTTCCCCAGCTTTCCATACAGCACTGCATATGTTACTTTTTGCCTCTGGTAGACTTAGTGGGCAGACCGTCGGGCTTGTTGGCGGCACCCACTGAGAACTATTGTGGGATGTAGTTCTCACACCCGTCGTGGTGTCTTCTCCCCGGGGACTTCTGCTCCGGTTCCTGCAGCTCCTGTTGCTGATCCAGCTCCTTCTGACCGAGGTAAGGGAGTCGCGAGATAGATCCCCTCCTGTCATCTTCAGTGTGTGAGTAGATGTACCCCAGTACTATTTTGGTGTGTGTTATGTCGAGTGACTGTTGTAGTGAGGTTTTGAGTTGTACCTTTCTTTCCTGCTTTTCCGAGAGACTCTTGTATTCTGGTGAGGGTGGGTCTGTATATTTGTGAGTTGTAGTTTTATTTTATGTATTTTATTCCAGCTTTTCTCTTTCAGCTCTGATATCTGCTAGTGTAGATGTTTCTTTGCAGGTTAGTCGCTACGCCTATACGGGGCTTCCCGTATGGGCGGCGGATCTGTTGGCGAGCCGGGGCGCAGTATCGCCCCGGGGCGTGACAGCCGAACAGGCAACAGCGAAGCCCGCCGCTAACCTGGCGCCACGTGGCCCAACGCAGCGCCGACGCGTGGCGCGTCCAGCGCGGGAAAGTCGTCAACGCGCGCCCACGTGCGCGCCTGCGCCGCCGCCTGCCACCCCTGCACGCATGCGCCCCGAGGCGGCCTGCACCCGCTCCGTGGACCCGTTCCACTGCACCGGCCTACCGCCAGCTGCCACGCGTCCTGCCCTCTGGTGCACGCCGGCCCCGTGGACCGCGCACCTGCCCGCGCGCCCGCGCGCCTGCCCGCGCCCGCGCGCTGCCCGCGCCTGCCCGCCGCCGCGCCTGCGCCTGCCCGAGCCCGCGCCGCCGCCCTCCGCCATCGCCGGTGCTGCCCCAGCCGCCGAAACAGTGCCCCCCTTGCCTCGAAATCCGTGCACGGCATCCGGGCTCCGAAAAATATAAGTAAGTAGTCCATTTTCATCGTTTCCGCGCGCTAAATCCAAATCCGCTGTCTGTTTTGCCAAATTCCAACTCTAAAAATTGCCAAAGGCATCCGGGAAGGTGTTTTTTGTCCAAACTTCGCGCTGATTCCAATTTTAATATCCGTTTCTCGCGAAACCACTTCTAAACATCCAACGGGGTCCTCCGACTACTCATGTGATCCATTTTAAGCCCGAAGTCCATCACTTGTGTCCAAATTGTGCACAAACACCACCGACACACCACGTAGGCCTCCGTAAGCTCCCAATCAACCAGTAAACTCATCGTGGGGTTCCGGGTCCTCACAGTTGGTGTCTTCCGCATGTTGTACCGAGGTTGTCGTGTTCCCGAACTGTAAGGGGGTCGGGAAATTCGATAGGCGGAGCATGGAGTCTGTTCTTGTTTGATTGGGGTTCTAGGCGCCGACCTATCGAGATTTTCGACCCTTATGGTGTTGGTCCTTTCTGTGTTATCTGTGAGTTTAGGGTTTTGTTGTGGGAGCCGTCGGGTTGACGGTGGTCCCCGCTGTGAGTATTTCCAGCCAGTGAGTTAGAGAGGTGATGCTAGTTACTGTCGATCTTGTTGATCGTGGATTGGACTATAGCTTGCATGAGCCATATTAAGCTCGACAGAGATGCGCAGATACTTTTCTCGGTGGGGTCGCGCCCCTCGAGTGCCACTCCGGAGTTGGGCCTGTTACTTTCCTATCGCGACTTGTCGACGCAGTCCCTCTGGCTGGGCCAGTTTTGGCAGCCACGGACGCCCTACGGTTGACCCGTCCTCTTGTGGATGTGCGGCAGTAGGTGGGCGCAGGTTTGACTGGACCCCATGTGGCAGTCAGTGTAGATTGGGTGATTATATTTGAGAGTTAGTAGATGCATCATGTTTCTATCTATTCCATGCCTTGAGCATTTAGATAGAGGCATAGTAGCTGTAGAGTTATTTTCCAGCTCCTTTCCTTTCAGTACTGCATTTGTTACTTTATGCCTCTAGTAGACTTAGTGGGCAGACCGTCGGGTTTGGTTGCGGTACCCACTGAGAACTACTGTGGGATGTAGTTCTCACACCCGCTGTGGTGTATTTTCCCCAGGGACCCCTTCTCCAGTTCCTGTTGCTCCAGTTGCTGATCCTTCAGACCGAGGCGAGGGAGTCGCGAGCTAGTTCCCTTCTTGTCTTTGGAGTATAGCGGTGCCCTCTTTTTGGAGATTTGTAGTACAGTCAGTAGATTAGTTTTATTTTCCACTTTTGAGAGACATTTGTATTGTGAGGATCTGACTTGTACTGAGAGCCTGTACACTGATGTATTATGGGGTTTACCTCCCTGTTTAGTTTTGGATATTGTATTCTGAGGATTTTGTATATGATCGTATTAGGGAGATGGATATTGTATCTTTATTTTCAGTTGTACAGTGATTGGATTTTAGTTTTACAGTAGTTTTCTTTATAGCTCTGATATCTGTTTAGCTGTAGTACCTTTTCTTGTAGGTTGGACGCTTCGCCTATGCTGGGTTTGTATAGGCGGCGGATCTGTTGGTGAGCCCGGGTCGCAGTTTCGACCCCAGAGCGTGACAGATTAGATTGGTATCAAAGCCTAGGTTGTAGGTCATTATGGACTTAGAAACCCTAGGCTTGTGGTTGGACATTAGGATGACTACGTGAGAGTCGTGACTTTTAGCGAGAGTCCTGATTGAGTATTATACCTCTCCCAAGAGACGGGATGAGTGATTGGCATGTTTATTCTCCTAAGCCATTATGTTGGCTGCAGACAACATAATGCTATGGAATGGATGATATGTCTTAGACTTTCGCTGGATTGGGTCGTATGGTTGTTATGTCCTGATGTTTGTTATTATGCAGTGGAATACGATGCCCCTGAGACGTCGTGCAGTAAGGAGGGCACATCCCGCATCAAATGAGTAACCCGAGCAGCGGGAGGCAGAGCTATCAGAGCAAAGCGAGACCCAGGAGTTATGGACCAGATGGCACAGATGTCGGAGGCTGTCCGATACCAGGAGGAGGCCATGGAACATTTGATGCGCCTGTCGGAGCAGAGAGCACAGCTAGTTGTTGCACCGCCTGAGTGTCCTCCAGTACTTTCTTCCCATGCAGTGGCATCTCCAGCTGTACCAGTGGCACTGATTGAGCGAGCAGCCCTCTCCGTGTCGACGAGTAGTGTAGAGTACCGGGACTTGGTGGAGTGTACCGACCTCGCAAGATGGCGTGGTGCGGAGAAATCGCCTCGGACGTGTTCCATATTTGTTTGCAGATGATTTCGGGTTGATTCGGATCGACGCGGAAGCCCCAGCTTGAATCGGAGTTTTCCGGGCATTCTGCACCGTTAGAGGACTGGTTTGTTAGAGCCGCGACTCTACTGTGGTTTGCAGAAAATTGGGAAAGGTTTGGAACATGTGTATTTTCATATTACAGCGGAGTTCGGGAAGTTCCGGACTGGTGCGGAGGCCCCGAGGGCAAAAAGTGAGTTGGAGTGGGCTTAATTGGATTATTTAATTGATTAATTAATTTATTAGTGTTGGCTGTGGAGGAAATTAAAGAAAGAAAAAGGAATTAAAAGAGAGTGTGTTTTGGTGTATGGGATGGATTTGGTGTTGGTGTTGGGAGAGTGTTGGAGGAGTATGGGGCTCTTTACACCATGCACCATGCACCAGCACTAATTAATTAAAGTGCCATGTCATCATCTCCTCCAAAACAAAAACAGAGGATTTTTCCTCAAACAGAGGAATGAGAAGAAAGGGAAGGAGGAGAAGAAGAAGAAGATTTGAGGTGAGGAAAAAGGGGATTTTGATCGTCTTGAAGGTGCGAATCTATTGCTAATAGCCGCGTGGTGCCGAGCGGAGCAAGCGTGCGTCGAACCTCTTGGAAGGCGCATTGCAGTTTTTAGAGAGAGAGAGAAAGCTTGAATTGAGCTTGGTGTGGTGTTGGATGTTAGTATTGTGTGTGTGGGTGTGTGAGAAGGCTGCGGTCCGGTTTTTAGTGGGCGCCGCGCAGCATGTGGGCGCGCGCAGCAGGCGCGCACGCGCGCCGCGGGCCTGGGCGCCGCGCGGCTGATGCTTGGGCGCGCGCCAGAGGGCTTTGAGCAGAGTTGGTGGTCTTTGCTTGGAGTTTCGGAACCCGCAAGGGGGTTCCGGAACTGAAGCTGGGTACCGGTACCGCATGAAGGGTACCGATACCCCAACTTGCTATTTGTTGAGTGGCTTTTGCAGGGGGGGCATTTTAGTCTTTTCTCTTTTCTAACCCTCCAGTGACCCTGTAAATCCCTCCTCTCTATTTATATGGACTCCTCTCTCTCCCCTGGTTATAGAGAAAAGAAAGAAAGAAAGAAATGAGAGAAAGAAAGAGAAGGAAAAAGAGAGAATGTAAGGAAAAGAAAAGAAAATAGAGAAAGCATGGTGGGTTGGCAACTTCGGTTTCCTGCTTCTTGACCTTGTGCGGAGCCGCGCGCGTGTGTCGGCCGCACATGAGGTAAGCGGTCAGATTTCCTCAAGCTTGAGTTTTGGATTCTTAGATGGATTTTTTGATGAGGCTTTGAGCTTATTTGGATTATTCTTTCCATCTTTTGCACTTGTGCTGTGAGTTGTGGATTTTGTTGTGCGGGGCCGGTGTGCGCGCGGTTGGTATTAGAGGACTCGAGAGGATTATTCGAGCTTCCGGGGATATTTTTCCGAGGTACGCGCGTGCGGCGCGGTTTTGGGCGTCCCGACAGAATATTGACAGTGAGCGGTGCGGCGCTTCACCGACTTCAGCGATTGCCTGCGGAATGCATTTGAGGTGGGTTGGAATTTCTTCAAGGTGTATCGAATGCCTTCTAAAGCTATTGTATGCATGTTGATCATGTTTAGTTTATTATTTATATAGCTGGTAAATCTGATAGTTGCCTAGAAAATCATAGAAAGGCATTTAATACATCTTGAAGAAATTCCAACCCACCTGGAACGCTTTCCGCAGGCAATCGCTGAAGTCGGTGAAGCGTCGCGCCGGTCACTGTCAAAATCTGCCGGAGAAGCCCCAAAATCACGCCGCACGCGCGCGCTGTCGCGATCCTCCGAAAATATCCCCGGAAGCTCGAAAATCCTCTCGAGTCCTCTAATAAAAATCCGGCGCGCCCCGGCTCTCGCTGTCCAATCACAGCATGCACGCACGCACGCGTGCTCCCTCGGCTCCGCACAGTGTAAATCCAAGCTCACAGCCAACAATGCCAAAGATGGAAAGAATAATCCAATTAAGCTCAAGGCTTCATCAAATCCATCATCAAATCCATCTAAGGAAATCCAAAAACAAAACTTCAAAAATCTGCCAACTCACCTCACGTGCGGCTCGACATGCGCGCGGCTCCGCTCAGCTCCAAGCAGCAAGACACACACCAACATCACACTCCTTAATCTGATTCTTCTCCTTCTTCATCTTCCTTTTCTTTTCCTTGCTTTCTCTCTTTTCTTTCTCTCTTTCTTTCTTTCTCTGGTAGTCGTGGAGAAGAAGACAGGGGAGGCTCATATATAGAGGGTGGATGGGTGCAAAACAGAAGGGAGATGAAATTACCAAAAGACCCTCCACTTAAATCCAGAATCTTCTTAATTCTGGCTAATTACCTCACTGAGTATCGGTACCCCAAACTGTGCACGGGTACTAAACCATTTAGTACCGGTACCCCAAACTGTGTACGGGTACTAAACCATTTAGTTCTGGAACTAAATGTTGGGTTCCGGAACACAGCATGCAGTTCCGGAACACAGACTTTGGTTCCGGAACTCAAGCTCCAAATCCTCCAAATCCGAAGTCTGAAGCTTCCTCAACGCCGGGCCAACTCACTTTTTGCCCCGGAAGCTTCTGCACCACTTTGAAATCTCCCGAACCCCACTGTAAACATAAAATACACTTGTCCAAAGTTTTTCCCCCTCACAAGGCTCAACTGTGGAGTCGGTGTGCCCAATCCTAAATCCGATACTCTTACAAGAGAGATCCTCGCTTGGATTCTCTTCTCATTTCTTTCTCGTTTCATTTCTCAACTCCAAAGCGGGTTACGATTAATAAATCAATCCTTTAATTGCCAAGTCACTTTTTGCCTTCGGGGCCTCTGCGTCAGTCCGAATCAACCCGAATCCCGCTGAACTGAAAATACACATGTACCCACACTTTCCAATTTTCCCCGTGCACCACGGCGGAGTCGGCAGTCTAACCAATCCAAAATTCTACAAGTACACAAAGCCCTGCAATCACTGATTCAAACTGGGCTTCCAAGTTCGACGCCGCTAACTCACTTATCTTCCCAAAGGATTTTGCGTCGATCCGAAACAATCAGAACTCATCTGTAAATCTAAATGGGACACACTCAAGCGATTTCCCCGCACCACGCCATCTTGCGAGGTCGGTGCACTCTACAAAGTCCCGGTACTCTACACTCTCCCCTCCTTTAAAGAGGTTTCGTCCTCGAAACCAGAATAAGTCTGATCTCGGGAGAATGTCTCAATCCGATGGGAACCGGAAGTACCCAACTCAACCTCAGGCTCTCTAATGGCCTTCCTCACCCGTCATGATGGCTCCACTGAACCCTCACCCAAGGTATAACCCGAATGCATAATTCTTCTGCCTCACAAGCAAGAATTGCATCGGTTGCTCCAGATAACCAAAATCCTCGTCTATATCCAAGGGAGTGAATTCCAAAACATGCAGGTGATCACATAAACTTCTTCCAGCCAGATAAACACTCGCGGACCAAAGTCCTCGCGTAAACTCGAATCTACCCATTCCTGCGGATAGTGGTCTCACAAATCATGGTTCCCAAAACCAAAACTCTACGCCTCCAATTGGCATATAACCTCCGTTGCTCCTTATCAACTAAAATGCTCAAGTACCACAAATACATCACTCACATCCATCCACAGGGGAAGAAGTTCAACATTGGAAACAACGCCCAACCTTTAGCTCTCAATTCCAAGTTCCAAAAGTGGCGATCACTGATCGAACACCTCATTCCAAGGTTGCACAGCTCGCCTAACTAAGGCGTACTGACCATAGTATCCATGCCGGAATAATACTATAGGATATCACTCACACAGCTCCAATAACTCTGTCCACCGGCGTTGCCTCAATCGAAAATCCTCCCGAGCAACCAAGTACTCCAGGTTCAAGGGTTAATAGATAACTCAGTTCTCTCTCTATCACTGGCAAACATCTATTTCAATGCTGGTATCCTCCTCAGCTTTAACTCTTCCAAGCTACACTAGCCTTGCATAGTCCAACAGCTTCTGACCTCTGTCACTATCATAGGCTTAGGCTAAATCCCAACGGCATCACTCTTCGTTGGGTCCACTGTCACCCTCGCAGCTGTAATCACAACCTAACCACAGAACCTTCCGAAGACAAAGGCATATCCTCTCAACTCGGCATACAACTTCTCCTCTCTTAGAAGTTGCAGCACTATCCTCAAGTGCTCCACATGCTCTATATCTCCTCGGAAATAAACCCAACAACTGGTACACCAACTCGGTGTAGAGCTCAAACTCACGCCGGTACAACAACCCGGTCCAAGTACCGCTGGAACACACAATTCCTCAATCCAGAAGGCCGCAGGGCCTTAGTCAATCCACTTGACCTTGCTGTAAGCTCATAATGTCCCTATCGGGTTCAGAACACTGTCTGGGCACAACCCTCGGGAAAAGGCTCCATAGCGCTACCAATCTCAGAAAATGGCATCTGCCGAAAAACAATCCAAACCTGCCTGTGCTCAAACCATCATAGAACCTCACCGTTGTGCACTCACAACGTGGCATCACTGCCGTGTACCAACGGCATGGCATGATATCCAAATATCAATCTCTCGGATCCTCACTGTCGTATTCCCACGACGTGGTACTGGGTCACACAGACCTCTCGATCCATCAAATCCCACAACTGCGCTATCAGCTCTCTCTCTGTCTCACGGGTGATACTCCAAGAGGTGCTGCCGAAGTCGGCGCGGTTTCCAAAACCACGTCGATCACCATCTCGATCCCAAACTCACTAAAGAGCGGCTTAAAAATCAAATCTGGTAGACTCTCACTCGGGATCACACGGGCGATAAAGATATTCCTTAGTCCCGGTGCCGCCGTAGGCACCTCCTCTACAGTCGCTAACAAAGCAATACGACCACGCCTCAACCTCTGTCGTGCTCTGGCATCCTCTATAACTCACTCCACCTGGTCAGGTCCCCGGAGGGTCGTTGTCCTCTCTCGATAATCCAAGATAGCATAACACTAGGATAACCAATCCCAATCCAACCTCATATCAACGTCCCGGAGCTGATGCAGGACTAACAACTCAATGGATCAAATCCAATGTCCTATCGGCACTGGCCGGACAGGCAACACTCCTCCATGTGTTATACGTGATCTGGAACCTGATCCCCATGTGCACAAGCCAACAATCCCATCTCTGGCCCGCACAAAGCTATCCCAGCTCTACTAAAGCACACCCAAACGGTGTCGGCATCAACCATGCTCTAACTCTGACAACCGTAAGGAAACCACACCTGGTAAGACGCGATCCACTATCCTGGCGTCCTCTAACCGGCTGCACAATCACATCCACTGGATGCTGGTGGCCATCGCTCTATCTGCCTCGGCGTCACGGCTCAATCAGCCTACCGATAAGTCGGATGAACCTCTGCATCCTAAAGGGGTAGAAGGGGTGTCGTCGCAAGTGGCAAAACCAAAAGCACTACTCTGGGACATTCTGCCTGAAAATGTCCTGACTATCCACATGAAAACATCGCCCCTCCCTGAGGTCACACTATGGCGATGAATGCGGCCCACCGCAAATGACATACTCATCCTGACACCGCTGCTGGTGCCTCGTCTGTCGAGAACTTTCTGGTCTCTGTCTCCTCTGAGACTCATGATCCTGTGATTGGAATCAGGACAACCTCGATCCACTCAACTGTCCCAAAATCAGACAATACTGGACGTCTCTGTCACGCCCCGGGGTCGAAACTGCGACCCGGGCTCGCCAACAGATCCGCCATCTGCGCAGAAACTGCTGCACAGACGAAGCGTCTACCCTGCAAAAGATCTATAGCTAAACATGTATCAGAGCTAAAATAGAACTAATAGCTACAGAAATCAAATACTGAACATCTGAATAAAAACAAATCCTCAATACATAGTCTCACTCAGCTATGATAATACAAGTAATCCTCACAGAACTCTCAGAATGTCCAGTACAAAATAGAATCATAAAAACAAAATACCGGGTACATCTATCTCAGACTCTCAATGCTGGTAAGGAACTAACGGCCACGTCCTCACCTCGATGTGCTGTCTCCGCGCGAACCAAGCCGGAACAGCTACCTCAGGAACCTGTCACCGCAGCGGGTCTGAGATCTACTGCAGAAGGTAGATCTCAGTGGGTACCGTCACCAATATCCACGGTATGCCCACTAAGTCTACTGGAGGCAAAACAGATAGGTATGCAGATAGATAGATAGATAGATAAAGGGTAAGCTGAAAGAAAACTACAGCTAAAATGTCTCAATCATAAAGCTGAAGAAAACTCTACCAATAACATGATATGCATACACACTCTACTGCTAAGATGCCTCAGTATCAATGCTCAAAGGAAAGAAACCTGTGACGCCCCACTTCCCAGGGGGTCACCCATCCTAGAACTACTCTAGCTCTAGCACGCTTAACTCTCATGTTCCTCTTGGATTTTGCTACCATCCAAAATGCTATAGCCGGGTTAGAGATTTAGTCCTATTATATCATTTATATATAGGACTAATCCAAATTCCGGGGGTGTCACAAAACCCATCTAAGAACATAATATGTAACCACCCGCTCATATCACCCAATCTCAATGACACATTGGGTCCAGTCAAGCCTGCGCCCCCTAGTGTATCAACTAGGGCCCCTAGTGTATCAACTAGGGTTGTCCAATCGGACTATCTCAATCTCAAAGCGAACTCTAGTGTATCAACTAGTCGCATCAACAACACGCACCCGGGGCGTAGCTCGAGGGGAGCGACCCCACCGAACTCAAGTATCTCATCAGTCCCAACTGTCTCAAAGTGGCACATGCAGGCTATAATCCACGATCAAATAGATCGGCAACTCGATGCTCAAAAGCACAACTCAGTCGGAAAAGACTCCACGACTCAACAGGAAATTGCCCAAATCCTCACATAATCTGTCGGAGAACCCTCTACGACTCAATCTGATAATGCACGACCCATGTCTAAGTCGGGAAACATCCACGACTTGATCTGCCAGAACCCCAAAACTCTCATAACTAAGTGGGAGAACCACCTCCACTATCAAATCAGAGATATATAAACCCCGATCTAGAATAATCTCATCAGAAGCTCAAACTCAAATGACACTAAAACTAATCCCAAAAACTCAAAAAGAGACCCCTCGGCCCCCAGGCACGAGGTCAGAAGCACCCTGAACCTATGCCATACCTCTGGCAACTTATGTTTTTAAAAACCACCTTTAAAAATGCTGATTTTTCCTTAAAACGGCTTTCTCGATTTTTAAAACGATCAGGGAGCTAAAATGATGCCAACAGAACATGCAGTCTAGTGTCCTATAGTGTCAGGAGTCTACTAAAAATAATCCGGGGTTCCAAAAAATTTTACAGAAAATTCCAGACAATTATCAGATTTGAAAACAGTGAAAATAACATGGAAAACATGATCAAATTGCATTCAGGAGCATTAAAGGGCATTCCATACATTTTGGAGAAATTCCAACCTACCTGGAACGCTTTCCGCAGGCAAACGCTGAAGTCGGTGAAATGCCGGATCCTCAAACTGACGAAACCTCGAAAATCGCGCCACGCGCGCACACACCGTGAACCACGGAATATCCCCGGAACTTCAAACACGCTCCCAAGTCCTCACAAAAATTCCTGCGGCCAACAACTCACACCCCAACCATCAACTAACACTCGGTCGCGCTCCAACAGTCACGAACACGCAGCCCACACCAAAGCTTCAGCACAAATTAATTCCCACAACACAACTCTTATGCTCCCAGCACAACTCAAACAAGGTACTCACAATCCCACATACCACACAAACTACTAGCTCACCAACACCATTAAAAACACCAAGTCCACAGCACACACACACTTCACACATACATCCTCTATTACATTCACAAAAATCCACAGCACACTTAAAAGCACCATTTGCACAAAATAAATTCCATAAAGCCAATTCTCTGCTCCCAGCATACTACAAGTCCACAGTACAATCCAAAATTCACAACACTCCCAAAAAGCTCCCAGCACAAGGTATATCCCACAGCTCTGAAGGAAAATCCGCGCATTGCTCACCATCGGCTCCAACCGCTCGCGCGACGCCCAGCTCGCCGCGTGCACCGAAGCTGCTGCACCAAGCACAGGGAAGAAAAGGAAAACGCATCAGCCCACCAAAACAAAAGCACAAGCTCAGGCAAAACCGACCTCGGCCAAAGACGACCCCGCGCGTCGTCGCGAGCTGCACCCTGCGCCAGGCCAAACAGCGCGCTGCGCTGCCGCAGCCCGCGCAGTTGGCGCGCATGCCGCCTGACGCTCGGCGTCCGCGCGCCACCGCGCGCTGCCCTGGCGCGTTCCGCGCGGCACCAGGTGCCCGCCGCGCGGCGCAGGGGCCAGCCGCCGCCCGCTGCGCGGCGCAGCAGCTACTGCCGCGCGGTGCCGCAACAGCAGCCGCGCGGAGCTGCCGCAGCAGCTGCGCGCGGCCCCCTGGGCCCGCCGCGCTTCCGCTGCGCGCTTGCTGTGCGCCCGCGCACGCATCTGCGCGCCCATGCGCCGCATTCGCAACGCCCGCACGCCGCATTCGCAGCGCCCGCGCGCGCCCGCCAGCTGCGCTGCCACAGCCACGCGGCGCCTTCCTACGCGTCCGCGCTTGCTGCGCGTCCGCGCTTGCTGCGCGCCCGCGCTTGCTGCGCGCCCGCGCTTGCTGCGCGCCCGCGCTTGCTGCGCGCGGCGCCCATGTGCGCCCGCGCAGCCACTCAGCGCCAGCCGCGCGCGCATCCTTGCGTGCCCGCGCGGCGCCTCCACTCCGCAACAGCCACATCAAAACAACTCCACAAACCAGCAACACCCAAAAAAAAAAACAACTCCAAACTCGAAAATCCAACGCAAAACCACAATCCGAGCCTTCTCTCTCTCTCATTAAAAAAAAAACTGCACTTACCATCCAAGAAGCTCGACGCGCGCGCCGCTCTCCGCTTGCTCCTCCTCCGCTTCACGCAAGGAACACTTCCACTTCTCATTCCTTCTTTTTCTTTCTCTCTCCTCTTCTTCCTTCCATTCTTCTTTCCTCTTTTTTCCATCCATTCCTCTGTTTTGCCTCAAGAAGGAGGCGATGACGTGGAGGCTACTAATTAAGGGATGCTTAATTGAGGTGGTGGTTGGCAGCATTAAATGCACCTCCAAAAATATCTCAAACCACTCTTATCTCTAGCTGCTTTCTTTCTTTCTATTTTTATTTTCCTTGCTTCTTCACAGGCTAAAATTCACATATTAAAATAAATTAATTAAATAATCCATAATTAGCCAACTCCAACTCACTTTTTGGCTTCGGAGCCTCCGCACCAATCCGAAACCTCCCGAACTCCGCTGTAATCTGAAAATACACATGTCCAGAGCTTTTCCCCCTCAAAAAGCTCAACTGTGGAGTCGGTGTGCTCAATCCAAAAACCGTCTCCAATAATGCCAACTCCAACTCGCTTTTCGCCTTCGGGTCCTCCGCGCAGCCTGGAACCTCCCGAACTCCGCTGTAAACATAAAATACACCTGTTCCAAGTATTTCTAATATTTTCTGCGCACCACTGTGGAGTCGGGGCTCAACAAAACCAGTCCTCGAACGGCGCACAAGCCCGGAAGACTCCGATTCAAGCTGGGGCTTCCACGTCGATCCGACTCAACCCGAACTCATCTGCAAACACATATGGAACTCATCCAAAGCAGTTTCTCCGCACCACGCCATCTTGCGAGGGCGGTACACTATCCGAAGTCCCGGTACTCTACACTCTCCCCTCCTTAAAAGGGTTTCGTCCTCGAAACCAGAATAAATCCATAACTCAGGAGGGTGACTCAATCAAATGGGGATAGGAGATCCTCAACTAATCCTCAGGCTCTCAAGTGGCCGTTCTCACTCATCATGATGGCTCCACTGAACCTACACCAAAGGTATATCTCGACTGCACAATTTTTTAGTCTCACAAGCAAGAATTTACATCGGTCGCTCCAGATAGCTCAATTCCTCGTCCAACTCCAAAGAAGTGAAATCCAAAACATGTGAGGGATCAAATACAGTTCTTCCAAATTTCTAGCTCCCAATTCCAAGTTCCAAAAGTGGCACCCACTAATCGATCACCTTATTCCAAAGTTACACTGCTCGCCTAGACAAGGCGTAACTGACCATAAAGTCCTCGCCGGAATAATACCATGATATCAATCAAACGCCTTTGCAACTCTATCCACCGGCGTTACCTCAAACCAAACTCTTTCTGATTATCCAAGTACTTCAGGTTCGAGGATCCATGAATAACTCAATTCTCTCTCTATCGCTGGCAACATCTACATCAAAGCTGGTATCCTCCTCAGCTTTATCTCTTCCAAGCTACACTGGCCTTGCATAGTCCAAGAGCTTTGACCTCTGTCGCTAACATAGACTAAGAACAAAACCTTCCGAAGTCAGAAGGCAGTAACTCTCTCCACTTGGCCAACAACTTCTTCTCTCTTAGAAGTTGTAGCGCTATCCTCAAGTGCTCCTCATGCTCTATGTCACCTCGGAAATAAATCCAAGTATCCACGACGGGTACCGCTACTAACCCGTCCAAACACAGCTGGAATATACCCAATTCCTCAACTCATGAAGGCGGCAGGGCATTAGTCAATCCACTTGACCGCGCTGCAACTCATAATGCCCCTACCGGGTCCTGAACACCATCAGGGCACAGCCCTCGGCTGTAAGGTTCCAAAAAGCTATCTATCTCACAAAGGGGCATCTGTCGAAAAAGAACAACCCAAACATGTCTGTGCTCGAACCATCATACAACCCTCACCGTTGTGTTCCCACGACGTGGTACTGGGTCACACAGACCTCTTGCTCCATCAGATCCCGCAACTGCGCTACCAGCTCTCTATCTGTCTCTGTCTTACGGGTGATACTCCAAGAGGTGCTACCGAAGTCGGTGCAGTTTCCAAAACCACGTCAACCGCCATCTCGATCTCAGTCTCCCTAACGGCGGCTTCAACATCAGCTCAAGTAGGCCCACACCCGGGATCACACGGGCGATAAGGATATCCTTTAGTCCCGGTGCCGCCGTAGGCACCTCCTCTACAGTCGCTAGCAAAGCGATACGACCACGACTCAACCTCTGTCGTGCCCTAGCTTCCGCTAAAAACTCACTCCTCCTGATCAGGTCCACGGAGGGTCATTGTCCTCTCTCGACAATCCAAAAGCATAACATTGGGATAACCAAACCCTATCCAACCTCATATCAACATCTTGGAACTAATGTAGGACTAGAAACTCGACGGATCACATCCAAGGTCCTAACTGCACTAGGCAGGACTGGCAACACTCATTCATGTGCTACACGTGAACTGGAACCTGATCCTCACGTGCATAAGCCAACAGTCACGTCTCTGGCCCACACGAAGCTACCCCTGCTCTACTGAAGCACACACAAGCGGTGTCGGCATCAACATGCTCTAACTCCGATGACCAAAAGGAAAACCACACCAGGTGAGACGCGATACACTATTCTGACGTCCTCTAACCCATTGCACAAATTCATCCACTAAATGCTGGTGGTCATCGCTCAATCTGCCTCGGCATCCCGGCTCTATCGGCCTACCGGTAAGTCGGATGAACTTCTTCGTCCTGAATGGGTAGTGGGGTGCTGTCGCAAGCGGCAAACCCTAAGCACAACTCTGGGACACTCTGCCTGAATATGTCCTGACTATCCATAAGAAAGCCATCGCCCCAACCTGAGGTCACACTATGGCGATGAAGGCGGCCCACCGCATAAAACACACTCATCCAGACACTACCGCTGGTGCCTCGACTGTCGAGACCCTCCTGGTCTCTCTCTCCTCTGAGACCCATGATCCTGAAACTGGAACCGTGGCGACCTCGATCCCCTCAACTATTCCAAAATCAGGCGATACAAAATGTCTCTCTCTGGAGCTGGTCCCTCGCTCACCGTTCCTCTCGAACGTGATTACTGATCCTTGGTCAATCCATCGAGCAAGCACAATCGCTGTCTAAAAAGTCGGCGCTCGCCAAGAATGCACAAAGAGATGGATATCTCGATGTAGTCCCCTCTCAAACAGATCAACCTTCTAGGCCTCATCTCAGGCAACATGGGGTACTCTGCTCAACAATCGCTAAAACTCGCTCCAGGTCATCTACTGTGCTCCCGGTGGTCCAACAGGACGAACTCGACGCCACCTACTCTCGGCGTTCTTATCCAAAAGTGCATAGCCAAGTGCACCAGATGCTTCTCCAGGATGAACAAATCATCAAATGACTTCTTCCATAGCAGCAATCCGGTTCTCGGCCTCCCAAGGCTCCAATCTCGGTCGAAATGGAACTGGATGAAGTACAACAACCGGTCAGCAAACTCTCGCTGCTGCTGCACCACTCCTGGTGCGATCTGGGTCGAAGTCGACGATGTCGCGGCCGGAGGTACTACTGGCGATACCATAGGAGATGCTCTCTACTCGAGCATGCGCGTCACACGCTCCATGTTCTCTTCCTGGCGCCGCATCGCCTCAAACATCTGGGCTATCTGGGCCCGTAACTCTCAGACCTCACTCTGCTCCGCCCATTCAGCCTTCCGCTGCTCGGGCTCCTCAGCAGAGGTCAAACACGCCCTCGCCGCTGCACGGCGTCTCGGAAGCATCGAAAACCACTGCAACAGAACAAACATTAGGACCAAGAACTCTCTCGACCCAATCAAGCGAAAGTCTAGAACATGTTACCCATACAAAAGTATTATGTTGTCTGCAGCCAACATAATCATCTTTAGAGAAATAACATGTAAGATCACTCGCTCCAATCCTCTGGGGGACGTACAAACTCAATCAGGACTCTCGCTAAAGTCACGTCTCTCACGACAGTCATCCTACTGTCCAACCAACAGCCTAGGGTCTCTAAGTCCTCAATGACCTATGCACCTAGGCTCTGATATCACCCTAATCTGTCACGCCCCGGGGTCGAAACTGCGACCCGGGCTCGCCAACAGATCCGCCATCTGTGCAGAAACTGCTGCACAGACGAAGCGTCTACCCTGGAAAAGATCTATAGCTAAACATGTATCAGAACTGAAATAGAACTAATAGCTACATAAATCAAATACTAAACATCTGAATAAAAACAAATCCTCAATACATAGTCTCACTCAGCTATGATAATACAAGTAATCCTCACAGAACTCTCAGAATGTCCAGTACAAAAGTAGAATCATAAAAACAAAATACCGGGTACATCTATCTCAGACTCTCAATACTGGTAAGGAACTAACGGCCACGTCCTCACCTCGATCTGCTGTCTCCGCGCGAACCAAGTCGGAACAGCTACCTCAGGAACCTGTCACCGCAGCGAGTGTGAGATCTACTGCAGAAGGTAGATCTCAGTGGGTACCGTCACCAATATCCACGGTGTGTCCACTAAGTCTACTGGAGGCAAAACAGATAGGTATACAGATAGATAGATAGATAGATAAAGGGTAAGCTGAAAGAAAACTACAGCTAAAATGTCTCAATCATAAAGCTGAAGAAAACTCTACCAATAACATGATATGCATACACTCTCTACTGCTAAGATGCCTCAGTATCAATGCTCAAAGGAAAGAAACCCATCTAAGAACATAATATGTAACTTCCGCCTCATATCACCCAATCTCAATGACTGCCACATCGGGTCCAGTTAAGCCTGCGCCCCCTAGTGTATCAACTAGGGCCCCTAGTGTATCAACTAGGGTGTCCAATCGGACTATCTCAATCTCAAAGCGAACTCTAGTGTATCAACTAGTCGCATCAGCAACACGCACCCGGGGAGTAGCTCGAGGGGAGCGACCCCACCGAACTCAAGTATCTCATTAGTCTCAACTGTCTCAAAGCGGCACATACAGGCTATAATCCACGATCAAACAGATCGGCAACTCGATGCTCAAAAGCACAACTCAGTCGGAAAAGACTCCACGACTCAACAGGAAATTCCCAAATCCTCACATAATCTGTCGGAGAACCCTCTACGACTCAATCTGATAATGCACGACCCATGGCTAAGTCGGGAAACCTCCACGACTCGATCTGCCAGAACCCCAAAACTCTCATAACTAAGTGGGAGAACCACCTCCACTATCAAATCAGAGATATATAACCCCTGATCTAGAATAATCTCATCAGAAGCTCAAACTCAAATGACACGAAAACTAATCCCAAAAACTCAAAAAGAGACCCCTCGGCCCCCAGGCACGAGGTCAGAAGCACCCTGAACCTATGCCATACCTCTGGCAACTTATGTTTTTAAAAACCACCTTTAAAAATGCTGATTTTTCCTTAAAACGGCTTTCTAGATTTTTAAAACGATCAGGGAGCTAAAATGATGCCAACAGAACATGCAGTCTAGTGTCCTATAGTGTCAGGAGTCTACTAAAAATAATCCGGGGTTCCAATAAATTTTACAGAAAATTCCAGACAATTATCAGATTTCAAACAGTGAAAATAACATGGAAAACATGATCAAATTGCATTCAGGAGCATTAAAGGGCATTCCATACATTTTGGAGAAATTCCAACCCACCTGGAACGCTTTTCGCAGGCAAACGCTGAAGTCGGTGAAGTGCCGGATCCTCAAACTGACGAAACCTCGAAAATCGCGCCGCGCGCGCACACACCGCGAACCACGGAAAATCCCCGGAACTTCAAACACGCTCCCAAGTCCTCACAAAAATTCTTGCGGCCAACAACTCACACCCCAACCATCAACTAACACTCGGTCGCGCTCCAACAGTCACGAACACGCAGCCCACACCAAAGCTTCAGCACAAATTAATTCCCACAACACAACTCTTATGCTCCCAGCACAACTCAAACAAGGTACTCACAATCCCACATACCACACAAACTACCAGCTCACCAACACCATTAAAAACACCAAGTCCACAGCACACACACACTTCACACATACATCCTCTATTACATTCACAAAAATCCACAGCACACTTAAAAGCTCCATTTGCACAAAATAAATTCCATAAAGCCAATTCTCTGCTCACAGCATACTACAAGTCCACAGTACAATCCAAAATTCACAACACTCCCAAAAAGCTCCCAGCACAAGGTATATCCGCGCATTGCTCACCATCGGCTCCAACCGCTCGCGCATCGCCCAGCTCGCCGCGTGCACCGAAGCTGCTGCACCAAGCACAGGGAAGAAAAGGAAAACGCATCAGCCCACCAAAACAAAAGCACAAGCTCAGGCAAAACCGACCTCGGCCAAAGACGACCCCGCGCGTCGTCGCGAGCCGCACCCTGCGCCAGGCCAAACAGCGCGCTGCGCTGCCGCAGCCCGCGCAGTTGGCGCGCCTGCCGCCTGACGCGCGGCGTCCGCGCGCTGCCGCGCGCTGCCCTGGCGCGTTCCGCACGGCACCAGCTGCCAGCCGCGCGCCGCAGGGGCCAGCCGCCGCTCGCCGCGCGGCGCCGCAGCAGCTGCCGCGCGGTGCCGCAGCAGCTGCGCGCGGCCCCCAGGGCCCGCTGCGCTTCCGCTGCGCGCTTGCTGTGCGCCCGCGCACGCATCTGCACGCCCGCGCGCCGCATGCTGCGCCCGCGCGGCGCAACAGCGCCCTGCGCAGCGCCCGCGCAGCGACTGCGCGGCGCCCGCCAGCTGCACGACCCCTTCACAGCGCCCGCCAGCTGCGCTGCCACAGCCACGCGGCGCCTTCCTGCTCGTCCGCGCAGCGCTCCTGGGCCCGCTGCGCACTTGCTGTGCGCCCGCGCACGCATCTGCGCGCCCGCGCGCCGCATGCTGCGCCCGCGCGGCGCAACAGCGCCCTGCGCAGCGCCCGCGCGGCGACTGCGCGGCGCCCGCCAGCTGCGCGGCCCCTTCGCAGCGCCCGCCAGCTGCGCTGCCACAGCCACGCGGCGCCTTCCTGCTCGTCCGCGCAGCGCTCCGCGCTTGCTGCACGCGGCGCCCATGTGCGCCCGCGCAGCCACTCAGCGCCAGCCGCGCGCGCATCCTTGTGTGCCCGCGCGGCGCCTCCACTCAGCAACAGCCACATCAAAACAACTCCACAAACCAGCAACACCCAAAAAAAAAAACAACTCCAAACTCAAAAATCCAACGCAAAACCACAATCCGAGCCTTCTCTCTCTCTCACTAAAAAAAAAACTGCACTTACCGTCCAAGAAGCTCGATGCGCGCGCCGCGCTCCGCTTGCTCCTCCTCGGCTTCACGCAAGGAACACTACCACTTCTCATTCCTTCTTTTTCTTCTTCCTTCCATTCTTCTTTCCTATGTTTTCCATTCATTCCTCTGTTTTGCCTCCAGAAGGAGGCGATGACGTGGAGGCTACTAATTAAGGGATGCTTAATTGAGGTGGTGGTGGTTGGCAGCATTAAATGCACCTCCAAAAATATCTCAAACCACTCTTATCTCTAGCTGCTTTCTTTCTTTCTATTTTTCTTTTCCTTGCTTCTTCACAGGCTAAAATTCACATATTAAAATAAATTAATTAAATAATCCATAATTAGCCAACTCCAACTCACTTTTTGGCTTCGGAGCGTCCGCACCAATCTGAAACCTCCCGAACTCCGCTGTAATCTGAAAATACACATGTCAAGAGCTTTTCCCCCTCAAAAAGCTCAACTGTGGAGTCGGTGTGCTCAATCCAAAAACCGGCTCCAATAATGCCAACTCCAACTCACTTTTCGCCTTCGGGTCCTCCGCGCCAGCCCGGAACCTCCCGAACTTCGCTGTGAACATAAAATACACATGTTCCAAGTATTTCTAATATTTTCTGCGCTCCACTGTGGAGTCGGGGCTCAACAAAATCAGTCCTCGAACGGCGCACAAGCCCGGAAGACTCCGATTTAAGCTGGGGCTTCCACGTCGATCCGACTCAACCCGAACTCATCTGCAAACACATATGGAACTCATCCAAAGCAGTTTCTCCGCACCACGCCATCTTGCGAGGGCGGTACACTAGCCGAAGTCCCGGTACTCTAAGTCTCTCTCTCGAGCTAGTCCCTCGCTCTCTGTCCCTCTCAGACATGAACACAGATTCTCGGTCAATCCATCGAGCATGCACAATCGCAGCATCTAAAGTCGGCGCTCGTCGAGAATGCACAAAGTGCTAGAAATCCTGATGCAGTCCTCTCTCAAACAGATCAACTTCCTGGGCCTCATCCTGGGAAACATGGGGCACACTGCTCAACCGTCGAAGAAACTCGTTCCAAGTCCTCAACTACTCTCCCGGTGGTCCAGCGGGACAAACTCGACGCCCCCAACTCTCGGCATCCTTATCCAAAGGTGCGCAACCAAGTGCACCTGATGCTTCTCCTGGATGAACAAATCCTTAAACAACATGTCCATAGCAGCAATCCAGTTCCCGGCCTCCCAAGGCTCCAAGCTCTGCCCCGAAACTGCGGGGAAAGGAACTGGTTGATGTACAACATTAGATCCACAACTCTCACTGCTCGCGCACTACTCACAGTGCGAACTGGGTCGAAGTCGACGATGTCGCGGCCGGAGGTACTACTGGCGATACCTCAGTCGGTGCTCTCTGCTCACACCTGCGCATCACGCGCTCCATATTCTCTTCCTGGCGCCGCGTCGCCACAAACATCAGGGCTACCTGGGCCCGTAACTCACAGACCTCACTCCGCTCTGTCCATTCAGCCTCCCGCTTTTGGTGACCCCGATCCCCGTGTTGCTTCTCCCATAAACCGTGGTATAGAACACCTAGTGTTGGTGTGTCTGGCCCATAGTGCATCCAAGGGATGCCACAGATCGGCCCTGTGTGATGTCCACAGCTGGATTGGCCTTCGGCTGCATTTGCCGAATTTTTGAAATGGTTTTGGGCCAAACAGAGGTTCGATTTGGATTCAGCGCGGAAAAACGCTTGAAAACGGCTATTTGCTTGTTTGTTTCTGAGTCCGGATGCCCAAAAACAGACTCCCGGAACTTTTCGCTGAATTTCGGTGCATGGGAGGGGCCGTGGACCGCCGGCTGCTACGTGGCGGCTTGTTATTGGCCGGTCCGCAGCACTCAGTCCACAGAGGGGCGCGGCTGGGTGCACGGACCCGGCGCATGGACACGTGGCGCCGCCTGATTGGCGGGCTCGTGATGCGCGGTCTACTGGGTGGCGCGGCGGTGCATGGACCAAGGCGGGTGGACATGTGGCAGTCCCCGGTTGGTCGGTGCACACGGCGCGGTCCACGGAACCCGAAGGGGTGCGTGGACCGGGTGCAGGGGACACGTGTCGGCGTGCTACTCGCGGGCTCACGAGGCGCGGCGCACGGGGTCGCGGGCGGGCGCCTCGGGGCTCGTGCGTGGCAGGCGGTCAGGCTGCGCCTGCCCGCACGTGTGACCGCGACACTGTGCAGGCCAGGTGGCGCCCCGCCATTGGCGGGCGCCACCTACCCGTTTGACCGGGGAGGCGCCACGCGGCGGCACCACACGCGCCCCGCACAGCTGTTTGCAGTGCGGGACACGTGTCGGTCACCGGGAGGGCCACGTGGCCACTCCCGACGCGCCCCGCACAGCTGTTTGCTGTGCGGGTGACGTGGCGGCACGAGAAATTTCCGGGAGGCTACAGTGTTTCTCCTCTGCGCCCGGATTCGGGCGCCCGAATCTTCGGGAGCGCCCGAATCTTGGGACATGATGGGAATTTTTGCATTTGTTTGGTGCGGCCTATAAATAGCCCAAGCCGCCTTCTTTTGCAATTTTTTAGCACTTCCGAGCTTCAAACCGGCGGGAGATCTTCAGCAAAGTTGATCCCCACACAGTGCTGCATCCATCTGTCGATTTCGGGGATTTTACGTGGCACGCTTACCGAGGTTTCCATTTTCTTGGCGCGTCACGACGTTCCTTCGCCGGTGTTTCTTCCGCCGCGTTTCGGTGCGCGAGCTCCCCCAGCCTACTCCGACCACCTTTTCGAGCGATTCCTTCGCCGTTGGATCCGCGACGGACAGAGCTACGATCTAGGTATTTTCAGCATTCCCTAGTTTTGTGGTTTTCGAGGAGTTTTTCCATGCTTACTGGGGGTCTTTTGCTGTGAGTGTTTTCTTGAGGACAGCGGGTTGTTTCGAGGATATCTCCGCAACCGGGCATCGGATTGAAACGAGCCTTTGCACTTTTTTCATCTACTCGACGCAAGGATTATCACAGTATTTTTCTTGGATTTTTCTGAGGTTTGCCCGAAGGTATTTGTTTTCCCCCTTATCTGTGCTAGAGTTTACAGTTATGTGGTTGTGAGATTTTGCGCACCTGTACTGTGGAATTTGTAACTTGGCCTACGGTGCTCGGAATTGGGCGTGCAGGTACCCGTTTCGAAGGTCTCGACGCGAGGATCGCTGTGGTATTTTTATCGGATTTTTCGGAGCCATTTCAGCCGGTGAAATAATTGCATCTTCGGGACTGAATTTCAGACTACGCGGTTAATTGTTGGAATAAAGTGTAACTTTGGACTGTATGTTGTACCAGGAAGAGTTGTTCAGGGATTTTGGGACTGAGGATTATTTGGAGGTTGCTCTTCCTGGTGTTCTCAGCTGTACGACTCCGGACAGTTAGCACCTTCAGGTGGGTGGCTTCGCTTTCAGGATCTATGGACTGTGCACTAATTCTATTGATATAGAATCATGCATGATAGTGATTGGACTTGGTAGCATGCTAGAATTGAATGTTAATATTCTTTGTATTTATCTGATGATCGTATGATCTCTTCTGCTTCCTACCACATATTAATTATTTGTTATCTTGGAACCTGACCTAGCACCCCCGTCATATGTTGCATGTGTAACCAGACCAGTAGAAAACCCTCACTTGGGCTAGGGTTATTTATGTTTAGACATCCACACATTATGTTTCATTCCTGGACTTAGTGTTATCCTCGCCCGGGTAGTGGGCCGAGCGGTCGGGACTTCTTTTTAGTGTGGGATGCATTTGCACTCGTGCTTGGGAGCAGAGTGGAGTCTGGTAGATGTAGTGGATCGCTTGTCTGTACCGGGAACCGTTTGGGGTAAACGGTGGTCCCGGGAGGTCTTGTTTTCCCCTGTTTGGGTTGTCGCCACTGTGTTAGTGGCAGTAGTTTACTAGTGTTAGCCGGACCTAGAACCCAGAACCCTTTTCGACATACACCTGATTTTTGCCTACCAAATGTTTTCTTCCAAGCATCGAAGGGCCGCTGGAGTCTGTTCTTGTTCGATTTGGACAAAGGCATCAGCCCTTCGGGGTTTGGGTAAAATACTTGTTTTGCAACTGTTTTTCCTAAAAGAACTAAAAATCATTAAAAAATGGGTTTCTCTTCAAATCAAGATAGTTTTTCAAAAAGGGAACTGCTTTTAATTCTCACCCTGTGTGGGCTGAGTGAAAAGGGTTTTCAATACAAATGTCACATTTTTCCTGTAAATCTCCCCACTCGAAAGGATTCGAGTGGTCTGGGTTCTAGGGGCCGTTCCTTTGTCGGGACGAAAGCCACGGGGGCCGAGCCTGGAACCTGTTCTTGTTTCATAGGGTTGTAGGTGTAGGTCTCCCGGAACTTTCGGGCCCTGGTTGGTGTCTTCTGCGTGTTGTACCGAGGTTGTTGTGTTCCCGAACTATAAGGGGTCGGGAACTTCGATAGGCGGAGCCTAGAGTCTGTTCTTGTTTGATAGGGTTCTAAGCACCGGCCTATGGGTTTTCGAACCCTTATGGTGTCGGTCTTTCCTGTGAGTTTAGTGTTCTGTTGTGGGAGCCGTCTGGTGGACGGTGGTCCTGGCTGTGGAGTATCTCCATCCAGTGTGTTGTGCTGTGAGCTGTTGGTGAGGCTAGTGCCTCGTGTTTCGTGTGAGCTGATCAGCTGAGTCGTTGAGAGTGCTCCGGCTGTTGTGCGAGATGTTTGAGGATTGAGTCCTTCCGTTCAGAGCGTGAACGTGGATTTTGGACTATAGCCTGCAGTGCCACCTGAGCTCGACAGAGTGCGCGGATACCTTTGTCCTCGTTGGGGTCGCTCCCCTCGAGTGCCACGTCCGGGGTGGGTCTGCACTTTGGTATCGCGACTTGTCGACGCCGTCCCTCTGACTGGGCCAGTTTTGGCAGTTACGGACACAGTCCCTCTGGCTGGGCCAGTTTTGGCAGATACGGACGCCCTACGTCAGTCCGGTCCTCCGGGATGTAACGGCAGTAGGTAGGCGCAGGTTTGACTGGACCCGAGGAGGCAGTCAGGTAGATTGGGTGATCTGGATGTTGAGAGTTAGTAAGTGCATCATGTTTCCATCTGTTCCACTTTTTGAGCATCTAGATAGAGGCATAGTAGCTGTAGAGTTACTTTTCCAGCCCTTTCATTTCAGTTTTATATTGTTACTTTATGCCTCTAGTAGACTTAGTGGGGAGACCGTCGGGCTTGTTGGCGGCACCCACTGAGAACTACTTGGGACGTAGTTCTCACACCCGTCGTGGTGTCTTTTTCCCCAGGGACTTCTGCTCCTGTTCCTGCTGCTCCTGTTGCTGATCCGGCTGATCGAGGTAAGGGAGTCGCGAGATAGATCCCTACCAGTCGTCGTCGTCCAGAGTGTAGATGTACCCCTTTACTTTTGAGAGTTCATGTTGAGAGACCTTTGTAGTGAGGTATAGAGTTGTATTTTATTTTACTGCTTGAGAGATTTATGTGTTTTGGGGAGGAGTTTGAGTTGTATATATTTTCATTTTCAGCAGTTTACTTTCAGCTCTGATATCTGTATAGTATAGTTGATCTTTTGCAGGTTAGTCGCTTCGTCTATACGGGGCTTCCCGTATGGGCGGCGGATCTGTTGGCGAGCCCGGGTCGCAGTTTCGACGCCGGGGCGTGACACCGCTGATCGGGCTCCTCATCCAAGGTCAAACACGCCCTCGCCGCCGCACGGCGTCTCAGAGGCAACAAGGACAACTGCCACAAACCAACCAAACCTCAAACACTCTCGACCCAATCAAGCGAAAGTCTAAAACATGTTAACCATTCTAAAGCATTATGTTGTCTGCAGCCAACATAATCACTTTAGAGAATAAACATGTAAAATCACTCGCCCCAATCCCTCGGGGGAGGTACAAACTCAATCAGGACTGTCGCTAAAGTCACGTCTCTCACGACAGTCATCCTACTGTCCAACTAATAGCCTAGGGTCACTAAGTCCTCAACGACCTATATTCCTAGGCTCTGATACCACCCTAATCTGTCACGCCCCGGGGTCGAAACTGCGACCCGGGCTCGCCAACAGATCCGCCATTTGTACGGAAACTGCCGCACAGACGAAGCGTCTACCCTGCAAGTCAGATCTATAGCTAAACATGTATCAGAGCTGAAACTAAAACCAGTAGCTACAGAAAACCACTGAACATCTGATATAAATAAAATAATCCTCAATACAACATCTCTCAGCTGTCAAATAAATACAAAAGCCTCTCCAATCTCTCAGATTGTCTAGTACAAAAGTGGAAACATAAAATACAGGGTACATCTACCTCTGACTCTCAATACTGGTAAGGAACTACTCAGACACGTCCTCACCTCGATCAGCTGTCTCCACGCGAACCAAGCCGGAACAGCTGCCTCAGGAACCTGTCACCACAGCGGGTGTGAGATCTACTGCAGAAGGTAGATCTCAGTGGGTACCGTCACCAATATCCACGGTATGCCCACTAAGTCTACTGGAGGCACAACAGATAGGTATGCAGATAGATATATAATGAAAGCAGGAAATGAGCTACAACTAATATGTCTCAACATCATGCTCATGGAATCTCTACTATAAACCGGCTATGCATACACTCGCCACTACTAAATGCCTCAAGTATCATGCTCAAAGGAAAACTCATCTAAGAGCAAGCTATGCACCCCTCGCACACGAAGTGCTCTCAAAACCCAAATCTCAATGACTGCCCAAAACTGGCTCAGTCAAGCCCGCGCCTGTCGTCTGGGAACGCACCTGCCCACTCCACGTAGGGCGTCCTACTGACTACTATGAACGCACCTGCCCACTCCACGTGGTGCGTCCTAAACAGACTACTAGGGACCCACCTGCCCACCCCCGTGGGGCGTCCTAAACTGACTACTAGGAACGCACCTGCCCACCCCCGTGCGACGTCCTAGTCTGTCTATCTCAATCATCATCACGCATCCGGAGCGTAACTCGAGGGGAGCGACCCCACCGAGCTCAAGTATCTCGTCAGTCTCGACTGTCTCATAAATGGCACATGCAGGCTATGATCCACGATCAAACAGATCGGATACCCAATACCCAGATAACACATCACAGTCGGGAACCCTCCACGACTCGATCAGGGAATGCCCAAACCCTCTCACAGCTATGTCGGAGAACCCTCCACGACTCAATCTGATAATGCACATCCCATGGCTAAGTCGGGAAACCTCCACGACTCAATCTGCCAGAGCCCAAACTCTCTAAGCCAAGTCGGAGAACCATCTCCACTACCAAATCAGAGATACAAACCCATGATCTAGAATAATCCCCCAAGGAATCTCAACTCACATGACACTAGAAACTCATCCCACAGAGCTCTAAAAATCTACTCGGCCCCCCGGCACGAGAACATATTCATCCTGAACCTACTCAATCTCTCTGGAAGCTCACAATAATTCCAAACTATTTTTAAATCTCAGTTTTCATTAAAACCGGTCCGCCGATTTTTAAAACGGTTCAGATGCCAACCTAATGGCAACCAATCATGTAGTCTAGTGTCAAATCATCCCTAGATCATGCTAAAAATATCTGGGGCTCATAATTGTCTTTCTATAGTTTTTTAGGCAACTATCAGATTTACCAGGTATATAAATAATAAGCTAAACATGATCAACATGCATACAATAGCTTTAGAAGGCATTCCATACATCTTGAAGAAATTCCAACCCACCTGGAACACTTTCCGCAGGCAATCGCTGAAGTCGGTGAAGCGCCACGCCGCTCACTGTCAAAATCTGCCGGAGAAGCCCCAAAATCACGCTGCACGCGCGCGCACTGTCGCGATCCTCCGAAAATATCCCTGGAAGCTCGAACAATCCTCTCGAGTCCTCTAATAAAAATCCGGCGCGCCCCGGCTCTCGCTGTCCAATCACAGCATGCACGCACGCGCGCGTGCTCCCTCGGCTCCGCACAGTGTAAATCCAAGCTCACAGCCAACAATGCCAAAGATGGAAAGAATAATCCAATTAAGCTCAAGGCTTCATCAAATCCATCATCAAATCCATCTAAGGAAATCAAAAAACCAAACTTCAAAAATCTGCCAACTCACCTCACGTGCGGCTCGACATGCGCGCGGCTCCGCTCAGCTCAAAGCAGCAAGACACACACCAACAGCACACTCCTTAATCTGATTCTTCTCCTTTTTCATCTTCTTTTTCTTTTCCTTGCTTTCTCTCTTTTCTTTCTCTCTTTCTTTCTTTCTCTGGTAGTCGTGGAGAAGAAGACAGGGGAGGCTCATATATAGAGGGTGGATGGGTGCAAAACAGAAGGGAGATGAAATTACCAAAAGACCCTCCACTTAAATCCAGAATCTTCTTAATTCTGGCTAATTACCTCACTGAGTACCGGTACCCCAAACTGTGTACGGGTACTAAACCATTTAGTATCGGTACCCCAAACTGTGTACGGGTACTAAACCATTTAGTTCAGGAACTAAATGTTGGGTTCCGGAACACAGCATGCAGTTCCGGAACACAGACTTTGGTTCCGGAACTCAAGTTCCAAATCCTCCAAATCTGAAGTCTGAAGCTTCCTCAACGCCGGGCCAACTCACTTTTTGCCCCGGAAGCTTCTGCACCACTCTGAAATCTCCCAAACCCCACTGTAAACATAAAATACACTTGTCCAAAGTTTTTCCCCCTCACAAGGCTCAACTGTGGAGTCGGTGTGCCCAATCCGAAATCCGATACTCTTACAAGAGAGATCCTCACTTGGATTCTCTTCTCATTTCTTTATCGTTTCATTTCTCAACTCCAAAGCGGGTTACGATTAATAAATCAATCCTTTAATTGCCAACTCCAAGTCACTTTTTGTCTTCGGGGCCTCTGCGTCAGTCCGAATCTACCCGAACCCCGCTGAACTGAAAATACACATGTACCCACACTTTCCAATTTTCCCCGTGCACCACGGCGGAGTCGGCACTCTAACCAATCCAAAATTCTACAAGT
This sequence comes from Tillandsia leiboldiana, assembly GCA_029204045.2. NCBI lineage: Eukaryota > Viridiplantae > Streptophyta > Magnoliopsida > Poales > Bromeliaceae > Tillandsia > Tillandsia leiboldiana. The sequence goes on from CM055065.1 coordinate 15,275,175, forward strand.
ACACAAAGTGTGATGACCTGGATCTCCGCATAGCTGTTGCTGTGCGTTGGGTGGCTTCTGGAGGCCTACGGGGTGCATTGGAGGTGTTTGTGCACCAATTGGACACAAGTGGCGGACTTCGGGCTTAATGGATCACGTGGGTGATCGGTGGACTCCGTCGGATCTTTAGAAGTGGTTTTGCGCGAAGCGGATATTAAAAATGGACTCAGCGCGAAGTTTGGACCAAGGAACACCTTTCCGGATGCCTTCGGCAAATTTTGGGGTTGGAATTTGGCAAAATGGACATCAAATTCGGATTCAGCGCGCGAAAACGGTCAAAACGGACTACCCACTTGTTGTTTTTGAGCACCGGTTACTGTTCACGCCGGAACAGTAACTCCGGCCGGCGGCGGGCAGCGGCGGAGCACGGCGGACGGGCTCGGGCAGGCGGCAGAGCGGCCGCGGCCAGCGCGTGGGCGCGGGCAGCGCGCGGGCAGGCGCGCGGGTGCGCGGGCAGGCGCGCGGTCCACGGGCCGTCGTGCACCAGGGGTTGGACACGTGGCTTGTTGGGATTGGTCAGTGCAGTGGACTTGGACCACGGAGCTGGCGGGCGCGGTGCATGGACCGGCGGGACACGTGGCCACTTTCTATTGGCAGGCTCAGGAAGGCGGGGTCCACCGAGGCACGGGAGGTTGCCTCGGGAACCGTGCCTGGCAGGGGCGCCAGGCGGCGCGTCAGGCGAGCACGTGGGCGCGGCAGGCGGGCGCTGACCGGGTGCGCGCCACGTGTCGACGTCCGCTGGTGGCCACGCGGCGCAGCGGGAGTGGTGGCTCCCGTTGTAGCCTGTTTTGTGGGCGACGTGGAGGCCCGAGGGACTTCCGGGCGCGCACAGTGTTGGGCCGGGCCCAACACTGTAGCCGCCCGAAAGTCCGGAGCGCCCTGAAATGGGGACAGGATGGGTATTATTTGAATTGTTTCTTCCTTCCTATAAATAGGCCGAGTTCAGCTGCTGTTATCTTTTTCCCTGTTCATCCTTTCACTGTGCAACCTTCAGGAGATTTCCTCCTCTCCCTGGGACGGATCCATCTGCAGAATCTAGGATTTTTCTGCGGCAGACATCCCAAGGTTTCTATTTTTACGGCGCGGCGCGACGCTCGTTCGTTTGTGGTCTTCTTCGTCGCGTTTTGGTGCGAGGACTCCCCCAGCTTACCCCGAGTACCTTTTTCTGTGATTCTTGCGCCGTTGGCTTCACGACAGGTAGGTCTACGTTTCCCATGTTTACTGGTTTTTCCCATTCCGAGCTTTTCATGGGTTTTTCGGATCATTTTGTGACCTCATTTTCTGGGGCGGAGTTTTGGGACAGCGGTGCGGTATTTTGGCGTTATCTTCGCGCACAGGCATCGGATTGGGGCGATTCTAAAGGCGTTTTGCATCTACACATCACGAGGAATATCCCCAAATTTTCTTGGAATTTTCTGTATATTTTTCGAAGGTGAAAAATATCTGTGTACAGAAGTTATTGCTACAGTTTTTTTGAGCAGTTTATTTCGAAGTGATTCCCTTGTCGGATTTGTTTCTCAGCGTAGGAGACTCAGTTTTGAGCGTACAGGTACTCGTTTCGACGGGTTCGTCGCGAGGATCGTGACAGTATTTTTCTTGGAATTTTTCGAGCATTTCTCACAGGTAAAAACAGGGAAACTGTGGACTGTTGTGTTTGGGGCAGATTTGTGTGAGCATTGTATGTTAATTATGTATGTTCTTTTGGGAATTTTGTACAGCGATCGCGGTGGCTTATCGGTTTGGGCGAGAGCACTATTTGGACTCGGAATTAGCGATCGAGGTGGGTGGTTGTTGTTTACCTCTATTTTGACATGCTCACTAGGAATATTAGAGTGATCCCTTTTATTTGGACATGCATTCTTAAGTAATATAAATTGTGAGCCTATCATATGGAAAATACTATTGTGGATACCTGATAGTGGTTGGGACTTACACATGTTGGTATGGATGGAATGTTAGCGTTTAACCTTGCATGTGGATTGGAATATTTGTTTTGGGCTATATGATTATCCTGTTAGTGGTTGGTGCTATTTGAGGATTTTATGACATGCATAGGTGGATAGAGATGCTTTATTATGGAACATGGATTATAGACATGTGTGGTTGGATAATGTTTTAGCATGATGGTTATATCTATGCGGAGCCATTAATTGTTACACATGTGGAACCACTATTGGTCACCTTTTCCTTTATTTCCTTCAGAACACTTGCATGCTTGTTTGGACATCTAGATAGGCCATCTTTTATTGCTACACTTTCATGCTGGAACTTGACTTAGGAGAAACCTTGTTTGTTTCTTTTCTCCTTTCGTTAGTCAGGTGGTATTTGTTGCTCGGGTTTGAGCAGGGGTTTGGGATAGTGTAGCCGGGGCCTGGATTGTGGATCATGGGTTTTGGCGGCGACCGCGGATATTGGGCGGTTGACCGGATGTCGGTTGTAGGACATCGGTAATAGGGCATGATTATGGACTAGAGGGTTTTGTGGCAACCGCGGATAGTAGGCGGTTGACCAGATGTCGGATGTGGGACATGATTGTGATTGAGGGTTATTCCGGCGACCGCGGATATTGGGCGGTTGACCGGAGGTCGGTTGTTAGACCTGGTCGTGGATTGTGGGGTATTGCGGCAATCGCGGATATTGGGCGATTGACCGGATGGTTACTCTTGCATCTGATTGGGAATCAGTTTTCTTTTAGTGGAGGGTTGTGTTCCACTGGGGCTTTATAGTTGTGATCCAATCCTGCTTTTATCACACCGGCGCGGTTATTGCCCGGTGATGCTTTACTCGTGTGGGTCGCTCCCCTCGAGATCCCCTCCGGAGGCCGGGGCTGGACAGTTATGGACAGTTTTGCTATCACATCGGCGCGGCTTATTTGTCCGATGATGAGGGCGGCAGCAGGAATTTTGCTATCACATCGGCGCGGCTTATTTGCCCGATGATGAGGGCGGTACAGATTGGGTTCATCTGGGACGGTTGGTTATTGTTGCATACGGTTATTCCAGTCTAGGACTGTATTTTAGAGGCATAGTAGTGGTAGATTTCCCTCTTTCAGCGGTTTCATTTCTTACCACTCTTCTTTCCTTTTTGCCTCTGGTAGACCTAGTGGGTTTGGCAGAGTTTGAGGTTTTACCCACTAGGGGAGGCTACTGGTTTACTAGTAGTTCTCACCCCCATTCTTCTTTCCTCTTTTTTTTCTTCCTTGTTTTGCAGTGTCTTCTGCGGGTGCTGCTGGGCTTTCTGCGGCGGGTTGAGGAGAGAGGACGGCTGAGTAGATAGATCTCGAGGCAGGATGAGCGTGTTAGCTGGACTATTGGTGTACCCAGGTTTCCTCAGACGGTTGTACTTTTACATTTGGGACTGGCTTATGCCAGCAGGTTGTATTTATTTTGGTGAGCTGGGAGAGACTGATGTATCATTTATACAGATGTATTGTATTTTATTTCCAGCTTCAGTCTGAGATGTATTAGTTTTAATTCAGCTCTGTTTTTATTGCTCTTTTATTATTATCTCTTATATCTGAGCAGGTTTGGCGCTTCGTGTACGCGGGAAATACCGTGTGCACGGCGGATCTGTAGACGGGCCCGGGTTCTGGTTTACACCCGGGGCGTGACAGATTAGGTGGTATCAGAGCTTAGGGATAGGTCAGTTGGGACTTAGGAAACCCTAGGCTTTTCGGCGGACCCTAGGATGTTAGTGCGTGAGAGACGCGACATTTTGCGAAAGTCGGTGATTTGTTTGTTTGACTCTTCCTGTGAGTGAAGAGGGATCGACATATCCTATTTTTGTGGGACAGTTATGTTGGCTGCAGACAACATAAAGTTACAAAAATAGAGGGATGTCTTTGACTTTCGCTAGATTGGGTCGAGTGTTTGAGGTGTGCTAATTTGCGGTTTTGTCATGGTGAGCAGTGTCTCCCTGACGTTGGGCCCTGACCCGGGTGCACCTTGGTGCGGCAGTTGGGTCTGAGCTGGTTGTTTCGGGCCGGATACCCAGATTGGAGTCTGAGAGCTCCGGACCCGAAGGGTAGGTGTGTTGGAGGCAGATCAGCAGAGCGGTGACACAGTTGTCGGAGCGGTGACACAGTTGTCGGATCAGCGCAGTGGCACAGTTGTCGGATCAGCGCAGTGGCACAGTTGTCGGATCAGCGTAGTGGCACAGTTGTCGGATCAGCGCAGTGGCACAGTGGTCGGAGTAGCGAGTAGCCCCCTCCGTCCCGATGTTTAGTGCTGGGGCACCAAGGAAGGGAAGACAGTTGACAGCGGGTAAGCTGTGGGATTGCTTTGATCAAGTGAGCCAGTTTTGGCGGATGAGTCACCCCGAATTTTGGGAGTGAGTATGGAGCCCTTGGAGGCAGGGTCTTGTTCGGTGGGGGATAGAGAGTACTTGGAAGCCTTTTATGTCAAGAGTTAACGTAGTTGCTGAACTGCACGCTCCATGTGTAGAGGGACGGGGCGCATAGGATATGAGTGTTTGAGAGTGGACTGCCCCAGGATACCTTTTAACTCATTGGGTCCCTCCAGTACGGATTAGGGACGCCTCATTAGAGTAGGCGCCGGGTATGGAGCGTGGCATTGTAGTTCCTTTGGATTGGGATCTACCGCCTGAGGCGAGTTCTGTTTGAGGCGCTTGGCGCCGGGTGATGGAGGACAGATCAGTCGGTGGAGGCATTCCCGATTTCTCTTTTTTCAGGATAGTGGATTTCAGAGACTGTCGGAGCACATATGTTACAGCGGTCGGTGTGGTGGTACTTGTTGGGCTGGCGGGTTCGGTTTTCTTTCGCGGCGGTTGATTATGCCGCAAGGACAGTTTTCTTGGGGAGCCAGGCCCGGAGGTGTTGGTGCCCTTGGGTTGCTTGAGGGTTATCTTCGCCTCTATAGTTTTGACTTCGGGAGCGAGGCGGGTGTTTCGCAGTGGATGAGTAGACTTTGGCTGGTGTGGTTGAGGGACCTACGACGGCGCTGGGACTCGGGGATACCCCCTTTGGTTTCGAGTTCCCAACTGTTCTCCTATCGGAGTGGTCTTGCATGTCACTGGTTTGGGAGTTGAGGACACAACCCCAGGATTCGATGTTTTGGAAAGTTTGTCAGACCAAGTGTGTCGCCTTTGGGGGTGCCGGTGCTATTCGAGTTGTGGAAGGTTGGTTCACTTCGGCCTTGTGTGGATCCCCGGAAATTAGATGAAGTGACCATCCGGAGCTAGCACCTTTGTCGAGCATGGATGATTTGATTTACCAGCTGTAAGGGTCCCGGGTCTTCCTGAAGGTGGATTTGTAAGCTGGTTTTCTCGACTGCCTATGGCTGTGTGTTGAGGCCGGAGAGTCGGGGAATTGCTTCTACATCCCGACGGTTTAAAGACTTGAGATCAGAGGCTACGGGATCAGTTGGGGGACTTATATCGGATGCCTCGGGAGTATCGAGGTACTTGGATCGAGCTTGTGTGCCGATGGACTTGTGGTTGGTTTATCTGAGGCCCTGGGAGGAGCGGATGCTTGTACCGATGCAGACTACTTGGTAGCTCGAGCGGTTAGCCCAGCTGTACATGGATGAGGTGGTGCGGTTTTTTTGGAGTGCCCGCCTCTATTTTGTTCTAGTTAGAGACCCGAGGATTGCATCGCGTCTCTGGAGGATGTATTAGACAGCTTTGGGAGCTTGAGTAGTGGATGATTGGATATTTACCCCCTCTACTTGGTTGAGGGATGACTTTAGTTTCGAGGACGAAACTTTCTTTTAGTGGGGGAGGATGTGATGACCTGGATCTCCGCATAGCTGTTGCTGTGCGTTGGGTGGCTTCTGGAGGCCTACGGGGTGCGTTGGAGGTGTTTGTGCACCAATTGGACACAAGTGGCGGACTTCGGGCTTAATGGATCACGTGGGTGATCGGTGGACTCCGTCGGATCTTTAGAAGTGGTTTTGAGCGAAGCGGATATTAAAAATGGACTCAGCGCGAAGTTTGGACCAAGGAACACCTTTCCGGATGCCTTCGGCAAATTTTGGGGTTGGAATTTGGCAAAATGGACATCAAATTCGGATTCAGCGCGCGAAAATGGTCAAAACGGACTATCCACTTGTTATTTTTGAGCACCGGTTACTGTTCACGCCGGAACAGTAACTCCGGCCGGCGGCGGGCAGCGGCGGAGCACGGCGGACGGGCTCGGGCAGGCGGCAGAGCGGCCGCGGGCAGCGCGTGGGCGCGGGCAGCGCGCGGGCAGGCGCGCGGGTGCGCGGGCAGGCGCGCGGTCCACGGGCCGTCGTGCACCAGGGGTTGGACACGTGGCTTGTTGGGATTGGTCGGTGCAGTGGACTTGGACCACGGAGCTGGCGGGCGCGGTGCATGGACCGGCGGGACACGTGGCCACTTTCTATTGGCAGGCTCAGGAAGGCGGGGTCCACCGAGGCACGGGAGGTTGCCTCGGGAACCGTGCCTGGCAGGGGCGCCAGGCGGCGCGTCAGGCGAGCACGTGGGCGCGGCAGGCGGGCGCTGACCGGGTGCGCGCCACGTGTCGACGTCCGCTGGTGGCCACGCGGCGCAGCGGGAGTGGTGGCTCCCGTTGTAGCCTATTTTGTGGGCGACGTGGAGGCCCGAGGGACTTCCGGGCGCGCACAGTGTTGGGCCGGGCCCAACACTGTAGCCGCCCGAAAGTCCGGAGCGCCCGGAAATGGGGACAGGATGGGTATTATTTGAATTGTTTCTTCCTTCCTATAAATAGGCCAAGTTCAGCTGCTGTTATCTTTTTCCCTGTTCATCCTTTCACTGTGCAACCTTCAGGAGATTTCCTCCTCTCCCTGGGACGGATCCATCTGCAGATTCCAGGATTTTTCTGCGGCACACATCCCAAGGTTTCTATTTTTACGGCGCGGCGCGACGCTCGTTCGTTTGTGGTCTTCTTCGTCGCGTTTTGGTGCAAGGACTCCCCCAGCTTACCCCGAGCACCTTTTTCTGTGATTCTTGCGCCGTTGGCTTCACGACAGGTAGGGCTACATTTCCCATGTTTACTGGTTTTTCCCATTCCGAGCTTTTCATGGGTTTTTCGGATCATTTTGTGACCTCATTTTCTGGGGCGGAGTTTTGGGACAGCGGTGCGGTATTTTGGCGTTATCTTCGCGCACAGGCATCGGATTGGGGCGATTCAAAAGCGTTTTGCATCTACACATCACGAGGAATATCCCCAAATTTTCTTGGAATTTTATGAATATTTTTCGAAGGTGAAAAATATCTGTGTACAGAAGTTATTGCTACAGTTTTTTTGAGAAGTTTATTTCGAGGTGATTCCCTTGTCGGATTTGTTTCTCAGCGTAAGAGACTCGGTTTTGAGCGTGCAGGTACTCGTTTCGACGGGTTCGTCGCGAGGATTGTGACAGTATTTTTCTTGGAATTTTTCGGGCATTTCTCGCAGGTAAAAACAGGGAAACTGTGGACTGTTGTGTTTGGGGCAGATTTGTGTGAGCATTGTATGTTAATTATGTATGTTCTTTTGGGAATTTTGTACAGCAATCGCGGCGGCTTATCGGTTTGGGCGAGAGCACTATTTGGACTCGGAATTAGCGATCGAGGTGGGTGGTTGTTGTTTACCTCTATTTTGACATGCTCACTAGGAATATTAGAGTGATCCCTTTTATTTGGACATGCATGCTTAAGTAATATAAATTGTGAGCCTATCATATGAAAAATACTATTGTGGATACCTGATAGTGGTTGGGACTTATACATGTTGGTATGCATGGAATGTTTGTCACGCCCCGGGGTCGAAACTGCGACCCGGGCTCACTAACAGATCCGCCATCTGTACGGAAACTTCCGTACAGACGAAGCGTCTAACCTGCAAAAAGAATCAACTACAGTATACAGATATCAGAGCTGAAAGTAAACCACTAAAAGAACTGAAAACCAAACCCTGTACAACTGAAAATAGTACCATATCCATCTCCCAAATACGATCGTATACAAAGTCCTCTGATACAAAACTCAAAAGGGGAGGTATCTCCAATAAATACATCAGTGTACAAACTCTCGATACAAATATCCTCACTACATCAGTCTCTCAAACTGTAAAATAAAGTACAACTCTATACCTCACAACAAAGGTCTCTCAACAGAGGAAAAAGAAGTAAACTAATCTACTGAAGCTCTCCTCTGAAGGGGTACCGCTACACTCCAATGACGGGTAGAGAACTAGCTCGCGACTCCCTCGCCTCGGTCAGAAGGATCAGCAACTGGAGCAACAGGAACAGGAGAAGAAGTTCCTGGGGAAAAAGACACCACGACCGGTGTGAGAACTACTTCCCACAGTAGTTCTCAGTGGGTGCCGTCAACAAGCCCAACGGTCTGCCCACTAAGTCTACTAGAGGTAAAAGATAAGAGTGCAATGAAATCTGAACAAGAAAAGCTGGAGCTACTCTACAGCTACCATACCTCTATCTAGATACTCAAAAAGTGGAACAGATGAAAGTAAAAGAGACCACTCGCACCCAAGGTGCTCAATAGACCCAATCGAACTGACTGCCTCATAGGGTCCAGTCAAGCCTGCGCCTGTCGACTAGGAACGCGCCTGCCCACTACCACACATCCCCATGAGGACGGGATTTACGTGGGGCGTCCTGCCCGTCTAACTCACCCCTCGCGCAAAACTGCCTCAACAGGCCCATCGTATCCACAGTGGCATCTCAGGGACGCGACTCTAACTGAGGAAAACGGCGCGGCATAGAGTATCACAAATTGGCATAAGCAGGCTATAGTCAAAAACCACGCTCACTCCCAGAACGGTAGGACTAAAGATCCCCAAATATCTCGCACAACAGTTGGAGCACTCTCTACGACTCAGCTGATCAGCTCACACGGAACACGAGACACTAGCCTCTCCAACAGCTCGCAGCACGAGGCACACTGGCTGGAGGTACTCCACAGCCAGGAACGACCCACAACTCAAGCTAACAATACTGGTCGGACAACACTCAACGACCTGGGATCACCGTTAACCCCAACGGTTCCCAACAACACTGGCCGGAAGATACTCGACGGCCCGGGACTACCGCCTGCTCAACGGCTCCCTCCCACGACAGCGCAACAGGGATACTAGACCTCCCGGGACTACCGTGTACCCAAACGGCTCCCGGCAAAGATAAGCAACCCGCTACAACTACCAGACTCCACTCTGCTCCCAAGCACGAGTGCAAACGCATCCCACACTAAAAGAAAATCCCGACCTCTCGGCCCACTACCCGGGCGAGGATAACATTATGTCCAGGGATAGCAAAACAGTGTGGGTGTCTAAACATAATTAACCCTAGCCCAAGTGAGGGTTTTCTACTGGTCTGGTTACACATGCAACATATGACAGGGGTGCTAGGTCAAGTTCCAAGATAGCTGTATTAACAGATGATAAAAAGGAATAACCATTCCAACAATCTAGCATGCTACACAAGGAAATAACTATCATGCATAGTCCTACATCAATAGAATTAATGTACAGTCCCTAAAACTTGGAGATAAGGCCACCCACCTCGATTTGCCACCAATTGCTCGTAGACACTTGCAATTGGCCTCCACGCGATCCGCACGCAAAACGATGTCCGCTGCCAGAGTCCGCACGCAAAACGGAGCACGGTGCCGGAATCCGCACGCCAAACGGAGTCCGCACGCAAAACGATGTCCGCTGCCTGAGTCCGCACGCAAAACGAAGCACGGTGCCGGAATCCGCACGTCAAACGGAGTCCGCACGCAAAATGGTGCACGGTGCCGGAGTCCGTACGCAAAACGGTGCACGGTGCCAGGATCCTCATGCAAAACGGAGTCCGCACGCAAAACGGTGCACGGTGTCGGAGTCCGCACGCAAAACGGTGCACGGTGCCAGGATCCGCACGGAAAACGGAGTCCGCACGCAAAACGGTGCACGGTGCCGAAGTCCGCACGCAAAACGGTGCACAGTGCCAGGATCCGCACGCAAAACGGAGTCCGCACGCAAAACGGTGCACGGTGCCCAAGACAGAAAAGAGCAAGAGGGTCAATTACAGTCTAAAAGAACGCTCCAAAAACTGTACAAAAATACAGTAAAACCAACACACGGGACCTACCCGATTGCGCCGCCGTCGTCGAAACGCTCCGCCGGGCGACCTCGCACGCAAAACGAGGTCCACGACGCACCGCCGCACCTCACGCAACCTCCTCCCTCACTCCCTCTCGCTCTCGGGTGCAGAAGAAAGAAAAGGAAGGGAGAAAATGGCAGTGCGGGGAGGAAGAAGAAGAAGAAAAGAGGGAGAGAGAGGAAAATGGTCCATGGTGCCGGTCCACGGAGCCGGTCCACCGCGCCATCCAATAGGGGGGCTCCAACCGGCCGGTCCACAACGCTGGGCGCGTGCGCCGGGTCCACGCACGCGCCCAGCGCGCCACGTGGCGCGCAGCAACGCGCCCGCCACACGGGCGCGTTACACCAGCGCCACCCCAGGCGCGGGACACCCGTGCGCCACACGGGCGCGTGCCCCTGCGCCCGCGGGGGCGCCAACGGGGGGCCGCCACGTGGCGGCCCCTGCGCTGACCCGCAGGCGCGCGTTCCCAACGCGCGCCAGACGCGCATTCCCTCGCCGTACGCGCCTGCCACGCCCTCGGGATCCGCGCCACACCTTGATTTCCGCACCGCGTCGCCTCGAAAAACGTGCACTTCATCCGGGCTCCAAATTCAACAAATAAATAGTCCATTCTTAGCGATTTCGCGCGCTGAATCCAAAAACGATGTCTGTTTTCCCAAATTCTCGTCCGAAAATTCGCCGAATGCCCACTCGATCCGATTTTCGTGCCGGGTCCATTTTTAAAGTCCGATTTGCCAAATTCCAACTCTAAAAATTCCCGAAGGCGACCGGAGAGGTAAACTTTTATCCAAACTTCGCCCGGAGTCCAATTTTGACATCTGAACCGCGCGGAACCACTTCCAAACACCCGACGGGTCCTCCAATTTCCCACGGGGTCTCCTTTTAAGCCCGAAGTCCACCACTTGTGTCCAAATTGCGCGCAGCCATCACGACGCACCACGCAGGCCTCCAGTGATGCAAGCTAAATCCCAAATTGCACCACAAATTCAATTCTCGGGCCCGACACGCACACAAACACTCCCAAAGGCCACTAAAAGCTGCTCAACAACCAGCAAGCCCTACGCGGGGGATTCCGGGACCTCACAATGTTAGCGTTTAACCTTGCATGTGGATTGGAATATTTGTTTTGGACTATATGATTATCCTGTTAGTGGTTGGTGCTATTTGAGGATTTTATGACATGCATAGGTGGATAGAGATGCTTTATTATGGAACATGGATTATAGACATGTGTGGTTGGATAATGTTTTAGCATAATGGTTATATCTATGCGGAGCCATTAATTGTTACACATGTGAAACCACTATTGGTCACCTTTTCCTTTATTTCCTTCAGAACACTTGCATGCTTGTTTGGATATCTAGATAGGCCATCTTTTATTGCTACACTTTCATGCTGGAACTTGACTTAGGAGAAACCTTGTTTGTTTCTTTTCTCCTTTCGTTAGTCAGGTGGTATTTGTTGCTCGGGTTTGAGCAGGGGTTTGGGATAGTGTAGCCGGGGCCTGGATTGTGGATCATGGGTTTTGGCGGCGACCGCGGATATTGGGCGGTTGACCGGATGTCGGTTGTAGGACATCGGTAATAGGGCATGATTATGGACTAGAGGGTTTTGTGGCAACCGCGGATAGTAGGCGGTTGACCAGATGTTGGATGTGGGACATGATTGTGATTGAGGGTTATTCTAGCGACCGCGGATATTGGGTGGTTGACCGGAGGTCGGTTGTTAGACCTGGTCGTGGATTGTGGGGTATTGCGGCAATCGCGGATATTGGGCGATTGACCGGATGGTTACTCTTGCATCTGATTGGGAATCAGTTTTCTTTTAGTGGAGGGTTGTGTTCCACTGGGGCTTTATAGTTGTGATCCAATCCTGCTTTTATCACACCGGCGCGGTTATTGCCCTGTGATGCTTTTATCACACCGGCGCGGTTATTGCCCGGTGATGCTTTACTCGTGTGGGTCGCTCCCCTCGAGATCCCCTCCGGAGGCCGGGGCTGGACAGTTATGGACAGTTTTGCTATCACATCGGCGCGGCTTATTTGCCCGATGATGAGGGCGGCAGCAGGAATTTTGCTATCACATCGGCGCGGCTTATTTGCCCGATGATGAGGGCGGTACAGATTGGGTTCATCTGGGACGGTTGGTTATTGTTGCATACGGTTATTCCAGTCTAGGACTGTATTTTAGAGGCATAGTAGTGGTAGATTTCCCTCTTTCAGCGGTTTCATTTCTTACCACTCTTCTTTCCTTTTTGCCTCTGGTAGACCTAGTGGGTGTGGCAGAGTTTGAGGTTTTACCCACTAGGGGAGGCTACTGGTTTACTAGTAGTTCTCACCCCCATTCTTCTTTCCTCTTTTTCTTCTTCCTTGTTTTGCAGTGTCTTCTGCGGGTGCTGCTGGGCTTTCTGCGGCGGGTCGAGGAGAGAGGACGGCTGAGTAGATAGATCTCGAGGCAGGATGAGCGTGTTAGCTGGACTGTTGGTGTACCCAGGTTTCCTCAGACGGTTGTACTTTTACATTTGGGACTGGCTTTTGCCAGCAGGTTGTATTTATTTTGGTGAGCTGGGAGAGACTGATGTATCATTTATACAGATGTATTGTATTTTATTTCCAGCTTCAGTCTGAGATGTATTAGTTTTAGTTCAACTCTATTTTTATTGCTCTTTTATTATTATCTCTTATATCTGAGCAGGTTTGGCGCTTCGTGTACGCGGGAAATACCGGGTGCACGGCGGATCTGTAGACGGGCCCGGGTTCTAGTTTACACCCGGGGCGTGACACAAAGCCCTGCAATCACTGATTCAAACTGGGCTTCCAAGTTCGACGCCGCTAACTCACTTATCTTCCAAAAGGATTTTGCGTCGATCCGAAACAATCAGAACTCATCTGTAAACCCAAATGGGACACGCTCAAGCGATTTCCCCGCACCACGCCATCTTGCGAGGTCGGTGCACTCTACAAAGTCCCGGTACTCTACAGAGAGAGAGAGAGAGATCTTGGATTTCTTTCTCCAACACCTCTCTCTACTTGGGTTCTTCTTCAACCTCCTCTTCTCCACCATTGAAGCTTGCTACAAGAGCTTGGAGGAAGATAAGGGCTTGAAGGAGAAGGAAGTTTGGAGCTCTAGTTCCTATCCTTTGCATTTCTATGGTGGGATTTGAGCTAAAAGAGGTTTGGAACACTTCTTTTCCCTTTTCTTTTGGGATATTTGTAGGAAAACCTAGTTTTTGGAAAACTAGGATTTATTTGGGGCTTTTTGATTTCTAGCTTTTGGGGTGGAATTGATGGGTGTAGAACACTCTTGTAGGTTGGTTTTGAAGCTTTTCATGTTTAGATTTCAAGATTTAGCAAGATCTCCCAACCTAAGGTATTTTCCACCTATTTTCCTTATGATTTTTAAGGAATTTTGTGATTGGGTTTTTGTGATGTTTTAACCCATTGGAAACTTCTCTTAGGGCATAAGAGGAAGTGTGGGCTTCTTGGTTGGGATCCTTCACAAGGATTTGGCTACTATCCAGTGGGTCTGACCTCACCGAAATGGGTGAACTCCCCCTATGTCTTCTATAGACTTTTAGGGCATTATTACTATGTTAAACATGCATCGTTTGATTTATCATGATTTATGATCTTGCATTTGAACCCCTTCACGTGTAGAAAATTTCATACTCTATGTAGTAGAGGTAAACATTGTAGGTGCATGGGCACTTTAAGGGGGGATTGAATAGGAATTTTCGTGAACTTGCTTTTGGATATGAATATAGAATAACTATACCTGTTTTAGAATTTTTGGGACATGTTAAACACTTGATCATGTGTAAATGGACATTATGACATTAGGGCCATCTAGAGTTGAGAGATACAAGTAGAAAACTTCTAAACTTGTACAATCAAGATGAAATAGTTAGATTCCATGTTTGAGACATGAGGACAACTTGTAAATGTTTTACTCTTTCATTATGCAAGATAGTGTTAATATTGTATATGAAACATTGACACTTGAGATACTATACCCCGACCTAAAGGTCGATGATGCTATTCCGTGTTTTAGACACGATGATTGCTATTCCGTGTTTTAGACACGATGATCGAGACTTGCTTGCTTGCCGTTTGTGCTCATTCGCACATGCTTGGTAGGGTCGCTCCCTCCAAGCCGGCACTCCGGAGTTGGCCATTTGCGACATCATGATCGCCGTGCGGGATTGGGTGCCGATTGGGACGCCGTGGGATTGGCATAGCTCCTTAGGGGGTGCCACCACGGGACCATGAGGCGTGGCTCAAGCTTAGACTCAAAGAAAGTCTTCAAGAGAAAAGGATTAAGTTAATCATACTTGACATTGATTACCACATAGATGATACATTCATGGTAGTTGGACTTACATGATAGAAAACTTGACATTGGACACCACATAAGTAATACTACTCATTGTAGTTGGACATTATGATCGCATGATAGATTCATATCATCATCACCTTGTACATGAGCATAGAGGCATGATAGTAGTAGAGTACTTTACTTTACTTCAGTTGTTTATTTTCTGCATTTCATTTCAGCAGTTTTACTATCTTATGCCTCAGTTGACCTAGTGGTGTATTTCGCTCCTCTCGATGGCTTACCCACTGGGAACTATTGATTAATAGTTCTCACCCCATTTGGGTTGTTGTTTTTCAGAGCCATCCGCAGCAGGAGGGGCTCGGGACCGCGGCAAGGGGTTATCGCATAGCTAGCTTGTGACGCCCCAACTTCCCAGGGGGTCACCCATCCTAGAACTACTCTAGCTCTAGCACGCTTAACTCTCATAACCTCTTGGATATTGCTACCATCCAAAATGCTATAGCCGGGTTAAGAGAATTAGTCCTATTATATCATTTATATATAGGACTAATACACACTTTAGGGGTGTCACATTCCTCCCTCCTTTAAGCCCTGACGTCCACGTCAGACTCAAGCACACTCACTAGTACCAGGCGATGTGAGACTCGTCTCGCTAGCCTTAGCCGACCTTGTAGGGAGCTTCACTCCACCTACAACGGTCATTAGCCAGGGAGCCACACTCTACCCGCTATATAACCCTGGCTCAGCCGAGACTCATCTCACATTTCCGGCTGGTGATTGGCTCTGATACCAATTGTGACGCCCCAACTTCCCAGGGGTCACCCATCCTAGAACTACTCTAGCTCTAGCATGCTTAACTCTCATAACCTCTTGGATATTGCTACCATCCAAAATGCTATAGCCGGGTTAAGAGAATTAGTCCTATTATATCATTTATATATAGGACTAGTACACATTCTAGGGGTGTCACATAGCTTGTCCCCGTCACACCACTCGAGATGGTTACAGGGCACCTTTTCTTTTGTTTTTTTGGAAGAAGTTAGTGTATTTTGGCATAGAAACCACCCATGTATTTTGATAGGTTGTATTTGAGGGGACCACATTTGTATAATGGATTTTAACTTCTTGTATGATAGTTGTTATCTACTTTCTCTTTTTTGTATAGTTTAGTTGTGTTGTGCTCTGATTACTAGTAGGATGTGTATATTGCTTCCTTTCCGCTTTGTTGTTATAGACACCTTGTGTGTACCGGGCGGTACCTTGTGCACACGGCGGGTCTGTGCACATGCCGGGTAGGCTTCCGCTGGGGCCTGGGGCGTGACATTGGAGGAAGGCAAGAACTTAAAGAAGAAGGGAGTTTGGAGCCCTAGTTCCTATCCTTTGCATTTCCACGGTGGGATTTGAGATTAAGGAGGTTAGGAACACTTCTTTTCCCTTTCTTTTGGGATTTTCGAAGGAAAACCTAGTTTTTGGAAAACTAGGGTTTATTTTGGGGTTTTTTGATTTCTAGCTTTTAGGGTGGAATGGGTGGGTTTGTGGGTGGGTTGTGTGTGTGCTGTTGGTGTTATGGTGGACTTGGTGTGGGCTGAGGGCACTTGTTTAGTGCTGTGAGAATTTTTTTTAGAAGGTCCTGTGAGCTTTTGGGTGCTGTGAACTTGTGGCAGAGGTGAAAGCGACCACGCGCCGAAGAAGTAGCTTCTGTAGATTTTCTTCTGTGAACGAGCCGCACTACACCGACTTCTCGTTTACCTATGGAAAGCGTTCCAGGTGGGTTGGAAATTCTTCCAAAATGTATGGAATGCTCTCTGATGCTTCTGTATGCATATTGATCATGTCTAGTATGTTATTTTCATTGTTGGTAAATCTGATAGTTGCCTAGGTAATTACAGAAAATTCCTTGGAACCCCAGATTATTTTTAGTATACTCCTGGTACTGTATGACACTAGATATCATGTTTAGTTGGCATTATATTTGCACCTGGATCATTTTGAACATCGAGAGAACTGTTTTAAGGAAAATCGATATTTTTTTATGGTGGTTTTTAAATTGTGAGGTCGCCAGAGGTATGGCATGGGTTCAGGGTGCATTTGACCTCGTGCCTGGGGGCCGAGTGGTTTTTTTTGAGCTTTGTGAGATGAGTTTCTAGTGTCATGAGAGATTGGGCATTTGTTTCACTTCAGGGGCGGAAGCTACGGGCGGCTGTGCCTGCAGCCTGTTCTTGTTTGATTTGGGTTGTAGGCGTCAGTCTTTCGGAATTTCCGAGCCTCTTATCTGAGAGATTGAGGACTGATTCCATTGTTGGGTCGGAAGCTACGGGCGGCTGTGCCTGCAGCCTGTTCTTGTTTGATTTGGGTTATAGGTGTCAGTCTTTCGGAATATTCGGCCCTTCAGGGGAGTCGATTGGTTCTAGATTATGGGTTGGGCATTAGCTGATTGAGTCGTGGAGGGTTCTCCGACTTAGCTATGTTTCTTTGGGCATTCTGAGATTGAGTCGTGGAGGGTTCTCCGACTGAGTGATGGTTATTTGGGTATTCGAGTTTCCGATCTGTTTGATCGTGGATTGTAGCCTGCATGTGCCGCTTTTTATGCCAGATGAGACACGTTGAGCTCGGTGGGGTCGCTCCCCTCGAGTTACGCTCCGGATGCGATGATGATGATGTTGCGTCTAGTTGATACACTAGAGGTCGCTTTGCGTGATACTGAGATAGTCCGATGGGACGCCCTGGTTGATACACTAGGGGGCGCAGGCTTGACTGGACCCGATGTGGCAGTCACTGCGATTTGAGTTATTGTGAGTACGTCGTGAGCGAGTGGATGCATAGCATGTTCTTAGTCGAGTTTTCCATTGAGCATGGTACTTGAGGCATATTAGCAGTAGAGAGTGTATGCATAGCATGTTCATAGTAGAGTTTTCCTTTGAGCATGATGTTTGAGACATATTAGCTGTAGTTCTTTTCCAGCTTTCCTATTATCTATCTGCATACCTATCTGTTTTGCCTCCAGTAGACTTAGTGGGCATACCGTGGATATTGGTGACGGTACCCACTGGGGACTACCTTCTGTAGTAGTTCTCACACCCGTTGCGGTGACAGGTTTCCAGAGGTTGCTGTTCCGGCTTGAGTTCGTGCGGAGACAGCTGATCGAGGTAACGGCGTGACCGAGTAGTTCCTTACCAGCATTTTGAGAGTCAGAGGTAGATGTACCCTGTATTTTTGAGTTTTCACTTTTGTACTGGACAGTCTGAGAGATTTGTATTGTATTTATTTTACATAGAGTGAGAGACTTTGTATTGAGGATTTATTTATATCCAGATGTTCAGTTTTGGATTTCTGTAGCTACTAGTTTTATTTCCGCTATGATACATGTTTAGCTATAGTTCTGACTTGCAGGGTAGACGCTTCGTCTGTGCGGGGGTTTCTGTATAGATGGCGGATCTGTTGGCGAGCCCGGGTTGCAGTTTCGACCCCGGGGCGTGACAATGTTAGTGTAGTGTGATTGTGAATGTGGATAAAATAGGGTTTAGCCCTAAAAGAGAATTATGTTAAACCTATTGTAGGTTATTCTTGCATGAGTAAATATAATAAAGAATAATGTATGGGTGAAATCAAGTTTAGGGTATAACCCTAGTAAATGATAAAAACAAACCTAGAGAAAGATTAATTTTGCAAATTGCATGAAAGATATAAGACTTAGGAGAAAACATGATCAATTTGTATGGATGTAAAACTAGGAGAAAACCTAGATTAAGGTGCAAACGAGTGGCATGAAACCTAGGAGTTAACTGTATTTGCATTCCATCATTTACCTAGAGTTCATTAACTCTGTTTGCATTCCAACCTTTACCTAGAGTTCATTAACTATATTTGGATTCCATCTTGACTTAGAGTTTTTATTAACTCTATCTTTTTGATGCCACACTTAACCTAGAGTTCATTGACTTTATGTTGAATACTCTATCTTGCAACCTTAGGTTATTCCCGAAAACAATGCCACTCGTTTGCTTAGAGTTAACTCCTAGATTTCATGCCACTCGTTTGCATCTTTAATCTAGATTTTCTCCTAGTTTTACATCCATGTAAATTGATCATGTTTTCTCCTAAGTCTTATATCTTTCATGCAATTTGCAAAATTAATATTTCTCTCGGTTTGTTTCTATCATTTAATAGGGTTATGCCCTAAACTTGATTTCAACCATACATCATTCTTTGCTACTGATGCAAGAATAACCTACAATAGGTTTAACATAATTCTCTTTTAGGGCTAAACCCTATTTTATCAACATTCATAATCACACTACAATAACATGCCTACTAACTTGCTTCTAAATCAAAAAGCAAAGGAAAAAGGGGAGAGATCACCCTCTTTCGGAAGCATCCCCCACCTCTTTGTGTTCCTGTTGCAAGAACAAGGGCTTGATCTATTTCTTCTTCAAGAAAATCCCTAAAATTGAGATGAAAACTATAAAAGACCACTCATAAAACTCTTAAAAGAGAAAACCCTAGATTTTTCTTCACATGCCTCTTCTTGTCTCTTTGACCAAAAGAGAAGGAGAAAAGAGTTAGAGCTTCTCTTAGAATGCTCCCTTGAAGTCTTCTTTGTGGTCTTCAAGCTCCACTCGACCAATAGCTTGTCCTTCCTCTTCTCCAACCTCCTTCCAAGCTTGATCTCTTCCAAACAAGCTTTTCTCCAAAACTCTTATTGTTGGAGAAAGGTTCCTAGAGAGAGAGAAAGAGAGAGAGAGAAGTGTATGTGTGTGGAGAAGAGAGAAAGAAAACTTTCTCTTGAGCACAAGTTGTTCTCACTTCATCAATGTTCTTTCAATAGTGCCAAAGTCCAATCAATGTCCTTTCAAAAGTGCCAAAGTCCAATCAATGTCCTTTCAAAGTCCCATCAATGTCCTTTCAATAGTGCCAAAGTCCAATCAATGTGCTTTCAAAGTCCCATCAATGTCCTTTCAATAATGCCAAAGTCCATCGGCTCGACGTAGAGGGCAGAAGCCAATCCACACTCTCCACTATTCCGCACGTCACTGGCGCTCTAACCCACGAGCTCTTAGCTAACCTGTTTATTTTGGATTTACCTACCGGTCCACAGACCACGGTCCAATATAGGCCTATAGCCTAACATCTAACTCAACACCGTTTAACGGCTCTCATTCGCACATGGACACAATCTTCACACGGCTAGTTACTGAGCTGAAGGCGCAGCTGCAGGATTTGATGGATCGAGGATTCGTGCGACCTAGCGTATCACCTTGGGGCGCACCAGTCCTTTTTGTGAAGAAAAAGGATGGATCACTGAGGCTTTGTGTTGACTACAGGGATTTGAACAAAGTGACATCAAGAACAAGTATCCTTTGCCGCGCATCGACGATCTCTTTGATCAGCTACAAGAAGCTTGTGTCTTCTCCAAGGTGGATCGGCAGTCAGGTTACCAACTGAGGGTGAGGGCCGAGGACATCTCCAAGACTGCGTTTAGGACACGGTACGGGCATTATGAGTTCACAGTGATGCCTTTTGGATTGACCAATGCCCGAGCTGGTTATGTCCATGTCTTGTGGCCCCTATGACAGAATTCAGCATTTGCAGGTTTCTTATGAACCCCTTTGTGATGTGCAACTTTGCGGAGCCATTTCGTGATGATCTTGAGATTTTTATGGAATTGCAAGAGTTTGATCACATCCCTATGTTTGAGGTGAGCAACTTTCCTTTTGGGTTCAGCTTGTGATCATGTTTGATTTAGCATCTATACCAAGATGAACTCAATGCTGATTTTTGGGTGCAAAGTAGCGTTGGTTGTTTTGACGATTGTGCTCAATCCGGCAGTGATCTTGGGGTCATTCTTAGTTCGTTGGATCGGTAGGAGGCAGGGGATCGTGCACGCCAATTTTCAGCACGTTTGGACCCCGGATCTTCGAGATTTCAAGTGGGTTTCCAAGCACATCAAACATTCGATTTACCCGCTTGGGCTATGAAAATTCAACATGATGTATTTGATTCCATGACTCCCTAACTTTATGTAAATCATGCTCAAATGGTTATCTTGGATTATTCTTATCCTATCTTACGTAAGAGTGGTTAGTTTTGTTGATTTTTATCCTATTTTATGTGAGAAATGCATGGTTGTATGGACATCTAGATAGGCAACTTTTCTTATTGCTACACTATCATGTTGGAAATTGACTTAGGAGAAAACTTGTCATTCATTGTTCTCCATCTTATATATAATTCATGTTGCTCGGGGTGTTGAGCATCGGTTTGGGGGTAGTGTAGTAGAGGTTATTGAGTCGGGGTGGTTTTACATTGGATTGTTGACTCGGGGGTTGTTGGGTAACCGCGGATCTGGGGCGGTTGGACCAGTTTGTGATCTTGTATCGAGTCGGGGTGGGTTAGCATCGGATTGCCGACTCGGGGGATGTTTGGTTGTCACGACCCAGGCTCGCCAACAGATCCGCCGCCTATACAAAACCTCGCATAGGCGAAGCGTCCAACCTGCAAGAAAAGGGATTACAATTAAACAGATATCAGAGCTATAAAAATAAACTGCTGCGGAACTAAAATCCAACCATCTGTACAAATGGATAAAAAAAAGGTACAATATCCATCTCCCAAATATGATCATATACAAAATCCTCTGATACAAACACCCGGAACTCTTCAGGGAGGAAAACTGAAATAATACATTAGTGTACAGGCTCTCAGTACAAGTTAGATCCTCACAATATAGAAATCTCTCAAAAGTGGAAATAAAATAATCTACTGACTGTACTACAGATCTCCAATGTGGGGGTATAGCTACTCTCAAAAGACAGGTAGGTAGCTCGCGACTCCCTCGCCTCGAACAGCAATAGCAGAATCAGCATCTCTCGCAGATGGTTCTGCAAAACAAAGGAGAGGAAAGAAAAAGGAGGGGGGAGAACCCCCAACGGGTGTGAGAACTACATAAACACATAGTTCTCAGTGGGTACCGCCACCAAGCTCGACGGTCAGCCCACTAAGACTACTAGAGGCTTAAGATAACAATGCAGTAAAAACTGAACAAAAAAAGCTGGAGATACTCTACAGCTACCATTCCTCTATCTAAATGATCAATGGGTGGTACAGATGAAAGATATGCAACCACTCGGACCCAAGGTGCCCAATCGACCAAATCGAACTGACTGCCACATAGGGTCCAGTCAAGCCTGTGCCCACCTACTGCCACACATCCACAAGAGGACAGGACTTACGTAGGGCGTCCCACACGGACTAACTAACCCCTCGCGCAAAACTACCTCAACAGGCCCATTATCGCATCCACTGCGAAAAACTGCCTCAACAGGCCAAACATCGCATCCACTGTGAGAAACTATCTCAACAGGCCAAACAGGCCAAACATCGCATCCACTGCGAAAACCTATCTCAACAGGCCAAACAGGCCAAACATAGAATCCACTGCGAAAAACTGCCTCAACAGGCCAACAATCGCATCCACTGCAGCATCTCAGGGGGCGCGACCCCAACTGAGGAAAACGGCGCGGCATAGAGTATCGAACATTGGCACATGCAGGCTATAGTCAAAATCCATGCTCACTCTCAGAACGGAAGGACTCAAGATCCCCAAATATCTCGCACAAGAGTCGAAGTACTCTCAACGACTCAGCTAACAAGCTCTCACGAATCTCGAGACACTAGCGAACACCACCAACTCTGTAGTACACTAAACTTTAGCAAATTGCAAAGTTCTAGTGTGTGAAGGGTTAAATGATACCCTTCGGATGTTTTAGTAAGCTTCCGTAAGGTTCTAGAAGGTTTCCGGAGAGTTTGGACGCAAATCGAAAATTTTCGAAAAATCTGAAAATTTGAGGTTTTGGCTTCGGGGTCCGGACCGTCCGGGGACAGTCCGGACTGTCCGCGCGAATCTGGATTTTACACCTTCGGGGTCCGGACCGTTTTGGGGCAGTCCGGACCGTTTTGGTCTGAACAGCACAGTAAGAAATGTAATAATATTTCTTGCAGGGGGCTTTTGGGCTTTTGTTACATTAGGGTTTTTAACCCTCTTCACCTTCTCTTTTCCTCTCATTTGGAGAGAGCAAGAGAAAGTGTTAGAGAGAGAGAGAGAGAGAGAGAGAGAAAGAGATCTTGGATTTCCTTCTCCAACACCTCTCTCTACTTGGGTTCTTCTTCAACCTCCTCTTCTCCAAATGAGTTCTCACCCCATTTGGGTTGTTGTTTTTCAGAGCCATCCGTAGCGGGAGGGGCTCGGGACCGTGGCAAGGGGTTATCGCATAGCTAGCTTGTCCCCGTCGCACCACTCGAGGTGGTTACAGGGCACCTTTTCTTTTGTTTTTCTTGGAGAGGTGTTAGTGTATTTTGGCATAGAAACCACCCATGTATTTTGATAGGTTGTATTTGAGGGGACCACATTTGTATAATGGATTTTAACTTCTTGTATGATAGTTGTTATCTACTTTCTCTTTTATGTATAGTTTAGTTGTGTTGTGCTCTGATTACTAGTAGGATGTGTACATTGCTTCCTTTCCGCCTTGTTGTTATAGACGCTTTGTGTGTACGGTACCTTGTGCACTATCGTGAGCTTAACAAGGTCACAATTAAGAATAAGTATCCATTGCCGAGGATTGATGATTTGTTTGATCAACTCCAAGGATCAAGAGTGTATTCGAAGATTGACCTTCAGTCTGGATACCACCAACTTAAGATCAAGCCCGAGGATGTTCATAGGACGGCTTTTAGGACACGGTATGGACACTATGAGTTTACTGTTATGCCGTTTGGGCTCACTAATGCCCCGGCAGCTTTTATGGATTTGATCAACCGTGTCTTCAAGCCCTTTTTGGATAGATTCGTTGTGGTTTTCATCGACGACATTTTGGTGTACTCTCGAAGTGACGAAGAGCATGAGGATCACTAGCGACAAGTATTGCAATTACTTCGGGAGAAAGAGCTCTACGCCAAGTTGAAGAAATGTGAGTTTTGGCTACGAGAGGTAGCGTTCTTGGGTCATGTAATATCGGATAAAGGAATAGCTGTGGACCCCAAGAAAATTCAGGCAATCAAGGTTGGCCTAGACGGACGAACATCACCGAGATCCGGAGCTTCATCGGTCTGGCCGGCTACTATCGGCGTTTTGTTGAGGGATTTGCAAGGTTATCTACTCCCCTCACGCGACTAACACATAAAGGCACCAAGTTTATCTGGAATGATGCGTGTGAGAGAAGCTTCAGGGAATTGAAGGAACGGTTGACAACCTCCTCGATCTTGGCTTTGCCTACTGCAGGAGCGGGATACGTGATCTACAATAATGCTTCCTTGAGTGGGTTAGGGTGTGTTTTGATGCAAAACGAGAAGGTTATTGCTTATGCCTCTCGTCAATTAAAGGACTACGAGAAAAACTATCCCACTCATGATTTGGTATTAGCCGCCGTGGTATTTGCATTGAAGCTGTGGCGACACTACTTATACGGTGAGCATTGTGAGGTATATACTGATCATAAGAGTCTAAAGTACCTCTTTAGTCAGAAGGAGTTGAATCTTAGGCAACGCAGATGGTTGGAGCTGCTTAAGTATTATGATTTGACTATTCTCTACCATCCTGGGAAAGCAAATGTAGTGGCAGATGCTCTAAGTCGCAAATCGATGGAGAACATAGTGATGATAATCACTTACCAACAACCATTACTTCAAGATATGAGACGGTTGGAGTTGGAGGTTGTAGCACCCGAGACAACCATGAGATTGATGGCATTGGTGTTGCAACCGACTCTTATGGAAAGGATCAAGATGAAACAAGTCCAAGATCCTAGTTTGGAAAAGATTCGGGCTACACTTGTGGATGGCAGAGCAGGTGAGTTTCATGTGGATGATCACGGCGTACTTCGTTTTCGAAGTCGACTTTATGTACCGGCGAATTTGGAGATCAAAGAAGAGATCCTGAAGGAAGCACACCGAGCACCTTATTCTCTTCACCCAGGTGGCACCAAAATGTACAAGGACTTAAGGTTACTTTATTGGTGGCCCGGCATGAAGAAAGATGTTGGAAAATTTGTGGCTCAATGCTTGACATGTCAACAAGTGAAAGCCGAGCACCGACTTCCCGCAGGCAAGTTGGAGAGCTTACCCATTCCCGTGTGGAAGTGGGAGAGGATCACCATGGATTTTGTTGTTGGATTGCCTCGCTCTCAGGCTGGGCATGATGCTATTTGGGTGATTGTGGATAGGTTAACCAAATCTTCTCATTTTATCCCTATCCATACTACTGGTCTAGAGAGAAGCTTGCACAAATTTACCTTGATGAGATTGTGCGATTGCATGGAGTGCCTGTTTCTATAGTTTCTGATCGAGATCCAAGATTCGCATCTCATTTTTGGAGGAGCCTTCATGAGGCCCTAGGCACGCAGTTGGATTTCAGTACAGCTTTCCACCCCCAGAGTGATGGGCAGTCCGAGCGAACCATACAAATCTTGGAGGACATGCTCAGAGCATGTGTTTTGGATTATCAGAGTGGTTGGCATCAATACATACCGATGGCCGAGTTTGCCTATAACAATAGTTATCAAGCAAGTATCAAGATGGCGCCATTCGAGGCTCTTTATGGAAGAAAGTGCCGATCACCTCTTCATTGGAGCGAGGTGGGAGAACGATTGATTTTAGGCCCCGATGTACTTCAAGAGGCCGAAGACAAGGTTCGACTAGCTCGGGAACGTTTGATTTCAGCTCAAAGTCGACAAAAGAGTTACGCGGATAAGCGTCGGCGCGATTTGGAATTTCAAGTTGGAGACCATGTCTTCCTAAAAGTATCGCCGACTAGAGGAGTTAAGAGATTTGGCATCCGAGGGAAGTTAAGTCCCCGATTTATTGGACCTTTTGAGATTTTGGAGCGTATCGGCACGGTGGCTTATCGACTTGGTCCACCGCCTAACCTATCGGGAGTGCACAATGTGTTCCATGTTTCGACGCTCCGGAAGTATGTTTTTGATCCATCTCATGTGGTGGACTTCGCCCCGATGGAACTACACGAGGACTTGAGCTTTGAGAAGCAACCGGTGAGGATTTTGGCTCGTGAGGTTAAGAAACTTCGGAATCACGAGATACCTTATGTGAAGGTACTTTGGAGCAATCACGAGGATCGCGAGCCTACGTGGGAGCTGGAGAGCGCGCTGCAGGAGCGTTTCCCTCATCTTTTTCAGCTGGAGATTGAGGTACTTGACTTCTAGTTTCGCGGACGAAACTCCTTTTTAGGAGGGGTGAATGTAGTACACTAAACTATAGCAAATTGCAAAGTTCTAGTGTGTGAAGGGTTAAATGATACCCTTCGGATGTTTTACTAAGCTTCCGGAAGGTTCTAGAAGGTTTCCGGAGAGTTTGGACGCAAATCGGAAATTTTCGAAAAATTTGAAAATTTGAGTGTTTTTGGCTTCGGGGTCCGGACCGTACGGGGACAGTCCGGAATGTCGGCGCGAATCTGGATTTTACACCTTCGGGGTCCGGACCGCTTTTGGGCAGTCCGGACCGTTTTGGTCTGGACAGCACAGTAAGAAATGTAATAACATTTCTTGTAGGGGGCTTTTGGGCTTTTGTTACATTAGGGTTTTTAACCCTCTTCACCTTCTCTTTTCATCTCATTTGGAGAGAGCAAGAGAAAGTGTTAGAGAGAGAGAGAGAGAGAGAGAAAGAGATCTTGGATTTCCTTCTCCAACACCTCTCTCTACTTGGGTTCTTCTTCAACCTCCTCTTCTCCACCATTGAAGCTTGCTACAAGAGCTTGGAGGAAGGCAAGGGCTTGAAGGAGAAGGAAGCTTGGAGCACTAGTTCCTATCCTTTGCATTTCCAAGGTGGAATTTGAGCTAAAAGAGGTTTGGAACACTTCTTTTCCCTTTTCTTTTGGGATATTTGTAGGAAAAGCTAGTTTTTGGAAAACTAGGGTTTATTTGGGGCTTTTTGATTTCTAGCTTTTGGGGTGGAATTGATGGGTGTAGAATACTCTTGTAGGTTCGTTTTGAAGCTTTTCTTGTTTGGATTTCAAGATTTAGCAAGATCTCCCAACCTAAGGTATTTTCCACCTATTTTCCTTATGATTTTTAAGGAATTTTGTGATTGGGTTTTTGTGATGTTTTAACCCATTGGAAACTTCTCTTAGGGCATAAGGGGAAGTGTGAGCTTCTTGGTTGGGATCCTTCACAAGGATTTGGCAACTATCCGGTGGGTCTGACCTCACCGAAATGGGTGAACTCCCCCTATGTCTTCTATAGACTTTTAGGGCATCATCGCTATATTAAACATGCATCGTTTGATTTATCATGATTTATGATCATGTATTTGAACCCCTTCAAGTGTAGAAAATTTCATACTCTATGTAGTAGAGGTAAACATTGTAGGTGCATGGGCACTTTAAGGGGGGATTGAATAGGAATTTTTGTGAACTTAAGCTTTTGGATATGAATATAGAATAACTATACCTGTTATAGAATTTTTGGGACATGTTAAACACTTGATCATGTGTAAATAGACATTATGACATTAGGGCCATCTAGTGTTGTGAGATACAAGTAGAAAACTTCTAAACTTGTACAATTAAGATGAAATAGTTAGATTCCATGTTTTAGACATGAGGACAACTTGTAAATGTTTTACTCTTTCATTATGCAAGATAATGATAATATTGTATATGAAACATTGACACTTGAGATACTATACCCCGACCTAAAGGTCGAGGATGCTATTCCGTTTTTTAGACACGATGATTGCTATTCTGTGTTTTAGACACGATGATCGAGACTTGCTTGCTTGCCTTTTGTGCTCATTCGCACATGCTTGGTAGGGTCGCTCCCTCCAAGCCGGCACTCCGGAGTTGGCCATTTGCGACATCATGATCGCCGTGCGGGATTGGGTGCCGATTGGGACGCCGTTGGATTGGCATAGCTCCTTGGGGGGTGCCACCACGGGACCATGAGGCGTGGCTCAAGCTTAGACTCAAAGAAAGTCTTCAAGAGAAAAGGATTAAGTCAACCAAACTTGACATTGAATATCACATAGATGATACATTCATGGTAGTTGGACATACATGATAGCAAACTTGACATTGGACACCACATAAGTAATACTACTCATTGTAGTTGGACATTATGATAGCATGATAGATTCATATCATCATCACCTTGTACATGAGCATAGAGGCATGATAGTAGTAGAGTACTTTACTTTACTTCAGTTGTTTATTTTCTGCATTTCATTTCAGCAGTTTTACTATCTTATGCCTCAGTTGACCTAGTGGTGTATTTCGCTCCTCTCGGCGGCTTACCCTGTCACGCCCCAGGGTCGAAACTGCGACCTGGGCTCGCCAACAGATCCACCATCTGTACGGAAACTGCCGCACAGACGAAGCGTCTACCCTGCAAGTCAAATCTATAGCTAACATGTATCAGAGCTGAAAACCAAACCAATAGCTACAGAAAACCACTGAACATCTGATATAAATAAAATCATCCTCAATACAACATCTCTCAATTGCCAAATAAATATAAAAGCCTCACCAAACTCTCAGACTGTCCAGTACAAAAGTAGAAACATAAAATATAGGGTACATCTACCTCTGACTCTCAATACGGTAAGGAACTACTCAGCCACGTCCTCACCTCGATCAGCTGTCTCCGCGCGAACCAAGCCGGAACAGCTACCTCAGGAATCTGTCACTGCAGCGGGTGTGAGATCTACTGCAGAAGGTAGATCCCAGTGGGTACCGTCACCAATATCCACGGTATGCCCACTAAGTCTACCGGAGGCACAAAAGATAGGTATGCAGATAGATATATAAATGAAAGCAGGAAATGAGCTACAACTATAAGCCATAACAATATGCTCAAGGAAATCTCTACTATGATCCTGGTATGCATACGCCCTCACTACTAATGCCTCAAGTATCATGCTCAAAGGAAAACTCATCTAAGAGCAAGCTATGCACCACTCGCACACGAGGTGCTCTCAAATCCCAAATCTCAATGACTTGCCCAAAACTGGTTTAGTCAAGCCCGCGCCTGTCGTCTAGGAACGCACCTACCCACTCCACGTGGGGCGTCCTACTGACTACTATGAACGCACCTGCCCACTCCTCGTGGGGCGTCCTAAACTGACTACTAGGAACGCACCTGCCCATCCCCGTGGGGCGTCCTACTGACTACTAGGAACGCTCCTGCCCACCCCCGTGGGGCGTCCTAGTCTATCTATCTCAATCATCATCACGCATCCGGAGCGTACTCGAGGGGAGCGACCCCACCGAGTTCAAGTATCTAGTCAGTCTCAACTGTCTCATAAATGGCACATGCAGGCTATGATCCACGATCAAACAGATCGGATACCAAAAAATCCAGATAGCACAACACAGTCGGGAACCCTCCACGACTGGATCAGGGAATGCCAAACCCTCTCATAGCTATGTCGGAGAACCCTCTACGACTAAATCTGATAATGCACATCCCTTGGCTAAGTCGGGAAACCTCCACGACTCGATCTGCCAGAGCCCAAACTCTCTATACCAAGTCGGAGAACCATCTCCACTAGCAAATCAGAGATACAAACCCATGATCTAGAATCATCCAAATGACACTAGAAACTCATTCCACATAGTTCTAAAAAAAATCCACTCGGCCCCCCGGCACGAGAACAATGCATCCTGAACCTACTCAATCTCTCTGGAGACTCACAATAATTTAAAACCATTTTAAATCCTCAATTTTCCTTAAAACCGGTCCGCCGATTTTTAAAACGGTTCAGATGCCAATCTAATGCCAACTAACCATGCAGTCTAGTGTCAAATCATCCCTAGATCATGCTAAAAATACCTGGGGCTCATAAATGTCTTCCTATTGTTTTCTAGGCAGTTATCAGATTTACCAGCTATATAAATATTAAGCTAAACATGATCAACATGCATACAATAGCTTTAGAAGGCATTCCATACATCTTGAAGAAATTCCAACCCACCTGGAACGCTTTCCGCAGGCAAACGCTGAAGTCGGTGAAGCGCCACACCGCTCACTGTCACAAATCTGCCGGAACGCCCAAAATCGTGCCGCACGCGCGCGCGCTGTCGCGGTCCTAGGAAAAATCCGGCGCGCCCCGGCTCTCGCTGTCCAATCACAGCATGCACGCACGCAAGCATGCCACGGCTCCGCGCAGTAAAAACCCGAGCTCTCAGCACAAGTGCAAATGGAAAAGAGTAGGAAACAACCAATTTCCATTCAAAAATCTCATTCTAATACCATAGAATAAATCCAAAGCCAACTACCCAAAAATCTGCCACTTACCTCACGTGCGGTCTACGTGCGCGCGGCTCCACTCAACTCCAAGAAGCAGGAAACACCAAGCTGCCACCATCAATATGCTTTCTTTCTTTTCCTTCTCCTTCTTCTCTTCCTTTTCCTAGCTTTCACTCTTTTCTTTCTCTCTTTCTTTCCTTCGTTGAGAAGAAGGCAGGGCAAGGGAGGGGTTCGAATAGAAGGTGGCGAGGGTAAAACACTGTGGGAGATGAAATTACTGAAAAGCCCCTCACTAAAAATCCAGAATCTGCTAATTCTGGGCTAATTGGGACACTGGGTACCGGTACCACTAATTGGGTACCGGTACCAACCCATTAGTTCCGGAACTCTATCTTTGGTTCCGGAACACAATACTTAGTTCCGGAACCAAATCCCCTGTTCCGAAACTCAGCTTCCAAATGCCAAAATCCGAAGTCTGAAGCTTCGGCTCTCTCGCCGACAACTCGCTTGCTGTTCCGGAAGCTTCTGCATCACTCTAAAATCTCCCGAACCCCACTGTAAACATAAAGTACACATGACCAAGGCTTTTCCCACTCAGCCTGCGGAAAGCATTCCAGGTGGGTTGGAATTTCTTCAAGATGTATGGAATGCCTTCTAAAGCTATTGTATGCATGTTGATTATGTTTAGCTTATTATTTATATAGCTGGTAAATCTGATAGTTGCCTAGAAAATCATAGAAAGGCATTTATGAGCCCAGGTTATTTTTAGCATGATCTAGAGAGGCTTTGACACTAGACTGTATATTTCCTTGAGAGTCGGGATCTATCTGGACCTTCATAAAATTTTTATAAACGGTTTTAAGTGAAACTCAGATTTTAAAGGGGTTTTTAGTTATTTAGAATACTATGAATGGTCCGGGTAGTTCGAGATGCATGTGTACTCGTGGCGCGGGGCCGAGTGGATTTTTAGAGCATTGTGGGATGAGTTCTAGTGTCATGAGGGTTTTAGCATTGTTCCAGTTCGGCGGTGGAAGCCATGGGCGGCTATGCCTGCAGCCTGTTCTTGTTTGATAGGGTTGTAGGTGGCAGTCGTTCAGAATTTCCAGGCCTCCCGTGTGAGAGATTGAGGATTTATTCCCTGATTGGGTTACTCTAGATCGTGGTTCATGCATTATCAGATTGAGTCGTAGAGGATTCTCCGACATAGCTATGAGAGGGTTGGGCATTCCCTGATCCAGTCGTGGAGGGTTCCCGACTGTGTTGTGCAATCTAGATTTTTGGTATTCGATCTGGTCGATCGTGGATCATAGCCTGCAAGTGCCATTATGAGACAGTTGAGACTGACTAGATACTAGAGCTCGGTGGGGTCGCTCCCCTCGAGTACGCTCCGGATGCGTGATTATGATTGAGATAGACAGACTAGGACGTCCCACGGGGGTGGGCAGGAGCGTTCCTAGTGGTCAGTTTACGACGCCCCACGGGGGTGGGCAGGTGCGTTCATAGCAGTCAGTTCAGGACGCCCCACGAGGAGTGGGCAGGTGCGTTCATAGTAGTCAGCAGGACGCCCCACTTGGAGTGGGCAGGAGCGTTCCTAGACGACAGGCGCGGGCTTGACTGAGCCAGTTTTGGGCGAGTCATTGAGATTTGGGTTTTGAGAGCACCTCGTGTGCGAGTGGTGCATAGCTTGTTCTTAGATGAGTTTTCCTTTGAGCATGATACTTGAGGCATTTAGCAGTGAGGGCGTATGCATAGCAGGATCATAGTAGAGGTTTCCTTGAGCATGTAGTTATGGCATATAGTTGTAGCTCATTTCCTGCTTTCATATATTATCTGTTTGAATACCTATCTTTTGTGCCTCCAGTAGACTTAGTGGGCATACCGTGGATATTGGTGACGGTACCCATTGGGATCTACCTTCTGCAGTAGATCTCACACCCGCTGCGGTGACAGGTTCCTGAGGTAGCTGTTCCGGCTTGGTTCGCGCGGAGACAGCTAATCGAGGTGAGGACGTGGCCGAGTAGTTCCTTACCAGTTTTGAGAGTCAAAGGTAGATGTACCCTGTATTTTATGTTTCCACTTTTGTACTGGACAGTCTGAGAGTTTGGTGAGGCTTTGTATTTTATTTGACAGTTGAGAGATGTTGTATTGAGGATGATTTTATTATATCAGATGTTCAGTGGTTTATTCTATAGCATTCGGTTATTATTTCAGCTCTGATACATGTTTAGCTATAGATCTGACTTGCAGGGTAGACGCTTCGTCTGTGCGGCAGTTTCCGTACAGATGGCGGATCTGTTGGCGAGCCCGGGTCGCAGTTTCGACCCCGGGGCGTGACAGATTAGGGTGGTATCAGAAGCCTAGGAATATAGGTCGTTGAGGACTTAGTGACCCTAGGCTATTGGTTGGACAGTAGGATGACTGTCGTGAGAGACGAGATTTTAGCGAGAGTCCTGATTGAGTTTGTACCTACCCCGAGGGATTGGGGCGAGTGATCTTACATGTTTATTCTCTAAAGTGATTATGTTGGCTGCAGACAACATAATGCTTTAGAATGGTTAACTTGTATTAGACTTTCGCTTTATTGGGTCGAGAGTGTTTGTGGTCTTGTTGTTTGGTTGTGGCAGTTGGCCTTGTTGTCTCCGAGACGCCGTGCAGCGGCGAGGGCGTGTTTGACCTTGGATGAGGAGCCCGACCAGCGGGAGGCTGAATGGACAGAGCAGAGAGAGGTCTGAGAGTTACGGGCCCAGGTAGCTCAGTTTTTGAGGCGACGCGGCGCTAGGAAGAGAATACGGAGCGCGTGATGCGCAGGTTTGAGCAGAGAGCATCGACTGAGGTATCGTGAGTAGTACTTCCGGCCGCGACATTGTCGACTTCGACCCAGTTCGCACTGTGAGTAGTGCAGGAGCAGCGAGAGGTGCTGATTGGTTGTTGTTCATCCGCCAGTTCCATCCCCTTCAGATTTCGGGGCAGAGTTGGAGCCTTGGGAGGCCGAGAACTGGATTGCTGCTGTGGGAAGGTTGTTTGAGGATTTGTTCGTCCAAGAAGCATTAGGTGTACTTGGTTGCACACTTTTGGATAGGGACGCCGAGCGTTGGTGGCATCGAGTTCGTCCTGATGGACCACCAGGAGCGTGGTTGAGGATTTGGAGCGAGTTTCTATGATTGTTGAGCAGAGTGCCCCATGTCGTCCAGAACGAAACCCAGGAGATTGATCATGTTTGAGAAGGGACTGCTTTGAGATGTCATTTTGGGTATTCTCGGCGAGCGACTTTAGATGCAGCGGTTGTGCATGCTTGATAGATTGGCCGAGGATCTGTGATCATGTCCGAGAGGGACAAAGAGCGAGGGACCAGCTCCAGAGGGAGAGGCGTCCAGCATCGTCAGACTTGGGATAGTCTAGTGGATTGAGGTTGCCATGATTCCAGTCACAGGATCATGAGCCTCAGAGGAGACAGAAACCAGGAGGTTCTCGACAGTCGGGGCACCAGCAGCAGTGTTTGGAGGAGGACTGTGTCTTTTGCGGTGGGCCGCATTCATCGCCTTAGAGTGACATCAGGAAAGGGCGATGCTTTTCCTATGGATAGTCAGGGCATTTTCAGGCAGAGTGTCCCATAGTGGTGCTCATGGATTTGCCGCTTGAGATGGCACCCCACTACCCCCTTCAGGATGTTGAGGTTTGTCCAACTTACCGGTAGGCTGATAGAGCCGTGACGCCGAGACAGATAGAGCGATGGCCACCAGCATCTAGTGGTTGAGATAGTGCTGCCGGTTAGAGGACGCCAGGATAGTGGATCGCGTCTTACCAGGTGTTGTTTTCTTATGGTCATCGGGGTCAGAGCATGTTGATGCCGACACCGCTTGGGTGTGTTCTAGTAGAGCAGGGATAGCTTCGCTTGGGCCAGAGATGGGACTGTTGGTTTGTGCACGTGAGGATCAGGTTCCGGTTCACGTTGGGCACATGGATGAGTGTTGCCAGTACTGCCCAGTGCAGGTAGGACATTGGATTTGATCCATTGAGTTGATAGTCCTACATCAGCTCTGAGAAGTTGTTATGGGGTTAGATAGGGATTGGATAACCCAATGTTATGCTATCATGGATTGTCGAGAGAGGACAATGACCCTCCGTGGACCTGGCCAGGAGGAGTGTGTTTATAGAGGATGCTAGAGCACGACTGAGGTTGAGTCGTGGTCGTATCGCTTTGCTAGCGACTGTAGAGGTGGTGCCTACGGCGGCACCGGGACTAAGGAATGTTTTTATCGCCCGTGTGATCTCGAGTGAGAGTCTACCAGATCTGATTTAGAAGCCGCCGTTTAGGGAGATTGTGTCACGCCCCAGGCCCCAGCGGAAGCCTACCCGGCACGTGCACAGACCCGCCGTGTGCACAAGGTACCCCCCGGTACGCACAAGGCGTCTACAACAACAAAGCGGAAAGGAAGCAATATACACATCCTACTAGTAATCAGAGCACAACACAATAAACTATACATAAAAGAGGAAAGTAGATAACAACTATCATACAAGAAGTTAAAATCCATTATACAAATGTGGTCCCCTCAAATACAACCTATCAAAATACATGGGTGGTTTCTATGCCAAAATACACTAACACCTCTCCAAGAAGAACAAAAGAAAAGGAGCCCTGTAACCACCTCGAGTGGTGCGACGGGGACAAGCTAGCAATGCGGTAACCCCTTGGCACGGTCCCGAGCCCCTCCCGCTGCGGATGGCTATGAAAAACAACAACCCAAATGGGGTGAGAACTATTAATCAATAGTTCCCAGTGGGTAAGCCGCCGAGAGGAGCGAAATACACCACTAGGTCAACTGAGGCATAAGATAGTAAAACTGCTGAAATGAAATGCAGAAAATAAACAATTGAAGTAAAGTAAAGTACTCTACAACTATCATGCCTCTATGCTCATGCACAAGGTGATGATGATATGAATCTATCATGCTATCATAATGTCCAACTACAATGAGTAGTATTACTTATGTGGTGTCCAATGTCAAGTTTGCGATCATGTATGTCCAACTACCATGAATGTATCATCTATGTGATATTCAATGTCAAGTTTGGTTGACTTAATCCTTTTCTCTTGAAGACTTTCTTTGAGTCTAAGCTTGAGCCACGCCTCATGGTCCCGTGGTGGCACCCCCCAAGGAGCTATGCCAATCCAACGGCGTCCCAATCGGCACCCAATCCCGCACGGCGATCATGATGTCGCAAATGGCCAACTCCGGAGTGCCGGCTTGGAGGGAGCGACCCTACCAAGCATGTGCGAATGAGCACAAACGGCAAGCAAGCAAGTCTCGATCATCGTGTCTAAAACATGGAATAGCAATCATCGTGTCTAAAACACGGAATAGCATCATCGACCTTTAGGTCGGGGTATAGTATCTCAAGTGTCAATGTTTCATATACAATATTAACATTATCTTGCATAATGAAAATGTAAAACATTTACAAGTTGTTCTCATCATGTCTCAAACATGGAATCTAACTATTTCATCTTGATTGTACAAGTTTAAGAATTTTCTACTTGTATCTCACTACACTAGATGGCACTAATGTCATAATGTCCATTTTCTTCATGATCATATGCATAACATATCTCAATAATTCTATAACATGTATAGTTATTTTCTATTCGTATCCAAAAGCTTAAGTTCACGAAAATTCCTATTCAATCCCCCCTCAAAGTGCCCATGCACCTACAATGTTTACCTCTACTACATAGAGTATGAAATTTTCTACACATGAAGGGGTTCAAATGCATGATCATAAATCATGATAAATCAAACGATGCATATTTAATATAGCAATGATGCCCTAAAAGTCTATAGAAGACATAGGGGGAGTTCACCCATTTCGGTGAGGTCAGACCCACCGGATAGTTACCAAATCCTTGTGAAGGATCCCTACCAAGAAGCCCACACTTCCTCTTATGCCCTAAGAGAAGTTTCCAAAGGGTTAAAACATCACAAAACCCTAATCACAAAATCCCTTAAAATTATAAGGAAAATAGGTGGAAAAATACCTTAGGTTGAGGGATTTTGCTAAATCTTGCAATCCAAACAAGAAAAGCTTCAAAACCAACCTACAAGAGTGTTCTACACCCATCAATTCCACCCCAAAAGCTAGAAATCAAAAAGCTCCAAAATAAACCCTAGTTTTCCAAAAACTAGGTTTTCCCTCAAAAATCCCAAAAGAAAGGGAAAGGAAGTGTTCCAAACCTCTTTGAGCTTGAATCCCACCTTGGAATAGCAAAGGATAGGAGCTAGAGCTCTAAACCTCCTTCTTCTTCAAGTTCTAGCCTTCCTCCAACCTCTTGTAGCAACTTCAATGGTGGAGAAGAGGAGGTTGAAGATGAACCCAAGTAGAGAGTGGTGTTGGAGAAGGAAATCCAAGATCTCTTTCTCTCTCTCTCTCTCTCTCTCTCTCTCTCTAACACTTTCTCTTGCTCTCTCCAAATGAGAGGAAAAGAGGAAGTGAAGGGGTTAAAAACACTAAGGTAACAAAAGCCCAAAAGCCCCCTGCAAGAAACGTCATTACGTTTCTTACTGTGCTGTCCAGACCCGAACGGTCCGGACTGCCCCAATACGGTCCGGACCCCGAACGTGAAATTTCCGGTTTCTCACGGACGGTCCGGACTCTCCCCAGACGGTCCGGACCCCGAAGCCAAAACCTCAAATTTTCGAATTTTTCAAAAATATCCGATTTGCGTCCAAACTCTCCGGAAACCTTCTAGAACCTTCCGGAAGCTTAATAAATCATCCGAAGGGTATCATTAAACCCTTCAAACACTAGAACTTTGCAATTTGCTAAAGTTTAGTTGACTACATTCACCCCTCCTAAAAAGGAGTTTCCTCCGCGAAACTAGAAGTCAAGTACCTCAAGTCTCCTGCTGAAAGAGATGAGGGAAACGCTCCTGCAGCATGCTCTCCAGTTCCCATGTAGCCTCGCAATCCTCGTGATTGCTCCAAAGTACCTTCACATAAGGTATCTCACGATTCCGAAGTTTCTTCACCTCACGAGCCAAAATCCTCACCGGTTGCTCCTCAAAGCTCAAGTCCTCGTGTAGTTCCAACGGGGCAAAGTCCACCACATGAGATGGATCAAAAACGTACTTCCGGAGCGTCAAAACATGGAACACATTGTGCACTCCCGATAGGTTAGGCGGTAGAGCAAGTCGATAAGCCACCGGGCCGATACGCTCCAAAATCTCGAAAGGTCCAATAAATCAGGGACTTAGCTTCCCTCGGATACCAAATCTCTTGACTCCTCTAGTCGGCGATACTTTTAGGAAGACATGGTCTCCAACTTGAAAGTCCAAATCGCTCCGACGCTTATCCGCATAACTCTTTTGTCGACTTTGAGCTGAAATCAAACGTTCTCGAGCTAGTCGAACCTTGTCTTCGGCCTCTTGAAGTACATCGGGGCCTAAAATCAATCGTTCTCCCACCTCGCTCCAATGAAGAGGTGATCGGCACTTTCTTCCATAAAGAGCCTCGAATGGCGCCATCTTGATACTTGCTTGATAACTATTGTTATAGGCAAACTCGGCCATCGGTAGGTATTGATGCCAACCACTCTGATAATCCAAAACACATGCTCTGAGCATGTCCTCCAAGATTTGTATGGTTCGCTCGGACTGCCCATCACTCTAGGGGTGGAAAGCTGTACTGAAATCCAACTGCGTGCCTAGGGCCTCATGAAGGCTCCTCCAAAAATGAGATGCGAATCTTGGATCTCGATCAGAAACTATAGAAACAGGCACTCCATGCAATCGCACAATCTCATCAAGGTAAATTTGTGCAAGCTTCTCTCTAGACCAAGTAGTATGGATAGGGATAAAATAAGCAGATTTGGTTAACCTATCCACAATCACCCAAATAGCATCATGCCCAGCTTGAGAGCGAGGCAATCCAACAACAAAATCCATGGTGATCCTCTCCCACTTCCACACGGGGATGGGTAAACTCTGCAACTTACCTGCGGGAAGTCGGTGCTCGGCTTTCACTTGTTGGCATGTCAAGCATTGAGCCACAAACTTTCCAGCATCTTTCTTCATGCCGGGCCACCAATAATGCAACCTTAAGTCCTTGTACATTTTGGTGCCACCAGGGTGAAGAGAATAAGGTGCTCGGCACTTCCTTCAGGATCTCTTCTTTGATCTCCAAATCCGCCGGTACATAAAGTCGACTTCGAAAACGAAGTACGCCATGATCGTCCACATGAAACTGACCCGCTCGGCCATCCACAAGTGTAGCCCGAATCTTTTCCAAACTAGGATCTTGGACTTGTTTCATCTTGATCCTTTCCATAAGAGTCGGTTGCAACACCAATGCCATCAATCTCTTGGGTGTCTCGGGTGCCACAACCTCCAACTCCAACCGTCTCATATCTTGAAGTAATGGTCGTTGGTAAGTGATCATCATCTCTAAGTTCTCCATCGATTTGCGACTTAGAGCATCTGCCACTACATTTGCTTTCCCAGGATGGTAGAGAATAGTCAAATCATAATCCTTAAACAGCCCCAACCATGTGCGCTGCCTAAGATTCAACTCCTTCTGAGTAAAGAGGTACTTTAGACTCTTATGATCAGTATATACCTCACAATGCTCACCGTATAAGTAGTGTCGCCACAGCTTCAATGCAAATACCACGGCGGCTAATTCCAAATCATGAGTGGGATAGTTTTTCTCGTAGTCCTTTAATTGACGGGAGGCATAAGCAATAACCTTCTCGTTTTGCATCATAACACACCCTAACCCACTCAAGGAAGCATCGCTGTAGATCACGTATCCCGCTACTGCAGTAGGTAAAGCCAAGATCGGGGCGGTCGTCAACCGTTCCTTCAATTCCCCGAAGCTTCTCTCACATGCATCATTCCAAATAAACTTGGTGCCTTTATGTGTTAGTCGCGTGAGAGGAGTAGATAACCTTGCAAATCCCTCAACAAAATGCCGATAGTAGCCGGCCAGACCGATAAAACTCCGGATCTCGGTGATGTTCGTCGGTCTAGGCCAATCCTTGATTGCCTCAATTTTCTTGGGGTCCACAGCTATTCCTTTATCCGATATTACATGACCCAAGAACGCTACCTCTCGTAGCCAAAACTCACATTTCTTCAACTTGGTGTACAGCTCTTTCTCCCAAAGTAATTGCAATACTTGCCGCAAGTGATCCTCATGCTCTTCGTCACTTCGAGATTACACCAAGATGTCGTCGATGAACACCATGACGAATCTATCCAAAAAGGGCTTGAAGACACGGTTCATCGAATCCATAAAAGCTGCCGGGGCATTAGTGAGCCCAAAGGCATAACAGTAAACTCATAGTGTCCATACCGTGTCCTAAAAGCCGTCCTAGGAACATCCTCGGGCTTGATCTTAAGTTGGTGGTATCCAGACTGAAGGTCAATCTTCTAATACACTCTTGATGCCTGTAGTTGATCAAACAAATCATCAATCCTCGGCAATGGATACTTATTCTTAATTGTGACCTTGTTAAGCTCGCGGTAGTCCACGCAAAGGCGAAGCGATCCATCCTTTTTCTTGACGAACAAAACTGCTGCTCCCCAAGGTGAAACGCTCGGTCGGATGGAGCCTTTTTCCAACAAGTCTTGAAGCTGTGCCTTGAGTTCTTTTAACTCTGCCGGTGCCATCCTATATGGTGCTTTCGAGATTGGGGTAGTTCCAGGGATCAGATCTACCACAAACTCGATCTCTCTATCCGAAGGCATCCCCGGTAACTCTGCCGGGAACACATCGGCAAACTCTCGCACAACTGGGATATCCTCCACTCTCGGAGTCTCACTGCTCCTATCCACAATGGTAGCCAAGTAGGCGACACATCCACTCCTAATTAACTGTTTTGCTCTGGTGGAAGAGATAGTCATCGCAAACAGTGATCTCTTGCAGCCTCTGAACACAATTTCCTTTTGTCCCGGTTCTCGAAACGTCACGAGTCGATTCTCACAATCAATGGTAGAATGATATCTTGTGAGCCAATCCATGCCCAAAACCACATCGAATTCTCCAAGTCGATGGAGGGCCAGCAAATCTGCCAGCAAAATCCAATCCCCAATCCTAATAGGACAACTAGGGGAAAACTCCCGAATCTCCAAAGTATGATCGGGAACTAAGACTCGTCCCGGGTGCAAGGTAGGAACTAACTCAATGCCATGCAACTCGGCAAACAACCGGTCAATGAATGAATGAGATGCACCAGTGTCAAATAAAGCTCGAACTCGAATGCTATGAATCAAGATAATACCAGCAACGATGTCCTCTGCCGCTGAAGCCTCCTCGGTTTGGGCCGCATACATGCGCCCGCTTGGAGCCTGCCGTGGCCCCTCGTACTGTCGCGATGCCGGTGGTCGTCCTGACTGAGAGTAGGTGGGTGGGGTCACCTATCCTGGAATAACTGATGCCGATGCTGATGAAGGTGTCAGTGTCGAGCCTCGCGGGCATTCTGATCGAAAGTGGCCCTCCTGGCCACAAAGATAGCACTTGCCTCCACGCTGCGGGCATTGCGGTGGCACATGGGGTCCACCACAAATCACACAACGCGGCGGCCGCCGACGGTCAGGTCCTCCCCGCTGTGAAGATGAGCCGCGTCCTCCAGACTGGCTCCTCGGGTGCTTCGGCGGTTTCTTCGAATAGGGCTTATGACTTGCGCCCTCGGTCGCCGACCTCTTGCCTCGCGTTCTATCAAGAGCTTGTCTCCCTTCCTTAGCAATCTCCGCGCCTTTCTCCACTATCAAGGCACGGTCCACAACCTCCCGGTAGGTTTGGAGGTTTAGGGTCTGAACCAATCTGAAAATGGACGGTCTAAGGCCGCTCTCAAACATACGGGCCTTGTCCTCATCGTCCCTCACAACGTGCGGAATACAGTTAAGTAGTCGAGTAAATTCCCTCTCGTACTCCGCCACGGTTTTGTCTCCTTGCCTCAAGTTGCGAAGATCTCTTTCCATTTGCCTTTTTGCGCTCGCCGGAAAATACTTCATTGCAAGCATCTTCTTGAACCGCGGCCATGTGATTGCCGCCAAATCGGTCGTGGGGTCATCCCGAATGTCCGTCCACCACTGATAAGCATCGCCCTCAAGATGGTGTGTTGCCAACCACACCGGTCTCCCTCCGCTACGAAGGTATCGTGGAAAAGTTTCTCCATGTGTAGAATCCACTTCTCAAAAACCCAATAGTCGGGTTTCTCTCCATCATATGTCCGAGGCTTGGATTCCCGGAATTCCCTCAAACAAGCCATGAGTCGGTCCCGCTCTTCTCCTGCTACCATCATCGGTAAAACCTTCCTCGCCGGCGGAGTCTGAACTGGCGGTGACATCACAACCTCTTCCCGGCGCCCAGCACTCGGAGTGTGATGTGAAGACTCGGGCACCTCAGGTCGAAGTGCATCGGTCACTCCACCCATGTGCTCCTGTTGTTGCACTGGTGGGTGCGAAGGGTCTTGAGTTCCCCTTGCCGGCAACTGCTGTGTCAAAAGAGCTTCCAACCTCTGCATCCTTGCATCCTGCCGACGCGAAGCCTCAGCCTGCTCTCGCGCCGCAGCCGACTGCCGCTCCACTACATCAGCTAGCATAGCCAACTGCTCTCTCAAATCTCGGACCTCACTGGATCCGGAAGTAGCGGACGTCTCCGCATCGGCCTCCTCGGCCGTCATGGAGCAAGTCGTAGGCATCACAAACTGTAACAGGCATAAAATGCGTAGGTTAGGATAACCAACGCGAAACGCATCCCCACTCAAAACAAATCCCAATCATGCGAAAGCAAATGAAGCATGCCACAATTATTTCCCGATGTCAGGTTGTCGGCCGCCAACCAGACCTTCCAAGGAAATAGAAGGTGCAATCACTTCGATCAACTCCAACTCTTATGAAGTTATAGTATTGGCCCAGTCATGTTACTTTCGCCAAGCAATCATATAAGACCCCGTCTCTCACGTTCTTAATCCTTATGGTCCAACCAGCCTAAGGTTTGCTAGGTTCTCTAAGACTCAACCCTAGGCTCTGATACCAATAAAATCTGTCACGCCCCAGGCCCGAGCGGAAGCCTACCCGGCAGGTGCACAGACCCGCCGTGTTCACAAGGTCCCCCCCAGTACACACAAGGCGTCTACAACAACAAAGCGGAAAGGAAGCAATATACACATCCTACTAGTAATCAGAGCACAACACAACTAAACTATACATAAAAGAGGAAAGTAGATAACAACTATCATACAAGAAGTTAAAATCCATTATACAATTGTGGTCCCCTCAAATACAACCTATCAAAATACATGGGTGGTTTTTATGCCAAAATACACTAACACCTCTCCAAGAAGAACAAAAGAAAAGGTGCCCTGTAACCACCTCGAGTGGTGCGACGGGGACAAGCTAGCTATGCGGTAACCCCTTGCAACGGTCCCGAGCCCCTCCC
Organism: Tillandsia leiboldiana; assembly: GCA_029204045.2. NCBI lineage: Eukaryota > Viridiplantae > Streptophyta > Magnoliopsida > Poales > Bromeliaceae > Tillandsia > Tillandsia leiboldiana. The sequence goes on from CM055065.1 coordinate 15,317,318, forward strand.
GCTGCGGATGGCTCTGAAAAACAACAACCCAAATGGGGTGAGAACTATTAATCAATAGTTCCCAGTGGGTAAGCCGCCGAGAGGAGCGAAATACACCACTAGGTCAACTGAGGCATAAGATAGTAAAACTGCTGAAATGAAATGCAGAAAATAATCAACTGAAGTAAAGTACTCTACTACTATCATGCCTCTATTCTCATGTACAAAGTAATGATGATATGAAACTATCATGTTATCATAATGTCCAACTACAATGAGTAGTATTAGTTATGTGGTGTCCAATGTCAAGTTTGCTATCATGTATGCCCGACTACCATGAATGTATCATCTATGTGATATTTCAATGTCAAGTTTAGTTAACTTAATCCTTTTCTCTTGAAGACTTTCTTTGAGTCTAAGCTTGAGCCACGCCTCATGGTCCCGTGGTGGCACCCCCCAAGGAGCTATGCCAATCCAACGGCGTCCCAATCGGCACCCAATCGCGCACGGCGATCATGATGTCGCAAATGGCCAACTCCGGAGTGCCGGCTTGGAGGGAGCGATCCTACCAAGCATGTGCGAATGAGCACAAACGGCAAGCAAGCAAGTCTCGATCATCGTGTCTAAAACATGGAATAGCAATCATCGTGTCTAAAACACGGAATAGCATCATCGACCTTTAGGTCGGGGTATAGTATCTCAAGTGTCAATGTTTCATATACAATATTAACATTATCTTGCATAATGAAAATGTAAAACATTTACAAGTTGTTCTCATCATGTCTCAAACATGGAATCTTACTATTTCATCTTGATTGTACAAGTTTAAGAATTTTCTACTTGTATCTCACTACACTAGATGGCACTAATGTCATAATGTCCATTTTCTTCATGATCATATGCATAACATATCTCAATAATTCTATAACATGTATAGTTATTTTCTATTCGTATCCAAAAGCTTAAGTTCACGAAAATTCCTATTCAATCCCCCCTCAAAGTGCCCATGCACCTACAATGTTTACCTCTACTACATAGAGTATGAAATTTTCTACACATGAAGGGGTTCAAATGCACGATCATAAATCATGATAAATCAAACGATGCATATTTAATATAGCAATGATGCCCTAAAATTCTATTGAAGACATAGGGGGAGTTCACCCATTTCGGTGAGGTCAGACCCACCGGATAGTTGCCAAATCCTTGTGAAGGATCCCTACCAAGAAGCCCACACTTCCTCTTATGCCCTAAGAGAAGTTTCCAAAGGGTTAAAACATCACAAAACCCTAATCACAAAATCCCTTAAAATTATAAGGAAAATAGATGGAAAAATACCTTAGGTTGAGGGATTTTGCTAAATCTTGCAATCCAAACAAGAAAAGCTTCAAAACCAACCTACAAGAGTGTTCTACACCCATCAATTCCACCCCAAAAGCTAGAAATCAAAAAGCCCAAAAATAAACCCTAGTTTTCCAAAAACTAGGTTTTCCCTCAAAAATCCCAAAAGAAAGGGAAAGGAAGTGTTCCAAACCTCTTTGAGCTTGAATCCCACCTTGGAATAGCAAAGGATAGGAACTAGAGCTCTAAACCTCCTTCTTCTTCATGTTCTAGCCTTCCTCCAACCTCTTGTAGCAAGCTTCAATGGTGGAGAAGAGGAGGTTGAAGATGAACCCAAGTAGAGAGAGGTGTTTGGAGAAGGAAATCCAAGATCTCTTTCTCTCTCTCTCTCTCTCTAACACTTTCTCTTGCTCTCTCCAAATGAGAGTAAAAGAGGAAGTGAAGGGGTTAAAAACCTAAGGTAACAAAAGCCCAAAAGCCCCTTGCAAGAAACGTCATTACGTTTCTTATTGTGCTGTCCAGACCCGAACGGTCCGGACTGCCCCAATACGGTCTGGACCCCGAACGTGAAATTTCCGGTTTCGCACGGACGGTCCGGACCCCGAAGCCAAATCTCAAATTTTTGAATTTTTCGAAAATTTCCGATTTGCGTCCAAACTCTCCGGAAACCTTCTAGAACCTTCCGGAAGCTTACTAAAACATCCGAAGGGTATCATTTAACCCTTCACACACTAGAACTTTGCAATTTGCTAAAGTTTAGTGTACTACTGATTGAGATCGAGACGGTGGTTGACGTGGTTTTGGAAACCGCGCCGACTTCGGTAGCACCTCTTGGACTATCACCCGTGAGACAGTGAGAGAGCTGTTAGCGCAGTTGCGGGACCCGATGGATCGAGAGGTTTGTGTGACCCAGTGCCACGTCGTGGGGATACGACAGTGAGGATCCGAGAGATTGATATTTTGGATATGTTGCCACACCGTTGATACACGGTGGTGATGCCATGCCGTTGATACACGGTGGTGATGCCATGCCGTTGGTACACGGCAGTGATGCCTCGTTGTGGGTACACAACGGTGAGGGTTCTATGATGGTTAGAGCACTGACAGGTTTGGATTGTATTTCGGCAGATGCCCTTTTCTGAGATTGGTAGCGCTATGAGCCTTTTCCCGAGGGCTGTGCCCAGACAGTGTTCTGAACCGATAGGGACATTATGAGATTTCAGTAAGGTCAAGTGGTTTGACTAAGGCCCTGCAGCCTTTTGGATTTGAGGAATTGTGTGTTTCACCTGTGTTTGGACGGATTGGTAGCCGTACCCGTCGTTGATATTTGGATTTATTTCCGAGGTGGCATAGAGCATGAGGAGCGTTTGAGGATAGTGCTGCAACTTCTAAGAGAGGAGAAGTTATATGCCAAGTTGAGAGAGTATGCTTTGACTTCGGAAGGTTTTTGTTGTTAGGCCATGTGATATCGGCTGCAAGAGTGACAGTGGACCCAACGAAGAGTGTTGCCGTTTGGGTTAGGCCTAGACCTATGATAGTGACACAGGTCAGAAGCTTTGGATTAAGCAGGGCCAGTATAGCTTCGAGGAGTTAAAGCTGAGGAGAATACCAGCATTGATGTAGATTTTGCCAGTGATAGAGAGAGCATGGAGTTATCCAGAGATCCTTGAACCTGAAATACTTGGTTACTCAGGAGGATTTTGGTTGAGGCAACGCCGGTTGACAGAATTATTGGAATTGTAGGATTGAACTTGTAATTTTATCCCGGCGAGGACATTATGGTCAGGTACGCCTTGCTTAGGCGAGCAGTGCAACCTTGGAAAGAGGTAACCGTTCAGTGGAGGCCACTGTTGGAACTTTGGAAGTGGAGTGTTAGCTGTAACAGGAACAACTCCAAGACCCTCTCCCATCTTTTTTTTTTCTTTCTGCTTATGCCGAGGATTGACGAACTGTTCGACGATTTCGAAATGCTGCTCCAGGAATGGAGAAGGTGCCGGAGCCTGTTCTTGTTTGATTGGGGTGAAGGCACTAGCCATTCGAGGTTTTCGAACTTTTCGCCGTTACCGGCTGGTTTTCAAAATTGAGAGTTAGGGGTTGGGGAATGTTCCTGATGTTGGGTTTCTTGACTTATTGATGGATGTGAGAGTGTAATTGAGGAGTTCTGAGCAGTGGATTGCTGTATGGGCAGCGAAAAAGTTTTCATTTACCTTGAGTGAAGGTTCAGTGGAGCCATCATAATGAGTGAGAAAGGCCATCCGAGAGCCCGAGGATGAGTTCAGTATTCCGATCCTCATTGATTGAGACATTCTCCCGATATTGGATTTATTCTGGTTTCGAGGACGAGAAACCCTTTTTAAGGAGGGGAGAGTGTAGAGTACTAGAACTTTGTAGAGTGCACCGACTTCGCGAGATGGCGTGGTGCGGAGAGATCGCCTTGGGCGTGTTCCATTTGGGTTTACAGATGAGTTCCGACTGTTTCGGATCGACGCAGAATCCTTCGGGATGAAAAGTGAGTTAGCGGCGTCAAACTTGGAAGCCCAGTTGAATCAGTGATTTCGAGGCTTTGTGTACTGGTAGAGTACTTGTCGAGTACTGGATTGGATAGAGAACCGACTTCGCGGCTGTGCGAAGAGAAATTGGAAAGGGTTGGAACACGTGTATTTTCCGGTTACAGCAGAGTTCGGGTTGACTCGGACTGATGCGGAGGCCCCGAAGACAAAAAGTGAGTCGGAGTTGGCAATTAAAGGATTTAAGTAATTACTTGTAACCCGCTTTGGAATTGAGAAAAAGGAACGAGAAAAGAGATGAATAAAGAATGCAAGTGAGGTTTTCTTGTGAGAATGCCGGATTGTTGGATTGAGCATACCGACTCCAACGTTGAGCTTTTGAGTGGGAAAAAGCTTGGACCATGTGTACTCTATGTTTACAGCGGGGTTCGGGAAATTTCGGAGTGGTGCGGAAGCTTCCCGGGTCAATAAGTGAGTTGTCGGCGAGGACTTGGAAGCAATCAGACTCGGATTTCAGCCTTGGAGAGCTTCAGTTCCGGAATTGAGCACTGAGTTCCGGAACTGAGCACCGTGTTCCGGAACTCAGGCTCCAGTTCCGGAACTAAACGGTTTAGTTCCGGTACCCCATTATGGGTACCGGTACTCGGGGTCTCAGGGAGCTTAATTAAGCTGGAATCAGATATTTTGGTGAGGGGCAAGGTGGTCATTTCACATTCCTTTATGTTTACCCTTCACCTTGGTCTTTATATAGGGGCCCTCTCCCCTGCTTCTTCTCCACGACAGAGAAAGAAAGAAAGAAAAGGAAAGAGAGTAAGTAAGGAAAGGAAAAGAGAGTGAGAGAGAGGTGGAGAGGGATTGTGCTGTGGTTTCCTGCTGCTTGGAGTTGGACGGGGCCGCGCGTGCATCGAGCCACTCACGAGGTAAGTGGCAGATTTTCTTCCAAGCTGGGTTTTGGATTTTATATTGGGTTTTGTTGGAGCTTTGAGCTTATTGGGATTATTCCTTCCATCCTTGCTTTTGTGCTGTGAGCATGTGGATTGTTACTGCACGGAGCCGAGGCATGCTGTGAGGGGACAGCGGGAGCCGGAGCGTGCCGGATCTTCTTTAGAGGTCTCGAGAGGATTGTTCAAGCTTCCGTGGATATTTTGCGAGGATCGCGATAGTGCGCGCGCGCTGGGCGCATTTTTCGGGCGTTCCGGCAGGTTTCCGTCAGTTAGCGGTGCGGTGCTTCACCGACTTCGGCGTGTGCCTGCGGAAAGCATTCCAGGTGGGTTGGAATTTCTTCAAGATGTATGGAATGCCTTCTAAAGCTATTGTATGCATGTTGATCATGTTTAGCTTATTATTTATATAGCTGGTAAATCTGATAATTGCCTAGAAAATCATAGAAAGGCATTTATGAGCCCCGGTTATTTTTAGCATGATCTAGAGAGGCTTTGACACTAGACTGTATATTTCCTTGAGAGCCGGGATCTATCTGGACCTTCATAATATTTTTATAAACGGTTTTAAGTGAAACTCAGATTTTAAAGGGGTTTTTAATTATTTAGAATACTATGAATGGTCCGGGTAGTTCAAGATGCATGTGTACTCATGCCGCGGGGCCGAGTGGATTTTAGAGCATTGTGGGATGAGTTCTAGTGTCATGAGGGTTTTAGCATTGTTCCAGTTCGGGGGCGGAAGCTATGGGCGGCTATGCCTGCAGCCTGTTCTTGTTAGATAGGGTTGTAGGTGGCAGTCGTTCAGAATTTCCAGGCCTCCCGTGTGAGAGATTGAGGATTTATTCCCTGATTGGGTTACTCTAGATCGTGGTTCGTGCATTATCAGATTGAGTCGTAGAGGATTCTCCGACATAGCAATGAGAGGGTTGGGCATTCCCTGATCCAGTCGTGGAGGGTTCCCGACTGTGTTGTGCTATCTAGATTTTTGGTATCCGATCTGGTCGATCGTGGATCATAGCCTGCATGCGCCATTATGAGACAGTTGAGACTGACTAGATACTAGAGCTCGGTGGGGTCGCTCCCCTCGAGTACGCTCCGGATGCGTGATTATGATTGAGATAGACAGACTAGGACGTCCCACAGGGGTGGGCAAGAGCGTTCCTAGTGGTCAGTTTAGGACGCCCCACGGGGGTGGGCAGGTGCGTTCATAGCAGCCAGTTCAGGACGCCCCACGAGGAGTGGGCAGGTGCGTTCATAGTAGTCAGTAGGACGCCCCACGTGGAGTGGGCAGGAGCGTTCCTAGACGATAGGCGCGGGCTGGACTGAGCCAGTTTTGGGCCAGTCATTGAGATTTGGGTTTTGAGAGCACCTCGTGTGCGAGTGGTGCATAGCTTGCTCTTAGATGAGTTTTCCTTTGAGCATGATACTTGAGGTATTTAGCAGTGACGTATGCATAGCAGGATCATAGTAGAGGTTTCCTTGAGCATGTGGTTATGGGATATAGTTGTAGCTCATTTCCTGCTTTCATATATTATCTATTTGCATACCTATCTTTTGAGCCTCCAGTAGACTTAGTGGGCATACCGTGGATATTGGTGACGGTACCCACTGGGATCTACCTTCTGCAGTAGATCTCACACCCGCTGCGGTGACAGGTTCCTGAGGTAGCTGTTCCGGCTTGGTTCACGCGGAGACAGCTGATCGAGGTGAGGACGTGGCCGAGTAGTTCCTTACCAGTTTTGAGAGTCAAAGGTAGATGTACCCTGTATTTTATGTTTCCACTTTTGTACTGGACAGTCTGAGAGTTTGGTGAGGCTTTGTATTTTATTTGACAGTTGAGAGATGTTGTATTGAGGATGATTTTATTATATCAGATGTTCAGTGGTTTATTCTATAGCATTCGGTTATTATTTCAGCTCTTATACATGTTTAGCTATTGATCTGACTTGCAGGGTAGACGCTTCGTCTGTGCGGCAGTTTCCGTACAGATGGCGGATCTGTTGGCGAGCCCGGGTCGCAGTTTCGACCCCGGGGCGTGACACTTTTAACCCTCTTTATCCTCTCTTTTCCTATCATTTGGAGAGAACAAGAGAAGGTATGTGAGAGGGAGTGAAGGAGAGTTTTTCTTTGGATTTTTCATCTCCAACTGTTCCCTCCACTTGAGTTCTTCTTCTTCTTCTTCTTCTTCTTCTTCGTTCTCTTCTCCACCATTGGAGCTTGCACCAACAGCTTGAGAGAAGGCAAGAGCTTGGAGAAGAAGTTTGAAGCCCTTGTTCCTATCCTTTGCACTTTCGAGGTCGGATTTGAGCTTAAGAGGTTAGGAACACTTCTTTTCCCTTTCTTTTGGGATTTTTGTTGGGAAACCTAGTTTTTGGAAAACCAGGGTTTTTTTGGAGCTTTTTGATTTCCAACTTTTGGGGTGGAATTGATTGGTGTAGAATACTCTTGAAGGTTGGTTTTGAAGTTGTTCTTGTTTGTATTTCAAGATCTAGCAAGATTTCTCAACCTAAGGTATTTTCCGCCGATTTTCTTTATGATTTTTAAGGCATTTTGTGATTGGGTTTTTGTGATGCTTTAACCCTTTGGAAACTTCTCCTAGGGCATAAGAGGAAGTGTGGGCATCTTGGTTGGGATCCTTCCTAAGGATTTGGCAACTATCCGGTGGGTTTGACCTCAACGAAATGGGTGAACTTCCCTATGTCTCCTATAGACTTTTAGTGCATCATTGTTATATTAAACATGCATCATTTGATTTATAATGATTTATGATCATGCATTTGAACCCCTTCATATGTAGAAAATTTCATACTCTATGTAGTAGAGGTAAACATTGTATGTGCATGGGCACTTTAAACGGGGATTGGATAGGAATTTTCGTGAACATAAACTTTTGAATATGAATAGAGAATAATTATACATGTTATAGAATTATTGGGACATGTTATGCATATGAACATGTATAAATGGACATTATGACATTAGAGCCATCTAGTGTAGTGAGATACAAGTAGTAAACTTCTAAACTTGTACAATCTAGATGAAATAGCGAGATTCCATGTTTGAGACATGAGGACAACTTGTAAATGCTTTACTCTTTCATTATGCAAGATAATGCTAATATTGCATATGAAACATTGACACTTATACTATACCCCTACCTAAAGGTCGATGATGCTATTCCGTGTTTTCGACACGATGATCAAGACTTGCTTGCTTGCCGTTTGTGCTCATTCGCACATGCATGGTAGGGTCGCTCCCTCTAAGCCGGCACTCCGGAGTTGACCATTTGCGACATCATGATCGCCGTGCTGGATTGGGTGCCAATTGGGACATTGTTGGATAGGCATTGCTTCGTTGGGGGGTGCCACCACGGGACCATGAGGCGTGGCTCAAGCTTAGACTCAAAGAAAATTTTCAAAAGAAAATGATTAAAGTTAACTAAACTTGACGTTGAATATCACGTAGATGATATATTCATGGTAATTGGACATACATGATAGTAAACTTGCCATTGAACTTCACCTAGTTGATACATTCATGGCAGTTGGACATACATGATAGTAAACTTGATATTGGACATCACATAGATGATGCTACTTAATGTAGTTGGACATTATGATAGATCAGTTTGTACATGAGCATAGAGGCATGATAGTAGTAGAGTACTTTACTTCAGTTGTTTATTATCTGCAATCACTTGGCCGCGATTCAAGAAGACGCTCGCAATGAAGTAATTTCCAGCGAGTGCAAAAAGGCAAATGGAAAGAGATCTCCGCAACTTGAGGCAAGGAGACAAGACAGTGGCGGAGTACGAGAGGGAATTTAGTCGACTACTTAACTTTATTCCGCACATTGTGAGGGACGACGAGGACAAGGCCCGTATGTGTGAGAACAGCCTTAGACCGTCCATCTTTAGATTGGTTCAGACCCTAAACCGCCAAACTTACCGAGAGGTTGTGCACCGTGCCTTGATAGTGGAGAAAGGAGCGGAGATTGTAAAGGAGGAGAGATAAGCCCTTAATAGGACGCGGGGCAAGAGATAGGCGAATGAGGGCGCAAGTCACAAGCCCTATTCGAAGAAACCGCCGAAGCACCCAAGGAGTCATAGCCGCTCACCGGGAGAAGACATGTCAGTCACTCATCCTATCCCTTGGGAGAGTTAAGAAACTCAATGAGGACTCTCGCTAACAATCACGACTCTCGCGCGAGTCATCCTAAGGTCCAAGCACAAGCCAAGGGTTTCTAAGTCCACAATGACCAACATCCTAGGCTCTGATACCACTCTAATCTGTCACGCCCCGGGGTCGAAACTGCGACTCGGGCCCGCCAACAGATCCACCGCTCATACGGGAAGCCCCGGATAGACGAAGCGACCAACCTACAAAAGATAATACTAACCACTATACAGATATCAGAGCGAAAAAGTAAACTGCTGAAATAAATAAATACAATCCTCAAATAGTACAAGTCAGGTCCTCACAATACATAAGTCTCTCCAAAATAAAACTCTCAAAATAAAATAAGTACATGATACATCCAAACCACTGACTGTACTAAAACAACACCAAAAAGGGGTAGTGCAGGCGGGACTTGGTTTGGTTTATCTGAATTAGGCGGCTTAATTTACTTTGGGTTTTGTTCGACGTCGGCGATCCACGGGTTGTTAGTATGATCAAATGTGATGTTAGTGCAGGCAGGACTGGGTCGGATGATTGGGTTACTCTCGGCGGTATAGTTGATGAATACATCCCTTTTATACTGTTCATTCACAGAGAGGCTTAGTAGCCGTAGATTTATATTTCAGTAGTTTACTTTTCCCTATTTTTACCGCTCTCTCCAATTTTGCCTCTGGTAGACTTAGTGGGTAGGTTGGAGTTCTCGATGAAGTGTCCACTGAGGACAACTAGTTTTTAGTAGTTCTCATGTCCTCTATTGACCCACTTTTTTTGCAGAGTCCTCCGTAGCTGTTGCAGCGACAGCGGACTCGGTAAGGGGATCGTGGGGTAGATAGATGCAGTACACTGAACTTTAGTAAATTGTGAAGTTCGAGTGTGTGAAGAGTTGAATGATACCCTTCGGATGTTTTTGTAAGCTTCCGAAAGGTTCTAGAAGGTTTCTGGAGAGTTTGGACGCAAATCGGAAATTTTTGGAAAATTTGAAAATTTGAGGTTTTTGGCTTCGGGCTCCGGACCGTCCGGGGACCGTCCGGATTGTCCGCGCTAATCTGAGAAATTCCACCTTTGGGGTCCGGACCGTTTTGGTCTGGACAGCCCAGTAAGAAATGTAATTACATTTCTTTCAGGGGGCTTCTGGGATTTTGTTACGTTAGGGTTTTTAACCCTCTTCTTCCTCTCTTTTCCTCTCATTTGGAGAGTGCAAGAAAGAGTGTTAGAGAGAGAGAGAGGGAGAGCTCTTCTTGGATTTCCTTCTCCAACACATCTCTCTACTTGGGTTCTTCTTCAACCTTCTCTTCTCCACCATTGGAGCATGCTTCAAGAGCTTGAAGGAAGGCAAGGGCTTGAAGAAGATGGAAGTTTGAAGCCCTAATTCCTATCCTTTGCACTTCAAGGTGGGGTTTGAGCGTAAAAGAGGTTTGGAACACTTCTTTTCCATTTTCTTTGAGATTTTTGTAGGAAAACCTAGTTTTTGGGAAAACTAGGGTTTATTTGGGGCTTTTAGATTTCTAGATTTTGGGGTGGAATTGATGGGTGTAGAACACTCTTGTAGGTTAGTTTTGAAGCATTTCTTGTTTGGATTTCAAGATTTAGCAAGATTTCTCAACCTAAGTTATTTTCCAACTATTTTTCTTATGATTTTTAAGGAATTTTGTGATTAGGTTTTTGTGATGTTTTAACCCTTTGGAAACTTCTCTTAGGGCATAAGAGGAAGTGTGGGCATCTTGGTTGGGATCCTTCACAAGGATTTGGCAACTATCCAGTGGGTTTGACCTCACCGAAATGGGTGAACTCCCCCTATGTCTTCTATAGAGTTTTAGGGCATCATTGTTATATTAAACATGCATCATTTGATTTATCATGATTTATGATCATGCATTTGAACCCCTTCATGTGTAGAAAACTTCATACTCTATGTAGTAGAGGTAAACATTGTAGGTGCATGGGCACTTAAAGGGGGGATTGAATAGGAATTTTCGTGAACTTAAGCTTTTGGATATGAATAGAGAATAACTATACCTGTTATAGAATTATTTGGACATGTTAAGCACATGATCATGTATAAATGGACATTATGACATTAGTGCCATCTAGTGTAGTGAGATACAAATAGAAAACTTCTAAACTTGTACAATCAAGATGAAATAGTTAGATTCCAAGTTTGAGACATGAGGACAACTTGTAAATGTTTTACTCTTTCATTATGCAAGATAATGTTAATATTGTATATGAAACATTGACACTTGAGATACTATACCCCGACCTAAAGGTCGATGATGCTATTCCGTGTTTTAGACACGATGATTGCTATTCCGTGTTTTAGACACGATGATCGAGACTTGCCTGCTTGCCGTTTGTGCTCACTCGCACATGCTTTGTAGGGTCGCTCCCTCCAGGCCGGCACTCCGGAGTTGGCCATTTGCGACATCATGATCGCCGTGCGGGATTGGGTGCCGATTGGGACGCCGTTGGATAGGCATAGCTCCGTGGGGGGTGCCACCACGGGACCATGAGGCGTGTCTCAAGCTTAGACTCAAAGAAAGTCTTCAAGAGAAAATGATTAAGTTAACTAAACTTGACATTGAATATCACATAGATGATACATTCATGGTAGTTGGACATACATGATAGCAAACTTGACATTGGACACCACATAAATAATACTACTAATTGTAGTTGGACATTATGATAACATGATAGATTCATATCATCATCACTTTCTACATGAGCATAGAGGCATGATAGTAGTAGAGTACTTTGCTTTACTTCAGCTGTTTATTATCTGCTTTTTATATCATCAGTTTTACTATCTTATGCCTCAGTTGACCTAGTGGTGTATTTCGCTTCTCTCGGCGGCTTACCCACTTGGAACTATTGTCTAATTGTTCTCACCACATTTGGGTTGTTGTTTTTCAGAGCCATCCGGAGCGGGAGGGGCTCGGGATCGTGGCAAGGTGTCGTCGCATAGCTAGCTTGTCCCCGTCGCGCCACTCGAGGTGGTTACAGGGCACCTTTCCTTTTGTTTCGTGGGAGAGGTGTGGGTGTATTTTTGTATAGAGACCTCCCATGTGTTTTGATAGGTTGCACTTGAGAGGACCACTTTTGTATTTTTGATTTTTACTTCTTTGTATGATAGTCGTTATCTACTCTTCTCTTTTATGAATATTTTAATTGTGTTCTGCTCTGATTACTAGTAGGATGTGTCTATTGCTTCCTTTCCACTTTGTTGTTGTAGACGCCTTGTGTGTACCGAGTGGTACCTTGTGCACACGGCGGGTCTGTGCACGTGCCGGGTATGCTTCCGTTGGGGCCCGGGGCGTGACAATAGATCTACTTCCAGTTTCTTTTTGTTGAGGGATGTAGCTTTGTACGCTATGTTCTTTTAGTTTTTCAGATTATTGTACTTTGGGTCTAGCTTTTTGCCAGCTGGTTGTATCTTTACTATTACTTCTGAGAGATCTTTTTTGTATATTGGAGTTTTATTGTACAATTTTAGTCTGATGTTTATCTTTAGTTTTAGCTCTATTTTGCTCGTTTGTATGGTTCTTTATACTTGAGCAGATTACTGACGTTTCGTGTGCGTGAGGCTTTCCGTGTATATGGCGGATCTGTTGGCGAGCCCGGGTGTAGTACACTAAACTTTAGCAAATTGGCGAGCCCGGGTTACGGGTGGAATGATACCCTTCGGTTGTTTTTAGTCTCCAGAGTGTTGGATCCCTAGTTCCCATCCCTTGTACTTCCAAGGTGGAATTTGAGTTTATAAGACTTTGGGAATACTCTTTTCCTTTTCTCTCTCTTGTGAATTTTTGTGTGAATGGAATAGTGTTTGGCACTATTTAAAGGACATTGATGGGACATTGATGGGACCTTGATAGGACCTTGATGGGAAATTGATAGAACCTTGATAGGACCTTGATGGGACATGTATGGGACATTGAAAAGACATGGTTGTAAGAACAATTTTTTTTATGAGTGAAAACTTTCCTTGTTCTCCACGCACACATCTCTCTCTTTCTTTTTATCTCTAGTGGGAACACTTCTCCAACAAGAGAAGCTTAGAGGAAAGCTTGTGTGGAGGAGATCAAGCTTGGAAGGAGGTTGGAGAGAAGGGAAATACAAGCTATTCTTCGAGTAGAGCTTGGAGTGCTTGGAGGCTAAGGTAAGGAATTTCGTGATTAGGTTTTTTTATGATGTTTTACCCCTTTGGAAACTTTTCTTGGAGCATAAGAGGAAAGGCGGGCAACTCGGACGGGTTCCTTCGCAAGGGTTTGGCCACTATCTAGTGGGTTTGCTCTCACCGAAATGGGTGAACTTCCTGTGGTGACCCCGATCCCCTTGCAGCTTTCCCCATGACCTATGTAGGGGAACATCTATTATTGGTTTGTCGGACCCGCAACGCGTCAAAGGGACGCGTTGGCCGGACTCTGTGAGGTTTCCGGATCAAGCCTGCCTTCCGGCTATTTTTGCCAAATTTTAGAAAGGGTTTCAGGCTAATCCGAGATCGGATTTGGATTCAGCGCGGAAAAACGTCGAAAATTGGCTATTTACTTGCCTATTTCGGAGTCCGGATGCCCAAAAAGGGACCCCCGGAAGTTTTCAGCGCGTTCCGGTGTAGAGTACCGAGACTTTGTAGAGTGCACCGACCTCGCAGGATGGCGTGGTGCGGGGAAATCGCTTGAGTGTGTTCCATTTGTATTTACAGATGATTTTGGGTTGATTCGGATCGACGCGGAAGCCCCAGCTTGAATCAAAATTTTCCGGGCATTGTGCGCCGTTGGAGGACTGGTTTGTTAGAGCCTCGACTCCACAGTTGTATGCAAGAAAATTGGAAAAGGTTTGGAACATGTGTATTTTCAGTTTACAGTGGAGTTCGGGAAGTTTCGGACTGGTGCGGAGGCCCCGAAGGCGAAAAGTGAGTTGGAGTTGGCTTAAATGGATTATTTAATTAATTAATTAAATTAGTTATTTAGCCTGAGAGAAAGAAATTAGAGAAAAAGGAGAAAGATGAGAGAGACGGAGTTGGATAGGATGGGTGTTGGTGTTGGAGAGTGTTTTGGGTTTCTTTTTGCTCCATGCACCATGCACCATGCACCAGCCACCTTAATTAGCCACCTTAATTAGTGAATGCCACGTCATCTTCTTCTTCTTTGCCTCAAACAAAGTAAATGGACTTCAAACAGAGGAATGGAAAATTGAGGAAGAAGGAGAAGGAGAAGAGGAATTGAGAGGAATTAAAAGATGGAAAATGAGAGAGGTGAAGGAGTGCTTGTAGTGTGGACCTTCGGTTGGAAGCCGAGCGGAGCAAGCGCGCGTCGAGCCTCATGAGGGTGCAATGCAGTTTTCTAGTGAGAGAGAGAGAAAGCTTGGTTGATGGATTTGAGTGGGTTTTGGAGTTGATGTTGGTTGTGTGGCCTTGGTTTTGCTGTCCTTGAGTGGTGGTGTGGCCAGCAGAGAGAAGCCGCGCGGGCGCGCTTGGGCGCCGCGCGGCAGCTTGGGGGGGTTGCGTTCCGGAACTAAAGCCCAGTTCTGGAACCAATGTATTTTGGTACCGGTACCCCACTATGGGTACCTGTACCCAATGTCACCTAAAGCCGGTTTGAGCTAGGAATGTTTTTTGGGTGAAGGGCATTAAGGTAAATTCACTTCTCTTTGGGGTTACCCTTCACCTTGGTCTATATATAGGAGCCCTCTCCCCTGCTTCTTCTCCACGAGAGGAAAAGAAAAAAAAATAATAATAATAAAGAAAGAAAGCAAGGATTAGAAAAGAGAAGAAGATAAAGAGAGAGAGAGGTTGAGGGGGGTTGTGCAGCTTGTGTTGTCTGCTGGTTGGAGTCGAGTGGGCCGCGCGCACCGAGCAATATACAAGGTGAGTTAACAGATTTTTTTTGAGTTTGGATCCTTGGATTATTTTGTGGATTTAGCATGAGTTTTGAGTTGGATGTTGGTGGTGTTCTTCTCTCTTTGTGCCGTTGAGCTGTGGCTTGTGGATTTTACTGTGCGGAGCCGAGGTGCCGCACACGTACTGTGAGCTGGCCGTGGAGAGGACCAGAGCGCGCGTAGATTTTTCTAGAGGACTCGAGGGTTTTGTTCGAGCTTCCGGTGAATTTTTCGAGATTCGCGACAGTGTTCGCGCGCGCGCGGCGCGGTTTTCGTTTTTTTCGGCAGATTCGAGGCAGCGAGCGGTTCGGCGCTTCACCGACTTCAGCGATTGCCTGCGGAATGCATTTGAGGTGGGTTGGAATTTCTTCAAGATTTATGGAATGCCCTCTAAAGCTTCTGTATGCATGTTGAGCATTATAGTTTACCTGTTTTCATACTTGTTAAATCTGATAGTTGCCTAGAAAATTGTAGGAAGACATTCATGAGCCCCTGATATTTTTAGCATGATCTAGGGATGATTTGACACTAGACTGCATGATTTGTTGGCATTAGATGGGCATCCGAACCGTTTTAAAAATCGTCGGACAAGTTTTAATGAAAAACTGAGATTTGAAAATGGTTTTAAAATATTGTGAGCTTCCAGAGGGATTGAGTAGGTTCAGGATGCATGTATACTCGTTCCGGAGGGCCGAGTGGATTTTTAGAGCATTGTGTGTCGAGTTTCTAGTGTCATGAGAGTTATACTTCCTTGTTGGGATTATTCTAGATCATGGAGTGTGTTTTTCTGATTTAGTCGTGGAGGTGGTTCTCCGACTTAGTTTTGAGAGTTTTGAGGATCTGGCAGATTTAGTCGTGGAGGTTTCCCGAGTTAGCCATGAGTTGTGCATTATCAGATTGAGTCGTGGAGGGTTCTCCGACATAGCTATGAGTGTTTGGGCTTTTTTTTGATTGAGTCGTGGAGTCTTTTTCCGACTGAGTTGTGCTTTTGAGCATCGAGTTGCCGATCTGTTTGATCGTGGATTATAGCCTGCATGTGCCTCTTATGAGACAGTTGAGACTGATGAGATACTTGAGTTCGGTGGGGTTGCACCCCTCGAGCTACGCCCCGGGTGCGTGTTGATGATGCGACTAGTTGATACACTAGAGTTTGCTTGAGATTGAGATAGTCCGTGTGGGACGCCCTACGTAAGTCCCGTCCCAGTGTGGATGAGGTGGCAGTAGGTTTGGCGCATGCTTGACTGGACCCTATGAGGCAGTCGTTGAGATTGGGTGATATGAACGAGTGATTGCATAGCATGTTCTTAGATGAGTTTTCCTTTGAGCATGATACTTGAGGCATGTTAGCAGTAGCGAGTGTATGCATATTTCATCTTTAGTAGAGTTTCTTGAGCATGATGATTGAGACATGGTACCTGTAGTTTCCTTTCAGCTTTTCTTTATCTATCTGCATACCTATCTGTTGTGCCTCCAGTAGACTTAGTGGGCATACCGTGGATATTGGTGACGGTACCCATTGAGATCTACCTTCTGCAGTAGATCTCACACCCGCTGCGGTGACAGGTTCCTGAGGTAGCTGTTCCGGCTTGGTTCGCGCGGAGACAGCAGATCGAGGTGAGGACGTGGCCTATTAGTTCCTTACCAGCATTGAGAGTTTGAGGTAGATGTACCCGGTATATTTTCATGTTTCCACTTTTGTACTCGACATTCTGAGAGATCTGTGAGTATTGTACTTGTATTTTCATAGTTGAGAGACTTGTATTGAGGATTTGATTTTATTCATATGTTCAATGTTCATTTATGTAGCTATTAGTTTTATTTTCAGCTCAGATACATGTTAGCTATAGATCTTTTGCAGGTTAGACGCTTCGTCTGTGTGGCAGTTTCCGTACAGACGGCGGATCTGTTGGCGAGCCCGGGTCGCAGTTCGACTCCGGGGCGTGACAGATTAGGGTGGTATCAGAGCCTTGGAATATAGGTCGTTGAGGACTTAGTGACCCTAGGCTATTGGTTGGACAGTAGGATGACTGTCGTGAGAGACGTGACTTTAGCGAGAGTCCTGATTGAGTTTGTACCTCCCCTAGAGGATTGGGGCGAGTGATCTTACATGTTTATTCTCTAAAGTGATTATGTTGGCTGCAGACAACATAATGCTTTAGAAAGGTTAACATGTTTTAGACTTTCGCTTGATTGGGTCGTGAGAGTTCTTGGTCCTAATGTTTGTTCTGTTTCTGCGGTTTTCGTTGCCTCCGAGACGCCGTGCAGCGGCGAGGGCGTGTTTGACCTTGGATGAGGACCCCGAACAGCGGGAGGCGGAATGGACAGAGCAGAGTGAGGTCTGAGAGTTATGGGCTCAGGTAGCCCGGATGTTTGAGGCGATGCGGCGCCAGGAAGAGAACATGGAGCGAGTGATGCGCAGGTTTGAGCAGAGAGCATCGACTGAGGTATCGCCAGTAGTACCTCCGGCTGCGACACCGTCGACTTCGACCAAGATCGCACGGTGGGTAGTGCAGGAGCAGCGAGAGTTGCCGATTGGTTGCTGTACATCCACCAGTTCCATCCCTTACAGATTTCGGGGCAGAGTTGGAGCCTGGGGAGGCCGAGAACTGGAGTGCGGCTATGGAATGGTTGTTTGAGGAATTGTTCATCCAGGAGAAGCATCTGGTGCACTTGATTGCGCACTTTTGGATAGGGACGCCGAGAGTTGGTGGCGTCGAGTTCGTCCCGTTGGGCCACCGGGAGCGCAGTTGACGACCTGGAGCGAGTTTCGTGCTTTGCTGTTCAGGGCCTTTTTCCCGACAGTGTAAAGCAGAAACTGGAAGGGGATTTGAGATACTTGTAGCAGGGGAGTTGACCTCTTCAGGAGTGTGTTCGCGAGTTGCTGCGACGGTTGAGCAGTGTGCCCCATGATGCCCAGGGTGGGGCCCAGAAGATTGATCTGTTTGAGAGAGGACTGCATCGAGATGTCTATCACTTTGGGCATTCGCGGCGAGTGCCGACATTAGAGGCAGCGATTGTGCAGGCTCGATGGATTAACCGAGCCTCAGTGATCATGTTCGAGAGGGGCAGAGAGCGAGGGACCAGCTCCAGAGAGAGACGTCCAGCATCGTCGGATTTTGGGATAGTCGACTGGATCGAGGTTGCCATGATTCCAGTTTAGGGTCATGGGTCTCAGAGGAGACGGAGACCAGGAGGTTCTCGACAGTCGAGACACCAGCGGCAGTATTAGTATGATTGTGTCTTTTGCGGTGGGCCGCATTCATCGCCATAGTGTGACCTCTGGAAGGGCCGACGCTTTTATATGGGTAGTCAGGACATTTTCAGGCAGAGTGTTCCAGAGTAGAGCTCATGGAATTGTCGCTTGCGACGGCACCCCCACTACCCCTTTTAGGATGAGGAGGTTCATCCGATTTTACCGGTAGGCTGATGGAGCCGTGATGTCGAGGCAGATTGGGCGATGGCCACCAGCATCTAGTGGATGAGATTGTGTAGCCGGTTGAGGACGCCAGGATAGTGGATCGCGTCTTACCAGGTGTGGTTCTGCTGACGGTTGTCAGAGTTGGAGCATGTTTGATGCCGACGCCGCTTGCATATGTTTTAGTAGAGCAGGGGTAGCTTCGTGTGGGCCAGAGATGGACTGTTGGCTTGTGCACATGAGGATCAGGTTCCAGATCACGTTTAGCACATGGATGAGTGTTGACAGTCCTGGCCAGTGCAGTTAGGACATTGGATTTGATCCATTGAGTTTTAGTCCTACATCAGCTCTGAGATATTGATATGAGGTTGGATTGGGATTGGATATCCCATGTTATGCTACCATGGATTATCGAGAGAGGGCAATGACCCTCCGTGGACCCGGTCAGGAGGAGTATGTTTTTAGAGGATGCTATAGCACGACAAAGGTTGAGTCGTGGTCGTATCGCTTTGCTAGCGACTGTAGAGATGGTGCCTATGGCGGCACCGGGACTAAAGATATCTTAATTGCCATGTGATCCCGGGCGTGATTCTACCTGAGCTGATATTGAAGCCACTATCTAGTGAGATTGAGATCGAGATAGTGGTCGGCATAGTTTTGGAACTGCGCCGACTTCGATAGCACCTCTTGGAGTATCACCCGTGAGACAGAGAGAGAGCGGATAGCGCAGTTGCGGGATTTGATGGATCGAGAGGTGTGTGTGACCCAGTACCATGTCGTGGGAATACGACGGTGAGGATCAAAGAGATTTATATTTGGATATGATGCCATGCCGTTGGTACACGGCCGTGATGCCACATTGTGAGTACACAACGGTGAGGGTTTATGATGGTTTGAGCACAGACAGAGCTGGATCGTATTTCGGCAGGCGCCCTTTGCAAGATTGATAGCGTATGGAGCCTTTTCCCGAGGGTTGTGCCCAGACAGTGTCCTGAACCCGATGGGGACATATTGAGCTTACTGCAAGGTCAAGTGGATTGCTTGAGGCCGTGCGGCCTTTTGGATTTGAGGAATTGTGTGTTCCAGCGATACGTGGACCGGGTTGTTGTACCGGCGTGAGTTTGAGTTCTACACCGAGTTGGCGTAACAGTTGTTGAGTTTGATTTATACAGGGCCGGTTGATTTGATTATATTCGGATTGGTTTCCGAGGTGGCATAGAGTATGAGGAGCACTTGAGGATAGTGCTGCAACTTCTAAGAGAGAGAAGTTGTTTGCCAAGTTGAGAGAGTTTGCGCTTGACTTTGGAAAGTTCTGTGATTCAGCTATGTGATGTCAACTGCAAGAGTGACAGAGGACCCAACGAAGAGTGATGCCGTTGGGAATTAGCCTATGCCTATGTTAGCGACAGAGGTCAGAAGCTTTTGGCTAAGCAGGGCCAGTTTAGCTTCGAGGAGTTAAGCTGAGGAGGATACCAGCATTGATGTAGATGTTGCCTGTGATAGAGAGAGCATGGAGTTATCTAGAGACCCTTCAACCTGAGGTGCTGGGTTACTCAGGAGGATTTTGATTGAGGCAACGCCAGTGGACAAAGTTATTGGAGCTGGATGATTGATATCCTATAATATTATTCCGGCATGGACATTATGATCAATACGCCTTGGCTAGGTGAGCAGTGCAACCTTGGAACGAGGGGTTCGATCAATGGTTGCCACTTTTGGAACTTGGAATCGAGAGCTAGGACTTGAGCATTGTTCCAAGGTGGAACTTCTTTCCATGTAGATGGATGTGAGTGATGTAATTGTGGTGTTTAAGCATTTTAGTTGCTAAGGAGCAACGGAGGTTATATGCCAATTGGAGGCGTAAAGTTTTGGTTTTGGAAACCATGATTTGTGGAAGCCTTTATCCGCAGGGATATGTAGCTTTGGGTTACGCGGGGAGCTTGGCCCGCGAGTATTTATCTGACTGGAAGTATGTGATCACCTGCATGTTTGCATTTCACTTCCTTGGTTATGGACGAGGATTTTGGTTAGCAGGAGCAACCGATGCAATTCTTGCTTGTGAGGCAGAAGAATTATGCAATCGGGTTATACCTTGAGTGAAGGTACAGTGGAGCCATCATGATGAGTGAGCAAGGCCATTAGAGAGCTTGAGGATGAGTTCGGTACTTCCTGTTTCCATCAGATTAAGACACCTCCTGAGATATGGATTTATTTTGGTTTCGAGGACGAAACCTTTTTAAGGAGGGGAGAGTGTAGAGTACCGGGACTTTGTAGAGAGCACCGACCTCGCAGGATGGCGTGGTGCGGGGAAATCGCTTGAGCGTGTTCCATATGTGTTTACAGATGATTTTGGGTTGATTCCGATCGACGCGGAAGCCCCAGCTTGAATCGAAATTTTCCGGGCATTGTGCGCCGTTGAAGGACTGGTTTGTTAGAGCCTCGACTCCACAGTTGTATGCAAGAAAATTGGAAAAGGTTTGGAACATGTGTATTTTCAGTTTACAGTGGAGTTCGGGAGGTTTCGGACTGGTGCGGAGGCCCCGAAGGCGAAAAGTGAACTAGTTGGCTTAAATGGATTAATTAATTAATTAATTAAATTGGTTATTTAGTTTGAGAGAAAGAAATTAGAGAAAAAGGAGAAAGATGAGAGAGAGGGAGTTGGATTGGATGGGTGCTGGTGTTGGAGAGTGTTTTGGGTTTCTTTTTGCTCCATGCACCATGCACCATGCACTAGCCACCTTAATTAGCCACCTTAATTAGTGAATGCCACATCATCTTCTTCTTCTTTGCCTCAAACAGAGTAAATGGACTTCAAACAGAGGAATGGAAAATTGAGGAAGAAGGAGAAGGAGAAGAGGAATTGAGGGGAATTAAAAGATGGAAATGAGAGAGGTGAAGGAGTGCTTGCAGTGTGGACCTTCAGTTGGAAGCCGAGCGGAGCAAGCGCGCGTCGAGCCTCATGAGGGTGCAATGCAGTTTTCTAGTGAGAGAGAGAGAAAGCTTGGTTGATGGATTTGAGTGGGTTTTGGAGTTGATGTTGGTTGTGTGGGCTTGGTTTTACTGTCCTTGAGTGGTGGTGTGGCCAGCAGAGAGAAGCCGCGCGGGCACGCTTGGGCGCCGCGCGGCAGCTTGGGGGGCTTGCGTTCCGGAACTAAAGCCCAGTTCCGGAACCAATGTATTTTGGTACCGGTACCCCACAATGGGTACCGGTACCCAATGTCACCTAAAGCCGGTTTGAGCTGGGAATGTTTTTTGGGTGAAGGGCATTAAGATAAATTGACTTCTCTTTGGGGTTACCCATCACCTTGGTCTATATATATAGGAGCCCTCTCCCCTGCTTCTTCTCCACGAGAGGAAAAGAAAAAAAAATAATAATAATAAAGAAAGAAAGCAAGTATTAGAAAAGAGAAGAAGATAAAGAGAGTAAGAGAGGTTGAGGGGGGTTGTGCAGCTTGTGTTGTCTGCTGGTTGGAGTCGAGTGGGCCGCGCGCAACGAGCAATATACAAGGTGAGTTAACAGATTTTTTTTAAGTTTCGATCCTTGGATTATTTTGTGGATTTAGCATGAGTTTTGAGTTGGATGTTGGTGGTGTTCTTCTCTCTTTGTGCCATTGAGCTGTGGCTTGTGGATTTTACTGTGCGGAGCCGAGGTGCCGCGCACGTACTGTGAGCTGGCCGTGGAGAGGACCAGAGCGCACGCAGATTTTTCTAGAGGACTCGAGGGTTTTGTTCGAGCTTCCGACGAATTTTCTGAGATTCGCGACAGTGTTCGCGCGCGCGCGGCGCGGTTTTCGTTTTTTTCGGCAGATTCGAGGCAGCGAGCGGTTCGGCGCTTCACCGACTTCAGCGATTGCCTGCAGAATGCATTTTAGGTGGGTTGGAATTTCTTCAAGATTTATGGAATGCCCTCTAAAGCTTCTGTATGCATGTTGAGCATTATAGTTTACCTGTTTTCATACTTGTTAAATCTGATAGTTGCCTAGAAAATTATAGGAAGACATTCATGAGCCCCTGATATTTTTAGCATGATCTAGGGATGATTTGACACTAGACTGCATGATTTGTTGGCATTAGATGGGCATCCGAACCGTTTTAAAAATCGTCGGACAAGTTTTAATGAAAAACTGAGATTTGAAAATGGTTTTAAAATATTGTGAGCTTCCAGAGGGATTGAGTAGGTTCAGGATGCATGTATACTCATGCCGGAGGGCCGAGTGGATTTTTAGAGCATTGTGTGTCGAGTTTCTAGTGTCATGAGAGTTATACTTCCTTGTTGGGATTATTCTAGATCATGGAGTGTGTTTTTCTGATTTATTCGTGGAGGTGGTTCCCCGACTTAGTTTTGAGAGTTTTGAGGTTCTGGCAGATTTAGTCGTGGAGGTTTCCCGACTTAGCAATGAGTTGTGCATTATCAGATTGAGTTGTGGAGGGTTCTCCGACATAGCTGTGAGTGTTTGGGCTTTTTTCTGATTGAGTCGTGGAGTCTTTTTCCGACTGAGTTGTGCTTTTCTGCATCGAGTTGCCGATCTGTTTGATCGTGGATTATTGCCTGCATGTGCCGCTTATGAGACAGTTGAGACTGATGAGATACTTGAGTTCGGTGGGGTCGCTCCCCTCGAGGTACCCGGGTGCCTGTTGATGATGCGACTAGTTGATGCACTAGAGTTCGCTTGAGATTGAGATAGTCCGTGTGGGACGCCCTACGTAAGTCCCGTCCCGTGTGGATGAGGTGGCAGTAGGTTTGGCGCAGGATTGACTGGACCCTATGAGGCAGTCGTTGAGATTGGGGGATATGAGAGAGTGATTGCATAGCATGTTCTTAGATGAGTTTTCCTTTGAGCATGATACTTTAGGCATGTTAGCAGCAGCGAGTGTATGCATATTTCATCTTTAGTAGAGTTTCTTGAGCATGATGATTGAGACATGGTAGCTGTAGTTTCCTTTCAGCTTTTTTTTATCTATCTGCATACCTATCTGTTGTGCCGGGCATACCGTGGATATTGGTGACGGTACCCACTGAGATCTACCTTCTGCCGTAGATCTCACACACGCTGCGGTGACAGGTTCCTGAGGTAGCTGTTCCGGCTTGGTTTGCGCGGAGACAGCAGATCGAGGTCAGGACGTGGCCTATTAGTTCCTTACCAGCATTGAGATTTTTAGGTAGATGTACCCGGTATATTTTCATGTTTCCACTTTTGTACTGGACATTCTGAAAGATCTGTGAGGATTGTACTTGTATTTTCATAGTTGAGAGACTTGTATTGAGAATTTGATTTTATTCAGATGTTCAGTGTTCATTTCTGTAGCTATTAGTTTTATTTTCAGCTCTGATACATGTTAGCTATAGATCTTTTGCAGGGTAGACGCTTCGTCTGTGCGGCAGTTTCCGTACAGACGGCGGATCTGTTGGCGAGCCCGGGTCGCAGTTCGACTCCGGGGCGTGACATCCGACGCATGGGGGAGCCACGTGGCGGCGCCTGAGTGGACGGCGCAATGCGTGCGGTCCACCCAAAGGCGCGGGGAGGGTAGTTCGAACAGGTGGCGCAGCATGGCACGCACGCGGGCGCGCAACGTGGCGCGCCGCGGTTGGGCCGCGCCACCCGCTCCCCCCTGCTTGGTCGGGCCACGTGGCGCGGCCCGGTTGGCAGCGCCACGCTGCGGCGCGTTGTGGGACACGTGTCGCGCCCGGATTAATCTGGGCGCATTGCACCGAGTCCCCTGTTCTGCGCCCGGTTGTTCCGGGCGCCCGAAATCGTACCCCAAAGGGGTATTCCCCCCCCCCCTTGTTTGACTATAAATAGCCTTTCACCTTGGATTTTTTGGCTTTTCCCGAGCTTTTCTGTGGATAAGCCCAGAAGCAAAGTTGATCCTCTTCGTGTGCTCCATCTCTCGAAGGAGTTTCAGAATTTTTGGATTCCGTGACATCGGCGATTTCTGCGACTCGGCGCACTGCGACATTCTTTCTTCGGAGGCCTTTTTCATCGCATTTCGGTCCACGAGCTCCCTAGAGCTACCCCGAAGGAATTTTTGGACGATGTTTGCGGCGTCGGTTTCACGAGAGGTAGACCTTCGATTTTCGTGTGGATCATCTTTCTTCATTTTGAGTTTTTGGCATGGTTTACGAGGAATCTTTGAACCCCTTTCCTGCTGGTGGTTTTTCTGGATAGTGGAGGCTTGTCGGATTTTTATCTCATCACTCTGGCATCGGAATTCAACGTATAAGAACTCGATTGACATCTACTCTTCGCGAGGATCGCCGTCGTATTTTTATTGGAATTTTTGGAATTTATCTCGCAGGTGATAATTATGCTTCTTTGGGACAGATTTTTCAGCAGTAAGTGATCTTGGGAATTTTTATTGATTGCAATGTTTGGACCATATCTTTATAACCAGGAGGTGTTTTTGGGTGTTTCTGGACCCGTTGGAATCGTGAGAATCCGAGGATTTATCCCCGTACAGTTTCAGCCTATTTGGATCTTGGATTGGCCTGCGCTTCAAGTGGGTTGCTTCGTCTCCAAAACCGATGGACAGTTCATTAATTCTATTGTATTAGGAAACGTGCATGATGGTGAGTGTATTAGAGAGCATGCCAGAAACAAAGAATTGATACTCTTTAAGTTTCTATGATGATCATGTTGATTTACTGCCTCCTAAATCTGATTATTTAATGTTATCTTTGGAACTTGACCTAGCACCCCGTCATATGTTTGCATGTGTAAACCAGACTAGTAGAAAACCCTCACTTGGGCTAGGTTTATTTATGTTTTAGACATCCACACGTTATACTCTATTCCTGGACATAGTGTTATTCTCGCCGGTTAGGGGGCCGAGTGGTCGGGATTCCTTTTAGTGTGGGATGCATGTTACACTCGTGCTTGGGAGCAGAGTGGAGTCTGGTAGATGTAGTTAGTCTTTTATCTGTGGCGGGAGCCATTTGGGTGAACGGTGGTCCCGGGATGTCTTGTTTCCTTGTTTTATATGTCGCCACTATGTTAGTGGCAGTAGTATACCAGTGATAGCAGGACCTTGAACCCAGAACCTTTTTGACACACACATGATTTTAGTCAACCAATGTTTTTCTTCTAAACATCGAGGGGTCGCCGGAGTCTGTTCTTGTTTGATTGGACAAAGGCATTAGCCCTTCAGGGTTTGGGTATAAAAACTTGTTTTCCAACTGTTTTTCCTAAAAGAACTAAAAATTATTAAAAATGGATATTTCTCAAGTCAAGATGGTTTTTCAAAAAGGAACTATTTTTAATCCTCACCCCGCGTGGGTTGAGTGAAAAATGGTTTTCAGTAATAAATGTCACATTTATTTTCCGGTAAACTTCCCCACTCGAGAGGATTCGAGTGATCTGGATTCTAAGGGCTGCCTTTTCCTTTGGGTCGAGAACAACGAGAGGCTAAGCCTAGAGCCTGTTCTTGTTTTATTTGGGTTGTAGGTTCTAGTCTTTCGGGGTTCCCGGACCCTTCATTGTTGTCGGCTGCGGAGTATACCCAGCTAGTGAGTCTGTATGTCGAGTTGATGTTCTGTTCTGGGAGCCGTTGGGTTGACAGCGGTCCTGACTATTCGAGTGTTTCCTGTTAGTGACTTAGAGAGGTGATTCGGGTACTGTCGATCTTGTTGTATGATTGATTTAGTATATCATTATCCCGGCATGGACATTATGGACAGGTACGCCTCATCTAGGCGAGCAGTGCAACCTTGGATTGAGGTGATCGATCAGTGGATGCCACTTTTGGAACTTGGAAATTGAGAGTAAGGGGTTGACGTTGTTCCCAAGGTTGAACTTTTTCCCCTGTGGATGGATGTGAGAGATGTATCTGTGGAACTTGAGCATTTTATTGCTAAGGAGCAACGGAGGTGATATGCTATCGGAAGCTTGGAACTTTGGATTGGAGACCATGATCTGTGAAGCCACTATCCGCAGGGATTTGTAGATTCGAGTTTACGCGGGGAGCTTGGATCGCGAGTATTTAACTGGTTGGAAGAAGTGTATTTGATCACCCGCATGTTTTGGATTTCACTTCTTTGGCTTTTGTCGGGGATTTGAGTTATCAAGAGTAGCCGATGCAAATTCTTGCTGGTGAGACAGAAGAATTAGGCAGTCGGGTTATACCTTGAGAGAAGGTTCAGTGAAGCCATCATGAGGAGTGAGAGCGACGATTAGAGAGCCTGAGGATGAGTTGGGTACTTCCTGTTCCCATCGGATTGAGACATTCTCCCGAGATTAGACTTATTCTGGTTTCGAGGACTAAACCTTTTTAAAGGAGGGGAGTGTGTAGAGTACCGGGACTTTGTAGAGTGCACTGACCTCGCAAGATGGCGTGGTGGGGGGAAATCGCTTGAGCGTGTTCCATTTGGGTTTACAGATGAGTTCTGACTATTTCGGATCGACGCAGAATCCTTTGGGAAGAAAGGTTAGTTAGCGGCTTCGAACTTGGAAGCCCAGTTTGAATATGTGACTTCGGGGCATTGTGTACCTGTAGAGTATTGGATTGGTTAGAGTACCGACTCCGCCATGGTGCACGGGGAAAATTGGAAAGTGTGGAACTTGTGTATTTTCATATTACAGCGGAGTTCGGGTTGACTCGGGCTGATGCGGAGGCCCCGAAGACACAAAGTGAGTTGGAGTTGGCAATTAAATGATTAATTAATTGATTATAAACCGCTGTGGAGTAGAGAAAAGAAACGAGAAAAGAAATGAGAAGAGAATGCAAGTGCGGGTTTTCTTTTGTAGAGTATCGGATTTCGGATTGAGCACGCCGACTCCACAGTTGAGCTTTTGAGTGGGAAAAAGCTTTGGACATGTGTACTTTTTGTTTACAGCGGGGTTCGAGAGATTTCAGAGTGGTGCGGAAGCTTCCGGGACAGAAAGCGAGTTAACGGCGAGGAAATCGAAGCTTCAGACTTGAATTTCGGCTTTGGAGGGCTGGAGTTCCGGAACTAGAGGGCCAGTTCTGGAACCAACCCTATGTTCCGGAACTAATTGAGTTGGTACCGGTACCAAATTAGTGGTACCGGTACCCAGCCTCCTAGGATGCCCAGTTTAAGCAGATTCTGGATTTTAAGTGAGGGGCTTTTCGGTAATTTCGTCTCCCACTGTTTTACACCCACGCCACCCTCTATATATGAGCCCGCCTGCCTTCTTCTCCACGACAGAGAGAAAGGAAAGAGAGAAAAGAAAGAAAGAAAGAAAAGAAAGAAGCAAGGAAAAGAAAGAGAAGAGGGAAAAGGAAAGGAGAGTGTGTGTGTGAGGGTGCAGCTTGTGGTATGTTGCTTGGAGCTGGACGGAGCCGCGCGCACGTCGGCTGTACAAGAGGTATGTTGGCAGATTTTTGTAGTTCGGTTTTTTTGGATTTCTTAGATGGATTTAGAGTGAGATTTTGAGTAGGACTTTGGTTGTTTTCCTTCTCTTTTCCATCTTGCACATTGAGGAGCAACTTGAGGGTTTTGGCTATGAGCTTTGGATTTACACTGTGCGGAGCCGAGGGCGCACGCACGCAAGCACACGTATGGTGGGTTGGCAGGGAGTGAGCCAAAGCACGCCGGGATTTTTGTAGAGGACTCGAGATAATTGTTCGAGCTTCCTGGGATTTTTCCGAGGTACGCGCGCGCGCGCGCGGCGCGGTATTGGAGCTTCCGGCAGGTTTTGACAGTGTGCAAGTTCGGCGCTTCACCGACTTCAGCGATCACCTGCGGAAAGCATTCCAGGTGGGTTGGAATTCTTCAAGATGTATGGAATGCCTTCTAAAGCTATTGTATGCATGCTGATCATGTTTAGCTTATTAATTGCATAGCTGGTAAATCTGATAGTTGCCTAGAAAATTATAAAAAGACATTTATGAGCCCCAGATATTTTTAGCATGATCTAGGGATGATTTGACACTAGACTGCATGATTAGTTGGCATTAGATTGGCATTTGAACTGTTTTAAAATAGTCGGACCTGTTTTAATAAAAACGGGGCTTGAAAATGATTTTAAAAATATTGTGAGCTTCCAGAGGGATTGAGTAGGTTTAGGATGCATATATTCTCGTGCCAGGGGGCCGAGTGGACTTTTAGAGCTCTGTGTGTTGAGTATCTAGTGTCATGTGAGTTTGAGATTCCTTGATGAGACTATTCTAGATCATGGGTTTGTATTCTGATTTGGTAGTGGAGATGGTTCTCCGACTTGGCTTGAGAGTTTTGGGCTCTGGCAGATTGAGTCGTGGAGGTTTCCCGACTTAGCCATGGGTTGTGCATTATCAGATTGAGTCGTGGAGGGTTCTCCGACATAGCTGTGAGAGTATTTGGGCATTCCTGATCGAGTCGTGGAGGGTTCCCGACTGAGCGGTGTTATTTGAGCATTGAGTTTCCGATCTGATCGATCGTGGATCATAGCCTGCATGTGTCGCTCCCCTCGAGTTACGCTCCGGATGCGTGATGATGATGATTGAGATAGTCAGACTAGGACGCCCCACGTGTAGTGGGCAGGTGCGTTCCTAGTAGTCAGTTTAGGACGCCCCACGTGGAGTGGACAGGTGCGTTCCTAGTAGTCAGTAGGACGCCCCACGGGGTAGTGGGCAGGTGCGTTCCTAGACGACAGGCGCAGGCTTGACTGAGCCAGTTTTGGCAGTCATTGAGATTTGAGTTTGGTGAGCACCACGTGTGCGAGTGGTGCATAGCATGTTCTTAGATGAGTTTTCCTTTGAGGATGATACTTGAGGCATTTTAGTGGTGGCGAGTGTATGCATAGCAGGTTCATAGTAGAGATTTCCTTGAGTATGATGTTGAGACATACTAGCTGTTGCCTCCAGTAGACTTAGTGGTGGCGAGTAGTTCATTTCCTGCTTTTTATATATCTATTTGCATACCTATCTGTTGCCTCCAGTAGACTTAGTGGGCATACCGTGGATATTGGTGACGGTACCCACTGGGAACTACCTTCTGCAGTAGTTCTCACACCCGCTGCGGTGACAGGTTTCCTCAGGTTGTTGTTCCGGCTTAGCTCGCGCGGAGACAGCTGATTGAGGTGAGGACGTGGACGATTAGTTCCTTACCAGCATTGAGAGTCAGAGGTAGATGTACCCTGTATATTTTTATGATTCCACTTTTGTACTGGACAGTCTGAGTGATTTGTGAGGGTTGTACTTGTATTTTACATAGCAGAGAGACTCTGTATTGAGGTTTTTGTATATCATATGTTCAGTGTTTGGTTCTGTAGCTATTGGTTTTAGTTTCAGCTCTGATACATGTTTAGCTATAGATCTGACTTGCAGGGTAGACGCTCCGTTTGTGCGGCAGTTTCCGTACGGATAGCGGATCTGTTGGCGAGCCCGGGTCGCAGTTTCGACCCCGGGGCGTGACAATGTGATTGCCGCCAAATCGGTCGTGGGGGCATCCCGAATGCCCGTCCACCACTGGTAAGCATCGCCCTCAAGATGGTGTTCTTGCCAACCACACCCGGTCTCCGGTCGTGGGGTCATCCCGAATGCCCGTCCACCATTGGTAAGCATCGCCCTCAAGATGGAGTGTTGCCAACCACACCCGGTCTCCCTCCGCTACGAAGGTATCGTGGAAAAGTTTCTCCAAGTGTAGAATCCACTTCTCAAAGATCCAATAATCAGGTCTCTCTCCATCATATGTCCGAGGCTTAGCTTCCCGAAATTCTCTCAAACGGGCCACGAGCCGGTTCCGCTCTTCTCCTGCTAACATCATCGGTAAAACTGTCCTCGCCGGTGGAGCTTGAACCGGCGGTGACATCACAACCTCTTCCCGGCGCCCAACACTAGGAGTATGATGCGAAGACTCGGGCACCTCAGGTCGATGTGCATCGGTCACTCCACCCACGTGCTACTGTTGTTGCACGGGTGGGTGCGAAGGGTCTTGAGTTCCCCTTGCCTCCAACTGCTGGGTCAAAAGGGCTTCCAACCTCTGCATCCTTGCATCCTGCCGACGCGAAGCCTCAGCCTGCTCTCGCGCCGCAGCCGACTGCCGCTCCACTACATCAGCTAGCATAGCCAGTTGCTCTCTCAAATCTCGGACCTCACTGGATCCGGAAGTAGCAGGCATCTCCGTATCGGCCTCCTCGGCCGTCATGGAGCGAGTCGTAGGCATCACAAACTGTAACAGGCATAAAATGCGTAGGTTAGGATAACCAACGCGAAACACATCCCTACTCAAAACAAATCCCAATCATGCGAAAGTAAATGAAGCGTGCCACAATTATTTCCCGATGTCAGGTTGTCAGCCGCCAACCAGACCTTCCAAGGAAATAGAAGGTGCAATCACTTCGATCAACTCCAACTCTTATGGAGTTATAATAATGACCCAATCATGTACTACACCCATCAATTCCACCCAAAAAGCTAGAAATCAAAAAGGCCCCAAATAAACCCTAGTTTTCCAAAAACTAGGTTTTCCTACAAATATTACAAAAGAAAAGGGAAAAGAAGTCTTCCAAACCTCTTTAAGCTCAAAACCCACTTTGGAATGCAAAGGATAGGAACTAGTGTCACGCCCCGGGGTCGAACTGCGACCCCGGGCTCGCCAACAGATCCGCCGTCTGTACGGAAACTGCCGCACAGAGGTAGCGTCTAACCTGAAAAGAGATCTATAACTATACAAGTATCAGAGCTGAAAAGAACTACACTACAGAAATAAAAACTGAACTGCTGAAATCACTAAATAAAAGAAGTCCAAATACACAAGTCCACTATCTCTCAAAACATAGATACAAAGTCACTGTCTGGTACAAAAGTGGAAACCAAAAAAAACTACGGGTGACTCTACCTCTGACTCCACAGACTCGGGTAGGAACTAGTCGGCCACGCCCTTACCTCGGTCTGAAGACTCCGCACGAGCCAACCCTGGAACAGCCGCCTCAGGAACACCTGTCACCACAGCGGGTGTGAGATCTACTGCAAAAGGCAGATCTCAGTGGGTACCGTCGCCGAAACCCACGGTATGCCCACCAAGTCCGCTGGAGGCAAAAACAGATAGATAGCTAGATAGATAGATAAATGAATGAATGCGAGTTGGAAATAAAACTATCACTAGATGCCTCAAGTATGATGCTCAAAGGAAATATCATCTAAGAACATATGATGCAACCACCCGCTCATGTCACCCAATCCTAATGACTGCCACATAGGGTCCAGTCAAGCCTGCGCCTGTCGACTAGGAACGCACCTTCCCACTACCACACATCCACATGAGGACGGGATTTACGTGGGGCGTCCTGTCCGACTATCTCAATCTCACTCAAGTAACCACCTGGTAACTCGGCCAGGGGCAAGTAACCACCTGGTAACTCGGCCAGGGGCATCAACACATCTACGCGTCCGGAGCGTGACCCGAGGGGAGCGACACCACCGAGTATCAATCATGTCTCAACTGTCTCAGCAAGCGGCATAAGCAGGCTATAGTCCACGATCAACCAGATCGGAAAAACTCGAATAATACTACTCACACATGTGTCCAAGTCGGAAAAACAACCCTCGACTAAATCTGATAAACCCTGCTAAAAATCCCGAGACTCTGGAGTACAACAAGAAAGTCCGTAAACCCCCTCTCGGCCCCCGGCACGAGATCAATACACGAATAAAAGGGTTTCCGACAATTTTATTAAAATTCCCGGCAGTTATCAGATTAAAATAATAGTGAAACAGGGACATGATACCTTTGCATTCAGAAGCAATATAGGGCATTCCGTAATTTTTGGAATAAAACCAACCCACCTGTGATCAACTGCAAAACCGCGCGCCCAACGGATGTCCCGAAGCTATCCCACAGCTCCACGTGGCAAAAACGCGCACAACCGGCCACGTGGAAAGCTAAAACTACGCTACAAGCTGCGAGAAAAAGAGGTAAACCGGGATCAGACCACACGCGGCCAAAACCGTGCTCTCAACGGCGAAAAGAACCCATCAGTCGACGAAAAACGCCGCGCGTCGCGCGGAAAACTGATCGCGCACGCGCCGCGGCGCGTCGCCGAGCCGCAGCCTGCGCGGCAAAAGCGCGGCGCAGCCGCATGACTCCAGAAAGCCAGCCGCGCGGCGCTGGGCCAGGCCACGCGGCGCTGGGCCCAGCCGCGCGGCACTAGGGCCGGCCGCGCGGCGCCCGAAGCGCCACGCGCGGCCCGCGGCGCCGCGCGCGCGCTGCGCGCGGCCCGCGCGGGGCCCGCGGCGCCGCCCGCCCTGCGCGCGGCCCCTGCGCGCCGCCCGCGCGGGGCCCGCGGTGCTGTGCGCGCCCCCTTCTTGGCGCGTCGCCCAGGCGCTCCAGTTGCAGGCAGCGCGGCGCCCAGCTGCGCGCCTGCATCAACAGGGCCCCTGCTGCCCGCGGCGCTCATGCTCACGATATTACTGCTGGTGAGGGCACCACCTTTACCCATCGAGGAGGCGGGAGGTCCTTCGATTTACCGACGGGCAGATAGGGCCACGACGTCGAGGCAGACAGGGTGGGGACCACTAGCACTGAGCGGTTGAGTCTGTGTCGCCCGGTTGGTGGGTGCCACAGCGGTGGATCATGTCGTCACAAGTATGATTTTCTTTGCAGCTGTTTGAGTTAGGGTTTTCTTTTGCATCTCTGCATGGACTAGAGGTCGAGTCGCTACCACGTGCACTTGAGGTGCAGATTCCTGATTAGGTTGTGCATATAGAGGATATTTGTGGATACTGTCCAGTGCAGTTGTGGCCGTGGATTATACCGGCAGGCTTGCTGGTTCTGCGGCAGCCCTAGGACTTTGACCTTCTGTGAGCCGGACAGGAGGAGTTTGGTTATAGAGGCAGCCAGAGTGCGCTGTATGCGGCGACAGTTTCATCAGCGAGGGTCAGGAAGAGGATCAGCAGAGGTTGTATCACCTTTTTAGCGACAGTGATAGAGGTGCCTATGGCGGCACTAGGACTCAAGGTTACTCCTATTGTCCGCGAGTTCCCGGTTGTGAATCCACCTGAGCCGATGATGATGCCGCCGGAGAGAGTGTGAGGGAGCGTGAAGGTGAGGTGTGTTTTGTGGTTGGGAGAGAGTCCCCAGCCCTTATACACATGGGCCCTAAGAAAAAATTACAAAACTGCCACCTTCTCAGTCAGGCCCGCGACGGTCCGGACTGTTTCGAGAAAACGGTCTGGACCCCGAACGTCCCAAACCCTGTGCGCGAAGAAAGTCTGGACTGTCCCAAAATGATCCGGACCCCGAAGGTAAAAGCCCCAAAATCACTTCGTCTAAAAAAACGTGCTTTCGTCCTACGAGGCCCAGACTCTATGGGATCATTCCGACAAGCTCGGAACTCATTCTTTAACATGTCCACAACCACTTGGACAGTTCCATGGTCAATTTTCACCCAATTTCCCTTTCAGAACTTATTTTAAATTCCGTTTTCAACTCACTTTTAGTCCGAATGCTTTTTGCTTCAAACCAAACTTGCTCTAACTCTCTTTACTCATATTTTAAACACGTTTAGGGAGTCTTATCCACACTTTGCCATTTTAGCAAAAATCGGGGCACCACATCCCTCCCTCCTTATAGGAGTTTCGTCTGCGAAGCTGAAATTCCGCATACCTTTTGCTTATTCCTCGAATGATGTTGCTCCCGCATATCGCTCTCGAGTTCCCAAGTGGCTTCTCGATCATCGTGGATGGTCCAGAGAACCTTTACATATGATATGGAGTGATTTCTCAATTTCATCTCTTGCCGGTCGACTATTGTCACGCCCTAGGCCCCAGCGGAAGCTTACCCAGCACGTGAACAGACTCGCCGTGTGCACAAGGTACCCCCCGGTACACACAAGGCGTCTTCAACAACAAAGTGGAAAGGAAGCAATAGACACATCCTACTAGTAATCAGAGCACAACTTAACTATGCGTAAAAGAGAAAAGTAGATAACAACTATCATACAAGAAGTTAAAATCCAATATACGAAAGTAGTCCTCTCAAATACAACCTATCAAAATACATTGGTGGTCTCTATAACAATAAAAAATACACCAACACCTCTCCCACAAAAACAAAAGAAAAGGTGCCCTGTAACCACCTCGAGTGATGCGACGGGAACAAGCTAGCTATGCGATAACCCCTTGCCACGGTCCCGAGCCCCTCCCGCTGCGGATAGCTCTGTAAAACAACAACCCAAATGGGGTGAGAACTATTAGTTTCCCAGTGGGTAAGCTGCCGAGAGAAGCGAAATACACCAATAGGTCAACTGAGGCAAAAGATAGTATAACTGCCGAAATGAAATGCTGACAATAAACAACTGAAGTAAAGTACTCTACTACTATCATGCCTCTATGCTCATGTACAAGGTGATAATGATATGAATCTATCATGCTATCATAATGTCCATCTACAATAAGTAGTATCATCTATGTGATGTCCGAAGTCAAGTTTGCTATTATGTATGTCCAACTACCATGAATGAATTATCTCTGTGATATTCAATGTCATGTTTAGTTAACTTTAATCATTTTCTCTTGAAGACTTTCTTTGTGAGGTCCTGGAATCCCCCGCGTAGGGTTGCTGGTTGTTGGGCAGCTTTCGGTCGCCGTTGGGGGTGTTGGTGCGCGTGTTGGGGGCCCAGAAATGGATTTGTGATGCAATTTGGGATTTGCTTGCATCACTGGAGGCCTGCGTGGGTTGCGCGCAATTTGGACACAAGTGGTGGACTTCGGGCTTAAATTGAGACCCCGTGGGAAGTTGGAGGACCCGTCGGGTGTTTAGAAGTGTTTTCGCGCGATTCAGATGTCAAAATTAGACTCCGGGTGAAGTCCGGATAAAAGTTTACCTCTCCGGTCGCCTTCGGGAATTTTTAGAGTTGGAATTGGGCAAATCGGACTTTAAAAATGGACCCGGCGCGAAAATCGGATCGAGCGGGCATTCGGCAAATTTTCGGGTGAGAATTTGGAGAAGCGGACATCATTTCTGGACTCAGCGCGCGAAATCGCTAAGGATGGACTATTTATTTGTTGGATTTGGAGTCCGGTAGGCGTGCGCGCTTTTCGAGGCAAAGCGGCACGCGGATCGAGACGCGCGTGGCGCGGATCCCGAGGAGGCTGCGGCGCGTCAGGCGAGGTGCGGCTGACGCGACAGGGCGCGCCTCTGCGCGCGTCGGGGCAGGCGCACCATGCGCGGGCCACGTGGGGGCCGCCACGTGGCGGACCCCAGTTGGCGCCCGCGCGGGCGCTGGGGCGCCCGCGCGGGCGCTGGGGCGCCCGCCCGTGTCACGGGCGCGTGTCCCGCGCCTGTGGGCGGCCCGGTGTCACGCGCCCGTGTGGCGCGTGAGCTGCGCGGCCGCGTGGCGCGCAGGGACGCGGCCACGTGGCCGCCCTTCCTCTTGCGTGGGCCGGGTGCACCCGGGTGGGTGTGGTGCACCGGCCGGTGCACGGTGCACCGTGCACCGTGGACCGCCCCCTCCCCTTTTCCTCTTTTTCTTCTTCTTCTTCCTCCCCGCAAGCCACTTCTTCTCCTTCTTCGGTTCCTTCTTCACCCGAGAGCGAGAGAGAGTGAGGAGGGAGGTTGTGGGATGTGCGGCGGCGCGCCGTGGACCTCGTGGAGCTCGCGAGTTTTTTCGTGGGGAGCGTTTCGGCGACGGCGGCGCAGTCGGGTAGGTCCCGTGTGTTGGTTTTACTGTATTTTTGTACAGTTTTCGGGGCGACCTTTTGGACTGTAATTAACCCTCTTGCTCTTTTCTGTGTTGGGCACCGTGCACCGTTTTGCGTGCGGACTCCGGCACCGTGCACCGTTTTGCATGCGGACTCCGTTTTGCGTGCGGACTCCGGCACCGTGCACCATTTTGCGTGCGGACTCCGGCACCGTGCACCGTTTTGCGTGCGGACTCCGTTTTGCGTGCGGACTCCGGCACCGTGCACCGTTTTGCGTGCGGACTCCGTTTTGCGTGCGGACTCCGGCACTGTGCACCGTTTTGCGTGCGGACTCCGGCACCGTGCACCGTTTTGCGTGCGGACTCCGTTTTGCGTGCGGACTCCGGCACCGTGCACCGTTTTGCGTGCGGACTCCGGCACCGTGCACCGTTTTGCGTGCGGACTCCGTTTTGCGTGCAGATCCTGGCACCGTGCACCGTTTTGCGTGCGGACTCTGGCATCGTGCACCGTTCTGCGTGCAGACTCCGTTTTGCGTGCAGATCCTGGCACCGTGCACCGTTTTGCGTGCGGACTCCGGCAGCGGACATCGTTTTGCATGCGGATCGCGTGGAGGCCAATTGCAAGTGTCTACGAGCAATTGGTGGCAAATCGAGGTGGGTGGCCTTATCTCCAAGTTTTATGGAATGTACATTAATTCTATTAATGTAGGACTATGCATGATAGTATATTTCCTTGTGTAGCATGCTAGATTGTTGGAATGGCTATCCCTTTATTATCGGTTAATGTGGTTATCTTGGAACTTGACCTAGCACCCCCGTCATATGTTGTATGTGTAACCAGACTAGTAGAAAACCCTCACTTGGGCTAGGGTTATTTATGCTTAGACATCCACACTGTTCCTTCATCCCTGACATAGTGTTTTCTCGCCCGGGTAGTGGGCCGAGAGGTCGGGACTTGCTTTTAGTGTGGGATGCTTTTGCACTCTTGCTTGGGAGCAGAGTGGAGTCTGGTAGTTGTAGCTGGGTGGCTTATCTGTGCCGGGAGCCGTTTGGGTAAACGGTAGTCCCGGGAGGTCTTGTTTTCCTGTTGTGCCGTCGTGGAGGGAGCCGTTGTGCAGACGGCAGTCCCGGGCCGTCGAGTATCTTCCGGTCCGCCTTGTTGGGAACCGTTGGGGTTGACGGTGGTCCCAGGTCGTTGAGTGTTGTCCGACCTGTTTTGTTACCCTGAGTTGTGGGTCGTTCCTGGCTGTGGAGTATCTCCAGCCAGTGAGCCTTGTGCTGCGAGCTGTTGGCGAGGCTAGTGTCTCGTGTTTCGAGTTAGCCGAGCAGCTGAGTCGTCGAGAGTTCTCCGACTGTCGTGCGAGGTATTTGGGGATCCTGAGTCCTACCGTTCTGAGAGTGAGCGTGGATTTTGACTAGCCTGCTTATGCCAATTTGTGTTACTCTATGCCGCGCCGTGTTCCTCAGTTGGAGTCGCGTCCCTGAGATGCCGCTGTGGATACGATGGGCCTGTTGAGGCAGTTTTGCGCGAGGGGTGAGTTAGTCGGGCAGGACGCCCCACGTAAATCCCGTCCTCATGGGGATGCGTGGTAGTGGGCAGGCGCGTTCCTAGTCGACAGGCGCAGGCTTGACTGGACCCTATGAGGCAGTCAGTTCGATTGGGTCTATTGAGCACCTTGGGTGCGAGTGGTCTCTTTTACTTGCATCTGTTCCACTTTTTGAGTATCTAGATAGAGGCATGATAGCTGTAGAGTAGTTTCCAGCCTTTCTTTCAGATTTCTTTGCCTGTTATCTTTTGCCTCTTGTAGACTTGGTGGGCAGACCGTTGGGCTTGTTGACGGTACCCACTGAGAACTACTGTGGGAAGTAGTTCTCACACCCGTCGTGGTGTCTTTTTCCCCAGGAACTTCTCCTCCTGTTCCTGTTGCTCCAGTTGCTGATCCTTCTGACCGAGGCGAGGGAGTCGCGAGCTAGTTCCCTACCCGTCACTGGAGTGTAGCGGTACCCCTTCAGAGGAGAGCTTCAGTAGATTAGTTTTCTTCTTTTTCCTCTGTTGAGAGACCTTTGTTGTGAGGTATAGAGTTGTACTTTATTTTACAGTTTGAGAGACTGTTGTAGTGAGGATATTCTTTTATCGAGAGTCTGTACACTGATGTATTCATTGGAGATACCTCCCTTTTGAGTTTTGTATCAGAGGACTTTGTATATGATAGTATTTGGGGAGATGGTTATTGTATTATTTTCAGTTGTACAGTGTTTGGACTTCAGTTTTAGTAGTCTACTTTCAGCTCTCTGATATCTGTATACTGTAGTTGATTCTTTCTGCAGGTTAGACGCTTCATCTGTACGGCAGTTTCCGTACAGATGGCGGATCTGTTGGCGAGCCCGGGTGGCAGTTTCCACCCCGGGGCGTGACAGATTAGAGTGGTATCAGAGCCTAGGTTGTAGGTCGTGGTGGACTTAGAAACCCTAGGCTTGTGGTTGGATATTAGGATGACTACGTGAGAGTCGTGACTTTTAGCGAGAGTCCTGATTGACTTTTTACCTCTCCCAAGAGACGGGATGAGAGTTTGGCATGTTTATTCTCCTAATCGATTATGTTGGTTGCAGACAACATAATGCTATGGAATGGATGACATGTCTTAGACTTTCGCTGGATTGGGTCGTATGGTTGTTGTGTCCTGACGTTTGTAGTTGTGCAGTGGGTTGCGATACCCCTGAGACGTCGTGTTGTGAAAAGGACACGCATTTTTCCCTGGCCGAGTTACCAGGAGGGCATTTTCCCTGGCCGAGTTATCAGGAGGGCATTTTCCCTGGCCGAGTTACCAGGAGGGCATTTTCCCTGGCCGAGTTACAAGGAGGGCATTTTCCCTGGCCGAGTTACAAGGAGGGCATTTTCCCTGGCCGAGTTACCAGGAGGGCATTTTCCCTGGCCGAGTTACCAGGAGGGCATTTTCCCTGGCCGAGTCACCAGGAGGGCATTTTCCCTGGCCGAGTCACCAGGAGGGCATTTTCCCTGGCCGAGTCACCAGGAGGGCATTTTCCCTGGCCGAGTCACCAGGAGGGCCTTTTCCCTGGCCGAGTTACCAGGAGAGCCTTTTCCCTGGCTGAGTTACCAGAAGAGCGTTTTCCCTGGCTGAGTTACCAGGAGAGCGTTTTCCCTGGCTGAGTTACCAGGAGGGCGTTTTCCCTGGCTGAGTTACCAGGAGGGCATTTTCACTGGCCGAGTTACCAGATGGATAATTATCACTGGCCGAGTTACCAGATGGATAATTATCGCTGGCCGAGTTACCAGATGGATAATTATCGCTGGCCGAGTTACCAGATGGATAATTATCGCTGGCCGAGTTACCAGATGGATAATTATCACTGGCCCAGTTACCAGATGATAATTATCGCTGGCCGAGTTACCAGATGGATAATTATCGCTGGCCGAGTTACCAGATGGATAATTATCGCTGGCCGAGTTACCAGATGGATAATTATCACTGGCCGAGTTACCAGATGATAATTATCGCTGGCCGAGTTACCAGATGGATAATTATCACTGGCCGAGTTACCAGATGATAATTATCGCTGGCCGAGTTACCAGATGGATAATTATCGCTGGCCGAGTTACCAGATGGATAATTATCGCTGGCCGAGTTACCAGATGGATAATTATCACTGGCCGAGTTACCAGATGGATAATTATCACTGGCCGAGTTACCAGATGATAATTATCACTGGCCGAGTTACCAGATGGGTAATTATCGCTGGCCGAGTTACCAGATGGATAATTATCACTGGCCGAGTTACCAGATGATAATTATCACTGGCCGAGTTACCAGATGGGTAATTATCACTGGCCGAGTTACCAGATGGATAATTATCACTGGCCGAGTTACCAGATGGATAATTATCACTGGCCGATGTTACCAGATGGATAATTATCACTGGCCGAGTTACCACGATGATAATTATCACTGGCTGAGTTACCAGATGGATACTTTCCCCTGGCCGAGCTACCAGAGGCGAGGCCGCCCAGTGAGGGGGCGATGCCGCCCAGTGAGTGGCGATGCCGCCCAGCGAGAGGCGAGGCGCCCAGTGAGGGGCGATGCCCGCCCAGTGAGTGGCGATGCCGCCCAATGAGTGGCGAAGGTTCGGCCTGTTGAGGCGATTTTTCACCTCCGGCCGAGTTACCAGGTGGTTATTTTAGTGAGATTGAGATGACCCGACAGGACGCCGAGATTTGATGGCGCCGAGTTCGTCCTGATGGACTACCGGGAGCGTCTCCAGCCGTGAGCTGCTTGTTGACATAGTTTCCCGCTTTGAACGAGAGGGACGAATCCTGAACGGTAAAGGAGCGAAAACTTCGATAGACTGAGCCTAGAGTCTGTTCTTGTTGGATTGGGGTTCTAGGCACCGGTCTATCGGGATTTTTGGATTTTGGCCGCGACAGTCGGTTCTTCTCGCCTATGAGTGGGGTGTTGCTGCGAGTTGAGTCGTTGAGGGTTCTCCGACATAGCTGTGAGAGTGCTAGGGCATTTGCATCGATGTATGGGCTAGAGATAGTACCCTTAGCTTGTGCTCGTGAGGTTCAGATACCTGATCACGTGTTGCACATAGATGGGTGTTATTGGTCCTGCCCAGTGCAGTTGGGGCCCTGGTTTTTGCCTGTTGATCTTTTGGCTCTTCCTCAGCTCCGGGATTTCGAGGTAGTGTTGGGTATAGTACTGTGAGGATCTGAGGCCTTGATGCTTGGGTTTACCACTCCGTTGATACACGGTGGTGATGCCACGCCGTTGGCGCACGGCAGTGATGCCACGCCGTTGTTACACGGCAGTGATGCCACGCCGTTGGCGCACGGCAGTGATGCCACGCCGTTGGTACACGACAGTGATGCCACGCCGTTGATACACGGCGGTGATGCCACTCCGTTGATACGCGGTGGTGATGCCACACCGTTGATACATGGTGGTGATGCCACCGCCGGTGGCGCACGGCAGTTGAGGCCACGCGTTGTTACACGGCGGTAATGCCACGCCGTGGGTGCACGCAGTGAGTGCCACGTTGTAGGTATCACAACGGTGAAAGTCTTTTGGATGTTTCGGACTTTTGACTGCGAGTTGGGCATCAGCTTTTGATCGCCTTGTGAGCCAGTTTTCAGTCCCGTTCACCGACGGTTTTGGTCCCGTTAGGGTGTTCTTTATGAGTTGAGGGATCGACTTCGCACCCGTGTGGTCCGTTGGGGTTATAGCATGTTGAGCGACCAACTGTGGCACGAGATTGTGGTCTCTTGAGGAACCCTTTGAGGGTAGCCTGCAGTTGAGGTAGTCCACTCGGGTGGTTTTGGATCGGGAAGTGACCGAGTGAAGACCCCAACTTATTGGATTTCCCTTCCTTATTGGACGAGTCTGCGGGTATGCTTCGGGTCGGCTTGTTGAGGGTGGCACCATGTTGTGGTTTGGTGCGTATTACACTTGTGGTGATCTCAGTTTTCCCCCAGCCTTTCTAGTGGAAGCCCTTGGTTTTTCACGTCTCAGCTCAGTAGTGATGTGTTTTTCCTCGCCCGGGATTTACTTGCCCCTTGAGATCCGTGATTATTGGAGTACGAGGGACGCCCGTTGCAATTTCTGGCTCGAGAGATGAGAGAATTGCACATCGGGTCATGCCTACTTGTTGTTGTTGTTGCGGAGTAATCACGAGGAGCGAGTGGGGGAGCTGGATGGCGTATTGTTTGATACCTAGCCGTGGTATTCTTGACTCCTGATGGGCTTGATCTAGTTTCGAGGACGAAACTTTCTTTTAGTGGGGGAGGATGTGAGGTCCTGGAATCCCCCGCGTAGGGTTGCTGGTTGTGGGCAGCTTTCGGTCGCCGTTGGGGGTGTTGGTGCGCGTGTTGGGGGCCCAGAAATGGATTTGTGATGCAAATTTGGGATTTGCTTGCATCACTGGAGGCCTGCGTGGGTTGCCGCAATTTGGACACAAGTGGTGACTTCGGTGCTTAAATTGAGACCCCGTGGGAAGTTGGAGGACCCGTCGGGTGTTTAGAAGTGTTTTCGCGCGATTCAAGATGTCAAAATTAGACTCCGGGTGAAGTCGGATAAAAGTTTACCTCTCCGGTCGCCTTCGGGAATTTTTAGAGTTGGAATTGGGGAAAATCGGACTTTAAAAATGGACCCGGCGCGAAAATCGGACGAGCGGGCATTCGGCAAATTTCGGGTGAGAATTTGGAGAAGCGGTACATCATTCTGGACTCAGCGCGTGAAATCGCTAAGGATGGACTATATTTGTTGGATTTGGAGTCCGGTAGGCGTGCGCGCTTTTCGAGGCAAAGCGGCACGCGGATCGAGACGCGCGTGGCGCGGATCCCGAGGAGGCTGCGGCGCGTCAGGCGAGGCGCGGCTGACGCGACGGCGCGCGCCTCTGCGCGCGTCGGGCAGGCGAACCATGCGCGGGCCCGTGTGGGGCCGCCACGTGGCGGACCCCAGTTGGCGCCCGCGCGGGCCGCTGGGGGCGCCCGCCCGTGGTCACGGGCGCGTGTCCGCGC
Organism: Tillandsia leiboldiana; assembly: GCA_029204045.2. NCBI lineage: Eukaryota > Viridiplantae > Streptophyta > Magnoliopsida > Poales > Bromeliaceae > Tillandsia > Tillandsia leiboldiana. The sequence continues at coordinate 15,359,661 of CM055065.1, forward strand.
CTGTGGGCGGCCCGGTGTGTCACGCGCCCGTGTGGCGCGTGAGCTGCGCTGGCCGCGTGGCGCGCAGGGACCGCGGCCACGTGGCCGCCCTCCTCTTGCGTGGGCCGGGTGCAACGGGTGGGTGTGGTGCACCGCTGGTGCACAGGTGACGTGTTGCACCGTGGACCGACCCCCTACCCTTTTTCCTCTTTTTTCTTCTTCTTCCTCGCCGCAAGCCACTTCTTCTCCTTCTTCGTTCCTTTTTCACCCGAGAGCGAGAGAGAGTGAGGAGGGAGGTTGGGGATGTGCGGCGGGCGCCGTGGCCTCGTGGAGCGCGCGAGTTTTTTCGTGGGAGCGTTTCGGCGACGGCGGCGCAGTAGGGTAGGTCCGTGTGTGGTTTACTGTATTTTTGTACAGTTTCGGGGCGACCTTTTGGACTGTAATTAACCCTCTTGCTCTTTCTGTGTTGGGCACCGTGCACCGTTTTGCGTGCGGACTCCGGCACGTGCACCGGTTTGCGTGCGGACTACGTTTTGCGGTGCGGACTCCAGGCACCGTGCACCGTTTGCGTGCGGACTCCGGACCGTGCACCGGTTTTGCGTGCGGACTCCGTTTTGCGTGTGCGGACTCCGAACCGTGCACCGTTTGCGTGCGGACTCCCGGCACCGTGCACCATTTTGCGTGCGGACTCCGGCACCGTGCACCGTTTGCGTGCGGACTCCGTTTTGCGTGCAGATCCTGGCACCCGTGCACCGTTTTGCGTGCGGCGGATCATCTGGCACCGTGCACCGTTCTGCCGTGCAGACTCCGTTTTGCGTGCGGATCCTGCAACGGCACCGTTTTGCGTGCGACCGTCAGCGGACAAAGTTTTGCGTGCGAATCGCGTGGAGGCCCAATTGCAAGTGTCTACGAGCAATTGGTGGCAAATCGAGGGGGTGGCCTATCTCCAAGTTTTATGGAATGTACATTAATTCTATTATGTAGGACTATGCATGATAGTATATTCCTTGTGTAGCATGCTAGATTGTTGGAATGGCTATCCCTTTATTATCGGGTAAGTGGTTATCTGAACTGACCTAGCACCCCCGTCATATGTTGTTGTGTAAACAGACTAGTAGAAAACCTCACTTGGGCTAGGTTATTTATGCTTAGACATCCACACTGTTCCTTCACCCTGACATAGGTTTTTCCGCCCGGGTAGTGGGCCGAGAGGTCGGGACTTGCTTTTAGTGTGGGATGCTTTTGCACTCTTGCTTGGGAGCAGAGTGGAGTCTGGTAGTTGTAGCTGGGTGGCTTATCTGTGCGGGAGCCGTTTGGGTAAACGGTAGTCCCGGGAGGTCTTGTTTCCCTGTTGTGCCGTCGTGGAGGGAGCCGTTTGCGCAGACGGCAGTCCCGGGCCGTCGAGTATCTTCCGGTCCGCCTGTTGGGACAGTTGGGGTGACGGTGGTCCAGGTCGTTGAGTGTTGTCCGACCTGTTTTGTTACACTGAGTTGTGGGTCGTTCCTGGCTGGGAGTATCTCCAGCTTCAGTGAGCCTTGTGCTGCGAGTGTTGGCGCCGGCTAGTGTCCTCGTGTTTCGAGTTAGCCGAGCAGCTGAGTCGTCGAGAGTTCCTCCGACTGTCGTGCGAGGTATTGGGGATCCTGAGTCCTACCGTCTGAGAGTGAGCGTGGATTTGACTAGCCTGCTTATGCCAATTTGTGTTACTCTATGCGCGAGTGTTCCTCAGTTGGAGTCGCGTCCCTGAGATCCGATGGATACGATGGGCCTGTTGAGGCAGTTTTGCGCGAGGGGTGAGTTAGTGGGGCAGCGACGCCCACGTAAATCCTGTCCATGGGGATGCGTGGTAGTGGGCAGGCGCGTTCCTAGTCGACAGGCGCAGGCTTGACTGGACCTATGAGGCAAGTCATGTTCGATTGGGTCTATTGAGCACCTTGGGTGCGAGTGGTCTTTTTACTTGCATCTGTTCCACTTTTGAGTATCTAGATAGAGGCATGATAGCTGTAGAGTAGTTTCAGCCTTCTTTCAGATTCTTGCCTGTTATCTTTTGCCTCTTGTAGACTGGTGGGCAGACCGTTGGGTTGTTGACGGTACCCACTGAGAACTACTGGGGAAGTAGTTATCACACACCCGTCGTGGTGTCTTTTTCCCCCAGGAACTTCTCCTCTGTTCCGGTGCTCCAGTTGCTGATCCTTCTGACCGAGGCGAGGGAGTCGCGAGCTAGTTCCCTACCCGTCAATGGAGTGTAGCGGTACCCCTTCAGAGGAGAGCTTTCAGTAGATTAGTTTCTTCTTTTTTCCTCTGTGTGAGAGACCTTTGTTGTGAGGTATAGAGTTTACTTTATTTTACAGTTTGAGAGACTGTTGTAGTGAGGATATTCTTTTATCGAGAGTTGTACACTGATGTATTCATTGGAGATACTCCCTTTTGAGTTTTGTATCAGAGGACTTTGTATATGATAGTATTTGGGGAGATGGTTATTGTATTATTTTCAGTTGTACAGGTTTGGACTTCAGTTTAGTAGTCTACTTTCAGCTCTCTAATATCGTATACTGTAGTTGATTCTTTCTGCAGGTTAGACGCTTCATCTGTACGGCAGTTTCCGTACAGATGGCGGATCTGTTGGCGAGCCCGGGTGGCAGTTTCCACCCGGGGCGTGACATTTTGAGTCTAAGTTAGCCACGCTCATGGCCCGTGGTGGCACACCCCCACGGAGCTATCCAATCCCACGGGCGTCCCAATCGGCAAACAATACCGCACGGCGATCATGATGTCGCAAATGGCCAAACGGAGTGTCGGCTTGGAGGGAGCGACCCTACCAAGCATGTTCGAAATGAGCACAAACGGCAAGCAAGCAAGTCTCGATCATCGTGTCTAAAACACGGAATAGCAATCATCGTGTCTAAAACAAGGAAATAGAATCACCGACCTTGTAGCGGGGTATAGTATCTAAAGTGTCAATGTTCATATACAATATTAACATTATCTTGCATAATGAAAGAGTAAACATTTACAAGTTGTCCTCACATCCACACATGGAAATCTAACTATTTCATCTTGATGTACAAGTTTTAGAAGTTTTCTACTTGTATCTCACTACACTAGATGGCGCACTAATGTCATAATGTCCATTATACCATGTCGTGCTGAACATGTCTCAATAATCTATAATATAGTATATTCTTCTCTATTCCATATCAAAAAGCCTTAAGGTCACGAAAATTCCTATTCAATCCCCCTTAATGTCACGCCCCGGGCGTCAAAACTGCGACCCGGGCTCCAGCCAACAGATCGCGCCTATACAAAACCCGCATAGGCGAAGCGTCCAAACCCGCAAGAAAAGGTACTACAGCTAACAGATATAAGCGCTACAACTAAAAATATGCTGTAAAACTAACATCAACCACTTTACAACTTGACTATTAATACAATATCCATCTCCCATAAATGATAATACAATCTCCTCAAATACCATAATCCAAACTCAACTGGGCGTAAACTGAAATAAACATCAGTGTACAGGCTCCAAACATATCAATCCTCATACAACAGTCTTCAAAAAGAGGAAATAAAATAACCTAAATCTACTGGAAGATCTCCTCTGACGGGGGTAACCGTACTCCCAACGACGGGTAGGGATCAGCTCGCGACTCCTCTCGCCTAGATCAACAACCGCAGAATCAGAAACCCCGCTAAGACTCTGCAAACAAAGGAGAGAAAGGAAAAAGGAGGGGGAAAACCCCCAAGGGTGTGAGAACTACACCAAAAAGGAGGTCCTCCGTGCGGTACCACCGCCAAGCCCGACGATCTGCCCCCTAAGTCCACTAGAGGCATAAGATAACCAACGCAGTAAAAACTGAACAAGAAAGCTGGAGACACTCAACAGCTACCATGCCTCTATCTATAAGCTCAAAGGGGAGAACCAAATAATGGTAGCAAAACACTAGCACATGAAGTGCACAATCGACCCAATCGCTGACTGCCACATTGGTCTAGGCAAAACCTGCGCCCACC